>JAJQWJ010000006.1:1200000-1800000 GCA_023637945.1 Phaethornis superciliosus
ATTTCCCCAGATCAGAGTTGGGTGCTGTAAAAAATGGTCCTAATCCATTTTTGTTTAGGTTAATTCATCCCTCATCTGCTTTGCATTAATTACCACTGCTTCTATACAGTCTAAATAGGCTGTGCCCAGACCATGAGCTTATTTCATCCATCACAATCCTTTCCTGCTGTACCCTCAGAGAAGTCAGAGAATGACTATTAAAGCAGCACATTGCACTGACAGGCAAATAAATTCTTGTCATTGTAACACTGCATAGTTAGCAACAGCCTTTGCACTGCTGTTTCCCATTGATTCAATTCCTATTTTGTCCACACTGCTCATGAAAAATGTAGAAAAAAAATGGTGTCTAAGCTCAGGTTGAACAGGACGTGTGAGAGGATCAGCTTTTGTTTAACAAGAGTCTTCTGTCAATGCTCTGTCCTTCTCTGTAGGGTGTTGCATAAAAAAAATTAGACTTATAGAACCTGTATATCTGTATATTGAGGAATTCACCATTACTTAATTTCATTAAAATCTCAAAAAGATCAAGATGGCAGCAGATGCTGTGAAGAACACAAGCATTGCCCAATTTCACATTCCTATCAAAAGGCTTGCAGTAGTTTTTATGACAAACTCTGGGATAAAATAAATAGCAACCTAAATTTCTTTAAAGAAAAAAAAAATGCTATTATGTTACATTTTGGAAAATGTTATCTTATATTGGAATTATTGAATATATTGTTGTCTATTGTTACAGACAGTACTGAATCTTGGGTGAAGAAATGGTAATAAAATAAGTTTTACAATTTGACAAGACCCTGAAGAGAATTCAGACCAGTGTATAACTTGAAGTGAATTGTTTGTAAGAGTTATCTAGTAAGCTGGATGCAATCAATGACTCCAAGTATCTTAAGAGATACCACTTTTTTATCCTTAAGTTCTAAAACAAGTGAAAGCAGTTTCCCTTGCACAAATTGAACTTGAAAGGCTTCCCCCCCACCCCACCCCATGCATCAGGTCACTGGATAAACATCCACTTTGATTTATTTCTGTGCTCTGTACAAAATATCCTTAAAATCAGCTGCTATTGAAGGTAATCTTGGTTTTTTTCTTAAATATAGGGATTGTCTCACCTCCCTAACTTATATCTCAGCTAATCTATTCCCCATACTCACATTCCTTCTCGTCCCATGTCCTTGCCATGCCAGGCTTTGGCAGCCACCCATAACTGCAGTTATATTTATTGTTACTGAACATAAGAAAAAGGGAATTGCACTCATGGAGTCAAGCCAGTAAGGGAGAAGTGTCCCAAAATGCTAACCGGGACACAGCATGCAGGAAAGCTGATCTCTCAAGCTCCATGTTCAGTATGTACAGTGAAATAAAAAACAGTTTTCTACATTTTTTTTCTCCTAGCGTTTGGGCATCTAGGAGATACCTACACTTTCAGCTCTTACTCTAGTAACTTGACAACTCAATGCCTTCAGGTAAAACTGTTGAAGTACAACCTCACTAGTTCTCTGTTTCTCCAGCTTGTACAGTGCTTCTGTACAGTAGTCCAGAGGTTCTTTATATTCCTACCATTTTTGTTACAAAAACCCACGAAATACAATTTGAAGAAACTAGTTCATTTCCAAAGCCAAATATATTATGAAAGCCAAATAAATCATTTAGAGATAGATCAGCAACAAGGATTCACAAGTTAAATCTTAGGGAGAACAATTTAATTTTTCTTCCTAGCATAAATGTTACCAGAGTCATTACTAAGCACGGATAGATAATTTTCTTTTTGTGGTCTGGGAAAGGTGATCTGAAAACAGAAGTTTGAGTGACTGAGTGGGCTGCAAACCACATAGAAAACAATCTTAGAATTAAACTGGTTCAGAAATGGGATACAAGCCAACAATATCATGCTGCAAAGAGCAATAAGCATACTAGGAAGTATATGGAGATATTTTATATATTACAGGTATGAAGTACTGGTTTGAACCCTCTCATCTCTCAAAGCTGCCCTTTTCAAGAGTCCTCTCTAGTTCTGCAAAAGAGATTTTAAGAAGGAAGCAGAGGTGGAGTAAACAAAGGTCACTGAAAATAGAGATGCAGTAGCAGAGTTCTGTGATGAGAGAAATGGAATATGGGCTTATCACAGATTGTAAGGAGACTGTACATAAAGTGACATTAAAACAAGGGAGTTTATGCTCATGCTAGATGTTCTGAGGGTAAGGACAGCAAGGCACTGGCTCAGTCTGCTTGGAGACCATGTCATTTTAAAGAACAAAGCAAAGATTGTTATCAAGAGTGAGACAGGCCCTGCCCTCCAGCAGAGAAGAAAGGCAATGCCTTCCAATTGCAGTCTTTCCAATGATTTCTTTAATGTTCATGAGTGAGTTAATTTTGAATGCATTATAGTTATTAACTCATTTATTGCTCAAATTTCCTCCTTACTCTCAAGAAAATACTGGGTCACAGCAGCACTCTGCTTTTTTCCCAGTGAAGGCTACTGTTTCTCTTTTAGGCATGTAAACTTGGACATGAAGAGCTGGTCTGGTTCTACTTCAAGCTCTGCCTCTAACTTGCTAACTTATCATTCCTTAATTTTACAAGCTACTTGTAACTGAGAATTGGACTTCTTCAGTCTCCATCATCTCCACTAATGCTCCTTTTTTCATTTGCATATCCTGATGATTCTGTGCACAAACATATTAACCATTTTTTCAAAGTGTCTTCACACACCAGACAAATCATAGAATTTTCAGGATTGGAAAGGACCTTTAAGCTCCCCCAGTTCCACCCCCATGCCATGGGCAGGGACCCCTCCCACCAGCTCAGGTTGCTCAGAGCCCCATCCAACCTGGCCTTAAAAACTTCCAGGGATGGGGCTTCCACCACCTCTCTGGGCAACCTGTGCCAGGGTCTCAGCACCCTCATGGGGAAGAACTTCTTCCTAACTTCCAATCTCAATCTCCCCTCCTCTAGTTTGAATCCATTCCCCCATGTCCTATCACTCCCTGACATCCTAAAAAGTCCCTCCCCAGTGTCCCTGGATGAATGCTCTTCTGATGTTTAGCCACATTCTGCTGAGCTTCAAGTGAACCGGGGATGCAACTGAAGTGCAGAAACTGAAAACAACATCATCAGCTTTCAGAATAACCAGAAGAGGATAAATATAGAACTAACAGACTGCAAATAAATTTTTTTATATATATATATGTATATATGTACACTTGACCAAATATTTCAGGGTTTCAGGACAATATCAGTAGCACCCCAGCCCACTCTGCATCCTCAAGCCATTGATCCTTTCAATACTGACAAGCCTGTGAGTGGGAAATATTCATATTCTGATATTGATCACATTTGTGAAGAAAACTGCTGGGGTGATGAGGAATGAAACCAACTAAGGAAAGAAACCCCAAACTAGATTTTCTCTGAAGCTGGATAGCTCAATGCTTTAGTAGTTGTCAGACATTTTATAGACAGACCAACATGAGTACAATCATAGTGGATATCTGCTGGAAACTTTTTCATCAGGAAAAGTGAGTAAAGAAAAAGATAAATGCCTTTTAAAAGGTTCCCCAGCTCAGTACTTGTTTGTGAGTCTAAGTATTGACTATTTCCCCTGACAGTTCCCACTAGAAATGTGGTCAGTAGGCCATCTGGATCAAAAATTAAATTTAGAATAATTTTTAAACAGTCAGCATGGGTACATGAAGGGGAAAATCACACCAACATGATTTAACCATTTTGACAGAAACAAAAATTTGACCAAATCTTCACCAACCTGAGGAACTAAGATTTTTAAATATAAGAAGGATCACATTTGTTGTCTATATGATTCCAGGAGCAGTAAAGCAGACTTTGAGATCAAAGTGGCTAAATACACCATCTATACTGTTCCACTTTCAGACAGGGTTTTAAGACTGAAATTTAATTCAAAGTGAAGCAGGAAGTCTAAACACAATAAAGTCTCCATATTTTAAATTTACTCCTGGTTGAAATAAAACGGGAAGCATTTCAGTTTATAATGGATTTTGTGAACAGCCCACATCTTCATTTATTTTTTAGCATGAGTCAGAATTTTGGTGGTTACATTTCTTGACAGAGTTCTTTGAAAGGTTCATGTATTCCAGAAAACTGAGAATTCTGCAGCTAAATCAGTGTCCTACCTCAAATACTCAGAAATTGAGATTAGTCAGTGTTATATAATGCACATTTTATGTGCAATATATACATATTACATGTGTATAAAATGTACATATTATGCAAAAATGTGTTCCTAATTTTTAGAAAGGAGCTGATACAATAATTTGTATTTGTACAATGTGCATGCCCTGCCTCTGCTAATATATA
The DNA here is from genome assembly GCA_023637945.1 of Phaethornis superciliosus. Classification (NCBI taxonomy): domain Eukaryota; kingdom Metazoa; phylum Chordata; class Aves; order Apodiformes; family Trochilidae; genus Phaethornis; species Phaethornis superciliosus. Next base: position 1,204,330 of record JAJQWJ010000006.1, read on the forward strand.
TTCAAATACATACAAGTAGCCAATGTTGCTGCTGTCAAGGCTCTTTTCAGGAGCTTACATCAACTAATTCCTCAGGCATTCTCATAGAAATTGCTACAGAAGTGACATCCCTATGTATGTGCACCACTACAGCTTAGAGCAGAACCCTGAAGGCTGAAAGTGGAGACAAATGGTGCTGCAGTTCAGTAATTCTGCCTCTGCTTTCCAGCAAAAGAGTGCTTAGAGCTCAGGGTCTCTCAAGGTCAGTCTGACACCTTTAAGCAGGAGTACATACCTCAGAAGCCAAAATTTCCATGTTCTGTAAGCATGGCTAATGTTCTCAGTACCCTTCAGAGATTTAAAATCTTTGTAAATATAGATCTGAAAGTTATTTCAAGTAAAGAGGAGATCAATATCACCTGACACGTACACAAAGTTAGTTGATGGCATCTCAGTATCTGAGGTTTATTGGGTGCCTGAGAATATATACATACATGATTTAATACCATCACCTGAAGCATTAATATCCCTTTAGTGAAAGTGTCGCTTCACTTTAGGATGTAATAGCTGTAGAATTATGTTTGATTTTTATCTGGCAGAGAGTTTGTTTCCGTGGTAAGAGCTCTTGCAGTAATAAAAAATGATAGGCATTACTGACTGTGCATTGAAAGCAGATAATTAATTGATCTCACTTGCAGTGGTTTTTTGCAAGAGACAAAAACTTAGCACAAGTGCCATGTCATACTTGCCTGCCACAAGATAATGTCCATTACAGATTTTATTTAAATGCACTTGAATTATGGCTTCACACAGGCATTTTATAGACAAATAAAAAATTGAGGAACATTTTTAGGGACAAATGTTCCTAAAAAGATTTAGGAACATTTTTCACCTTAAGCACACTAGCAGTGGATTTGCAGGTGGTCCATTTGAACCCCTTGCCTGTAAAGAAGTTTCCAAAAGTCATCTTACAGCATCTGCACTCAAATCTGCAACCTTACCTATTCTTTCTGATTCTGCATACCCTCCACAGCTTCACTACTGCTCCTCAAGCCTAATTCCTATCAGATTCTGACTTATCACAGCCAAATCAGAGTAGACTGGTAATCCCTTTGACCAGTGGCGATAACGTAACAGGAGAGTGAAAGGAAGGATTAAAAATAATTTTTAATACAAGAGACTGCCAGCATTTTACTATTTGTAGAGGCATTGCTTACAAGATCTTCAGACTTGGCCTTAGAAAATACCATACCATACCTCAGAAGTACCTATGACAATGAGCAGCAGGTATCTAAGCATTTCCTTTGTCCAACTGAAGTAAATAAAATAGAAAGACTGGGTATGCATGTACATGAGGGAGTAAACTGGTAGGATTTACACTTGTGAAGCAAAAAGGAAAGCCAGCTCTTACATAGTAATAGATGAGTAGGGTTGTTTACTTCAAATCTGTGGGAGGCATGAGCAAAGATCATTTAGAGTGATATTTTTCCAGTCCTTCTTAGAGTACTGAATTCTTATGAGAGAGTACTAAAAAGGCTCATTTCTGATAATCAGTTTAAAAGGCTTCATAAAAAAAAACTTTTTCATTCTAGTGGCAGATTAAGTAAGAGTGGCATTATAACCTCCTGAAATTTTTTCCTAAACTGGAAATTTTACCCTTACCCATAATCTTAAATATTAAAATATCACAAATAAATAATGCACCTCAGTCTACTGCCAGGCATCAATCTGCCCTGTAATTGCCCTCTAGCATTTTTGCAGTTGCTGCAGAAGAAATTCAAAGTAGCTGGCTACAAAGGGCAAATCACAGGGAGAGCTGGTGCCAGTAGTAATGGGAGGTGATGATCAGTGAGGATGGCAAAGACATTAAACTGCTCTAAGTCATTAAAGAGAGACAGACACTGAAATGAGGGCAGTGTGGGAAAAGAAAAAAAAAGCAAGCAAAGCTCAAATGATAAAAATATTTTCAGCTATTAACATCTGTGTATGAATAGCAACTGGTGAGTAAAAGCCTAGCAGGTGAGCAATCAGTACTCGAGTCTCCCTCAATTGCCAGTGCTTTCTTCTCCCATCTCCATTTTAAATGTTTTCTTTTTTTCCTTTCTACTTCATTTCCTAATTTCCTTTTTTTTTTTTTCTTTTTGACTTGTGCACTGGTGGTATGTGTGATATTGAGAGCCTCTGAAATCCATATCAGTGTTTCCAACAGGCACAGCATGGACAGTGACTGAAAAAAAAATTACTCCTTGCTGCTTCCTGTCCCTCTGTTCCATCTGTGATCCAGATAAACCAAATCTCTTAGAAAGTGAGAAAATTTCACTCTGTCAGTCCAGCTAATCCTTTCAACCACAACTAAGGAAGGGAGAGTATGTGCTGTAAACAGTATACCAAACAGTTTCAGCATCCAGTTAGAATAAAAGCTCTTTACCAAGAGTTAAAGGTGACAGCTGGGGTCAGTGCAGAATGAGACAAAGTATGCAGGCAACTTCCAGCCCTCTACATCAAAAAGGGAACTTCAGCCTTGTCATGAAAAGGCAGATGTGTTCCTTGGGAGTATGCCAGAGCAATACCTATTAATATTGGTAGACTGTTCATCCTGGGATGGTTTGGTGCAGGTTGGTGAATGTGGACTGTTTACAAACTCAGATCCCTTTGAGCTTGATTTATTCTCCATCTTATAGAAGATCCTCTATTACATCAGCACATTAAGGCAGTACAATAGCAGTTTATGCTTACATCAACCTGTAGTTGTTCCATGTAATAAAGACAAACTATAGCAGCACGAATATTTTCCAAGAATCTCTGATCTCTTCTGGGAGAAGAGTTGCTTCCCTAAAGCAGCATACTCAGGTTTATAGCTTTTATCAAGAAAAACACCAGTAAAACCACTCACAGTATAAGCATGGTGCTCATCTAAGTTACAGAAGGCTGGGAAGATTTTGAGCCAGAAAACCAACACATTGACAACACACAGAAACCTTCTTGCCTTCTTCTGGGACCTTAAAAACTGTGAAATACACACATTTTAGAAGATATCCATAGCTTATACTTTTTAAGTCATGAAGATAAACATCAAGAAGGTAAAACATACTGGAAGAGTGAGGAATTATATTTTCCATGGCTAGGCCTTTAGAAGATACACAAACAAGACAGGAATTCTGATAGACAATATCTTAAGGAAGTATTGGGAGCTTCCTAGGTCAAACTGCCTCATCCACAGGAAGTTTTATTTCAAAACCCTGTCATACTCAGTGGGTGGATAGATATTCTGTACTGGCTTCTTTTACACATTATCTACCTTTAATTTCTTTTAGTTTGTCTTCTCTCCATTTGTTCTGGTTATCATTGCCCTAACAAAAAGTCAAAATTTTTTCTTTTGAACCTGATACTGAGCTCCTCTCTCCCACACTCCAGCTTTTGCAATAATCAATGTAGACACACTGAAATATGTGCAAACAAGCCTCCTCCCAGGGGACATAGAAAGCTCAAAACACCACCTGCCATTCTAGGTAAGATTATGAGATGCAAGCTATATGCATCATCTCAAATCATTAGCACAGAATCAATAGCTCTAGGAAATAATTACCATTTTCACCATGACCTTGGTGCCTTTTGGCACTTCAACCTCAAGGGTTATTTAATTAAAGCATGAAAGGGTGGCTTTGCTTAGGATTCTGCCTGAAATTTAACTGACATAGAGCTACTGAAAGGCCCCTTTCTCCTCCATTCTGAAAATCTCTATTTCCTTATTCTTGTTGCCAGGTGAAGGCCCTCAGAAATCTGACAGTATGACTGTGGTTACAAAGCTTGTGGTAATATTGAGGAAACTTTTTAAATTAAACAGTAGTCAAGCACTAGAATTAAGAGCTTACCAGGATTAGAAAGGATGGGAAATTTCTTCAGCTAGCTAATTTTAAGAACAATTTTGACTGTTGTTTATAACCCAGTTTGGGATTGTGCAGGTTTATCTGCTCTGCATTGCTCAAAGTAACTAAACTATGATATCCTGAAGTCCCTTCCAGCCCTACCTTTGAACAATTTATCTTTAATAAAGAGCTTGCTGTATTTATCTAAGTGAACTCCAGTTCTCTCACTGGGTTCCCAGTATGAGTCCAAAATATATGACAAAACAAAGCATCTTGTAGCTGACTTTCCTAAACTTCCCTAATGATAGAAAATGCAAGAATTTTCTTTTGTTTCCAGACACCAACACAAGCAATAAAACCTCTGCTTTTGGACTTAGTTGAGACTTGATCACTGATTTACTGTTTGAATTCAAAAGCTCTGACATGGCTTTCTAAGGCTCCCCACAACACTAAGGTTTAATGCACAGGACAAAGATCTGCATGTGTGTTCCTACTCCTTATGTCCTTCAGAACATCACCTAATCTTTCTCAGGTGCTCAGTTTCCTTAGGAAATACAATTGATTGCTCAAGGAATTAACAGAGCACATTTTTTGCAGGAAAATCAGAACTTCTGCAGGAGTATGAGCTCTCAGAGGAGTTGTTCTTATATTTCTAGCACAACTCTGTCAATTTCGGACAAATGTTCAAGGCACTCAAGAGCTTTTGCAAAGCGTAGCTACTGTGAGGTGTCTAGAACTTTAGAACAAAGCTGCTAGGATTTATATATATTCCAAGAGAAAATGCTTGAATTTCATTGGAAATTTAAAATAAGAATGGAATGACATTTTTCACAGGAAAATGTAGGCTGCATTTGACTAAGAAGGGATCTTTAAAGACTGTCCCTCTCCTCTCTCTACATCTTTAATTGTAAATCACCTGAGGTGGGAGAAGCTAAGGATATAATAACTAATCCATTACTTCTATACTACAGAATTCTTACAGCAGCAGTAGCCAAGAGCTAGCCACTGAGCCACTGATGGATAAAACTGACTCACACTTGTTCAAGAGAGTAGTCTTGATCAGGGAGATGAAGCACTCAGCACTGGTGTACAGAAGCAAAAAACTCCAAAACTCTCCACTTGTCCTTGGTGTCATTCATTCCCTTTCTCCCTGCCCAGGTCCCTCTGGATGGCAGCACAGCCTCCTGGGCTCTCAGACACTCCTCCCACTACATCTCATACAGGATCTAGGGAAAACTTCACAAGAAAGAGGGGAGGTACTTCAGTTTTCTTTAGTGACTTTTAATACTCCAATATTTTTCCTATTTTGCTCCTAGTCTTTTGGCCTGGATGCTTTATCATGCTGGAAGTACCTGTAATAACCATGACAAACTATTTCTATCAGTCAGCAGCAGCACTGCTTTCAGGCATTTTTTGTCTAGTTGCATGTATAAATAGGGCTTCACAGCTTTTTTTTAAAAAAAAAATAATTATAGTTGTACATGCAAAGAAGGGCACTGTGCAGGTGTAATAGAGAATTCTTTATGAAATGGGCAATATTCACATACACTTCTCTTGATTTACTCTAACCTACATCTTAGAGCATTCAAATTAGGAACAAGATTATGCAGTCATTTCCTGGATGATAGTTTTTTTATATACAATATTATCAGTAACATAGGACAAGGCTTCAATTGTACATTTGATGGTTGGTAGGAAAGACAAACTGAGGAAAGTGGGATGCCCTGAACCCTGGGAACTGCTAGAGGCCCAGGTACCATCTAGCAGTATGCACTGTAATACAAATATTAAGTCATAAACCTGACTGTATTTTAATAATAATTCAACTGGCAGGAGTTTTTCTGCTATGGCTGGCAAGATGACAGTGGTTTATTCTAGGGACACAACCTGAACTCCTGATGGAGGGGAGTATTGAGTTTAGGCTTTGTATTATCAAAGGGAGGAGTAAGAACTCACTCCTCTAGTGAGCTGAGGCATGGCTGACACTGCTCAGAAACATGAATTATAGAGGCCATTAAAAAACAAGTGGGAGGTTTATTACATGAATACTCAAGCAACTCAAGTAACAAAAATTGATAGCAAAGGTAAAATAGCAACTAAACAAACAAACTGAAAATAACGAGGGGTGTCAGAAATAGGAGAAATTCACCAGAGTTAAAGGGGCTGAAATAAAGAAATCTTCATTTAGGAAAGCAGAAGAGTAAGAAGCTCTAGCACAAAATCTAAACAAATACCCACAAAAGTTATTGGCAAACTTTCTCAAGTCCTATTTATGTGGGTATATAGATGGCTTTCTCTGTAATTTCAATGTTTGAGTGACAAATCTTGCTGAGTGTATATCAAATGAATTAGACTTCCTAGCAGGCAGACAAATCTCACTGAAAAAATGAGGCTATTCCTCATGTAATGTGTGTCCAAACAAGACAAAATCCTATCAAAATTCAGTGGAAATAGTTGCAAGGAGGATCTGTTTAAAGAAAATATTTATACGTTTAATATTTTTCAATCCATCTTCTCTGAAAACTAACTTTTTAGAACTAGAATTCTTAGTATGTGTCACTCAAAGTGTTTGTTAGATTTTTAAAATATCCTGAGAGAGAGAGAGGTTCTGATGTTTGACTCCATCTATGTTGCAAGGCCTAATTCTCATACTCCTGGTTTCATTTAACCCCAACTCTAACTGCAGTAGTTTGGGGTTGGGTTTTTTTTTTTTCCTTTCTTACATCAGTTAACTGGGAGGAAAGTAAAGAATGGGACTCAAATTGTATGCAGGTTTCATGTAAATGCACAGAGGTTTCATAAAACAAGCAATACCTACAGATACATGCATATTGTGCATGTAAATTATATAATATATACATCTGTCTCATGGAGTTTTGCATTACCATGCTGTCATTCACTGCACAGCCATAATACACCTGAATTCTCCCAGTATTATTTGCCCAGAACTGGACACAGCACCTGAGTATGGACACATCTTTATGGTCCCAGGAGCCATCTAACCAGCATTTATTTTGGAACTGTCCCTCTAGACAGCCTTTCCTAAAGCCAGCCTAAAATCAAGCAGCTTAAGGGGATTTCTGTAGTCTGTTAAACCCTTAGTAAGAGCTGAATGCTGTGTCAGCACCAATCCTTGTTACTCTCTTTGGTGCTATTAGATACACATGGTGAGGCTTCATTCCCATCATGTTTATAGTTTCAGCATTGCCTGAGGGGGTTATAAAACCAGTGGTGCCTGTGGAAGTCTTGTGGAATGACTAAAACAGCCCTGAATGCTGAGAATGATCTCTGGATGTAAGCAGTCAAGGAGCTATCCTTCATCCCTTTCTTTTCTGGCTACATTAAACAACACTCTGGTATTTAGACATAATTGACAATATGTAGATGCCAAGTGAGAAAGAAAGAAAGGCTGAACTCAGTCTGGCTGCACATTCAAACACAAAGATAAGAACATAACAATTACCATCCTACACTCAGACCTGATCTGAAATTGTCAAACCTCAAACTGCAGCTTCTGAGAGGTGGGCAGATTTATTTTTGAGCCTGAATGTGATGTGTTTTTCACCAAAAGGAAGCTCAACTAAGAGGTTAGGGTGCCTTAAAAATGGCAAGGTGCTACAAGACAGGATCTTGTACTGCTTTTTTGATTTTTCAAGTGTAGGTCTTCAAAAGCTGCCTTTAACACAACCAAGAGTCACAGAATGTCAGACTGGAAGGGACCAAGGGTATCCTGCTCCCACCTTGCTAGGTTAGAACACAGTTTCCATCAGATGGCCCAGCTCCCTGCCAAGCTGAGCCTTACAAGTCTTAAGATGGATAAAATAGTAAGTAGTTGGTCTTAACCCAAAAAAGAATAAGTGAATAATGATCTATCAGGCAAGCATAGCCCAAATACAGTTTCTAAGACAAGTCTCTTATCCAATATTAATATGGTCATCTGCTTTCTCAGGAATGACTTCTCTTCACTGCCTTGGGTCAGGGAGGAACATAAAGACATCCTTATTTTATTTACTCCAACACATCTGCTTCCTCCATCAGGATGGGGATGCAGGGAGCAGGGAAGGGCTGTGCTGGATGGCCCTGACCTCAGGTGACATTGGGACTCCTGGTCCCATGGTCAGGGAGGCCCCAGAAAAGGGCAGCCAGGGCCTGACATGAAATTACACAACATGAGAAGTCCCTACCCTCTCCTTGCAGTGTGAAAATGAAAGAAAACTCTCAAAGCTGGACAGGGTTTTCTAAAAAGATAAAGTATATATAACTTTTTTTTATTCAAGTCTAGTAAATGTTTTGACATCTTTCTGATTCTTTATTTGAAAAGCAGTGATTGCAGAGATTATTTTTAATCTGTGCAATACAGCATGGAAAATCTGAAGATAACTTTATGATGGCTTTTGAGTGAGGGAAATAAGGAATTCCCAGTTTTGTATTAGTGTCTAACCTTGCTATATGGGCAGAATACATATTTCCACAATACCTGGTGATTCACTGCCTCCACCTTTGTGATAACTAAAGTTTGGCCAAGGCTAACCAGCAAGATGTATTTCACTCCAGTACACAGCTAGAACTTGAGTACTTTTAACACAGAAGACATGTAAAGTGTTTTTTTACTTCAGTTTAATACTACTAATTTTTTTAAAAACACACTGACAACTGAAATGTCAGTGCATCTTAAAAATCATAGAATCAGCTGGGTTGGAAGGGACCTCAGAGATCATCAAGTCCAACCATTGAAAAAATGATAATATTCTCCTTTAAAAATCCCATCATTTTTACTTCTTGACATAGTAGATGAAAGAGTTGTCTAGATCTAGTGTCTTTTAGAAAGCCAAGGAGGATTCTCTCTAGGTTCCCTATTAGGGACTCTTTTGCAGTCTAATCTATCCATGGTCCCCCAAGGCTTTGACAATTGCCACCCTGCAGCACTTCATGGTCACCTGGAATGTCACTATCAGGAACAGTTACCAGATCCTCACGCTCTGAAATCAAATACTTGTCATTATTACTGTTACAAGTATAAGAGCAAAAACCAGTCACAAATCTGAGTTCTGTGTACATATAAACATGGCTAGCAAGTACTTACACCACCTAGATTCATTACTGAGTGAAATGGAACTCTATATCCTAAGGATAACTGTTACATACAGTTTGAGACCTTCAGATGTTATTTAAGAGGAGGGCTTATCTTGCTTTTATTAATCCTGAAGCCTATCAAAAGGATTTCAATGTATTTCATTAAATACATTAACATCTTTCAGCCCAAGTCTATAGTGCTGCATAGTCAGGACTTTTGACCAAAATCCTGACAGAAGAAATAAACCATGGCAAAAAAAAAAAAAAAAAAATCTTGTTTACCTTTGTGTGGCTGGACAGGTTATTCCCACAAAATGATCAAGTCTGAAAACTTCAAATTATCAAATAAAAATTTGTCTTGCCCGTTTTTCAATGTTAAATCAGACTTACGGTAAGCAATTGATTTATAATAAAACAGAAAAGTCTATCAGCAAAACAAAACTAAATTAGTTGGTTTTTCATAGATAATTTTCTTTTGACTGATTTAAAAAGTGATCAGAAATAAAGAAAAAAGAATAAGATGAGACATTATACTTGCTTTCAAACTAAAAAAAACATATTGGAAGAGTTAAAACCCTGCCTTCTTTATAATTTACTATGCATTGTCCAGAGCAGCCACACATATGCCCACATCTACATTAAGTTAAAAAGCCCAGGACAGAGGAGTGGTGCCCACTGAGTCAATATGACAGAGCCATGAGAAGGCAAAACTGGTGACAGAACTGAGGAGGTGGCAGATCCTGGATGTTTGCATGTTCCAAGCTGACAGGACAAAAAATCCAAGCAAGCTCTTTCTGCCTAGATGTGAATTCATATTTCATAGATGTAGAAGGAGACTAAAACAGCAAGTCCTTTCACTTGTCAGAACCATTCTCCATTTTCTACTCCATTTACTTAGGGAATAATGTTCATTCATTTATTTTTTTTGTCTTATCTGTTTTAATTCCAAGCAGTGCTGTTTCTTTTCTGTGCAGCACAGGCTGCATAACTCAAACCAGTTGCAGTGTATATAAAGCCAGGGTCTAAATGAATGCTGTCACATCTAACCCACCTTGTAGATAAGGAATATGACAAAATTCTGAATATTTTGTTTAACTTGTTTTCCAATAAGTGTCTTTTTCCCCAAAGGGGAGTATTTCCACATCTGCCTACAGCTCAAGATTTCAAATGCTTCCCATGGTTTCTTGTGCTCCTGACCTGACAGTCCTGAATAAATCCTCTGTATGAAACCCAGAATCAATAAAAGCTTTTTTTCCCCAGAAAGTTACTCATGAAGTGCCATGGTCTAAAAAAAAATACCAGCTCTGCAGGATATAGCATTAGTTGATTTTAAGCTATTTCCATCACTAGACTTCTGCCTGATGGTACCAACCAGTTGGCAACAATCATTTTTAGTTGCCTTGGTGTGGTATAAAAGTCAATCATTTCCTTAGAAACTGGTTTCAAAACTACCAAGTCATATCCTAAAGCAACCACCTGGGGGGATCTGATTCTTCCTGATCCAAGGTGATTTAAATTTATAATCAAGCTGAAACCTGATTCACATTTCTGACTGCACATATAAAGGAACAGTATTAATTTATATTTTATTAATTTCTGGAGTATAATTTCTCACGTGAAAATCTGACAACATTGTAAGTAACCACAGGTATGGCAGCACCTAGATATACACACAAACTAAGGTGTCCTGGAGTTGTACAGAACAGGTTAAAAGCAAGGCTCTTTTCTAGTTTTATACTGCTTAGATCACTAATTGATAAAACATGTAAGGTACTCTTCCCCCAGAGGAAATGCTAAAAAGCAGAAAACCAGTTCTATCAAACATGAATTTTAATGCAACACCTTAGCACTGACCTCCTCTGCTGTTGTATTAATTACATCAATAAGCAGCACATCTTACAGTCAAGCATTTTATACTTGAGGCATTTTACTTGGAAGCACATTACCTTTGGTACATCCTTAGGGTTGTTCTGTGGGGTTTTTTCTGGATAAAAAGTTCTCTTCTTCAGGCTATATGCTGATATTCTAAGAATTAGCATTTAGAAGAAAACCCTGAGGCCATGTTTTCCTGGATTATGTCTGGTTTCTTGCAAAAAAAAAAAAACCCCAAAAGTAAAAAAAAAAAACCTTATGGTAAATTCACATTTTTATTTACCCATTTGTTGAAAGGATACTTAAAACCTCAAAGATTTCTCTTGATATTTACACTGTAGCTTGCATTCTGCTATGTGTAGTTTTACAGTATAAAGATTTGAAACTTTTTTAACACACTTAGATGTGCAAATCTATGCAAAAAGAGCTGAAATTATATCTTTCTTCTCTCTTTTTTGTTACACTGAAAGGTATTAAATACAAATTCAGATCCCATCAAGCTCTATTTTGGCTCTAGATTGCAACGACTGCCTATAAATGTATAAAAATCTAATGCCCCAACACTAGATGATAGATGAGAAAACTCCTTAAGAGCTTTTTCAAACTAAAGCATTATCCAGACAAGACAAATGGGTACATTTGCACTTACAGACTAGGAGATGCATAAAAGATTCATAATACAACATAATTATACCCTTTTCCATAGGATCTTTGTAAATGCATTTAATTTCTGACTGTCATTTCCCCGATTCCCTGGCAGCTGTATACACTAATGCAACTTACTGAGTTTACCTTCAAAGCAAAAACTACCATTCATGCTGAAATCTGCACAACAAAGGATAGTAGTAGGAAAGGTCACAGAACTCATTTTCTCTAAAGACTGAAGTATATATCCAAAATATGAAAGACTACTGCATTTTATTTGCTCCCCAGGTATTTTTAGTTGCTTTTTTCTTCTACCAAAAGGGCTAAAAATCATACTTCTAACCATCCCTCCTGACAGAACTTTAATAAATGCATACAGATGAGGAAACAGGTGACAGACGAGATTTAAAAAAAGGCTTTTTGAAGGAATACAATTTTATATTCTTTGAAGAGCAGCTGACAGCAACCCACAAGGCATGGCAAACCTTACTACAGCTGTATCAAGAAAGCAAAGTCATCCTGAAAACATGACTAGGAAGGAACAGCTATAAACTTATGAAGGTTGAACTTTAGCCAGTAGAATCAGTCCTGAGGGTAAAGAACAGTTAATTACAAATGTTTAGAAGGAACTGGATAAAAATTGTCCCTACATTTCTTTACAGAGTTTGTAAATGTATTTGTAATTACAATGACAGAGAAAGAAACCCCAGAGCTTTGATTTTCCAGAAAAGTATCAAGAGTCTCTGAAAAGAATTCATAAAGAGCAGATGACATTTCAGTGGGACTGAGGTGTCTGGAACTGGAGATGCTACAATACAGAAGCTGATTCTCAATTCCTGTCTATGAGTGCAAAGTTTTGAAGAGCCCAATTTTGTAACTACTTCTCCTTAGATTACAAATCAATTTTGCACACAACAAACCTCCATCTCTTCTCCCCCAGAGTTTTAGCATTCTTCCTCTATCAGAGTGTGTTCATTTTTTCTTTTAAATACAGACACCCAACATTCCATGATAGCTTACTGGAGAGTAAAACCTTGAGGAATATAAGATTTATTGTAACCACACTGAAAATTCTGTGTAATAACTGAGAAACTAAAGGTGAAACCAAGCAAACTGCCCAATAAAATGACAGGCTGGGTTCAAAACTTTCATCCTCCCCATTGTCATTTTGACCCTTCAGCCAATAGTGTTTACTAAGTCCTGCAAACTGGTCCAGCTCCAGGCTGCTGGCAACAAGCAGCTGCTGAAAGGGAGGCAGGAGCTTGTGGAGAAGAAATACACTTTAAAAAAAACCTAGGAACTGCTTATTCTTCTAACCTGTAACTCACCAGCTTCCAGTCTGTTTCCACACCCAAATGCACCCTGCCAGCAAGGAGCAGGCAGTCCTTGTTGGCTGATGCTGGATTGTGATTTGGAAGCATATTGTTTGCCAGCCTTGAAGTATTAAGTCCCTAATAATAACAGCAGCTTTTAATGCCTCTCTTATTACAAGTGGCAGTGTGTCCTGTCAGTCATTGGGTTTGGACCCCTTAGCACCGCTGCAAGATTTTGCTGAGTGAGTTTGGGGTTTTATTCTGCTTACTTAGGTGTCTCTCAAGTCATCAGCCAGATACTCCCTGGCACTGTTCCCTCAGCAGGAGTAATGAATCATGACAGTTCATCTCAAATTGCCCAGCTCAAACATTTAAATGTCCACCACAATCTACCAATGAACCCATCTGACTGCCACTGGGGATCAGTGGCAGAAACTTACCAATACACATGAGATCTGGCAGCGTGTCAGCCTTCATCTATCACAACAGCTGAGATAATAACCTCCTGCCCTCCCCTCCTCTTCCCTGGGTGAGAGCAGAGCCCCAGCACTGCTGCCTCCCACCTTCCTCCCATCTCATGTGCCCAGTCACTTTCTTACCTGCTCTTCTGAAGGGTATTCATGTCTTTCAGCAGAGTTCTAAGATTTGCAAGAAGCAAAATAAGCTTTCTACAAAGTCTCTGTCAGAAGTACATAGGGAATCTCTAGCTTGCTGCTGGCTTTCAGTACTCCTTGGAGTCCTTCTTCAGTTCTAGAGCCATGAGAGAACAACATCAGCTAGCAAGAAGTCTCCAGCTCAATTTGCTAATGTATTTTTTTCAGTCACAGAATTTTAGTATTACCAACATGAAGCAGCTGAAGGACAAAATGATATGTCCAAATGCATAGCTCCAGGTGGTTATTTTTTTCCCCAAAAGCCTGTAGAAGCAAACTGAGATAAAGACCTTTTCATGTTGGAAGAGCATTGGTGTGTCTTTGGTGCTACTGATATATATATGTTTATATTTTCTTTCCTATGAATTATCACTCATGATTGAAGACACATGTTTTACTTCCAAACCAAATTAAAAATTCTCAGAATAAGCTACTGTAAAAGAAGATGAATGCTTTTGGTGTTCCTTATTGTAGGGATAATCCCAAGTAGAGAGAAACTTTTTGATAACAAAAACGTCTCTGGAGACACATGATGGGAGAGAAGGCATGTTACAGCTCATTTACTTAGAGCAGTTTGTTAAATTGCAGATGAACTAAAATAGAATTTAATTCTTTGAAAAAAGCTGCAGTGAAAGGATTTGGAAATGTGTCCCAACAGAATTGCTCTTTGAGTTAGAATTTTATGTCTCAGTAGTAAAATGATTATCCACATTATTGATCCTGCCTATGTGGTATGGGCACCCAAACAGCACCAGTAATGTACTTAGTCTTCTCCAGAAGCCTAAGACATGGAGCAGATTTCTTTAGCAGGTTATTCACAGAAGGGTTATAAAGAGGATTTCTTCAATCAGCTTGCAATTTATTTTCCCTTATGTCAGCAACAGCACAAAAGCTGGAAAAACACTGTCAAAATGAGAAAGTGACTGTGTAAGATTTGTTTGCTATTATCAGCCCCTTCTTCCAGACATTTCTTCAACAAGCTGACACAAGTTTTGTATTCAGAGAGAAAGTCCCTTAGCATCCATTGATGTGTTTGGAAGTAACACCCTCACTCTAACCCACTTTTTCTGGTACTGGCTCACTTCACTGAGAAATTCTGATACATGTTAAATAGATTCTTTTAGAATGGAGCTAAACCACAATCTCTGGTTTGAGTATTCAAACATTTTCCAGCCCTTAGTTCACAACCAAAGCCTGGTCTTTGATGCTTCCAGTCCATATGCATGGTGAGGATGACCGATCCAGCAGAAAATAACAGTTCTAGACCTAATTAAGATACCCAAGCTGCCTGGAAAGTTGGGATAAGGGCCTAAACACCTTCACTTTTTGCCTACTGATTTACTGCTTCTGCACCAAATTACTCACTAGTATAGATCTCATCACAGATTTACCTGCAGATCTGGAGGCTCTTAAAAGAAACTTTCCCTTCTCCCAGAGAACAAGGGCAGCTAAACGAGGAGGGGAAGGTAACAGTAATAATTCCCAGCCTAGACTTGTACTTGCAACCATTTGAAAGCTTATTACAAAACATAGGAAACTTCACTACCTTGCTGAGCTTTAGAATTCACATTTTTCCTTTATATTTTTTCTCTTGTTTCTCTTAGTTACCCCCAGACTGTATTAGTTTCTCAATTAGATCCACCCATCTGTTTTTCCATGGTGGGCAAAGCCCTACATTTCCCCCCCTCAGTCTGTGATCCTACACATGTGTCATTAAAGCTGAATCAGTGCCTTAAGTGCAGTATTTACACAGTGCCTTGAAGCATCAGTGATCAGGGTTAGGTGCTGGACACAACCTCCTGGGAGAAGAGTGATTTTTAGTCATAGTAAAAGTAGTTCAGAGTGTTTTAATGCTGGTGAAAAGTGCTGGATCTGCACTTTAACAGCTTTAACAGTTTAGCTACACACTGTAATTAACTGTTTCTACATTTGCTAAATTTAAAGCACAGTGATAAAATGACCCCAGCCACTATTCCAATGGATTCATTTACAATAATGAGACCCTAAAGTCAGCAAATCCTTTTAAAGTCAACTTCTTTTAAAAAAAAAAGAATTGGTGCACTTGCATCAATTTGACCTCTCACTAAAACCAACTAAATAGTTATGTATTTTTTTTTAGGGAGACAGCTTATGTTCTTAATCACTAGAGATAACAATGGAAGGGAATACAAGTAATTAGCAGCCAAGTTTCCATGAAAGTAGCAGTCAGGCAGAGAAGAAAGTTGTCTCAGCACGATCAAAACAGGCAGAAACAAAGCAGAGACTAAAATAAATTTAAAAAGAAGTTACAACTCCATAAAGGACAAAGACACGAGGAAATGCAAAGCTGAGAATCTCCCCAGCAGATGAACTGAAACAACCAAAATTTAGCTACATTGATATTCATGCAGAAAACTGACCCATTCAGCTACAAGCTAGGCACAATGCACTAGGGTTTCATCTCTTAGCTGTTAGTGAATAAAGTAGCTCACAACCAGGAAAAATGAAAATTGGGAAAGCATTCCCCCCAAACTATGCACATGTACATCACAGGCATGAGTGTACCCATCTGTATACATATATATCCTTCCCAAAGAAAATAATTGTGGCATTCAGAACACAATTCCATGGATTATTTGCTTCTTACTATTTTAACTAAACCAGCATATTCTCAACTCTTGCTTCTAGGAAGGATATTGCTTCAAATACATGGCAGGTCAATTTGTACCCACATCTTGCCAGAAAGCTCTCACAATTTTAGACACTAACTGAGCAGTCACAGTTGCTCTGTTATTCCCCACCACCCTCCCAGGGGAGAATGAAGAAGGGAATAAGGGAGAGAGACTTTCAGGTCAGAAGAAAAAGTTTGGGAAGGTTTCAGAACATAGCAAAAGGCAATTCCAAATGTACACAACAAACATGTAACTATGGAACAAATCCCCACCTCCTCAGCTGGCAATGACTTCCCCAGCAGAACAGTTCCCAGCCCAGGGTCTCAGGAACAGCTCACAACAGCCTCACAACACCCAAACTGCTCCTACCTGGGCAGGCAGAGGAGGATCTGTCCTGGTGAAGGATGAGCTTCTCCAGCGAGGAACCCAAGAGCAACACACAGACCCCAACCCCACTCCCACCCCAGCCAGAGAAATGCTCCCAGAGCTCTCCTGGGAACCATTTTATACTCAGCACATGGGCAGGAGCTCTGGGAGGGCTTCACTGGGGACACCTGGAGCAGCAGCTCCTCCCAGAGCTCACCTGATCCTCCTTACCATCATTAGCACCAGAGCATCATTAGCATCATTAGCATCATTAGCATCATTAGCACTGCCATAGCCACAGCTGGTGCTGTCCCAAGCAGGAGTTTTTCAGTCTTGGTCCTCTCAAAGCAGGATAAACCAAATTATGTCTGCAGCTCCTTTAAAAACATGGTGGTTTACACATACAACAGGTAGATTGCCTTTTCTACTCCAGGTATGAAATAAGTTTATCAACAAGATTTTTAACATCTGACTTCTTTTCTACCTGCAGTCCCTTGCTGTAAATCTCTTGTCCTTTCCAGGTACTGGGCCCAGCATGGGTTCTGATTCTTCTTACTGCTATAGGACTGTTGTGTTCATCCTGGGACTGTTCCTCTCTTTTCCATAACCCTTGTACAGGTCAGTGCAGCCATAATTCCAGCATCCCATCAGAATCCCCCCTCTCTGGGAGTGCTGAAAGCTGCCAGTGGGACAGGTGGAGGCTGGGAGCCCTAATTACTCATCAATTCACACAGACACAACGAGCAGAGCCACGATTGGCAGAAATACCACTGAGAAAATGTTCCTAAACAAAAAAAAAAAAAAAAAGGCCACCTGTGGTCTCAGCCTATTATGGATCAAGTTATAAAGAGAACCAGCTGATGCTGATATTCACTTAATTCTCCTCCCTGTTTATCTCACTCACTACCTGGTTACCATTCTGCTAAGACTTGCTTACTTCTCCAGGCAGGAAGAACTCCACATCTCAACAATGAAAGCTCAAAAAAAAAAAAAAAAAAAAAACCACAATTATTTCAATTTTCCACTGAAGCCAGTATCAGAGAAAAGTTTGAATAATGTATGTGCCTTTAATCCATGGCCTCAATGCTTCTCCAGTCCTATCTGCCTTCCCCTTGCTTTCCTGTTGCATTTTGAATCAGAATGCATTCTGCATAAGGGACCTTCACACCCTGCAAGCTACTGGAGAAGTTAAACAAAGTCCTCCAGCTTAACCAGCTTTCCCCTGAGGTGAAAAATGCCATTTTTAGATGGTGCAAAGAGGTATGGCCCCTGCATGAAAGGCAGCAAGAGGAGCAGCAGCTTTGCTGCATTGAAGACACCCAGCTAATGAGTGTGGCTGTTAAAGCTTGGGACAGCATCTTCCAGACTCTAAAGAGGGTAAATCATTAGCTGGCAGAGCACCTAAGAAATTCTTAACACTGCTGTTCCCATTGGGATGGAAATCTGTCATGAGAAAGCAATTTTAAAAGCAGAAGGCAGATGAATAATTCAGGAAAAAAGATGTCAGTAACTGAAGAGGCAATGGAAGAACTACTGGGGGTTTTTGTCACTCTCATTAGAGAGGAATGATCAGAGGTCACAGCAGCCTTACACAAAATAATCAGTGGTTTTAAACAGACTCAAAATGGGAGCCCTTTTGACATAGAATCAGAATACAACAAGGGCAGTATATTTTATAATTACAAAAAACCCACCTTTATTGTATGGCAATTATTCTGTGGAGATTTGGGCTACAAAACTGGTTGAGACAAAAGGTTAACAGGCCTAAAAGTGTATAAAAAAACCAGATTTACACAACAAATGTTCATCAGAGGATTATCTTAGGACAACTTCACTTTCCATAAGTAAATGAAACTACCCAGGCTAACTGCAGTGTGTCTGTGCAGATCCACGTGCAGATGTATATTGGGATTAGGGAAGGGGAAGAGAACAGGAATAATGGAATATTCCTCATGACTTTGAATGTTCTGCTCCTTTCCCTCATTTTTCAAATATTCTGTGATCTGAAGGGGCAATGGGGACAGTATTTGTTTAGCCACTAAACCTCTCTGGAACACAGAATACATTTTCTAAATATAAAATTTCATTTTGCAATCGATTTTTCTTACAGAAGAAATAGGATAGAAATACTTCCCATGGTTCTCACTTGTGGTTTTACTTCTGATTCTGCCTCAGCTCTGCCTCCTCTGACCTTTTCCAGATAGTTTGTCCTCCATCATCTGGAATGTTATCTTCCTAATGCTTAGGGCTGAGATGGGTCTGAAGAAAGAGGATGCGTTTCTAATCCTATGAGAAGTGAAAAACACTGTGGTGATAGTAATGCTGCCAAAATCCTTTAACAAATGTAGGTGTTATTTTTATTTTTTCCAAGGATTATGGGATAAGCATCAAATATTCATAGAGGAATTATATGATTAAAAATGTGCAGCTCTCTTACAGAGAGTACTACATTATAACCTACAATCCATTTTCATCAGGCACAAACTGTCTCCAAGGTGATATCAAGAAAACAGATTTCAGAAGTCTGTGCTATTTGTAAGGAAGTTCTCATCTGAGCCTTTGTCTTTGGGATTAAAAAGTGGTGTTCAGATCAGCAGTTGGGAAGATGATAGATCCAATCAGGAAACTGGAAAGATAAAGGAAGGAAGGGGCCATCATTTCCCCCAGCCTACGTTCCACTTGGCCAGCCTTGCAATTAGCCTCTTCCTCTTTAATTAAAGAGCAGCTATTCTGTCAGGGCTCTGTTCTAACAGGTCAAATACTGTTTGGACAGGACGACTACAGGTGGAGGAGATCTAATACAGGCTGTGTGTTTATATAATGCTTTAAGATGATATTCATACAGGTCTCAAGAGTATCTCTGATAAAACTCCCTTTCAGGTGTCTGTCACAAACCATAATGCTGTGGGGTGTGGTTTTATAGGAAAGGATCTTGGAAGCCACTCCAAAACCAAGCATATTTATTTTCCTTTTCCTTTTTACCTGTCTTGTTTCTGTCAAATCAGTGCTTTGGATAGCTCTGGAAAGTCATTGGGTACACTGGGAAGGAACTGCCAGATTTCCACAAAGAAGTGCTTAAAAGTACAGCTACAAAAATCCTAAATCCAAGGGATGTAAGCTGCAGTACAGAGAAACACCAGCATGCTGGTAAAAGGATATAAGTCTCAATAATTGATACTAGCTCCTGTTAGCAGTGCAGATTCAAGAATAGCTTGAATTAGTAAGAATCATGAATAAATGCGATGAAAGTGAATACTTCAAAAAATTACTTTTCCATTTCATTTGAAAATTGGAGTTAGTCTCCAGTGTCTAGAAAACCCAGCTGGGATAAAATAATTTCTACTGAAGTCATGGCTGAGAAATAAAAAGAAAAATAGATTATTAAAATAATAGACTAGCAAAACCAAACCAAGTTTACAAAATGCCAACTTCTTAAATGCCCAATAAATATCTACTGTATATTGAAGCTTACTTTTCTACCAAGCTTCCTACAAAATTCAGTTTTCTTTTTCCTGTTTCTTTCTTACAAACCTAAAATAGTGGAAACTGATTCTCATGAAAATGAATCCTGACTTTGTCTCACTTAACCAGTGCTCATTCCAATTATCCTAGCTCCTACTCTATCACATCTATGTGCTGCCAAAGGAGGGATAGAAATCTTTGACATTTTTAAACATTAATTTTTAATGGGAGAAGAGAACGTCAGGCCTACTCAACTCATTTTATTCATATAAAAGAGAGATTCTGAATTAATTCAGACTAGGAGCTTTGTTTTATTAGTTGTTAGAACACAGGAAAGGGGTAGTCTGGGAATCTTAGAAGTGCTTCTTTTCATTGCTCAGTAAACTAAAAGTCTGATATTTTGGAAGAGTCCTGAAAGCACCTTGATGAGGACAGGTTTTGTTTGTACTGGTTTTGCACAATTGCCAGAATGTATGAGAGTGGAAACAGAAGAAGAAGTAGGAAAATTCCTCCATAGTACTCTCTAAGTGCATACAGCACTAACAAGTTTTATTTTACCAAATGCAAACAATTAGTTTTACTACACTTCTCTTTTGACCTGCTTCTAGCAACTTATCTGAGCTTGTATTCACTTTGGAAAAGGAACAGTGGTTTATTCTCTCCCAGGGAGTAGAAGTGTGACAGGTTAAAGGAGGGGAGGGAAAGTAGCAAAAAGAAAGAAAAGCTGATGATTCCAAACCAGCAGAATGAGGAACTTGTTTGGACACACTGTACAATTGCATTAATAGCAAGTGCTCTATGATGCTACAAAGACTGTAGAACCGTATCAAAAAAACCCAGCACTTAAACGACAACTAATGAAATTATTCTTTAGTTCCCCTACCCTCCCACTGTTATTTTTTCTGTATTTCCAGTCTCCTCTAAACAGGCTAAATACTTCAGGAAATAAGCATTAAGGAGAGCAACAATGATTGAGAGATTCACCTTAATATCAGGAAGGTTAGCTATAGAATATGAAATGATACCATTTCAGGAGATTATCTGCAGTATCCTGCATTTACAGAGCCACTTGGACATGCAGAAGTGGTATGGATGGTATTTTCAGTCCCTGTACACTAAGGAGTTGGATTAAAAAGGTTCTGGTCTGCCCTGTTTCATTCTAGGCCAAAAAAAAAGGAAAAAGGAAAAGCTTGTCAAGAGGAGCACAGACCTTTGGTTGTCACACTGGGTCAAATGTCATAAAGGAGTCTGCATCTGTGATCAGAGCAAGCAATCAGACATAAAAACATGCCTGGCAAAATGAGAGGCCTCCTGTCCTCAAAGAAAGGCTTTCATTTGTGCCCGTGCATTTCCCTGCTATCATTCTTAATTCAGCTGTAAACTTAGCACAAGCTGCTGAGTGAGGAAACTTAGTGAAAAGGTTGAGTGATGCTGAGATATCCAGCCTTCCCCTCCCATGCAAGGGGAAGGTTCTGATTTAAGAGCTCAGCTATTACCAGCTTCAGCGACTGCATGTCTATTTTGGGATGCTGTAGGCAAATTCTGTAGTGTATTTTGACTTTTTTAGCATATCTTGGGAGTCTTGCTGTGTGCCGAGGCTGTTGGGAGGCTTTGACTACGTGGATTTAGAATTTCAGCGTCACAAAGGCAATAAAATGGCATGGGTTCCTTCTCTATGCATTAAGTATCTTCAAGCCAATGATTTACTTTCAAAACTGCCAGAAGACTGATAAATGCTCACAAGGACCTACCCAGAACAGTAGAGTCTTGTCTGCTGAGAGATTTGTAATGCAGAGAGGAAAAAGGTAAAGGCAAATGCATTCCTAGATTAGGAAACAATTGACTGATTCTTGCCAAAGGCTGCATACATAGAGTCAGGGGAGAAGGAATGTTGAATTTGTCATCACCAGCCTTCTACAAATACCAGCTAATAAAAACCTGCAGTAGTCACACTGTTCCATCCAGTGGGACAGAGATTTCTTCATATCTGGGATAATCATCACAAGTATTGTTCCTGTACTACCACGGGGAGGATTTTGGTTCTGTCATTAACCTGCTAGAGAGGCAGAGGAAGAACTGCCACTTAGAGAGAACCTTTCCTCATCAGCAGGTATTAAGCCAGCATTCTGTGTACTACAAGAACGGGACCCAGAACCAGAGCTTGCCTGAACAGGCAGACAAAGCCTGGTTATGCAGCTTCCTCATCATGATGCTGGTTTCCTCTTACATTATTTTACAGTGTATAACAGACTTCCAGAAGCATAAATCCATCCTCAAGACTTTCCAGGGACAGAAAATCTCCTGGGAAAATCCAAATTGAAAGTATGAGCTGTTCATCATGTCCAGTCCACATGGGTACTAGAGCCAGCTGGCACTTGCAGGAAAATGCAACAACTTGCCAAAAGCACCATTCTTCTGCAGCTGAAATGCTAAGATGCACCCTTTGTTGGCAGGCATGGACTGAGAGGAAAATTGCATTTTTTTCTCTGCTTATCAAGCAGAGCTAATCAAACTGTGTGTGTTACTTTATACTTCCACAGAGACTTCCCCTCTTTCCTAAGCCACCTTTTCAACAAGCAACACTTCCCTCTATCAGGTTGCTCATTTTTTCTGGAGATTATCTATGGCATAGGTGCTGGTTTACCTTGCATGTTTTTGAAGAATATATTTGATTACTCCTGGGATTTGTAATTTTCTGTTTCAGAAGATCCCAGATTCCACTGCAGCAATCTTATCTCTAAATTGTGCTATTTAGATCAAACACTGGAAACTGGGCAAATTGATATTGATACACAGTACCCAAATGTGGTTTTGCTCTTTTCCTGTTATTTTTTTTTTTTACAAATGCTTTTGATCCATCTCTCTCACATGAGATGACCTCACTTCAAAAGTGATTGCAGAGCAAATTCTATCTAAAATGACTGAATAATTTTTGAGTGTGACGGAGGCATGGGATGCATTTCTCTAATTCTTCTGGATATGCCCAAGGGTCTAATTAAATCACTTGAACAGCTCTCTCAGGCATAATGGGAAGGCCAGTGGTGATATTCCACATCTCCAGGTCTAGCTTGCAGCCCTCCTCCCAGCTGGTTTGTATTCCTGTTCATATTGATATTCCTGGCAAGCTGCTAAAGCCAAAATCATCTGCTACACCACCAGAGAACGTGTGTGCCTCTGACATGGTCATTATATGCTGTCATGATATAATACAGGCCCCAGGAGATTTCAGCACCTTAGCAGCATGGTTTAGAGTGAAAACATTAATGTTTATCATCCAGCCTATTACTGTCAAACTCTGCCTCTAGCTATCCACCTAACACTGGCATTTACATCAGGCAGTTTTCTGAGGTCTTTCTGTGTGTCCTCAAGCAATGCAGAATGTAAAGAAAGGTCAATTATGCTGTGTATGCTTATACAGTATGAAACACTCAGAAAAAAAAAAAAGATCAAGTATACACAAGGATATCTCCTCAAAAACAAAACTCTTTTTAAAAGAAGCTTTCAAGAAATAAGTCTGGGTTGCAGGACTATTGTCCCTCCTCCTTTTGAATGTCTTAGCTCTTCAGTGCTTGTTGCTTTCCATGATTAATTTGCATTGATCCTGCACAAACACTGAAAAACTATGTCCTCTGAAGAGAAAGGAATCAGTGTGCCCTTTAAATAATTTCAATGGTTTGATTTCTTGTGCTGCAGAAAAAACATCTTGTCCTCCCATCTGCAGCGGGGCATGCACATAATGAGAAAATAAAATTATTATATTAATATTTTCCCTTTATCCTGATTTCTACTTACATATCATATCTGCCAGAAACACAGCTGCACATGCTTTACTGTCCCAGCTTTGTTTATCTCCTGAGACAGACAGCTCCTTATCAGAGAAAATTTTCTGAGAGATTTGGTAGCTGCTGAGATAGAGGATCATACACCTATATTAATCCTGGCATGAGAATTTTAGCTTGATGTTTCACTGCAAATACAAAAAAAAAACAAAAAAAAAAGCAAAAAAAACCCCAAAAAACCCACCTCAGACCTTGGCTCCATTGTAAATGTCAGTGTTTTTAGAGGTCACTCTGCATATGTTCTGTGTTCATAGCTGGGGTATGTAATGAACTAAGTGAGGGGCATCCTGGGGGGGCAAGGTCACAGCTCTGTTTAGTTGATAAATGTTCTGTTTGGATGCTTTGGGTTCTTAACTCTGGTGCTTTGTATTGAATGTGGGCTGCTAAGGAAAAAAATGCTGGTATTTGTGTACTAGAGAGGTTAGAAAAATGGATTAGCATGAGAAAAATAAAAAATAGTAGTAATCTGCTATTGTTGGGTTTTCCACTTCCCAATTTACCATGTAATCAGGGAAATACTACAATTAATCTTTCACCAGGACTGAAAATGCAAGTACCTGAGATGTAGTACTTATTCAGAGGGGCTATCACATACTATTCTTATTTATTTATTTATTTATTCTTATTTATTTATTAATGATCGCACTTGGTGCAAGCTGGTGTTCAGTGGATCAACTCCCACATATTTGAACAAGCACACTAGTTAAAAAATCTTTGCAGCCAAATTCCTGCCTGACAATTTTCTGCTCTCTCCATTTTAAGGCACTTTGGTGCCGTAATTCTTCTGACTGCTTCTGTGTGCTGGCAATTACTCTGATTAAAAAGCCATTTGAGATCTTCTAAGGTGACAGCTTAAAGATTTAATGCTCCCTGTGATTTGCTAGAAGGAATGTACACTGTTCTCAAAACACATGGGCAGTTGTTTCATAATGTGGCCAGCCAGTGTGTTAAAATGTAAGAATGCAAAAGAAGGAACTTAGTTATGCTCCCCAAATATTTGTGATTTAAAACAAGCAAAAAATGCTTCATTTCAATAAGGAATATTCACTATTGTTATCTTCACAGCAGCAAAATTTGAGTAGAAATGAAAAAAATGGATGGGGGCAGACTCTGCCATCTGAATTATGTTAGAACACAAAAAAGAAAGAAAGTACTGATTATATTTATGTTGCTCAGATTTTGGCAAGCTTAGACCTGAGTGAGGTGCTTCTGTACATAAAGAATAGACCAAAGGGGTGCTATGAATATATAGTAGAGCTATAGCCATCTAGAGGCTGTCTGAAAGGAACAACTTTTGATAGAACACATACTATGAAAATATTTCTTCCCATCTCTGTCATCTCACTGTGCCCCAGGCTGATGTGCTTGAATTCTATTGTAGGACAGAAATCCCTACCAGCCTTGTTTGCCCCTTCAGTTTCTGGTGCCCTCAAGGTTGGATATGATGCTAAAATTATAAAAAGGAAAATATCTTTCATTGCTTAACTAATGAGAATATGCTACAGTTATCTATTTCTATTGGGTGTTGGAAAACAAGCTAGGGAACTTGAAAGAAATTGTGCCATTAAGCAGTTTATCTGAAGTGGGATGAAGTTTATCTGAAGTGCTTCTTGGGAGACAGTTTTTCTGATGTGTCTCCACCAGTTGAAGCACTTTCATTTGCACTTTTTCAAGCCCATTATAATATTTAGAGAGCAATCTCATAGTAATTAGAGAATAAACTGCACAATAAAAAGAATTGTTAAATTAAAGGAAGCAAAATATAAATTGCAATGCTATAGTGCCATAGGAATATCGATGTCAGTAGTTAATTGAAATAAGTATAATATTAGGGAAAAAAATCACATAAAAGAGAACAAAAGAGACATGCAGAATAAAAACAGGACTCACGTAACAATGAAACAGTAAAAATCAGACAAAACCCAGATTCCAGTTAGAGACAAAGAGCTCCCAAGTGGAGCATTGCCACTTCAACTGGAAGGGAGGAATTGGTTCAGCAGTCCTGGGGGTGAAGGACAGAATGATGTCAGAGATCAAGTTCTTCCTCACAGTTTTGGGTATAAAAGTAGCACTTGCAATGTGGGAGATGGAGCTGGCTTTGTGGGATGCCACCCTGCTCCCCTTTCTGCCCAGAGATGGAGATTAAAGCAAAGATCTCACATTGTGTGGGGACTGGCTTATTGCACACCTGGGAACAGACCCTGCTCTGGGGACAACAATATCATGGAGTGCTGGGGAGCTAAGAAAGATGACAACCCATCAAAGAGATTTTATTCCTGACTTTTCTTTCATGTCTTTCTATTTTTCCCCCAAAACAAGAGACTCAAATAAATCAAGATATCTGTCCAAATGGACTATACTGGTCACTTTTGAGAATACTCTTTTGCATTAGGTAGCCAACCCAAATGTATAGATGGTAGAGACCAATCAGTAAGATATGAATAAATAATATTTTCCTGTATTCCTTCTTATCTCTGTCTCACTCAGAGAAAGCAGAACACATGACATTTTTCAATTTCTTTGGCTCTTTTGTCCACAGAGACCTAATATTTACTGGGGTTTTGTTCCACTGTTTACTTTTCACTATTTTCCTTCTTCGGTCTGCCTGCCATGATAAACTCTTTCATGACAGGAGATTATGGGTTTCATTAACTGCAAAAAAGAGCAATCCAAAACATTCTAAATATTCTATGACCTTTTTAGTTTTTTTGAATCAGAACTGCCCCTGAACTCTTCCTCTCGTTGCTGAAACTCTACCTAAAATAACTATTAGAAGTCAAATGTTCCTAATTTTTTCTGCTCCCATAGACATGATCATGTAAAAAACCTGAGTTTGAGCAGCATTTGTAATAAAAGCAAAGATTTCAATTATTCCATTCGTATACTGATTTTCTGATTTATTGATACTCTGATCACTTTTCACACCACACCTCCATCTGATTGAGATTCTGACCTTGACTTGAACATCTCTTAAGTGTTTAGGGGTTTTTTGTGTGTAATGATATTTTGTCTAAACTGCTCACAAGCTCAGCTGCTCTAAAGCAGCTGGAACAAAAGCCAAGCTAAGTCCTTTTTGAAAGGAGGCTCCTGTCCTTCCTCACAAGCCTGAATTAAATATTATTAAACCATCATGTTTATTTAAGTCAGGTTTCATTAATTGATCCCACTTGGAGTTGGCAGGTAGGCAACCTAATTGTGATAGACATTTGCTGACAATCTCTCTCCTGAAGAGGACTGCTATGGCACTTGGAGCTGAACAAGGTGAATTCATGCTCTTTACATTCCAACAGGAAAAAAAAAAATAGATAGTCTTCTGAGTAAGGGTGAAGGAAGAGAGGAGAAGGGAATGGCAATTTGCCACACCAGTAACTAACAACAAACACGTCAGCAGCATTTTAGAAGACTGATGTAATTTCTAAATAATATTCTCAAAGTGAATGTGTCAGAAAGTTGCACTTCAGGGAAGGAAGCACTCCTTTTGCTATGTACAAAGAGAATGTTACCATTGATATGTTTATATAACATAAATCAGTCCTCCCAATATAAACATCTGCCACTTACACTACCTGCATTAATCTAATAATTAATGCTTGCTATGATTAACTACTCAGCCTTAAATTACTGCAGGTTTATGAGACACACAATGAAGATCCCTGTGTTAGCACAGAGTTCTGCCACACTCAACTCTAATGACCCATACAAAGGGCATCTCCATGGTGCTCCATCAGAAAATTACTCCCGTGTAAAAAATCAGTTGTACATTACTAAATGGTGTCTAAATGCTGTAGAGCAACAGGAGACAGAATTTTCCCAACCATTGTGGTCATCTCCAAAATACTATTTAACAGATAGTAGCCCAAGTAGCTCATGTTCAACAAGAATGAAAAAGGAACTATGGAAACTTCAGGTGACATCTGGACAAATGTCATTTATGACCTTGAAAAAAAAACTTTGCATGGCAAAACGGAGAAGATCATTTCATTTCTAGCTGCTGGCAAGAGAAAACAGGTATTATATTTTTCATTTGGGATGCAGTTACATGCAAAAAAAGATCTAATTTCAGATGCAGTCTCTAGGTTTTTCCACGTTTACCATTTCTCAGATTCTGCCTCTTTCAAATACACCATCAAACGCATAGATGTAGGTGCTAAATAATTCCCAGATAGACCACAAGGACCTCTTTAGTTTAACTAAGTGGTCACAAAAACACTTAGTCAGAAATTTAAGTTTTATTCTCCAGTCTCCTCCAAATTTATTCAGCTATCTTGACACTTTTAGAGCCTACAAGTGTCAGAAAACTTACAGTGTGCAAATAATGTTTGAAATGCTGCTTACAGTTATTTTTCTAATCTAAATATGTCAGAAGTCTCAGAGGATGTAAGGTCCCCAGAGAATTTATTCTGATATAAAGAAAAAAAGAAAATCAACAGAGGTTCATCCACCTTACAACACTCATCCTCCTTAACTCTTAGGTTGGTTACTATAACTACATAATTGCCTTGAGGGGCACTGGAAAAATCATCTGATCAAGGAGTGTCCTTCCCCTTTATCTTCCTCTTTCCTAAGACAAAAGTGCTGGCTACAGCTAAGTATGCTAAAATTAAGTTTTATTCAGGTTAAATGCACTCAAAAAAAAAAAAAGATGTTTTCTTCTGCCCTGCAGACCCTACCCATTTTTACAAACAAATTAGCAGATATCCAATAAAAGATGAGTTTTCTTTCATATAAACTCTTTATCCATAATATCTATCTGATATTTAGTCTTTGTACCCAAATCAACAGTAATTGCTTGTGGTAGCATGAGAAATTTTGCCCCATTGATTTCCCATAGCACTGAAATGTCATATTAGTTCAAGGTGAAAAAACTATCAGGAAAAGAATACTAATGAGAATAACAGTGGAGGAATTGTGCACCCAATTGCACAGGAAAGGTTGAAACTTTATCTTTGGGTTGTGGTGCTATTAGACACTTAGAAACCAACCCACAAAATAGTTGTTAACATGAAAGACATAATGAATAGCAATTAGTCTGCTTATTGACAAAACCAGCATCCTGAAACTTAATGTATGAAATAAGCAGGAACAGACCAGGTTATTGTTTTACTAACAGCAGCTGAATCTCCTAATGCTTTGCATGATGTTTTTCTTCTCCTGTTGCCATTCTGCCCTATATGAGATAATTGCAGGATACAAGAGTCTCCTGCATCAGCCCCTGCATCTGTCATGGCTACAACCTGCTTTTTAGTGTCTCAAGTGAAAGGTAAAAGCCTCCATATTCATAATACATCTATTAACATGAAATGCTTCTTTGGGACATAACCCCAGTTTTATATTTATGGTTTAAAGCATGAGTTCAGCAATGTAAAAGCAATCTGCTTTACTGGTTATAAAGAATGTGCCCGGGGCAGTTATTTACACTGCAATATGAGTTTGAAAACAAGCTTAAATTTATGACATTTTGGACCCTGAGAAAGAACTGTCAAAATCCAAACTCATGAAACCTCCATGGCAAACTCTGTCCAGCAACCTCCATCTTGACTGGTGGACTACTGGCTAATGCTGCTGTTCCTCTAGTGATTTGTACCTCTGCTTTTCTTGATTTGTCACTGAATTACTTTAAATAATTCTGTTTGCAAATGAATCTAACTATCCAAAGATAAGATCTTAAGTATGGGAAGTACAGGAATAACTAAAAGGTCTATCTAGGTGTACTGTCCTCCATGATGGCCAACAAAGATGCTTAGGGAGGAGTGTAAGAATAGAATTTTATTTCCTACATTATGCACACAGTATAATGTGTGGGATACAGTGGCTTGTGAAGTGGCTTGAAGGATACAGGAATAAGTGGTTTCAAGGCTGATAAAAACAACATGCAAATGGCTTCAAACACTAGGGTAAATAAAAGGTAGAAATTATCATACCTGACTTGAAAAACTAAAGAAATGTTAAACAAGCCACGGGAGGTCACAGGCTTTCACACCAGAAATGAATTCTGTTTTCTTATTTCATAACTGAAGTGATTCTGTCATGCTTTCTGTAATCATTATGTATTGAAATTACATCAGGAAAAAAGCACTGAGTACTGATAAATTTGTGAGCTTTGTTGGTTGGTTATATTTTACTATAAATAATAGCTACCAAAATTAAAGAACTTGGTGTGATTATCCAGATATTATCTACTGTAGGGAGTAGAGAGAAAAAGTGGCCTTAGGAACCCTTGAGATGGGCTCTGTCCTTAGTAACAGGGAAATAGATGAGAAATAATACTTACCTGGGCTCAGCTTACCTTGGCATCACGTACACTGATGACTCTGAGAGTGGAGACCAGGGCAAGGAACTTAATCCTCAGTGTCACAAAGCAATCAGATCTGCTAATTACCAAATTATGTGTGCAAATGCCCAAAGGCAGGCAAAAGCAGTAATGAGTAACCATTTTGCAGTGAAATTTTTCCTTCTCTTTCTCTCTCCAACTGTTACTGGGTCTTCTCAAATGATAACATTTTCTCATGTCCCACTAAATGACACTGATAGCCTTTATTTTCTGCTTGGAAATGGCAGATTTAGTCATCCCCAGGTGTCAGGCTGGGAGACTGGACACAGTGTTTAACACAGTCATAGGCACTACAGAAAGGAAATTGAGCTCAGTTGATTTATCACAGGAACTACCACTGAGGAATGGGCAGGTTGAGAAAATTCTGGAGTCTGGCTTTTCAAAGATGTGGGGACAGAGAAGCTGATAAAAAATTTCCTGGTCTAACTGTTAAAATAAACTAGTAAAATCTTAGGCTATTGCAAAAGCATGGGACCCTACAAGGGACCCACTAAACATTTGTGGGTTTTGATCACCAGAGAGGAGATGTTTTTTGCCAGAAAGTTTTTGCCATATTCTATACAAAGACAACAAAAGAACAAATATACCCCATAGGAGTCTTTTCTGACTTATTTCCCTGAGCTCTCAGAACCCAGAGGCTGCTGAATCAAGCAGATGAAAAAGTTGTTGTAGAAGTCCACTGCAGAAGAAAAAAAAAACCAAAAAACTGGATTAACTAAATAAAAGCTCATCTGCAAGTGTCAATAAATGGTCAGTGCAACATCACCAGAACAAACTCAGCTTCATCCTTTCCAAGGAATTCTGTCCCATAGTGTATTTAAGATGCCCTAAAACACCACATCAGCATCCTGCTGGAATGAGGTAGAGAAAGGTCTTCTCTAGAGACATTTGATGAGAGCTTAATTATCTTCTACTTTCTTCTGGAGCATCCATGTACTCACTGACTCTTAAAAACACAGCTGAGGAATTAACCACACGTCAGCTTGTCATTTGGCTTGCAGATGACCTTGAAAACTATGAGGTTTTTGGTTAAAATTAAGTAAAATGTTATTTCCTAAATTTTATTTTTGTTTTCAGTTTTGACAACAAGAAGCAGTAATAACATTTACAAAAATTAATGGTCAAACTAGTTAAAATAATCTTGCAAGAAAAGCACAATGCTAAACTGCTGTGTTTTGACTACCAAATTTAAATTTGTCTCCTGAATTCCTGGGGTCTGATAGTTCAGCAACTGTTGACAATTCAGAGTTTACTAAACTGAGTCACAGTATGCAGATGAGTGAAATTTTGCCACATGAAGCATAATTTTAAAAGAAAACCTTTTTCTGCTGAGAAATATTCTGTATGTTTCAACACTTTTGTTTGTTTGTTTGCTTCAATATTTTTGGAACAGTGTTTTTCAGCATTCTCTGCAGACTTACTGGATGTAGAAAAACACTCCAGTGAGGCAACATTTTTCATGCCACTTGAACCTCTATCACTCAGTGGAGTCAGCACAGCTGGGATGCAGCACACATCTGCTCTCTGCAGCACATCCTCTTAGTGCAGTTTGAACCAAAGTTGAGGGGAATATGTTGTGTTATCTCTGGTGTTTCAAAGATACACAGCTGTGTACTGCATCTATGAGTATGCATCAGTAATCCTTTGAGACAGGATCATAAAAAAATACAGCATCTTTTATGGGAATTTGGGCTTCCTTTTATTCTGCCTGTCCCTTTTTCCTTTGAGTCTCATTCAAAGCTCATGGCAGGGAGAAGGAAATAGCATCTTGGCTCTAAGGTGGATCTTTAGAGGATTTAAGAAGCCATAGATGCTTGTTGACCATAAAGATTGCATGAAAAATGTAACTTCTTTACATTGTTTCTGGATTTCTAATATAAGTGCTCGATTGCTTTTGCAAAAATATGGCTACAAACATCACTGCTTATGCAACAAATCATGTACCTGAAGCTAAGGGTCTGCAAGATGAGGCAGAGCCATATGAAAAAGGAGTTGTGTTTTATTTCTACCTTGCAACCAGTTCTCCACCAGCTCTATGTTTCTACAGAACTTACTCTTCTAAGATTCAAGTCTTGGGCAACTTCTCACTGTTCAGTGGCACAGCAAAGTATCTTCTCCCTCTTCTTCACATTTGTGATGGAGTTTCCTACAATAGTAACAGATGGGAAGACCCAAGATTCATTAACATTATCTGCACTTAAAAATGATCAGCTTAATTGGCTATTTCATTATCTGGGTTGTCAGGAAAATAAGTTTCTTTTTTACCACTCCACAGAGTGATACCTTATTCTATGATCAAGAAACACAATGCCTGCCACTCTATCTGAATACAATATTCTCAGATGAAATATTGGGCTATCCTGTTCCTGCCCTGACACACTTCTCTGTAGCATTTCTGAGAGTCACTGCTATACAAGGAGCAAAAGTAGTTTTCCAGAAGAAAAACCCCAACCCTCTGTTTCTAAGGCTCTCGTGTCACTTATGTTCCTGCAAAAACCTGGTAGCATGATCAGTGGGTTTATAACGTCTAAAATTGGATGGAAATATCACATAATCCTGTTCCAAGTTTAATGGGAAATGGAAGCACTGAAGAGATTGTCCAGACTGAATTCAATGATCTTTCACAGTCAGAGTGGGGATCCTCAGCAACAGACTCCATTTCTCAAAAAGAGAGAAAGAAAATGGAATGTCATTCTCTGAAGGCTTAGAGAATAAAGAAATTTGGTATACTTTAAATTAGTTTCTAAAACCATTTTACCATTTTGAACTTCACGGAACTTTTTGTTTCTCCAGAGTGTGGGTGCCAGAGCACTTTTTATTGTCTTTCAGATTAGTTACGTATTTTTCCTCTAGTGTGAAATAATAGGGGGCAGGAGCTTGTTTCATCTGGGCTGTCCTGCAGTCACCTTCTGATTCTGCTTTTATTGCCTATGCAGAGAAGATGCCATTTAAAGCTTTAATTGCCAGAAAGGGTTGTGAAATATGCACTGAGATTTACTGCTTTCCCTTTCTGATATCACTTCACAGCAAAGCAGCCCTGGTGATTAGGATTATTGTATCAATGGCAATTAATGAGAGCTTGGAGACCATGAGGTCTCCAAAGAACACTTCATTTTGGAATTTTCTTCTTATGGAGTATTTTTATGAGAAATACTGTTTATTTATTATTACTGAGATTACAGAAATATTACTGAGAAATACTGAATTCCTAGGAAGACAGTCTGGATCTTCAGCCAGAGACACTGGCAAAACTGGAACAAAATTCTTATGTAATACTTCAGGCACTGGTGAACTGCAGTTTAACTGAACTGATGAAGGGAGGCATGGAAAGGAAAAAAGATCTCTATTGGTAAGATGTAAACAGGTTTGCATCTTTTTCAAGTTGTTGGCAAGACACTTAATCACAGTATTCATGATTCACAGTAAGAATAATAGTTAAGAACGCAGCAAGTATGTTGATAGCTTTCCTGTTTTGAAAAATACCTGCATAATGTAGGATAAATATACTACATAATTTCATCCATAGATTCTTTTAATCCAAGAGAATCTGCTGCAGTCTCTGCAAGAGAGTTAATCTGCCTCGTTCATCTTATTGCTTGTTAACTGTGAAACAAAAATGACTATCTGAGTGTCCATTATCTGATATTTCACTGATCATATCTGGGAAGAACTTGGTTTAGTATGCTCAGGTCCAATCTTGTACTGATTCCACACTTTGCTGAGGTGGTAAACTCCATTTGAAGCAATTCCTGTTGTGTGTCAGCCCCAGGAGGCAACAAAGCACCACACAGGCACTTGCTGTGGGGTAGAGAAGAGAATCAGAAGGATAAAAGTGAGAAAACTTCTGAGTTAAGGACAGTTTAATGGGTAAAGGGAAAGCAAATAAGGGATTCCTTCCCTAGTTCCCATCAGTAGGCAGTTGTTTAGCCATTGCCAAGGAAGCAGATCTCCATTTACACTTAGACAAATGCTGTCACTCAGAATCTCCCTTCCTTTCCCCTTTCCTTCAGCTTTTATTGCCACAAACCATGTCATATGGAATGGGTTATTCCTTTGGTCAGCTGGAGTCAGCTGTCCTGGCTGTATCCCCTCCCAAATTCTTCTGCTCCTTCAGCCTGGCAGAGCACTCTGAGAAACAGGAAAGGTCTTGACACAACATAAGCACTGCTCAGCAATAGCTAAAAATGCTGCTCTGTTATCAATACTATTTCTGTGACAAATCTAAAGATACCACCATGCAAGCTGCTACAAAGAAAATTTCCTCCGTTCCAGCCCAAACCAGTATACCAGGAGAGGTTCCCACTCCACTGAGATGCTCCTGATAAAACATCTTGGTTCCTCTTCCTTTCCATCTGACAGTTTTGGAGATGCTCTTTTATGTTACCAAGACAAAGAGCAACAACTTTAATAAAAATTGGATGATAAGAAAAATGGATAAATCAGGAAGGAACAGTTAAGTAAGACAAATCAATTGGATGTTAAGAATGGATAAAATAAGAACTGTACTGCTAGCATAATATTTCAATAGTTTTGGGAAAAGAATATATACCAAATAATTTTTTTTAATCCAAGCAAGATTTATAAACTAAGCCAATTGTATTTACCAGCCAGCACAGAATCAATAAACTTTTGAAATTGAAATGGGGAGGGCTATGTGAGGTTTTGCAAATTAAGGGAATGATGTTATACTAAGTCAATATATATGCAGACATACCCTGAATATAGTAAATCTTGAAACAGCACCCTCAGTCATAGCATATGATTGCTAAAGTCACAGATACTACTTTGAAAACTCTGAGAGACTGAAATGCAGAACAAAACTTCTAAGGCTAAATGACAGTTATGTTAGAAATGGAATATACTTTTTAGGAAAACATGATAGTTTTTAGAAACAAGTTTTTGGCCTTTGACATTGTGACCAGGACCTGAGAGTAGTTCCTTTCAGCTGCTAACAAATCCTCAGACTAAGTCAGGTCACTTCAGTTATCCTTTCACTTTGTTCTTGAGATGCTGATGATTGAGGATTCAAGCGAGCACCATGAGAGGTTAGAACCTAATTGGGCCCAGAAGACCTGAATTCTGCTAGGAAAATGAAAGTGTGGAATATCAACAAACAAACAAACAAACAAAAAACCACCACAAAAAACCAACCTCCAAAATATCTACTGTCCCTGTCTCTGCAATACTGAGCTACAAACATGGGTAGAACCAGTGAGTGTCGAGACACTTCTGCCTTAAAATGAAATCCTTGGCTGAACTTCATATATAAAATTTAAACTGGCAGATTCAACAGCAGAACAATAATCATTTCAGAAGGGCAACTGCCAGTGAAATCAATGAATTTTCAAAATGTCATTGCATACCATGACAAAACAGATTTTGTTCCCCCTTAGTCCTCCTTGCAATCTCAGAACCAAGATGCACAAGCATCAGGTTAAACACCCTAATAGTCTTACACCCTCCTTAACAAACCAGAAATTATACACCCCCTCCCAAGAAACTTTCTCACTTATCTTCTTTCACCCTTTTAGTTTAGAATCACTGGCAACTCTGTGATGTCACAGAGCAGCACAAAAATCTCCCTTTCCCCAGAAAATCTAGGAAGATGGCACACAGGGTGGTTCTTCCTAGTAGCCTGCAGGGGAAGTCTGTGGGAACCATCCTGTGGAGAAATGAGGCAGAGGGAGAGGAACCCCCTTCACTAAGATGGGGCAAGGATCCAGGGGGGAAAAAGCCAGGAGCTTTCTTCAACATCACTACTCCAGAGAAGAGGTTTTCTCAGCAGGTCAGGAGCTCCTGCCAGGCATGGAAGAGGAGTGAGAGGCTCAGGAGGTAGCGGGGAGCAGCCCCAGACAGAGCACCCCAGACCACTGTGAGGCACAGACAGGGCAGGAACCACAGAAACCAGTACCAAAAACCCACCCATAACAGCCTGCCTCCTCCAGTCCCCCCTCACCACAGGCTCCATGAGTTTCCCAAGGGATTTGCACATCCAGTGTTGGAGGGAACAGACCTCAGCACTTGCTGGGAGGTCCTTCCTCAGGCTCCTCCATGCCATTCCCATACAGGAGCTGCTGGGGTGGACCTGCACCCGTGGAAGCAGCCATTGTTTGGTCTTCTTTGGTCTGGAGAAGAGGAGGCTCAGGGGAGACCTCATCGCTCTCTACAACTCCCTGAAAGGAGGCTGGAGCCAGGGGGAGGTCGGGTTCTGCTCCCAGGCAGCCATCAGCAAGACAAGAGGGCATGGACTTAAGCTCTGCCAGGGGAGCTTTAGGTTGGATATTAGGAAGAAATTCTTTACAGAGAGGAGGATCTGGCACTGGAAGGTGGTGGATTCTCCATCCCTGGAGGGTTTTAAGAAGAGACTGAAGACCTGGGGTTCTGCTCTGGGTGCTGCAGGGCTAGGGATGGGTTCTGCTTCCTGCATAAAGGAGGAAAAGGCAAGAGATGGCTTTGGGACATGCTGTCCTGCGGGGAAAAAGGCACCTGCACAACTAACCTGCTGTCTCTTCTGTAGGTTCTCTGTAGGTTCTCCCAGGAACTCTGTACCAGTGGTACCAACCAGGCCCAACCGGCACCAACTCAACCCCGCTGGAAGCGCCCAGGCCTCTGCTCCCTCACCCCCAACCCCACTGTGGGACAGGAGGAGAAAACCCACCCAAAGGCTCCTTCCTCCAGACAGGGATGGGGAGGTTTGCATCCCCCAGTTACGGTAACGGGCAAACAGAAAGACAAACTCAGCTTGGGAAGGAAAACGAAGGAAAATTAATTTCTCAGGAGAAAGAGAAAACCCGCTCAGATCTTACCAACACCCCCAGTCCCGGGTCGCTTCCCTGCCGCCTCCCCTCAGGGCACAGGGGACACAGGGGGGTTCAGGCTCAGTTCCCCACACGCTGTTTCTGCCGCTTTTCCTCCTCAGGGGAGGACTCCTCATGTTCTTCCTCTGCTCCAAGGTGGGGTCCCTGTGACGGGAGAGTCCTTCAGGAACCCCTGGGCCATGAGTCCCTCCCATGGGCTGCAGTCCCTCAGGAACTGCTCCAGCCCGGGCTGCCCACAGAGTCACGGCTGCTGTGGGAACAGTCACCTCCTCTGACACGGGCTCCTCCATGGCTGCAGATCCACATCTGCCCCTCTCGGTGATCCTGCAATGGCTGCAGCTTCACCTCTGCCCACCCGTGGCACTTCAGGGGCTACAAATCCACATGGACCCCCCCGGGGTCCTTCAGGGACTGCTCCCCCGCGCTCCTCCATGGCTGCAGGGGCACAGCCGCCATCTCACCACGGGCTGTGGGGAAACCTCTGCTCGGGCACCTTTCCCCCTCCTTCCTCACCCATCTCGGGGGCTCTGCTCCGACGTGAGTCCCTCTCCCACAGATCCTGTCGCTGAGGAGAAAAGTTCAGCTGGAAGTAAGCAAATCCAGTGGGTCAGCACCAGGCTGCAGACCTGCTGGTGTCATGGGCAGAGTCTTCAAGGGGCAAGGACCACTCAGCAGCCAACTAAGTGAGCAAAGAGGTTTACTAC
The DNA here is from genome assembly GCA_023637945.1 of Phaethornis superciliosus. Lineage (NCBI taxonomy): Eukaryota > Metazoa > Chordata > Aves > Apodiformes > Trochilidae > Phaethornis > Phaethornis superciliosus. Next base: position 1,241,902 of record JAJQWJ010000006.1, read on the forward strand.
ACCAAGAGAGGAGGACTGTAACCTAGATAAGCCAGGGGATGGTTACCATAACCTGAAGAGGTGTAACAGAATAAGTGACAGAGCAGATGTGACTTGGGAGACAGCAGGACTGGCAGTCTGTCACCCATCAGCATGGCTCAGGGCTGATCTTGACCAGCTGTACAATGATGTGTGTGACATCTGGAGGGACCAAGGAACCAACAGGCTGGCACAGCTGCTGTGACCTCACTGGGATTACCCTCAGGAATCAATACCATGACCGCAACCTGGATGATGGGATGGAGTGGATTTTCAGCAAATTTGTGGTTTACAGCTGCTATTCAGAGTGACTCGGACAAGCTGGAGAAAATGGGCTAGCAGGAATTTCCAAAAAATTCAACAAAAGCAAATCCAGAGTCCTGCTGCTGGAGAGAAATAACTGCAGAGCTCTGAAGAGAGGGACCTAAGTGACCCTAAAGACAGCAAACCGAATGTGAGCCAGCGGTGCACTCAGCCACCAAATAAACCAAGAAATCCAGGGAAGGGATCCTTGAGAAGACAATGTCTGGAGTCCTGTGTCCTACAGTCCAACACTGTGCGTGTCCCCACAGGAGCAACCACTGCATTCCTCATTTCTTCAAGGATCTTTCTGAAAGACAAGGTTGAACCATTGGTGTCCTGTAGCTCAGACTGGCCTTGGCTGTTGGAGGAGCAGGCTGACAAGATGGGAACCCTTGGGAAGTCCCACAGGACACACAGCTGGGGCTGCAGCTTGCTGTCTGCAGGACCTCTGAGCACACTCTGGCTCCATGGGGTTGTTCTTGAAGCTTTATGGCACAGGCACGTGGCAGGGTTAGTGTGGCAGGGTGAGGGGTGTTGGCTTTAAGCACAGTAACACCTGGAATATTTTCTCTCCCAAGTGCTGTGTACTCCCCGTGCAGGTGGATGCACACAGCTCCAGACTAACAGGCTGGAGAAAACAGCAATTATTCCTGAAGCGGATCACAAGGACAGTTCAGATGTAGCCTAAAGGATCCATCTGGCTATGGCCCAGGCTGAGATTTGGTGTTCCTTCAGAAACATTCCCAAATTTCAGTTTTTCTGTGTCGATGTGATAGTGTTATTTTTTTTTCATTGCTTGTTTAAATCTTATAAAAATGCCGTTAGATGTATTTCTTTTGTTAAAAAAAAAAACAACCTCTGTATTGTAGCAGAACATTTTTCATCCTTTTTTAACATCTTGAGTAAAAATATATGAGAGTCTATGTTAACAAAAGTCAGCCTTTAATTTCTTCTTTCCCCGTATATCAGTTGTTACTGTCAAAATTATGATCAAAGCTTTTAATAACATCTCATTGAGTTTCAGTGATATATTTAATCCAGATTGACACTTGGATTATATACTATCACTTTCAGAATTAAATCAATTTTATTTCAGGGCTTTATTTCATGTCCCTGAGTGTCACATGAAGAACCAAGAAACATGATCTGTATAAACCACAATTTTGTCCCTGAGAATTAATGTATGCAATACTCATCTCAGTGACTCTAAAGAGAATACTAGTGCTCAGAAGGGAAAGGAAAGATAAAATCAGACATTTCCTGTGACCAATGATAATATCTTGAGATTATTTTCTTAAGAAAGTACCATCAGAGCAGTCAAAAGCAACCATTTCAAATTAAATAAAAGGAGACCTGAATGACCTTTTACAGTATATAGTGGTAAATTATTTGTATACATTCAGCTAAAATGCCTTTTAGGCACTAGAGAAATAGCTAAAGAGAGACTGACTCTAACCAAGTAGGTTTTTTACTATAATTTTTTCTCCTAAATGCCTGGGCCTTAGAGATCAATGAAGATCTTGGTTGTGTAGATGCAGCTGAAGAAAAAAAATGTAGATTATCAATACAATTGTTCTGTTTTCTTTGAAATGAGTTTAATCCACTCAATGCATCTCCTAAGTGTGGGGAAAGAGACATGGAGAATATAATGTCCTTAGTTTGACAAAGTTAGTGTGAAAAATTTCTACTAAGGAACTTGTTTCCATAGTAGATTCTGTTTTTTTCAATTGAATATTACCTGACTTTAGAAAAAAAGAGAGATTTTTTTAAATTTGATTTTTACTGAGAAAACAAATAAAAAGCCAAAAGTCATGAGGGGTGAAGGGGGAAAGACATTTAATCTGCAAATGTGTTGGCTTTTAAAGATTTTGACTATTTGTGCATGGTGTTAATTTAGTCACATTAATATCTTAGTAAGATTATTTCTCACTTTGCAGGTAGATAAATCAACACTGACTATATAAAACATAATTGTTTTGGCAATGGGAGTATCTGGCCCTGGCAAATCCATTTCAGGATTAGCTAAAGTAATAACCATGTGCTGTTGTATTAAACCTGACAGATTCCTGTCTCTAGGTTTTCTTTAACAGACTGTAATTTCAAAAGTACCTCAGCTATTTTTCATGGGTACACGTTGTTTTGACTGGAACAAAATCATACTGTGAGGAATTAATTTTGGGTTCTCTTTGGCATCATTAGTATGTGGTGACAATCTAATATCACTTAGAATCAGACTCTGCAGCATTAAACTTGTAACACAAAATGTATATATATGTATATATGCCATCTATTCCTATATTCTACTTTAGGAACAGTTCTTTGAAGAAGGACTGATTTACAAGTTCTCCACATTTGGGAGTTTGTTTTTTTTTTTTCTTTTGGCTCCTGCCATAGGTAACTGAAGAGCAGCAGATTAATTTTCCCAATTGTATCAATAAATCTTTGCAGAAGTTACCCAAGGAAGCAGAACCAGATGCATGTTCTGTGACAGCTATGATCCAAATTGTACCCAAATGATAAAGCTGTTTTATGATGGAATCCTGAGCTTTCCTGCCCCAGGATGAACATCCTTCCATGTGTCTTAAGACATCCATCATGTTGAATTTCAAATTAAGACCTAAATGCATTAGGTAAAATACATTTTTAACGTCCTGGACTGTTACTATACTTGAAATGAATGAGATTATTGCCCTACTTGAAAAAACAGAACTAAAAATTGAGCCCATCCTTGCATTTTTGATTGAAAAATAAATACTACTGAAGAGGTTGATGTTGCACTCAGGAATTTGAAAATAATAGATTATGATTTAAGATTAGATTTCTGGCCTCTCTGAGGCCATTGTTCCACTTAAAAATGTGCTTTGGTTTACAAGAGCCTTTCCACACCCAGCTGATTGACAAGGAACACTGTAGCATGGACCTTGAAACACCAGAGCATCAGCATTTTATGAGTCTATGTAATACTTGTAGTACATGGAGCTTTAGGACAGGTAATCTGTGCACTTCAAACCAAAGACCTGGTTTATTAACTCTAGGATTAAGTTTCTTAGTATAGAACTTTGGATAGATATGGCTGGGACATTTTATGCCTTTTTTGTTATGATACTCTGTAAGTTCTGCTTTAGAAATTACAGCAGCCATTCATTCTGATGCCTGCATGCAAAGACTTTTTTTTTTTTGCTTCCATTATTCTTTTTTTCATCTCTACAGTACATTTTAGAGAGTGCAGCCTTCACAGCCTTTCTGATAGGGATGATATTCAGCCCACTAAGAAGTGTTTGAATAGAGTTTGAATAGAATACAGTTTGAATAGAATAAATAGAAGAGTTTGAATAGAATAAAATTACAGTAAATAAAGTTTGGGGAGTAAAAGGATGCTTTGCAACTTATTTTGGTTTTCCTGCTTCAGTCTGTCCTCTAAACTTGGAATGCCTTGAAGTGCCTGTCAGCTCCTATAGGGTATCATGTTGAAAAGGTAACACAACTGCTAATAATAGTGTAGCTGCAGAGTTCTTTCTCAAATTGAAACTGAAGCCCAATTTACATCAGAATGGCTCCCACCCATCTATCAGTTTGTCTGTGAAATTCACTGTGATTTAGTAACTAGCATAAGGATTTCTATTCCACTTCAGAAACTGCATCAAGGTAGAAATGCACAGGGACAATAGACACGTTTAGGTGCACACATCCACAGAAACATTCTGGCAAATGAATCCACGGAGACTTTCATCACATTTAGTTCAACCCTAGTTTGTCACCATCTCTCTGCAGAAGGAATTAAAACATTGTTATACATTCTCGTTTCTGTAAGAAGACTGAACTACTCTTTCCATTAATTTGAAAGAGATTCTAGAATGCCCAGTACTACTTACAAAAATATAAAGACCTCTAAAATTCTTCTGATCTGGAAACACACATTGGAGGCAACCCACAGAAGGGAAAAGAAAGGGAATGAAACTGGAACAGTTTTAATTCATTCCATACGTAAAGAACTGGATGGGAAAGCAAGAAAGAAACCAATATAGACCAAGTGTCCATGTAGCTGACAGATGAACCAAAACCATTCTCCAGTTTGACTCAGATATGAGCCAAGAACAGTTACTACAGAAAGTTTTCAGAGTGTAGTGTATATAGAATCATAGAATTGGCTGGGTTGGAAGGGACCTCAGAGCTCATCAAGTCCAACCCTTGATCCACTCCCCCTGTGGTTCCCAGCCCATGGCACTGAGTGCCACATCCAGGCTCTTTTTAAATATCTCCAGGGCTGGAGAATCCACTACTTCCCTGGGCAGCCCATTCCAATGGCTGATCACCCTCTCCGTGAAGAAATTCTTTCTAATATCCAACCTAAACCTCCCCTGGCACAACTTGAGACCATGCCCTCTTGTCTTGCTGAGAGTTGCCTGGGAAAAGAGCCCAACCCCCCCCTGGCTCCAGCCTCCTTTCAGGGAGTTGTAGAGAGCGATGAGGTCTCCCCTGAGCCTCCTCTTCTCCAGGCTGAACACCCCCAGCTCCCTCAGCCTCTCCTCACAGGATTCTTCATCATTACCCCCCGAGTTTCACACTCAATACATGGCAGTGTCACTATTCTGAAGGAACACATTTTGCTACTTGTACTGACTACATACTCTGCAGTCCTAAGGTTAATTGCCTGCTTGACAATCTCTAACATCACTGTAATTGCAGGCTAATTACACTGTGTTCAATAGGCCAACAGTGAATTTTACAGGTAACAAAAATAAAAGTTCAGTATAATGGAAGTCCCCTAAAATCGCCTGTTCTAAATAAATAACTACACTTTTAGGAGAGTAATTTGGAACTTGAGATTGACTGTTTTTCTAATCCAACCCACTTGCTTAAAGACATAAATCCTGTCATGCATGTATCCATTCTCAAGACATATTATGAGCTCTTTTCTTACATTTTTTGTGGGTATCTGCTGTAAAGTTTCAAGGAAACTCCCAGTTTCTTTCTAGTAACTTTTGCCTTGTTCATTTCAAACCAAAAGAGACCAGTGTGACAACCAGGATGCAGATGGCACATTTTGACCCTTTCCTAAGTAAAGCAAAGCTGACCTAGAAGTTTTACTTGACTTAGGAATTGCATCCATCTCTTCTTACATAAAATGTAATATAAAAACTTTCTTAACAAAGATTTAGACATAAAAGGATGGAATCTAAGCAGGGTACATTAGCATCCCTCTCAAAACTGTTGTCATGCACCAGCTATTGATTTCCTTTTTCAAATTTTTGTTAGAGAGAGACCCATTTTAAGCTCATATTATGCCACTGATCCACAGCTTCTCAGGTAAGCCCACTGACCTGTCTTTTCATTTGTTCTCTGGGTGTTTGCTCCCATCTGGCAGCTGCTGAGTGAGCTTGGTCCTTTTCCCCACAAGCAGCAGAGGAAACGTGAACCCTTGATTAATTGGCATAATGATAATTACATGAGAACTGCTTCTGAGGAGGAAAGAGGACCACTCAAGTCCTGAGTGAGCTGGGGCTGTTCCCTTCTGAAGGCAGCTCCTGAAGAGAAGACAGAGACCACTTTTAAGAAGAAGATATTGTTCACTGCAGGTTTGTGAAAAGCAGGGTGCTTGGTGACCTCACACAATTCAAGCACACTTTTCTCCCCTTCAAAAATGCCAATTTATCTGATTTCCCAAGTACACCAAGATCATGGTCTGAATACTTCTCTGGAGAGTTCTTTTGTGAGAAGGGGGAAATCTTCCCTGTGAGCTCAGCTCCTCCTTGTCTCTACTACCTGTGACACTCAGCTCCTGGGGCTACAACCAGCACCCCGAGGGGATTCCAGAAAATTCCAGAGAATTCACCCCTCTCTGTGCCCGGCCAGTTGCCAATGGTTACTGTCTTCAGCAGAAAGGGAAGGAGACAAGAGCCCTGCAAGAGGAAGGAAGGGTTTTAATGGAGCTTGAGGACACAGCATGGCAATCTGGGCAGCAGAACTGTTAGTGAATACAGGAAATCATGGTTTTGATTTAAATATTGCATGTCAGCCTTTGTTAATTCCAATGCACTATCAGTGTGCTAACTCCCAAATATTTTATCTTCAGGAATGACCCTAAAGCCTTTGTGTTCCTTTCTATACAGAGCCCTCCAGCTGGAGACAATCTCAGACAGACCAGGCAGACATTGAGAGATTTCATTAATATTGAGACAGATTTCATCAATACTGAGTGTGCCTTCTTTCCAAAGCTCATTGCAGCTTCGTGGTGTGGCTGTTTGCTCAACTGAACTTAAGGACAGCAAATTTGCACAGGTTTTATAGCTCTTTCTTGGAAAGACTATTTCAGAAGAATCAGCAAGAATTCTAACAATTCTTTCACCCAGAGAAAACAGAGATTGATTCATTCTGTCTAATCCTGAAGCTACGTGAACCTGGTGGACTGGGTACCTTGATTCAAATTGTAAAGCTTGTGTTCTCCCGAGTGGAGTTTGGTGATAGGATGGGGAATGAACATAAAAAGGAAGGTTGAGGAGGGAAGAAACAAGGATCTAAAGAAATAGAAGGTAGAAAATCAAGCTGAAGCAGGAGCTAACACAGAAATCTATTTAAACAGAGCAGAAAGTATGCAAGAATCAGTCTATCTTTTAGGTATAGAAGTCAAAACTACTTCTGTAACTCTAATATATAGAAAACCCACTCAAGCTTTACCTCCTCTGTGGGGATTAAGCATTTCTTAATAACCCTCTCACCAGAAGAATGGAGCAATGGAAGGAACTTCTATGACTACATTCTTTTAGAAAAGTGTTTAAATATCAGAGAAGGGTAGAAGGGACCTCTGGATCTCACCCAGTCCAACCCCCTGCTAGTGTAGCATCCCCTAGAGCAGACTCCACAGGAACATATCCAGGTGGGCTCAGAATGTTTCCAGGGCTGGAGACTTCACACCTTCTCTGGGCAAGCTGTTTCAGTGCCCTGTTAACCTCGGAGCAGAAAAGGTATTTTCTCATCTTCCAGTTACACCTCCTCTTGCTCTCCTGCAGTGTCCTGGGTTACTACCCAGGCTTTCAATGAAATCCTGCTATATGTATAAAATACTCTGGGTCAGTTTTTCAGCCCACTTCCAGCACCTGCTGGAAAACGAGGCAGGCACCTGCCACAAACTGAAGAGTTCCTTGGCAGAGACACTTTCTTCATACAATACAGCCACAATGACCAAAATCATCCCAGAAGAAGGCAGAGTAATCCTACATTTTTGACATTGCTAAGTCATTTGGCTTCTACAGGGGTCAAAATCAACTCAGGAATAAAAGTAGGTGTCACAGCACTGTTTCCTTCACCACTTTCTTTTTTTGGCACAACAGCTCACTGTAAAATTTCCAGCCAGCTATTAATTAGGAGTCTGGCTCTGCTGAAATGACATTCTAAACTGATGACAAGGCAGCCAAGAGCAGAGCGTAGAATGAGGAGCAAAACTGCAGGATAAGGTAGATAAAATCCAAAATGCTTGTGGGCAAACAATAAAGGAATAATAGCAGTGTGAGCAGGGATCACAGACAAAGTGAGAATAGCACCACAAGATGTGATGACAGTGCTGGAGTGACCCACGGATTAGTCCCTTTTGATTCCACCCTGTCCCATAGCTAGAAACATGCTGGAGAAAACTGGGCAAAGGTTGCAGAAAGGAGGCATGAAGTCAGAGAGACAGAACAAAGCCACTGAGGTCTGACCTAACAGAATGAACTCATCAATGAGATCAGTAGTGTTGTCTGGAACATCCCAGCAGCATAGAATCAGGGACTGGTTTGGGTTGGCAGGGAGCTCCCAGCTCCCCCAGTTCCAAGCCCCTGCATGGGCAGGGACACCTCCCACCAGCCCAGGTTGCTCCAAGCCCCATCCAACCTGACCTGAGACACTGCCAGGGATGGGGCAGCCACAGCTTCCCTGGGAAACCTGGCACAGGGCATGTGGATTTGCCACCCAGTGGTCAGTAGGTTTTCCACAGATCAGGAGATAAGTAACCATGATGTATTACTTTAAATCCCACCCAATTAATACAGGTTGCATCACCCTGTGAAGCTATCCTTTTGGCCATAGCTGAAGTCCTGCTGTGCCTGTGCTGGTTTGTAGGGTTTGTCTCTAGGAGTCTTCCCCAATACAGAGCCACAGGATCACAGAAAGTGTGATTGGAAAGGACCCCTGAGATCATCAAGTCCAACCACACACACAAATACACACACTCAACAAATAAAAACCACATAAAACCCCCCCAAAAATAATCCCAACCAACCAAAAACCCAAACCCACATATCAACCCTCCCCTACCCAACCTCAGCCACCAGAGCATGTCCTGAAGTGCCACATTTCTCAGGGCTGGTGACCCCACCACCTCCCTGGGCAGCTGTTCCAGTGCCTGACCACTCTGGCAGTACAGAAATTCTTCCTAATATCTAATCTAAACCTCCCCTCCTGCAACTTCAGACCATTCCCTCTGCTCCTGGCATTATCCACGTGGGAGAAGAGCCCAACACCCACCTCCCTACACCCTCCTTTCAGGGAGCTGGAGAGGGCAATGAGCTCTCCCCTCAGCCTCCTCTTCTCCAAACCCAACATTCCCACTTCCCTCATTCTCTCCTCACAGGACTTGTTCTCCAGACCCTTCCCCACCTTGGTTCCCCTTCTCTGGACTCTCCCAGCTCCTCAATGTCCTTCTTGGAGTGAGGGACCCAGAACTGAACCCAGCACTCGAGGTGCAGCCTCCCCAGTGCTGAGCACAGGGAAACCATCACTTCCCATCTCCTGCTGGCCACACCTCTCCTGATACAAGCCAGGATGCTGGTGGCCAATTATAATACCTCTGTGAGTAAACATATGTAGAAATGAGATGTATATACTTCACACCCATGTCTCAAGCACCGTTTTCATTTTATAAATTAAGAAGATAAATTAGTAACAACTGTAGTTCCATTATTGTGATTTATAATGAATGCAGTAGGGCTGAATCTCCATTTTGAAGCCACCTCTTGAGCCACCACTAATTTGAGGACAGACAAAACTAGATTTTCAGCTCTTTTGTCTTTCCACAATCCTACAATTTTTTTTTTCTTTCAATATTATTTAACATACACTGAGACCGCTGTATATTGTCAGTAGACCTGACTGCAGTTTTGACTTGGATGATAGGCTTATTTTGGAAGAAACAATATTGATCCAGAGTTTCTTACATAAATCCTAGTGGGACAGAAAGAAGTCCAGTCCTGTTCAACAGCAGCACTGTTGCTCAAGCATTCAGTCACAGCAGCAAAACCTATCCCAGTCTCAGCTGCACTTTCTGAACTCTTTTTCCCTCCCATGTGTATGACACAAAGCAGGGAGTTAGTTTCTTGCCCCAGTGGTTGCTAAACAATTTAGCACCGCTGAAACAGCTGCTGCAGGAGAATAAAACATTTGGCTCCTTAAACCAAAAGGCTGGATCTTCAGTACTTGGCTTTCAAGTACCTGCTTTGAATTCCTTAAGGAGCATTCCTTAAGGCACTTGGAAGGCAGATTCCCTGATATGCCACTTTCTTTTGCATGCAGAGGAGAGGTTACATTTCTGCACTAGAACTAAGCAGAGTTGAAATTTCCAAATTTTTTTTCATCAAAATAATTTCCCTCCTATCTGTCAGACTGTTATGGCTAACAGAGACCATCCCATACCCAAAGCTCTTCAGAAAGAAGGGACAAACACCAAGCCAGCAGAGACTGTGTGGCTGTGGATTATTGAGGAGCCTGCTGGGAACCTGCAGAAAAGTCTGGTGTATATGCATTTATCAGCCTTCTGCAAAACCAAGCTTTCCAAAATGTGACTAATTTACACCTCAAGTGACTGAATACGTCCTGGTTCTGGGGTTCTGGGGGGATTTCCTCCTCCCCATCCCCAGATGGAGGGGAACTGAGCAGCCGTGCTCCTTCCTTGGGTACCCACCAGGCTCAGAACACAGCTGGGGTTGAAATACCCCACACATCATAGAATCACAGGATCATTTGGGTTGGAAAGGAGCTCTGGGATCATCAAGTCCAACCCTTGATCCACTGCCCCTGTGGTTCCCAGCCCATGTCACTCAGTACCACATTCAGTCTCTTCTTAAAAACCTCCAGGGATGGAGAATTCACCCCTACCTGGGCAGCTCATTGCAATGCCTGACCACCCTCTCTGGAAAGGATTTATTATTTACTTATTTAGTACTTTTAGTATTGGTATTATTCTGCCACTGTTCTCTTTTTACCCGTGACACCACTGTTCTGCAGACATATCTTGCCCTTGTGATGAATACTCACTTGGTGAAAGCACTTGGTGGATGTTTGACTCAGGTGTCTCCTTTTCCTGGTCCTCACGTAAGAAGGACATTTTTGTGACCCATGTTCTGGTCAGGTAACAACCTATGTCCCACTCGATATACTCATCCCCCTTGGAGGTAACAGCTTTGCTTATTCACTCTTCAGAATGGCTTCGCTTCAGCCCTAGATTTGGCTCTGTAATCATATTCCCATTTCTCTGAGCTGACAGCACTGCATGAAGATGGGTGCAGAATCCATTCCAAGCCATCTTTAACCAATTCCTTCCTCTGATTTCCAGGGATACCATTTGCCTCTGTGGGACACAGAAAACAAGTCACCACTCAAAGCTGATACAAAACAAAAAAAGAAACGAAAAAAACCACATTCCTTCAATTCAAAACCTTAAAAGCTTCCAACAGCAGGGCTGTAGTTTCCCTAAAATCCTAATTATAGTGAATTAAATTCCTAAAATGCTACTAATTACTTTTTAATTTCAAGAGAGATGTTTACAAAGCACAGTATAATGAGTAATACAGTACTTGAAATGATTACTAATTTGCCGTTTTGTCTGACTTAATCTCAATTAGTATAAATCACAATGTCATCATTGCTAATTGCCAGTCCTTTTGAGCAAAATGCTAATTTCTCTTTACAATCATACAATTGCTGTTTGTTTTTCTTGTAAATTATTCCATTTAAGAGGCCCTGACAAAAGAAGTGTTCAGAATATTTTATTCTGAGCTCAAGAAGAGAAAGCCAAGGGCTGAGGCTTTTCAGATTTATTTTTTCAGTAGTTTTGTCTCTTAACTTCAATTTTTCTTATAATAATAATAATAATTTTAAAAGAGCTTTTGTATTTCAAATTAATTATAAAGCAAGATGTAAATTCCTGTCAGACTGCATTTTCAAGGGATTTTGCTTGGTTTATTTTTAGAAATTTTCTTTATTGTCCATATCTGAAAGTTCTGAATTTTTCTTTCACAAAGAAAGAGTGTAGGTGTGGTTCTTGGAGCTGGGTTTAATGGTGGACTTGGTAGTGCTGGGTTAACAGCTGAACTTGATGTTCTTGAGGGTCCTCTCCAACCAAAATAATTCTCTATTTCTGTGATTCTAATGCTGTACACTTAATTAGCTGTGCTCTTGCAAGGCTCTTATTGTACCTGCGAAAAATGAAAGTCAGCGAGAAGGTGAAAATTATTTTCCAAGGTAAAATGTATGCATGTAAAAAAATAAAAATTAAAAAAAGGCAGAACTGAAATCAAGCATTGAACTCCTTACCCTGTTTGTGCACTCTGTGCTGCTGCCCTCTGAAAGGCTCACAGAAGTGGATGTCAAGTCTTGAGCAGGGCATGCATTACAATCCCAATGTAATTACCATTTTTTCTTGTGTTATAGAAATAAACCCAGACATGCCACGGGACTTTGATGCTGCTCTCTTCACCCTTGTTAACTGAGCTCAAGCCCAAACCCTGAGCCACCAGAAATCAGTAGAGCTCCATCTGTGTGCTGTGTCAGCTCACTGCAGGCATATTGGTCTCTCTCCTCAAAACCCTTGGTGGGATCAGACTCAGGCATGTCATAACACTTCTTCCTCTGCCTCCCTATCATTATAGGAATATTTTGATTGGCAAGGAGAATTAAATAGAATGGAGCTGGACAGAGGAACAGGAGTGCCAGAGGATGCTATTGCCTATTGTAAGATCTGCTGTAGGTAACCCTCTTCTGGCAGGGGGTTGGATTAGATGAGCTTTTGAGGTCCCTTCCAACCCCTAAATTTGATTCTCTGGTTCTGGGATCTTCATGCTTTTAAAGAGAAATTAATACTCCAAAGACCTAATCCATTTGCTGCCCTTAGTGCTGCATGAAAGACATTGAGAAAAATCCATTTTCTGGAGCAGAACAAATCTGGTAAGCTTGTACTGACACATATCATCCATCTTACACTGAGATCTCTGAAAGAGGGAGTCCTCTGTGCCTTTTCCTGCTGTACACCTGAGCAGTGCTCTGAGCAGCTGGATCTTGTGCAGAGCTCTGGTTTTCCCTTTCATCAGGTCCCTCTGGTTCCCTGGCCCAGCCACTCTGTTCCTGCTGTTTGGAATGGACACTTAGAAGTAAGTAATAGTCACACTTTCCAAAGCACAGTACAGATCACAGCTTCTGTCACTCTGTCTTCCAGGAATGAGCAAAGGATTCATTTCCTATTTACTCCCTACTTATGCTTTGGGTAAAAAACAGTGAAATCAGTGAAAATGTCAATAGCCTGTTTTTCCCAACAGGAACTAAGTTACATTCCATTAATTCAGGAGTTCCATTTCAAGTATCACCTGATGGTTTGCTCCCAGGCTCTGCTTGCATGGATATTGTTAACACTGATGCATGAAGTTCACTGGTTCTAAGTTCTGTCTTGAAAACTGTGAGAGGTCTGGAAAGCAGACTGAATTTATGGCAGCTTTAAGCATTCAGTTCCCAGTTAGCCCAAAGAGGAAACTAAGGGGATGAAAAGAACTTCAGTTATCTCTCTTTTTACCAACTACTGAATAAAGCCCTAAATCACCAGTGCTGGTAGGACTTCCAAGGCAAAGTATGAGAATTTGAATCTGGTTTGCAGGTAGGAGTGCATTTGTTTGCTTTATTAGTCCAGAAACTGCTTCACCAGCTACCTTCAAAACCAGTCATGCCTGATTCCTACCTTCTGGAAAAGGTATTGAGAGTCAAACCCCAAAATAGCAGGCTGAGCTGTAGGTGTGAGGGGAAAACCCAGCTCCAGGTGAAGTCAGCCAAAGTTCTCCTGCACCTGTGAAAATCAGATTGTGACAAAATTTAAGCAGACAGTCCCCTGTGTTTTAGTGAGCTACATCACACAAATTCCAAAAATCAGGTACACACTTCCTGCCCATTTCAAACAGCACTCAGTACAGCATTCACAGAGGAACAGCATCAGCAGTTTTGGGATCTGTGTGAGCTCATGCTGAAATACTATGAAGTTAATCAGAGTTTTGCCAAGCTCTTCAGTTTGAGCAGGGTGAGACCTGATGGGAGTTGGAGTTGCTCAGCTACCTTCCATGCATTCAGCAGCCTTTTTTGCCTCATGTGGAAGAAATTTCTTGGTAAACTTTGTGTCAGGGTGAAGGTAGAAAGCTTTGGTTTTTTCCCAGTCCTCATTATAATGCAGTCAAATTGCCCTTCAAGATTTTTTCGGGTGTGGGCACTACCAAGAGGACTACACCACAGCTGACCTAAAGAATGTGATTTTAAAAAATGTCTGTCTAACAATTTTGCATTTTCTAGGCTTGCACAATAAACAGACCAACGAATCTTCTAAGAAAACATGCCCTGGGAAGCAGAATTTCACTACAGAATAAAGAACAGAGGATTTATTAGCCTTATATGCTAGTCACCTGTCACCCATCTGTAGCAAATACCTAAAGGACATAAGCACAGCAACAGAGGTGACCAACCATCCTCTTGAGATTCTTGCCTAAATTGTAGTTAGATTTTTTTTTCTTCATGTATTTTGACAGGTTTTGGGGGTAACTGCACAACAAGGGATTACAGGGAGAACTGCTTATTGGTTATATTTTATTTTGCTAAGATGCTTCCCTCTCTTCCTGTTTTATTTTAAGCCCAAATTAGGTATGTAAACCTGGTGTGTTGTTATGACAGACAATATTGCCATTCTGTGTAATTATTAGCCAAATAATCCTTTCTGTTTTTTCTATTTTCCCTCTGTATCTATCACTGGAATATCTAAGTGTCATTAAAAAATGTCAATTTTTATGTTGTATTTCTGTTTTCATGTACATAACTGCAACTGTTGGATTGTGGCATGGTAAATATTATGGACAACTTAGTCCCTGCAATAAAAAGCCTGATGTATTTGTACACAGCTGAGCTTTTTATATTGACATACTTCATATATTAAGTCACTTAACAAAGTCACAAGATTTTCATATGAAATGTCATATTACGTTACTGAACCCAAAATGAAGAATGTGAAACTTGTATTCAGGACGTGGGTCCTGGTGCTGCTGCCTACTGAAATAAAAAAAGTAATTTGTGAAGAATCAGAATTGAGATCTGTATTCTTCTAAATTGTAAGCTTGTTTTGAATCTGGGTATAGTGTTCATGTTGAGCTCCAGCCTGACATTCACCTATAAGGCTTTGCTTTTTAGAAATGCATGAAAACTTTGGAAGAATTAATGGCTTTACAAAATTCCTGTTTGGGAAGCAAAGAAGGAACAAATAACTACTAAATATCTGCAAAAGGAATCTTTTTCCCTGGAACAAACAGGGGAAACCTTTGTGTAACCAAATTCACTGTGACTTAACCAAATGCAACTATCCCATAATTATTTAAGTATGTTGGTTTTTATCAATGGAGGAACAAAAAAGGAATCCATCAGATCTAGGAAGTATGCAGAGTTTTAGGAATAGTCTTACTTTTTATGAACTGTGCTTCTGTCTCAGTGATCCTGAAGCCATCAGTATTGTACCTGTGAGAATTTTGGTGTAGATAGCATCTTCAGTTAATAGAGGCAGCAAATCTGTCAAATGCAGTCATTACATGGTTGCTGTGATAACAAGGATTACATGTCAGGAGCTAAGAAGACTGTCTTTTTTCTTCTGTTCCTAAACAGGAGATAGTGCCTCTTCAATTTTGAGAATTTCTGGGCTTGTAAATTTCCAAGACTGATCAAGAAAGTCCCATTAGAACCCTGCATTTTGCCAATTTTATAGCGATGTACACTAAAAAAAATCAAGTTTAGCTTCTTAATGATAGCGTTATGAAAATGAAAGCCTGGTAGAAATCCTGTTTGGAGGTGACCTCTGAGGAATAACATAGTCCAACTACCCATGGAAAGCTGGACTATTTTCAGCACTGTTTGCATCAGGTTAGTCATGGCTGTGTCCAGTAGCATCTTGAGAATCTCAAGGATGGACATTCCACAACCTCTCTGGCTAATTTCTCCCACTGCAATCTGGTGGGTTTTTTCCCCCAGTGCCCAGCCTGACCATACCAACAGAGAATTGGTGGCTTCTGCCCCTTATGCTGGCTTTAATAAGAAGAATTTGGTTTAATTATCTTTGTAATTACTGTACAAATAGTTACACGTTGCTATCAGATCGTGTTTTAGCTTCCTCTTCATCAGAATAAGTAATCCCAGTTTTCTCAACCTTTCCTCAGAAATTACATGCTCTGGGTCTCTAGTTACCTTCTCAGCCTTCCACTCAAACCTCTCCAGTATCTCCACACCCATCCTGAACTGGAGAGCCCAACCTAGCCAACAATATTTCAGGTGTGGCATCACCAGTGTTGAGTGGAAGGGACTGATGCTTTCCCATGGTCTGTCTGACACCCTGTCCCAGAGCATTTTGGTCCCAACAATCCCTTACAGTCCCCAAATCCCCTCTGGTCCCCAGTCTGGGATGTGGTTTCCTTCCCTCCCAGTCAGACTGCTGTGTTGGTTGATATTTAACCCTAAGTCACCCCAGCCCCAGCTCCTTTCCAGCAGGGCTGCTACTCACCCAGCCCCCAGGGATGCAAGGGGTTCCTCTGAACACACAACTTTGCCCTTTCCCTTGTTGAACATCAAGAGATTTTTCTTGGCACAATCCTGAAGTTTTACAAGGAATTGTGGATGAGTTTGATGCTTGTTATGTCAGCTCCTTCCCCTACCAGCTGCTAGCTCATTACCATTGGCATTCCTTACTAGTGCTACTAGTGTTTATCATCTTTTTTTACTCCTTTTTCCTCATGAGATGAATGTGGCTTCAACAAGTTCATGAATTCTGGACTGTTGATACACTGGGGGTGTGGCTGCTATTCAGAGACCTCAGCAGATTGGAGACTTTCTGATAGGAGCCATATGAAGTTGAAAAAAAATGCAAAAGCAGAGTCCTGTACCTCAGATGAAATCACTCCAAGCAACCAGCCAAGCTTTGTGCCAGGCTGCTAGGAAGCAGATGTGCAGAAATGGGCAGGGGGGGTCCTATTGAAGAACAAGTTGAGCATGAATTAGGAATGATTTAGGGAAAGGAAAGCCAGTCATAAGTGTTAGGAGGACTGGAGCTTGAGGGAAGGGATTATTCCCTTCTATTCAGCACATGTGAGACCACACCTGCAGTCCTGTGCCCAGGGTTTTTTCTACATTTCGTGGATGCTCTGTGCACAGGGATTTCCCACTTCATGTGAGACTGTTCCAGTCTGCTGAAGCAATGGGAGAAGGAACAGTGCAGAACAACTGTGTCAGCCTGCTAAACACATTTACACCCCCTTTAACCCCAATTCTCTCTGGTGCTGCTTTCCCAAACCAGCAGAAAGATGCCTCCAGAGAGAGCCAAGGGCTTGGTTTTGACATTGAATAACATGTTGTCAAGATGAATCTATTAATGTTACTGGAAGTTGCTCCTCAGTCAATATTAGGAGACATCAGGGTCATATCTCATCAGATAGTGTAGTTTCAGAAGGAGAGGAAGACTCAGATGTTCCATTTCAAACCTTTAGTTTAGCCCTGTGCCTCAGTGGGTGCCCATGTTGATTTTTAAAAAGATATAAATGTTTTGCATTCTGTGTTCTAGCCTAGATAACTTGAAGAATATTTTGCAATTCATTTTGACAAATCAAGGCAGATGACTGTATAAGTTCCCATCTCTTGTGGGGTCTGTTAACTGGATGAACACAGACAGGATCGTTATTTCAATCACCAGAACTGAAAATTCATCCATAAAACCCAGGAAAAATTATCACTGGCACTCTTTAGCACCACACCTCTCCTCCTCTGCAGTGCTTCAGCCTTTCCTGTCACAGCTGTGATTTCTGTTCCAGAAGTAATTGTTATTTTGGCAAATAGTACTTGTATTTTAAGACTGCTGGTTGAATTGGAAGGAGTGCCATAGTCACAAACATGACATATTGCAGAGTGACTCTTACTATTTCATCATTCTTGTTGGCTTTTTTCTTGTTTACGTCTTTGTTTTCTTGCTCTGATAAGGGACTGGTTATAAATGAAATGAAATCTTATACAGCTACTGAATCAATAACAAACAGTCTTGATTTGCTTCTTCACTTTCCCAGGCACTAGAATCCAATAGTGGTTAAGCTTGACACATTAGGAAAAGATCTAAGTTCTTAAAAAAATCTTTGAATATATAATTTCCTATACCTTATCAGGTCACTGAAATATTGAGTCTTATGTTTCTGTCATTGTCAATAAGAAGAATTACTATTTTACATTCTAATGCAAGGTCATTTTGCTTCACCTGATTAAACATTCCTTACCTGTAAATATATATTGATATATAAGATTTTATCACCATTTTTTAGGTGTCCTGGTTATAGATGCCAAAAATGACAAACATCTGAAAAATCAGTGAGTTCCCTTTGAAATATAACCACAGAAGAATTAAAGAATTGCTGTCTTGTATTTGATTCATGGTTCTTTTACTCAGGTCTCATATCTCCAGTACCAACCATCCCTAGATGTTTCCAACACTGTTACCATAAATTATGTGAGTCCAAGTGGCTGTGAGACAACTTTCTCACTGTGAAGGTCTTGTTCTGAACTCTGAAATGGGACATTTCCTTAACTATTATGTTTTTTTAAAAGCATAAAGTTCTTCTTCCTTCCAAAAACATCAGTTAAGCTGATGTTAAGACTGTTAAGACATCTACAGTTAAGACTGTAGATGTTCTGAGCAGTGATAAACTAAGTGCCACTCTTCCATGTACCAGTAATACTTCTAAAGGTCCATGTAGTAATTAGATGGAAAAAAAGAAAGAATCTTAGTTATCTAAAGGTAAGCACTACAGTACATGAGATACACTTTGTCCATAACAGGAGGTTAGCAAGATATTTTCTCCAACAGTTTTATGGCTGTCCCTAAAATGTCAACCATTGATCCAGTGGTAATACTGTCAGAGATTCAATTAGAGTAGATCAATGTTGGCCTTTTAACATGCTGGAAATTTATTTTACTTCATGTACCTGGTGCCAGGTGACAGCAGTGCTACTGTTAACACATACAAATGGGAGAAAACCAAACCATTAAGGAATTAACTTGCAAAAGGTGAAGAAACTTTGACCACTAAACTCTCTCCCAAAGGAATAAAGAAAAAAAGT
Organism: Phaethornis superciliosus; assembly: GCA_023637945.1. Taxonomy (NCBI): domain Eukaryota; kingdom Metazoa; phylum Chordata; class Aves; order Apodiformes; family Trochilidae; genus Phaethornis; species Phaethornis superciliosus. Next base: position 1,260,628 of record JAJQWJ010000006.1, read on the forward strand.
TATATTAAGTAGAGTTTGAAAAATTCTCTCTCATTTGCCCAAATATTTTCCTTTCCAAACACATATTCACTCACAAACAGACAGATCTTGAATTCTAAATGGGAAAACACCCTTTGATTTCACAGAGTCCTTGATCTTACACTGAAATCTGTTCTTTCTAGCAGTTCCCTCAGAAAAGCACTGATTACTCCAAGTAACACAATTCAGTATTTTCAGGCCTTTATTTGCAAGTTCATTCTATTCTGTATCTGACCTGAAAAATTAATCACAGCACTAAGGCTTGTGCTCCATTTTGCAGGGCTCATGACACATAAATCCATCTTTTTATGCCAAAGAGGAATAGTAGCAGGTTTTTTTTTCCACAGCCAACTATTTTAACCTGTGGTTTTGGGCACAGGTCTGGGAAGGAAGTACTTATTTCAGCTCCCAGGCATCAGTGGTATTGTGATGCAGAGAAAGAAATGAATAATTCTCAGTTTTAGAGGGAACCTCACACAGGTTTATAACAGTAATACCAGAGCAGATTGTTTTTTCCTGATTTGTAGTTTTTTCACAAAGCTTTTATGGGTCTATTAGTTTTGTTATTTATTTTTACATGGGAATGTTTTCTGCAGTACAGAAATAGGCTGGGAAAATGTACTGTTCTTTCCTTGTCTCCATGTTCAGCTGCACTCACCCTTGGATATCAACGAAGAGAGGAAATCAGAAAATGTGAGAATCTCCCATATATTTTGGATTATTTAATTGTGGAATTAAAAGATGTGAGTGTTAGAATGTCTCATATATGTATATGTGTGTGTGTGTGTCATACTATACTGTCCAATGCAAGGCTTAAATTATTTAATGCACAGAGGCTTCTTTCCCATCAACTATTACTCTTTGTGATTAATACTGACATGCTGTAGTTACAGAAATAGTAATGCAACTCCACAGCCCTTTTTTTGCTTTTATCCTTGCAATAGATCTCACAGAGGAACATGATTAAAAGCTTTCAAACCTTTTCAAACCAGTGATCTTTCTTTCTTTCTATCACCTCCTGTGGCTGTTAATAAAACAGCCACAAAACTACACTGTTTGATTTGCCTTAAGTGAATCAAAAATAAAAACAGCACTTCAGTGTATCTCTCAAGCTGTGTAGCTGTAGCTGAGCATCCCTATAGTAACTGAGCTATATTATAGACAATCTAAAGTGTGGACTAGATGAATGTTGATGGTGGGAGGCAGGTATGAGCAGGAACAAAGGCAACAGGACCTATGGAGAGTATGTGAGGCTTTGCACATGTGCAGAAATTTCTCCACCTCTTTCTTGTTGGTCTTTCTATCATTCATCACCAGAATTTGATAGTACCCTCTGACCTTAGGCATCTCCACAAATCAGGGCAGAGTGGTCAGTAAGTTTCTGGCCACACTTCCCACACATAAAGTTGAAGAGAGCTGCAGGGTGACAGCTTCTCACAGGCACTTACTGCAACTGCAGGTGACACGTTTGGGCAGGCTCAGGTTCAGGCTCTGTATTTACATGGAATTCCTGTGTCAGTACATCACTTGGAAATCATTCTGTCTCTCTCTGAAATGGTGCAGAAAATAAAAAAAGGCAAAAGTAAACAACCCAGTGAATACAGGGATTTTCAGGAAATGTGTTTAATTGAAATTTAGTAGCAGACTGAGGCAAACGAGGGCAAATGCCACAGAACCACAGAAAGTGAGGGGTTGGACGTGGTTTTAAAAGCTCCTGGGGTGCAACCCCCCTGGCAGAGCAGGGTCACCTCCAGCAGTCACACAGAACACATCCAGGGGGGTTCTGAATGTCTCCAGAGAAGGAGACTCCACCACCTCCCTGGGCAGCCTGGGCCAGGGCTCCCTCACCCTCACACTGACAAAATTCTTCCTCATATTGATATGGAATCACCCAGGCTCCAGTTTATAACCATTGCCCCTTGTCCTGTCACTGGCCATCACTGAGCAGATCCTGGCTCCATCCTCCTGGCTCTCTCCTTTCCATATTTCTAAACATTGCTGAGCTCACCCCTCAGGCTCCTCTTCTCCCAGCTGCAGAGCCCCAGCTCCCTCAGCCTCTCCTCACCAGGAGATGTTCCACATCTCATATCTTCTCATTTCACCCAATTAAAAGTGATAAATAAGAAGAAGAGTTTTCAAAGGCCTCCTTTGGGTTCTGTTCATCTCTCTGACCATAATCTGCATTCCAGCATTTTTTAAACCTGCTTTCAGTGACAGAAGTCACAACTGAAAGAGTATGGAAGCCTGGAGTGCCCAGCCCATATTTGCCATATCCTGCATACTTGGGGGCTGGGAAGGTTGAACTTCTTCCTTTCCTCAGGTTCTAGGGATCTCCACCTCCTTTTTCCTCCAAGATGCTGAGCATGCAGGAAGCAGCTTCAGGAAGGAAAATTCTGCAGAGCTGTCTGAGCACGTCTGAGCTCCCTCCTGCCAAAGAAAGAAAGATATGTCTTTGAGTCTGAGGAACAAGGTCCCCTAGGGATCATGATCTTACATCATGCAGTGTGTTCTTTGTCAAGAAGTTGTAAATTAACCTCTTCACTCCTTCTAGTGCTTTAGTGAAGATGAAACACTTAGCTTGGCAACAAAGCAGCATGTGCTGCATCTCACTGAAAGAAGCCTGGCTGTCTAAAGGTAACAGTGATGTGCTTGACAATGCAGTCTTGATAGATGTAAATACTAAATAATTGAAGTGTATAAAAAGATAATTTTCTTCTAGACAGCTGAAATTCCACAAAGTGAACTTCAGTGGTATAAAAAAAGGTCCCAGTATCTCTCCTAAGTAAGCTTAGCAGAAGAGCAAAGCTGGGAATTTGACAATAAAGTCCAGGATAACCAACACTCACATTCTTACTTTAATCTGTCATATAATGCTTTCTAAATACTTTCTTTTTTCTATTGTACAAGTTAATGGGATGGTTATATCTCTAAAAATCTAGTCTGAGATGTATGGCTTCAGCCAAGGTGACATTTAATACCTGTCACACATCACTGACACTGCTCAGAGCATCATTGGTACTCAGTGTATCAAAGAAAGGAGCAGGAGTCTTCCACTGTTAGCTAATTACTTAAATGAGCTTATCATTAAAAAAAAAAAAAAATAGAAAAGGGAAGAGAAGAGCTGCACCCTGGAGATTCCTGTAACCTTTAACAAACATGCTAAAGACAAGAAAATTACTTCAAAGTAATGACACTTATGGCTGTTGTTTGCTTCCTGGCTCTATCTCTCTGTAAGAATGTAATCTGAGTAATCATTTGGTTTTCCCCCCCTTGCCTCCCTGCCTCTCTGGGGAAGTGTTCATTAGGAAGAAAAGTAATCCTAATTTGTTGATTTCTAAGTAAAATCTGTACCTGTGCTACTTCTACTATAGCTGGAGTACTATCTTCTGCTTTAAGAAGATAAACTCAAAATGGAAAAATCAGTTTGCTGCCAGAGAGCTTTTAGATGACCTTGGTCAAATAATGAGGCTTTTTTGTAGAAGATCTCGAGGCAGAGACAGGCTCCTTCCTTGAAATATAAGCTCTTTTTACAAGGTACATGTTCTGAAAGTTCATAGGGGGTTTATGCAGTCACTGGATCTCTGTGACAACTGTGCCAGAAATGAACATCAGGAGAAGTTCTACTTACCCTTTACTTGGAAATCTAGGCAGACTCCTTCTTAATCGTTGGCCTGCAAAGTGTTTCTTTTTGTCATCATTAATTACTTGGAACAATTCCCAGCCAAAAAAAGTTGCAACAAAAGGCAGAGGCTGTAAATACTTCTTCACGGGAGCTTCTCCATCAATTTTGCAGAAAAAACTGTAGGCTACTGAAAATGTTGAGAGGAAAAGAGACATATGCACCCACATCTCAGACTGATATGCACAGTTCTGACAAGATATATTTAGAACAGATTTCTCTGGTATCTGAGTCACCACTTACTTTCCCTGTCATATTTCTCAGTGAAAAGAGAATGATGCTTTCTCCAGACATAGTGGTAAAAGGTGATGCCATTTGCAAAAGGCAGTGTAAAACTTCACAGTAATTACTCACCCTCCTGCTATGTTCCAGCCTTCACCCCAAATTTGCCTTGTTCCAGAACTAAGCCATAATCAGTGCTGTATTTACATCTTGAACCAGAGCTTCTTAATGCACAACCTACAGAGTGCAAACCTCCTCTAGCCATTGCTTAGGATACCTTAGGGATTTCCAAAAGCAGCTTAAAAAAAGAGAAATTGCATGCCCGTTTGATTTTATTCATGGCACTCAACCAGGAGCCTGGTGGAGGTGTTCCCTTGGGCAGAGAGGTGTTGCTGAGGTTCCTGGGGACACTAAGGATCAGACTGTATCTTCTTTGGAAGTTCACAAATTCCTTTCACCTGCTTGGTTACACCTGTGTGCTCTTTATTACAGAAACACACAGAGGGTTCAAACCTCCCATGGCAAATGCCAGGGTTCTAATTTTAACCTGAGAATGAAGCATCAGGAAATCTGAACTTCAGCCCCTGCCCCACAGATCTGACTGCCCCACACTGACTGTTAAGTTAGTTCACTCAACAAACTCAGCTTGTCAATCAAAACATAGTAAGCATAGTCAAAAAGAGTACAAAAATATAAGAATGTGAGAACCGAGTTCATCAGAAGTCATGTTTGTAACTGACTTTATTTTTTGCCTCGTTTGCTTATTCTCTACAACACAGATATTCATACTTATTGACCTTATGAAATGTCGTAAACTTCTAAAGTTGAAGAAGCTGTGAAGTACTGGATCTGATTACTAATTAACACATTCTTAAAATTTAAATATTAATATCTAGTTCCTTGTAGAACATAAACTTTCTGTGTAGCTGCCAAGAGTTTATCTAACAAAGTTTATTTACTCATGAGCATCAACTCATTTGTATTTAAATTTCAAGATGTGTTTCTGCTATTAAATGGAAATTTTTAGTGCCTGATTTAATGGCAATGAATCAGTCAGGCACATAAGTCCAGGAGAACAGGAGCACTGAAATTGCAAAGGTTGTGAAGAAATTTACGGTTTTTAGCAATTTAAATTGGACATCCCTTCCTCAGAATATATTTCCAATTAAACTACATTGTTGTTAATATATGCCATATATTCAAGCTTTGTTTCAATTATTTCTTGCCAAGGGAAGCTAGCGTCTAGCAGAATTGGCATTTTTGCTATTAAAGGAACAGTATTTTTACCAAAATTTTCTACAAGTTTTGATGGAACTTACACCTGCAAGTGCAGGCTCCTTGTTTACCATGTTACCACTTTAATGAGACTTATTAAAAACCTGAAGTTCAGAAGGAAATATGGCATTGTGGTTTAGGGGCATCTGAGGTTTAGGGGATGGGATTTCAGACCATTTATTTAGTAGAAGTGTGTGTATAAAAAAGGAGAGCATATTTACAATAACTTACCTGATGATAGTTTTCCCCACCAGATTTCAATAAAATATTAATGCAATTTCAATGTGGAAAAAAGTCAGCCAATGTTACTGCACTGGATGATTGTCAATGACTGTCAGCCTCTACAGGTAATTAGACATATATTACTGTTCTACACATCAAACTGTGAAGAAAAGGCTAAGAAAACACTAATAGAATTAATGGTGTCCCAGTCACCAAGAAACACAAAATTCATGTTAACATCTGTGAATGTTTTCAGCTCAAATAAATGAGGAAAATATGTCTAAAATGTAGAAATCCTCAATTATTTTTAGGGTTGCTGAAATTCTTTGATCTGCACTAGAAAATAAATCTTTGCATCAATTCTTTTGTTGTAGTAAGAATTTTAGAAATTGCTTAAAAGTTACATAAGCTATTTTGGTTTAGATAAGGGAAATGTCAGGAAGGTGATTCAAAGAGATCTTTCTGATTTACTTTGTGGCAGTTTTTTCTCTCCCAAACTACTTCCATTCACTACATTTTTCTTTGGATTCATCATGAAGTGAAGTTTTTTTCTGAGTTTTTCAATTTCTTTCTTGTACCAAGTGGCATTATTGGCTGGCCACTGTAGTATTCCCCTTTCTCTGAAATAGACCTATAAGAACACAGCCAAAGTTGATGCTCCAAGGACAAACACAATATTATTTCACCCAAAGCTACTTTTTAACATCTCTAAGACAAAAAGGCAACAAAACAAAATAAAGCAAACAAAAAAATAATAAAAAAAAGAAAAATAGCTGTTCACACCTCTTTTTAGTACTGAGAAACACACTCAGTATTTTCCAAAAGGTTTGGTTGTTACTTCTCTCTTTATTGGTGCTTCCTCTGGCATTTCCAGCATCCTTAGACACTTGTGTAATGGTAAATGACACCTCTGTATTCACCATGGTCAAGTTTGTTGCAGTAGGCTAAAAGCTAGGATGTTAGTTTTGCTATTCTCAGCAGTTCCTGAAAGTTTTAAATATTCCTCATTTTAGAATGAATAAATCTGGCTTGTGGCCACTAAGTGTCATTACTAATTAGCCATGTTAGGATACATGTTTCCAATAACAAACAAGTAAGTAAAATATTCTATTTAAAATGGATGGAAAAGCCCTTATAAAGAGAGTTGAGTTAAAAGGGAAAACCCTTTATAAGGAGTTATTCCCTCTTCTTTAAGGACAGTTGATCTGAAACTATTTCTACTTATATATTCTATAAGGTTTTTTTGCTGACTTTTCAGTTGCAAAGCACAATAGCCAAAACTAATTTTCAGTTCAAAAATGGCTGTAAACCAAATATAGTTCAGGCAATAATGCAGTGCAAATCTGAGGCAGACATCAGTCAACAATACAGTTTTTAATGTAAGAGCCTTACCAGCATGTCTTCAACCAAGTAGCATTTTAATGGTATTTTTGAGAGCAATGATCTTTCAAAATATGGTCTTTCAAAAAAGTCAAAAGGCTGCAAGCAAGCCCTGAGGACAGAGTTCCTTCACTGTCTGCTTTTGTTGCACTGGAGCACTAGTAACCAGGAAGAAATTTTCTGAAGAAAAATTCCTCTAGAATCCTGGGGGAATTGGGTGCAAACAGGGAGAAGCTAAATTTGTGTCTCACCTCTGAAACTCAAACTGCCTCCAGATTCAAGCAGGAATTCATGATTTGTTCTTGCCTCTTCTCTGGGCCATGCTGGGATCTTGAATGCAATACCAATAAACACCAGGAGATCCTGAGCCAGAACTTTTTCTCTCATTGCTAAAGCCAAAAGGGAAGACACCACCTGTAATTAGGACAAAAAGTCAGGGGGAGGGACAGGGAAAAATAATTGCATAGAACTTGAATCCATAGCTTCTCAAGGACAAGTGGGGACTGTTCACTGCATCTGCAGCAATCTAGGTCTGGATTTTGAATCTGAGCTGTCAAATATTGTCACACAAGCTCAGATTTTCACCTCTTGTTCCCCTCCACTCACGTTTGCTTTGTGTTGCTTTAATTCTCTTGGACTGTGGGCCATTCTAAACACCCTCTCTTTTATTTTGTGTTTTCTTCCTTTGAGAATTTCTATACAGTTTAAAGAGGAGCAACAAGGGAGAATGTGATTTAAACACCTTAATACACCATTTCTGTTCTTCTAATAGAGAAGTCCTAAGAGCCAAGGTAGAACTTCAGAAAAGAGCAATATTTGAGTGGACAGCTTTGCCTTTGAGTGAGTCTTTTGGCTTCTGTGAGCTGTTAGATGCTGTTCCAAGCCCCTTTCCTTGCAGGATACAAGGCTAAGAAGGATTACTGAATCATCAAAAGCCCACTGGCTCAGCTTATGAGACAGAATCTTCTAAACTCATTGTGGAAACAGATGCTTCTGGGATGCTTCAGGCCCAGTTTTTTCTCTCTTGGTATTTTAGTTGGCAAAAATGCTTTCAAAGGTGAGCCCTACAACCAAGGGGGCAGTGGAAATGCAAGCTGTTGCTCCAAGCTGATTTACCTAGAAATCAGAAATTATGGTTAGGCTAATTTCACCATTAAATACTAATTCTACAGATTTCTTTTCTCACCTAGGGGTCTCTGTGCCACTGAGTCTTTTTCAGTCGAGCAGCAGTGATACTTCTTTGTATAGAAGTAGCATTATCCCATGCTTTAAGTGAAATTCAAGATTTTTTGTTTCTCCACTTGTAAAGCCAGAGTTAATCATACTTGTTCATCAAACAGGAGTCCATCGACCACTAACATTTTCAAAGTTACATTTTTCAAAAGAGGGGAAAAGTATTTTTAAAGTTGCTTTCTGCTTTAATCCAATTTGTGATCATTTCACCTTACATCTGTGTTCTTGCACAGCAGGGTTAGCATTGTTTCTAAAAGAGACAGTCCCCTCATTCTCTTAGTTTAGTAGGAAAAGACATTACCACTGGTAATATGCAGTGTTTGCTGAGCATTTCTTGCTGTTACTCAAGGAAAAAAGGCAGCCTCATGGATTTATAGCTATATAACTGATGTCTCTACCCTGTTTTATAGCACACATCCCTAGACCTATAGAACCTGGATGCTTTGGGAAGTAGCAGGGAACCTGCAGAGTATACAAAGTCTTTTCTTCAATATTTGTAGCCAAGTGAGAGATCTGCCTAAAGCAAGAAAGTCTGAGGCCCCAGTCCACTCTTAGACTGAAAAGATTTTGTGTTATTATTTCATGCTTTGCCAGAACAGCTGAGTTTAAATTTCTGGATGTCTCGATAGTTACTGCCATTTATCACCTAATAGCCACCTGTACCATTCAGTTTTCCTTTAGGCTTGTTAAAATAGAGACAGAAATGTGGAATGTCAGTCTAGAGCTCTTGGACACACCACAGGAAGAGGCATTTTATTGCTGGAGATATTGAGTGATTGCATTGCAAGCTGAATGCTGAGGTTTCTGTCCTGCTCCATAGGGAATTCAGGTTACTCTCTTCTGCAGCAGCTCTTGTCCAACCACTCAGCCCTCTAATATTACTGTCATTAATGGAGATGAAGAAAGAAAATGTTCAGTACCTCTGGGTTAGTTGTTCTCTGTTTCCATAAAGCCTTGCTGGATTTCATAAAAATGCCACACAGTCTCTGTGCCTCATCTAGATTCCCTTCAGCATCTCCAAGCAACCTTGGGTCACTTCAGTTTTCTTCTGACCCTTCATGTGTGGCTGAATTTCATCCCAATGCAGGGCTAATGCTGACAAAAAATATCTCTGCTTTCTTCAATTTGTCTGTAAATGACTAAATCAATGTGACCTTGAGAAAAATCTGCTGATTATGCTGTAGCCCTTGCTGCCAAAATGAAGCAGTTTCCATCTATCACAAGAAGGAATTCATGGATTTAACAGGTGGCTATTTATGTCAGAGGTGGGGAAGCTGATGTAGTGCCTGCTACAAGATAACACAGAAAGTAGCTTCTGGAATATTGCTAAAAAATTTTAATATATTGTTCTACTCACTCTCAGGCTGCCAGGTCCTGGAAGAACATATCCTGTGCAAAATCCCATTTTTCTCCTTGGCTGCTGTGCCACTCTTAACTTTATAACCATTTGATTATTCTGAGCCTCTAATCAGTCATGGCAGAATGGCTTTCCAAAGCTCTGATCCCTCCCAGACCTCAGCCCACACCTGGGTTCAATTTTTAATGACCAGGCCCCACTGCAGGCATGGAGAATAAGTACATGTTTAACAGTGCATTTTCAAAGAATTTAGTGGGATAAAAATGGATTAAAATCCTTGGTACTACTAGTTCTTATACATTTCAAACTGCATTCCTTGGGACATAAGCTTGTCTCTAGCTAGACCAGGATCAGAAAAGAACTTTGCACTGTGCATGTACAGTGAATAACAAATATTCTGGGTCTTTCTCAGATACATCTGTTCCTGCTCACTGCTGAAAAGGAGACCCAAAACTGGAGTCTGTGGCTAGTCTCTGTTCTGCTACAGGGCTGCTGGATGACCTTGGACAAGAAATTTAATGTCCATGCCTTATTGCTTCCATTGTCAGATTAGACAAAGAGGACCTGCCTTTGAGGGAGCCATCAGCTTACCTTTTTTAACATCTTGGCACAAAACCATTCAAATCTGCAAAACAGAGGCTTTCATTGTTGTGAAAAAATAAAGAAATAGAGACTTCAGCTCAGTAGAAATTAAAAATCAGCACTTCCTTCTTGTTGCCCTGGGAATGATGATGTAGATCCACCCGGGGAAGTGCAGGAAGGCTCTGAGGGATGGGCAAGCTAACAAACCACAGGATAAATGAATGAGCAGAGCCATCCAGCACAAGTTTTTCCTCCCTGTCCTCACCTCTGCTGCTTTGATTAATAGGGAACAATGAAGTAAACAGTGCTGGAGGACAAAGCCAATAGCAAAGAATTGTAACTGACAATTTCCTGCTCAGATACATAGCCCCTTGTGAAACTTATTGATTAATGGAGTCTCTCTACTAGCATAAAAAAAATAAGGACACAACAGAGAAACAAATTCAGGTAAATGCTCTCATTAGGAAACTCAGCATCGTGCAGTATTTAATCTGTCTGCTGCTCAATAACAGCAGCACACACAAGTAACTTCTGTTATTACTCACGTGGAGCTATTAATCATCAAGCAAAAGACCAAAAGGAGAGAGGAGAAGGGATGAGGCTGTTTCTCCCTTGATGCAGGTTCTGAAGAGGGCAGTGAACCCCCGGAGGGGTGGAAAGCATCTCCCCAGCCCTGGCAGAGTGGGGATTGCAGGGGGGGATGTGCACTGAGGATGCACTCACTCTTCTTCCTCCAGGGATCCTGAGTGCCATGGGCAGGACCCTGAACTCACCTTCCCTTCCTAGCCAAAGTTTTTAGTCCAACACTGCCATCTGTTGCCTAAAAGCTCCAGATCTGACAGGAGGTGGGGGATGACAAGATGGTCCCAGATCTGAGATGGTAGCTGGCACCCCACTAGCCAAATGCTGCAGGAGTTGCACCCCAGATCTATCCTTTGGCCTTCCAGCCCAAGGGTGTTATCAGGCCAGGTTGCTGGCTCAGGGCTGTTTAATGAAAGATAAGCCCCCCCAAATGCTGGACATTTGCAGATAAGGCAATAGGAAAGTGGAGGGATGCCCTACCTGTTCTCTTCTGAGTGAACCCTTCTGAATTAGTCTGCATTAACCTTTTGAATCCCACACTGAACTGGAGGTTTACTCAGAAGATGTGGAATGGAGGAAGCTGGAAAGCTGACTTCAGATGGTTACTGTATTAGAGCTAAATCACTAAATCATCCAAAGGTCAAACGAGGCTGTGGAGTTCTTGTACAAATTACTGTCTTATTAATAGAACACTAAATCACTCTAAAGCAAGACTTCAGCTTGGTGTAAATGCAGACAAATGGTTTTCCCTGCTAGAACAGCCTGTCTGCAAAGTTCACCTGCTGCTTGCTGCTCAGCCTGAAACGTGCATTTCTTAATTCATTATTGCTCACTGATACACAGAGAGAGAAACACACATCTGTAGAAATGAAAATCAGAGATGAGGCCCTCATTTTTGGATTTTTAATTGTCACTGGGTCACTCCCAGAGACAGAAAAAGATCTGGGGGCTGGTCAAGAAACACAGACCCAGAAAATGCATCCTTTAAGATTGAGTTGTGAAAAAGAGGAAGTTGTGTGCTTAGCTCTGCCAGGGAAACAAATTCAATTATGCCTGTAAGGGAGAGAATATAGAGAAGTAGAATTTTTGTATTGTCATGGAGCAGATAAGGGCACAAAAATAGGTAGCATTAACAATGTGAAATCTTTTACCTGCAGGAAGGCCAGTACCAGAAAGTGAAAAAAAATTCAATTGAAATCTCCTTTCTCAAACTGCAGGCATTGCTGTCTTACCAAAGGGAGTAAAACTGCTACACTAGATTTTACCACTTGGTAAAGTTTTGTCTTTTGAAGTAGGCATGTTTAAATCTGTCTTGTGAACTGCCCTAGCTACCCACAACACCTCAGCCCTATGAGAAAAGACATGAACTCTGGTGGAAAGGTCCCAGGGCTACGGACAGCTGAGAGGGAGGATGTTACAGGCCTCTTGAAATCACATTTAATCTCTCTGGGAATGCTGAAAATACACTAGAGAACTGTCAGGAGGATAACTTGCCAAAAAATGTTCCCCCAGTGTTCTCATGATGGAGTAACTCTGATCACAAAGACAGCCAGCTCCACATCCTTTGTACACTCCCCCTGCTCACCTGCCTCTTGGCCATTCTGTCACATTTCACAGCTGCTGTGTTGCCTGAATGGGAAGTTAACAACTTGATCTGCTTTCTGAAAAACAGAAAGGAAAATATTTTTTGAAAGGAAAGGAAAACAGAAAGGAAAAATAGTTTTTGCTCTATATTCTGTATGTGAAACATCTTTTATGATTCATCTTCCTCACAAAATATCATTTTGTTTCCTTAAGTTCAATTCTGTTAGAAGTGCCTTTCCCAGTTAATTTTGCATGCCTTTCTCTTCATTTTATTAGAAAAAAAAAATAAATACAGGGGAGGGAGAGGACTAACAAATGAAAAGCAAACACCAAAGCAAAAGTAAAAAGAATTGATGGAGACAGACATTTGGTAGTGACTCTAAATAATGAAAATTAAAACTTCGGAGAAGTGTTTGAAGCATCTGCAGTCTTGATGAGTGATAAGAATTCTTTGTATCCTCAGCCAACACAACAATGTGAATTCCAACTTCTTCCAGCAAGACTCAGGATTCCACCCCAATGAGTCTCTGTGGGCTCCATTATTAATAGGCCAGTGAGAATTTATCTACTATTTATTAACGTTTGTGACTGAAACTTCTGTATTCTGCTAGATATGGGAATTTATTTCATCAGTGATGTCATAATGCTCTTGTTTGGATTTATTAAGTTTTGATATTTAGTATTCATCCAGCACTCTAGGCACCCCACTGATGTTTGGTGTGCCAGACCCAGGTGACATTGCAGGTGAGCTGTGGTTTGCACAGCCCATGAGCCCTCCCAGAAAGGCAGAGTTCCGACCAAGGTTTCCCCACCCAGCCTCCAGGGACTGTCTCATCTTTAAAAGTGCTTTTTGAAAAATAAGAGTGCATTCAAGTAAAATCAGATTTTACAGGCTAGCCCAATCAATATTGCCCCAGATATTTACATCTGGATTTCAACATTGCAACCATAAAACAACTCATGGAATGGCCTGGTAAGAAAAACCTTTTCTATGTCTTATTGGTTTTGGGTATTCAGTCCAACAGCTTCATCCTGTCTGAAGGTGAAGTAAGGAAGGAAAAAAGGGACTGGGAAATTTAGGTAATGTAAAGCACAAATTCAGACATTTTGTAACATTTTTAAAGGTTAGAACACTAACATGATTAAAGCACAAGGGGAAAAAGGGGGCTTCCAGTGGTTGTTGATTTTGTAAAGAGGACAGCTATCTCATCCAAATGCCATTTGCCAAGTCACCCATGAGGGTAATTCCCTTCCTGTTGTCTTCCACCCACTCCTTCCAAATAAAGTTTGATTAGCACTAATTCATGGATCTGAGACAAAACATAATAAATCCCTTTGTCCCAAATCCCTTTATCCCTACTAGGACTTCAGAGAGGATGTCAGAAGGATTTTTACATCACCAATATGCAAAGTTCTGTGTATCTCCACAACAGTGCCTTTAGGAGGCTGCAGTCCATGCTGTGAGTATGGTCAGTCTGTAAACAAAATACTGTGAGAAAAAGAAGACTCAAGTGGTTAGATCTGAATCAATGTGACTAACTATGACAGCTTCTGTCTCATGAGAAAAAATACCAGATGGGGCATATTCATAGCCTCTTCTCCTGAGGCCTCTCTGGCAATTTTGGCAGCTGGTCCTGTAGCATTCATTTCTTCCAAGCCAGCTTGATCTCACACCCTGGCAGTTTTGATCTTTAGCCTCTTAGATGAATACAGCACAAACAACTACAATCATCCCAGTTCACATCAAAAGATTGGAGACTAAAGCTAACTGAGTCCAACTGTGCCCCTGAGAGACACATACACAGTGCCAGTACAGTGTGGGATTTGAAACTCTCCCAGAAATAAGAACAGATTACTAAAAATCGCAAGAAATCTATTTTTTTAGAAGATTTTCAGTCTGATGAGGTCCCAGTCTATGCTTGTGATTCTCCTTAAATATTTGAGCTGCCAGTTAGTGGAAAAATTGTAGACTTTTTGTTGTAAATTCAAAAAGAAAAGAAGGATTTTTATTTTTTTTTAAATACATGTGGAGCAAAGTCCAATTCCAGTAAAAATCCATGTTCTGTGAAACAGAGAAACTCATTTTGCAAAGATAAGAACTTGGTATTTCATCTGAAACAAGTAGTGAGAAAAGATCTGCTTCCAGATCCAGAGGGGATAACCCTCTGCAGAAAAATGTGTCTCCTTTAATTATATACTTCTAAAATTCTGCTTGAAATCAGAGTAATTCTGGAAATCTCTGTATTTCTCATTGCCAAAAATCTTCAGTATGTAGAACAGCAAGAAACCAAAACATTATCCATTGATTTCTAGAATTAAATTGTGAGCTCTGTAACTCAGAAGATCATTGCATAAGTGAGGGCAACAGAAAAACAACTGGGCTATGTAACTCTCAGTAAATTCAGGTTATCTTAGAGAATTAAACACATTTTGTGATGAGTTTGTTTTTTCTCATGGAGTAGCTCCACATAAATGCAGTGGAATTTGTGATACAGCTTATGTGATAAAGGCCAAGGCAGCAACATAGCAAAAATAACTGTTGCTGATTTTCCTTTGCCTGAAGAGATTTTTCCACTCCTGAAGGAAAAGAAACCAAGCTCTGATCCCTTTAGGATGCTGAAAGTTCAAATAGGAAGAGAAGCACAGTGGCCATTTTGTGACAGTGATGTTACAACAGTCCACATAAACACATCCACCTCACTTATCAGGGAAACAGGACAATCTATAGATGTAGATTATCCTGATTATAATCTGGATTATAATCTATTTTAACCTGAGTAACAAGGAGTACAGAATGGTCATACAGGGCTGTTTTATGTGCTAAGTCACTTAGCAATTTAGAAGATGCTCTCTTCTGCTGCATCCATGGGAACTACATCGTGGTGGGCTAACAAAGAAGCATTTCCAATGCTGTTATCAAAAAAAATTCTCTGCTGTTAGTTTTGAATAAAAGGGGAAAGAGAGATTCCCCTGGAGGCTGAGGGGAGAGCTCCTCACTCTTTACCACTAGCTGAAAGGAGGCTGTAGTGAGAGTGGGGTTGGTCTCTTCTCACTGGTGACAGAGGACAGGACAAGGGGAAATGGCTTCATGTTGGATCAGGGGAGATTTAGGTTGGGTACCAGGAGAAACTTCTTTACAGGAAGGGTTGTTAAGCACTGGAAGAGGCTCCCCAGGGAGGTGGTTGAGTCTCCATCCCTCAGTGTGTTTAAAAATCACCTGGATGTGGTGCTTGGGGACATGGTTTAGTGGTGGCTCATCAGGAACAGGGTAATAGGATCAGGACGAGGCTGGACTGGATGATCTTGAAGGTCTTTTCCAACCTGAGGAATTCTGTGATTCTCAAGAAAAGGAGGCTGCACTTTCTCCTGCCTTCAGTGGAAATACAAGAGAGAGAGGTCACCAGCAATGCAGCTAATCTATTACATACAGCAAATTTCAAAAGTATAGACATTAGGCTGGATTGCAGTTTGCTTCACTTTACAGCAAAAGCAAATCAGAACTTCTTACTAAATATTCAGGGACAAAACGAGGCCCAGCTCCCAGTCCCCAGCACACCTGGTTCTATGACATGCCAGCTCTCTGCTTGTCTGTATGTTTGCCACTTGTGTTACTGGCATACAGGCCAAAGTTTACACATTTTCTAACATCCAGATAACCCGTTCTCAGTAGCATTTGATTTGTTACTGTAACTGCTGTGTTGGGACAGAACATAAAATCAAGGCTATGAATGCTTGCAGAGAAATGCCAGTGGTTCTCTGGGGGGACATAGCAGCTCTAAACCATGAAATGTGTCCCTTCAGAAGCACTAATCTTAAAGAGAAGTACCAGACCTCCTCTCTCTACCCAGGCAGCATGCAGCAGATGGGCTTTTTTCTGCTTCATTCTATTTCTGGCTCTCTCAGATATATGGCAAAAGGTCCACAGCCATCAGCACATGAGGTCACCTCCTGTCACTCAGCAGCAATAGCAGAGTTAGGCAGGAGGGACCTGTGCTTTCCAGAATCTACCCCTTGGTCACATTTCTTTTATAATCCAGATGTCAGATCTGGTTGGTTTGTTTGTTTGTTTATTTGTTTTTTAATAGATAATAATGTCTGTGCTGCTTTAACAAGACTCTAATCTCTGCAAGTCTGCAATGCTGTCTGCAGCATAGCTCTGCTGAGCATGGTTTGGGGCAGAATTGGGAACTACAGGGTCCGGCTCAATTCTGCTGTGCAGTACAGCACCTATTGCTTCTTTAGGTTTTTCTTTTCTTGCCCACTAAGCAGAGGTAATCTTAAATCATAAGGTATATGACTGTAGAGCATCTTCAGATTCAAACTTCATATAATTTTCCTTTTCAAAACAGAATCTTTAGGCAGGAAAGCACCTTCAGAATGGTAAGAGAAGACACACTGTGACATTCCAAAGCTGGAAATAAACCGTCATAAAGACTCCCGTACCATAAAAACTCTGGCATCCTTCATTTTGCTGTTCAGTTTAGGAAATGATAATCCTTGCAGACAAGGCAACTCACAATTCAGCTTCTGGCTGATTAGTTGCTGAGATCCAGAACTGAAAGGGTGACCTCTGCTTCCAGAGCTGCAGCTGCCATGTCTGCTCTGGGAGGTGAACTGCTTCACAACTTCAGATTACCACCTTACCTTTCTGCTACTTCAACCACAGGTACCTGAGGGAAAGGACTGGGAATTTAAGAGTTAAAAGCATGGTCCTTCCAGAAGCCCTCATGCCCACCTGTGATTTGGAATTCTCAAGGATAAGGCAAGCAAAGAGGCCAGAGGTTTCTCTCACCTACCTATGCTACATGGGAGATTTTTCTGCTTGTGTCACACATTTACCAAGAAATCCAGTTTTTTTGTTCCTCTCAGTAATGGGGTTTGAACTGCTGTACAGTCATGCCACACCAACATCTTACATTTCTCCTCAGTGAGTGCTAGAAGTATTAGTTTTCTTTTGGGCTAGATTGCCTCAGTCTAGCAACTAATTGCACTGGGACCATTTATACACGTTGGCTTTATTATGTATGGTTACATTTTCCTGCATGCTGAAATGAAGCCTAATTGGGCTATTTTTCATAACAAATGGAGTGTGCCTGTGCAGGAGGAGGTTGTGCCTCCACCAGCTTTAGCCTCAGTATTGCTAATAGCTCCAGCAGAGAAGGGGTTTCACTCCTCTCTTGGGGTCTTTCCAGCCCAATGTTTCCCTGCTTGTTTAATGTCACAGAAGCTGGTTCTCTGTCATATTGTTACGAGTGATATAGTGCAAGTCCTGCACATTTTAGCAGTGCTTTTTTGGAGACAAGGTGAACCAATAAAGTCCAGAAAGATGTATTGCTACAACTCTCTGAATTTTCTCTACTAACAAGACACTAGTGGCCCAGAAGAGTGGGTTTCTTGCCATAATAGCAGGGCCTATTTTATTTTAACACAAAATGGGTGTGTAATGCTTGGGAGGTATTCCCACCTAGCAGACTTTTATCTGCAGCCCTGCAATCTATTAATGGCTGAGTTAAAGTGGACATCTCCAGCAAAAAGAGCATAGAGCCCAGTGCATCTTGGGCTCTGAACAAATTCAATATAGCAAGATTACTGCAGTTTTTGTAGCAGCAGTGAAACAGGTGCCTGTGCTGTAATGCCTGATTTTTTGCTTTCCTTATGATGTGGGATAGGTCACCAGCATGCTCTAACAGACAGGAAACATCCAGAACACCTCATGAAAATGAATCAAGGCTTTTCATCTTTCAGCATCTGTTTTTTTTTTTTCCTCTGGTTGTGTTTTACTGGTAACTTTTAAAATCACATCTAAGGAAGAGCCAGAAACACAGGGAGAACATCAAGCACTGTCTTCATTCCTTCATGCCTTTGTTCTCAAAGCAGCTACTGGGTAGACACAAGAGATACAGCAGGGTGGGAGGTATCAGATGTGCCTTCCAGCACATTCCTCTCCTGGGCAGCTGGTAAGGAACAGAGGTGTTCACTTCAGATACCGCCTGTGCTGGACCTTTAGGTGCATGTCTTCAAGAAAAATCATATGAATTCCTGAAAAACTGTAACACAAAGTGAGACTGCGGCACTTGGTAATCCCATCCCCTTCTCCACGTAGTAGTAGTCGTAGTAGTCCCAGAGTAGACATGTGGAAATGTCCATGCCCATGCCTCAACGTGTGCATGCCCTTCTGGGGATGTGTTACAGTGCATATAGAATCTCCACAGAGCTGGATTACCTGGCAGGTTTTATCTTGACCAGTCAAGCCTTCCCCTCAGGTTGATTTCTGCAGTATTGGTGAGCAGGAAGCACAAAAACAGCTCCCACTTTTCTCTCTAACTCTGCAGTTCTGGAAGTCTTGCTGAGTAAAGCAAGGCTTGAAGGGGGTCAAAAGTGTGCAAAAAAATTTACACACTTGTATGACAGTGAAGTCATACATCTTCTGAGTGACTCCTTGGCAGGAGTTTCAGGTCACTACCTCCCTTTCCAAAATTCCCTGGGTGGTGCTCACAGTCTGGGCTCTGTGCCACACCTCCAAGACTTTGGATTCCATAGAATGAAGCTGGGAGGATGCATCATGGAAAGAGCATCAGACCAGTTGTTCATTGGATTAGTCCAACATGGATATCAAATCTTATCAACCAAATTTTTACCCCAGCTGCCCCTTGCTGTGTCAGGTTTTTATTTGGAGGAGAATATATTCCAAAGAAATGATGTTGGGGGAAAAAAGCATCAAGGTTTAGTCAACAAATAATAAACTTCTCCAAGGCATGTCTGTTTATGTTCCCCTATTACTGTTTTTGTTGTAGCCACTCTACAAGTAAAAATAACAGCTGTAGATGGTAAAGTAATGGTCTGTAGTTGCATAGGCAAATTATAAGAAGGGAAACAGAGGCAGAAGGAAGGATAATTACTTCTACACCCTGTATGTCAGTGTCAGAACTAAACAACTGTTTTTTTTATAATCTCCAGGTTTGTTACCTCTCTTTACCTTCTCCATTTGTTGCCCTGGTGACATCTCGTGCATGGCATTAAAGAGAGGTTGCAGTTTGTCCTGAAGACCCATGGCCTGGTCTCTGACAGTCAGGATGCCTCTCTGAGAACTCACTGATGGAAATTTTTTTTTTTAAAATGGTGCTTCAGCATGGGATGAGATGGCAAGTTGAGAGGAGAGGGGTGCTGCTAATGAGAGCCCTCAACTTGTTGCTCAGAGCTGTGTTGGGCACACTGCTCCACACTTGAAGTCTCACACAGAGGAACCAGGGGCTTCTGAGGTTAATAGAAGCCAACAAGGAAACAGCAGAGAAATCCCTTCACATTCCACACCCAACCCTTCTTGTTAGTGAGAATAAGGTCCAGCAGAGTAACTCCTCACTCCTCTATCACTTTTGAGAAGGAAATCCTCAGCATTTAGCTTGGATCTGAGTCTAGAGGAGGAACACAAAAGTGCTCAGAGGGCTGGAGCACCTCTCCTAAGGAGCCAGGCTGAGAGAGTTGGGGTTGTTCAGCCTGGAGATAAGAAGGATCCAGGGACACCTTAAAGCAGCATCCCAGTACTGGAAGGGGGCCTCCAAGAAACTGGGGAGAGATTTTTATAAGGACATGTAGCAACAAGGCAAGGGGGAATGGTTGCAAGCTGGAAGAAAGTAGATTTAGATTCCATATTAGGAGGAAATTCTCTGCTGGGAGAGTGCTGAGACACTGGAACAGGTTGTCCAGGGATGGTGTGGATGATCCCTTCCTGGGGCTTTTGTTGGATGGGGCTTTGAGCAACCTGGTCTAGGGGGAGATGTCCCTGCCTATGGCAGGGGGGGCTGGACTGAGGTGATCTTGGAAGGTTCCTTCCAACCCAAAGCATCCTGTGCTGCTGCTGTGACAGCTGCTGCTTGCAGAATTCCTCTGGAGTTCTGCTGCCCTTCAGATTCGAAGCCCCAGGAGTCTTTCTAGGTGAGAGCCAACCAGTTGTGCTGCACTTGGAAACAGCACCCAGATTTCAGCCCTCTGCCTCCTGCACCACCTCTGCCTCTTCCCTGATTTGTGCTTTATTTCCATATACATCTTAACTGCAGTAACACTGCTCCCAAGTCACTCAGGCCTGGGTGGTAGCAGCACTGTCCCAGCATCTGAAAGAAGTGGTGTCAGTCTGCCAGCCAGGATCAGATACACAGGAAAGTAATTTTAGCATAAGAAGATCTAAGTGCAGCTAAGGATTTTACCACCTTTCATCTTTAGTCCTGTGTCAGATAAAGAAAATACTGTGCACAACACTGATGAGCTGAGGGATTTCTAAAATCAGATAAATGCACCGCATTAATAATTTGCCTCCCTGGCAATAAAATGAATTCCTGACAGGGAGACACAGCCCTTTAATCAGGTTACAATTGCAGATTTCAAGTGCTACTGAAGCTTGAGTTTTGAAAATGTTTTCTTCCTTATCTGAAACAATTAAAGTCATAATTAATTGCCTTGAAAACAAACTTAAGAGATGTGTGTAACTTCCCAGAGATACAGCAGAGTTTGATTATCTCTTTCAACTAATGCTGTCTAATAAATAGGTTTCAGGGACACATATTAATTAGCATCAGAAATGCTTTCAAAAATTAATCTAGCCCCAAATTGGCTTGTTCCAGCTGACGTGGTTCATAATACCTAAGTATGCACAGCATGCTTATTTTTGCCCTGCATTTTTTTCAGTGGAAATATTTTAGTGAAAATACGTTAAAAGTGATTCTCCTACAAGAAAAACAATTTTGTGTTCTCAAGGAGGAGATCCATTCTCTTACTTTACATCAGCTTACACTTAAGTGACTTTAACAATACTTCTTATCTTTACCAGGCCTTAAATTTGCATTCATTTATATATATATATATAATATAAATCTGATGCAGACTAACAGTATCTGACACAGCAACTATCATGTATTTCTCACAGATGGCTTCTTTCTCTTGCATTTTTATTACAAGCCCTCCAGTTTTGGGTGTTGGTTTGGTTTGGTTTGGTTTTTTTCTTTTCTTGAGATCCCAGTTTAGGAGTTATATTATTTTTCCAGAAATTCAACTTTCAGCTTTCTTTTCAGAAAGTAAGCTTCAAGTTTTCATGGCTGCTAAGAGACCTTTGGAAAGGTTAATCTGAAAAGGCTCAAACACTAGAAGGCAAATAATACAAAGGTCCCAAGGGATATTGCTTTTTAAACCTCATGGTTTTTAAAACAGTTTTATGTGATTCAAGTGCAACAGGAGAGAATGAGGGTAAACATTAAGGAAACCTGCTGTAAGGAGAGTTAAGGAGTGGGCCAGTTTGTCTAGAGAGCTCAGAGGAGGTTTTTAAAAACCAGTGGAGGTTTTTAAGAGCAAACTGGACCAGTTTCTATCTAGGAATGTTTAAGTTCTCATTGATTCTGCTTTATGAGGTGGAGTAGTAAGATGAGGTCATGTCATGCTGTCACTTCTTGATCTGCTTTCAATAGCTGTGATTTCTGGAACCTGATTTGCCATTGTGAGCATGTTGGGTTAACAATGGTAAAGGCAAAATTGCTTTATCTAAACCACAGCCAGTCACTGCTTGCACTGAATTATTTATCAATATAGCTTAGAAAAAACTTTATAAAATTCAATGCTAGTAAAAAGAAAGGCATGGATCCATTTTAAAAAATCAGAGGTTTCCCCCAAAATTCTTCCCAGAGGTTCTAAGGGATCTTTCATCAGAGGATGTATCTTTAATATATAAAGAATCTTAAACTATATTTTATCATCCCTATAGATGTCATAATCCCTATAGATAGTTTGTTGTTTCATTTTTCTATTATCTCCTAAATTTCTGATTTTTTCTTGTCCCACTGATTTTATTTCTAGTATGCTCATATGCTTATTCAATTTTATCACATCACGACTGTAAAAGTCCTTTTGCACAGGATAAAATAATGAACTATATAACTAGTAAAAGTAATCAAAGCAATGTGCCTCTTGTTCCTCCAGCAAATCCACCAAAAATGCAGTAGGCATCTTGCTAGGAAAAATATAATTTGTTAGCTACAGAAACAAAGGTAAAGAGACAAAACCCTGCTGACAGTTAAGCAATTAAGCAATGTCACCCCCAAACCTCTGCCTCAGACCTACCCTGGTGTAATTGAGAGGACACATTTGGCTCAAAAGACAGATTGCACAGTTCCTGTGCTTCACAGGAATTTGTTTTGAATGGAAACAAAGTTGTAGTTTCAAACTCTTCCTCTATCCACAATGGAAATCTCCAGCAGTGACACTGAAGTCAATAAATTCACTGGGAACACAGTATAACCCATACATTTCAGTCCCTCACCTCCAAATACATTTAACAGAAGCATAAAACCTGGGTACTTTTCAGGGGGTGGAGGGGAATCTATTTCTGAGTATTTTATTTAGTTTTAAGGTGAAATAAAAGAATCAGCTCACTGGAAATGAAGCTTTGTAACATTCTCATTCTCACTTAAGGGGTCTGAATTAAGATTAGCAATAAATAAATTAACAATAATCTGTGTTTTCTCTTTGTGTTGGTATGGATATGCAAGGCCAAGTTGGAATGCAAGATCCAGGCACTCCCTCTTTCAGTTCTAGAATTGTCTGAAGGTGACAGAATAGCATTAACAACTTCTGTGCTGAAGTAATTAAGAGATTAATAATGGTAGGTGAGTGCACATGCTGATTTGTTTGACAAGCCAATTAATCATCCAGATATTGTAGCACAGGATTGGTCAAAAGTCAGAGGCCAAGAAGGCATTTAGCAGCCATAGGAGAAGATGAAGAATCCAAAAGGTAAAAGGAAAGGAATATCACTTGATAGCTTAGCAATGTGAAATAGTTTTAATGGGGTTTTTATAAATTCTAATATAATTTTAAGAGCTCCAGGGAGCAGGATGACTGCATAACAGTGTCTCATTTTATTTTTCAGAGGAACATCTTTCTCACAGCACAACAACATAGGCTGCCTAGCACTGGGGGTAGTACCTCTGAGTCCTGTAGCCTCAGACACAAGTTTGGAGAATGGCTGTAGGAACCCAAGCACTGCTATGTAACTTGTTAATTATTTAACAACTATTAACTACTATTATAAGATACCTGAAGGATATTCAGGCATTTTATACTAAGGACTGCATTGTGCTTGAGGCAAATAAATTGGAAATAAATTTATACTGAACACAAAACCAGAGCTGCTACAGTTTTTAGAGCTGAATCTGTCTGGAATGCAGTGGCAAGAGTCCAACTTTTATCAGCAATCAATGGGCTTGTGGAACCATTAGGAGATTGGATGATTTCTGACAGGAACAAGTTTAGTGTGTGAAACTTTTCCCTGTTGCTCCAGAGAGGAGGCTGTGCTGGTGAGGAGCAGACATTTCACTACTTATTTACTCCTTTATTTAGGAGTAGAGTAGAATGGAATGGAATAGAGTGGAATGGAAATGAAATGGAAATGAAATTAAATTATGGAATAGAATAGAATAGAACAGAACAGAAAAAAATAGACCTAGAATCATTGCTTAATCCAACTGCTTGACCAGTTCAGAGCAGTCTAAAAGCTAAAGCTTGTTGTTGAGGACATTGTCCAAACACCTCATAAAACCCTTGGGGTATCCAGCAGCTCTCTAGGAAGCCAGTACTACCCTCTTGGTAAAGAAATCCTTTCCTAATGTCCACCCTAAACCTCCCCTGACACAGCTTTCAAACATTCCCATGCATCCTATCACTGGATACCAGGGAGAAACTTAAGGAATATTGATTTCACAAAAATTAGTTTGTAAGAGATTTTAGTCCTGAAGACACACTCAGTGTGGAGCCAGAAACAAGATGGTGCTGAAAGAATCAATCAGGAGGAAAACAAATTGAAAAATTTAGGTCCTACAGGAACTAGCTTACCCCTGTTAAGCAATAAGCACAAAGTGTAAAGTTCAATCATGTACATTTGAGAAGTTGAGAGGTGGGTTCCAGAGAACAAAGAAGCTCTCACTGGAATTAAGAATAAAGCTGGAAGTAAATAGAGGTACCAGCACAGAAGATAAATTTGATTGATGCAAGGGGATAAACTAACAGAATGCTTTGCTTGTAGAGAGACCCAAAAACATTGAATAAAGATGTAGAAAAGACAAGTTTCAATAACCTACCAGGGAAGAAAATTTGGGCCATATGGCTGATGCCAAACAACTATCTAGAACAGATGCAGCAGCCTGTGCCCTTCTACCATCAGTATACATGTTCTGAATATTTATCACTCCTTTAGGAGATTGCTGAAGACTGTTACTTGGGTTTGTTTTGGGCTGCCTCTCCAGAATATAAAACATTTTTATGATCATTTTTAAATGAACATTTATATGAATTAATATGAACATGTTTAGTTCAGTAAACCACACTACATGACCTTTAATGGTCCCTTCCAACCCAAATTATTCTATGACTCTCACAACAGTGGCTTCTCCATTGTATGTTCCTTCCTCTATCCTGTGTATTCCCTATGGAATTCCACAGACTCAAAACCATATATTGTTCATATATATGAAGAATTTGCTTTATTGATTCTGGAAACTAACAGTACTAACTATAATTCAAAGTAACTGCTGGAGGATGTCACTGCCTCATTTATTCAAGAGGCTTACATAAATATTTTTACATCAATTATTTCTATTAAATCTTGTTTTGACTGGGAACAGACAATGTTCTATCACATCAAGATTCTATCAAGGTTCTATCAGGGCTCTATCAGAGAAGCAAAGCAGTGACTGTTCCCATTAAAAGGAAAATTCCCCTTAGGAGGGAGATAAGAGAGAATCCTTTTTCAGCCTTTAGAGCCAATGCAACCCCTGAATTTCCTGGGCACCCCAGCTAAGGAGCAGACTGGGATGTCCCTGCCCATCCCCATTATTCATGGCTCAGATGTTGGTGGCAGCAATGCAGAACCCCTGAACTCCCTCAGGAAAGCCAAAAATCTCTGCAGACTGCCTGACATGGCTGTCAGTCACACACTGTTGTTACCATGTCAGGCTGACACTCGGGTGGCTCTGGCAGCAACACCCCACACAGGCTGATGCAGGCTGTGTTGTGTTTCTAAGCTTTTCTTACCAGCTCCTGCCACCAGCAAGGCCTGGGAATTGTCCCCTGCTTCCCATAGATCCCCCCACAGGACATGATGGAGGAGGGGGGCAGAAGGACACCTATTTCTAGAACTCTGATAGCTCTGAGTGTTTGCTTGGAGCTTCTGGAATAATATACCTTGGTTTGGGCTCCTGCTGTGGTCAAACTTGTTGCCAGCAGGGAGAAATTTAATGCAAAACTGGCAAGAATAAAGTGAGGACTTTGACAAGGTGTTACCAGGAAGATTTTTCCAAACACAAAGGGAGGCTGTTAGAGCTTTCCCTGTATAAATTTTTAATATGACAGGAAATAAAGCTGAGCCCTTGGTCATTCATTTAAAGTGTACACCTCCCTGGGTCACCATCCTAAACCCACTCAAGGTAATTTTTAATCCAGAAGTCAAGGAAGGACTCAATGCCATTTAATTTGAACACCTAGGCTGTAAAATTAAGCATCAGTTCTGAGGTGGACACTGTCTTCTGATGAACACTGCAGATGATAATAATAAATCACATGGCCATAATAAAGAAGCCCTATTGGCCAATGGGATTTTTCTTTGCCAAAAAAGCAGATCACGTGAGCAGAAATGCCTACCCTATTTTTCCAAGTAAATGAAGATGGATTTGTCATTTTCAAAACATAAGTTGATGGTGTAAGTATTGTTTTGATTTTTTGTGGTCAAGGGTTGGACCTGATGATCTCTGAGGTCCCTTCCAACCCATCCAATTCTATGATTCTATGATTCTATGATAAACTAGCACATGCTTAGCAAGCAGCTGTTTTGTGTACAGTGGAGTTACTATGGAGCTGAGGTAGGAGGAAGAGACCTGGGTTTTCAGTGGGTAGCATTACCAGGGTGGTTGTGTGCAACACACACATATTCATCTTTTGCCTTGGGGCATGAACTGGGAATTATTCTTTTTCACAGACCAGGTTTCATTTCCACACAGCAGTTCTCATCCCAGTTTCAGGGGGATTTGCCCTCTACTTGATGCAGTGAAATTCTTTTTTCATTGTCCCCCTCAGGAGACAGTGATATAACAGCCACAGGCATTCTCCTGGGCATGAAGTTGAGAAACAAGATGGAATTTCTGAGGTTTTTTTTCATCCTAGGACTTGGAGGTGGAATTTCCACTGTTCTCTTCCTCTTGTAGACACTAATACTTCTCTCTCTCTGCATCCATGGGCAGCCCAGTGTGCCATGTGGAAGACAGAGATGCAATTTTCCTTCAGCTCATGCAAATTTAGGAATGCAGAAGAAATCCTACAAATATATCAATGTATTTAATGCACTCTCCTATCAAGAGGACAGCTGAAGATGAAAAGATAGGCAAGACTTGGAGACAGCTTGGGACTGTGACCTTTCTGTCAGCATCACCAAAAAAATATTCAGGTTTTGTTTCAGTAGTAGGGAGCTTGAGCTACAACTGCCTGTCCAACAGGAACATGGCTAGGAATGTATTCTCTTTTAATTCAGATTCTTCTGACACATCTATGGGACAGTCTCCAGATGGAAATCAGTTTACACTTAGCAGGGCTAGAGATAAAAAGGATGGGGAATAGGCAATTCTGTTGATATGACTTTACCTAAGTAAAATACTTCACAGCTACAGAGAAATCAGATTAAAAATAATAGGCTCCATAATCTTCCAGAATATAATATTCTGCCTTTCAGTGAGATGAATGTTGAAAACGTGCAAGAGATTCCCAATTACAAAATCAGCAAACCCAACTTGAGGATCAAACTGACACAGAAATAATGTGATATTTGAGAGGTACTGAAATCTTACTCCTGTGCACTGTTACACATAATGAACCACTGAGAAGTGAATATAGGGTTAATGTTTTATAATAAACTACAAAATCATATAAATTGTAAAAAGGACAATTTTGAAAGTCATAAAAAATTTAAATTCTTTTATAAGTAACTGGAAGTTATAAGTGTGGAAATAATGGTCACTTAAAGGTGCTGATTTTCTTTTTGCCATTTTTCCCACAAGAAAAGTAAGCAAAGTGAGAGTCAGCTTTTACCCAAAGCCACACCTGGAAGCTTCCAAGAGCAGATCAGTTTCCTAGAAGTGATTTTTTTTTTATGGAATTGTCAAACATGATATTCCTGAATTCTCATTTATGCCAAACTACATTTTCTCTAAGAGAAATCCTTTGATATGAGATCTGCTCTCTGCATCCAGTCAGACTGACAGTTACAATGGGTAAAAGATTCCATTGCATGTTCTTCAAATACCTGCTTACTCTAGAAAACAGCAAATTTAGTTTGGAATTTAGAAAATTGCAGATGCATTGATCCATATGTCTCTCTCTTTTTTTTTTTTTTTTTCTAACTCATTGTCAGGGCTAAAAGCCAACATTTAAAAAATATTTGTAGTAAAATTGAAATTATTCAACCATATCACTTCATTACTTATTTGAAACATTTTAAGAGAAAATAAGGACAATGTGTAATTTAACATGATGTATTTCTATATATTATAAAAGTAAGGTAAATATTTTTAAATGGTTATACATTAAGGAATAATATCTAAACCACGGACTCAAAACTAAGCTCTGCACATTACCAACATAAATGTTTTAAAACAATTAAAGTAGCTTAAAACCAGAAGGAATTCTGTAGAAATTATTTCCTCCTTCCTCATTTAAATGTCATCATGTTTCTTTCTAAAACACTTTTTCAATATAATAGGATTTTTTTTCAAAGAAAACTGGATTGTTTTTTCATCAGTTCTTCTGTAATTTGACTCAATTATAATCCTGAAAAAGCAAGTCTGGAAATGTTCTTCTACTGCTTGAGGTGTCAGTCTTGCTGGCCCATGAGTGTAAGGAGCCAAACACCAGTACAGCACCAGGATGTTTATAGTCCCAGTGCTGCTCATTGAACCTTCAGAGCAGAGGATGCCCCAATGTTGGTTACACACCATGGAGATATTTGACATGAACATGATACATTTGACATGGAAATGGTCAGGGGGCTGGGAGAGCTCTGCTCCCAAGCCAGGCTGAGGGAGCTGGGGGTGTTCAGCCTGGAGAAGAGAAGGCTCCAGGGAGAGCTGACAGTGACCTTCCAGTGTCTGAAGGGGCTACAGGAAGGATGGAGAGGGCCTGGAGTGACAGGGTGAGGGGCAATGGGTTTAAATTAGAGAAAAGCAGATCTAGACTGGATGTGAGGAGAAAATTCTTTACCATGAGGGTGGTGGGACCATGTCAGAGGTTGCCCAGGGAGATGGTTGAGGTCTCATCCCTGGAGATGTTCAAGGTGAGGCTTGGGGAGGCTCTGAGCATCCTGATCTGGGTGAGGGTGTCCCTGATACTGCAGGGGAATTGGTCTGGATAAACTTTAGACGTCCCTTCCAGCCGAAATTATTCTATGATTCTATGATTCTATATTTCCTTACAGCAGATCACTAGGACATCCTTATAAGAGGTTTCAAAAGCCAAGCAGAAGGTACCTGATACTAATGTGCAAGATGGAACAGCTCCTCAGCCACCTCACCTTTCCCTGATGTCCCTGCAGCTGTATGCATATATACAGACAGGACAGCCAGATAACAAACTAGAAGCAATGCATCATTTTTTCAACCACAAATAAGTGGTCCTGTCAGCAGTGACTGCAACTGGAGGTAAGCAACAGTTCTAGTGAATATTCATTTTATCCTGTAACATGTCGGTGGAAATAACAAAAAGCTTTTTTTTCGCTATAAATAATATGCAATATCCCTTCATAATTTCATCACTTCAGCAATGCTGTCAGAGATATGTACAGCAAAATGCCTGGTAATAGCAGTATTTCACATGTCACACTGACACCCTCCACAGCTTTTTCTTTAGGCTCCAATGGTTAGAGCAAAGATGGGTGAAGTGGCATAAACTATCTTGAGTGCTTTCCTGCCAGCTCTCATCCTGGGTCAGCTCATTCAGGGACAGCCTGAATCTCTCCCTTCCTGGGGAATTACAGTGCAGAGGAGCCAACCCTCATCTCTGGCTGGAGGAAACAAAATGATCCACACTTTCTTTTGAAAAAGTTATTTCCCGTCAACTTTTAATTAGCAACTAATCACTGGAGCAAGAGGACTCATGTCTACACAGAGAGTGCAAATAGTGACAATGGAATGGGTGAGAAATGGCATTTACATGTCCATAGCTTCTTCAGCTCTTCATTGAATGATAGGAATGGAGTGACCAAGGCTGGCTCAAAGCCTTTCTGCACTTAGTTTCATAGCATTGTGTTGTAACACATCTCCCTGGCAACCCAGGCTACTGAAAGCACATCAGATTTGTTTTCTGCACACTGCAATTGCTTACTGTAAAATATCAAATCGAGCCCAAGGTCACAGCCTCCCCTACAAACACTCAATTGTCTGGGCCTGACACATCTGAAGTTTGAGCAGAAATGACAGCCTGGGCCTTGAACACTTTTCAGTGATGGGAAAGTTTATATGTGGAGGTGGAACTGTCTTTGAAATCAGGGAAAAGCTGCTCTTGAGCTCCCCCAGGACCAAACAGCCATGACAAATCTCCCTTTTCCTGCTCCAAATGCAAGGTTTAATTCCTTGATTTGTCTTCTCCAATGTATTTATTTTCTCTAATAGATATGTTACAGAAAATTAATGCAGGGTTCAAAATAAAACACTCCAGCTTTCCTTCTACAGGGGGGCAGCAAGGGGACAAGCTGGATGTTGCAAAGGACAGTGTATTTATTGTTTAATGCTCCTAATTTATTAGCACAAGTGATATGAAAGGTGACTTCCAGGGCAGCTGATCCCATATGAACTTCCCCATCCTTCTCAGGTTCCTTAGGAGTACTCTTGAGTTGGGCAGAAAGAGGCAGAAGTTCCAAGACAAAATGTAAGTGTGAAAAAAATGCACCCAGGGAAAAAAATGCTTGAATTGAATCAATGAGCAGTTAATCAGAAAGGCAGATTGTCAGCACAGTACCTCCACATGCTCTGTAACTGCAGGCAGCAGCTGTTTGCTCTGTGCTTAAAAGCAACAGCTCTTCTGACAACATCAATTCCACTAAAGAATTTTAGTTCTTTAAAAGGTGATTACATTGTAGTAATTTATTCTAGTTTCATTACAAGTTTTTGTCCTAAGGGATCCTAAAAGGTTGCTACTGTTTCTCATAAAGCAATTTTATTCCTAATAATCAATATCTATTTTACTATATCGATTTATTGCTTAGATTTATTTCCTTGGTTGGTGTGGGACTTAGTTATTAATACCATGTCAAAGAAATGAGATAGAATGCTCTGCTCAAAACTTCCCATTACAATAATTATCTTCCCCTCTCAGTCCCAGATAATGTAGAAGCATTTAGAGTTTTTATATTTAATACATTGCTTCTGTTCTTCTGACTTAGAGTTTAAATAAATAAGGGACTACAGGGTCATTCTGTTGGCAGCATCCACGTAGCAATAAAGCTTCCTCTTACTCCAGTGGGAATCTAAGGAGAGGATCAGTCCCCTCAGAAAGCTCAGGAGATACACAGTTCATCCCCATGTCTTATAAAGTGTTAATCTAGACATGTGAAAGAATCCGGGCAATAAATCTTTGACCAAAATAATTTTCTTTGTGAGAACCCTTCCACATGCCATCCCATGCAATTAAGAAATGGGGGGGGTTTTGGTGAGTCTAAATGCTTTTATCTCACTTTCCTCCTGTAGCTGTCACATTCATGTGCCCCAGACAGTCCCTACCACAGTCTGCAGAAAACAAACCAACCAACCAACAAAAACCCAAAAGCCAACAACCTTGGAGCAGTCTCCTCCACAGTACTTTCCAGGCTTTTCTGTTCTGCGCTCTGCAGGGATATATTTTAAACACCAGAAATTTGATGACAAAGAAAGAGATGCTTTTTTCAAAAAGAAATTCAGCCTTTTAATTCCTATGCATTGCAGGGCAAGTAATTTCTCCATAGGAACATTTCTTTTCAAAACAAGAATTAAAGGAAATTTAGTTTCCTATCCTCTGGAACTAGATGATCTGATCCATATTTACTGCAGAGACATCAGAAGCAATCAGACTGAAAGAAGCAGAGATTTATTTCTGTATTGGAAGGAGTGGTGTGTGCTTCAGTGGGACTTTTCCTTAGGGATTTTTAAAGCTGGCACAAAATGGATTTATTTTCATATTGCAAATGCAGAGGCACACCACACCAAAACCCAGTGCTGCAATTCAACAAGCTGTACACATTTATTTGATAAAATCTCTGAAAATAATCTCCAAAATAAACAAATGATAATTGTGCCCAGTTTATACAGTGCCTTCATATGGATTTCCAAAGCACTTTCAAACCACATATCCATAACTGACTTTAACAAGGATCAGAAAAGAGCCATTTCAGGTGTTCCATGGACAATAATAAATGGTGGACACTGTGCTAGAGATCAAGTCAAGACAAGGAGTGAAAATAATACCAAGTGCTTTTACACTGCATGAAGCAATGGGGGCCAGATCTGAGGTGAGGTCCCTGAGGCACTCTTATGATCATGATAAATAGCAACAAGGTTCTAACATCCTCTTTCACCATTCAAAGAAGAGTGCAAAACAATTTTTTCTTCATGAGATTAAATATAGATGTTACAAGGATTCCTTTTTAATCACATCTCAGTATTAAGATCCCCCATAACAGAAGCAGGATGATGCTCTTGAAACTCTTCTGACAATAAGCCAAAATGTTAATGAAGCACCAAAATACTTGGAAACATGAACTTCCAGGTCATTTCCAACGTAAGCACTAACAGGCTTGATCCTTTGCTGGGCACTCAAGTACATAATGCATCTTGTTCTGTCAGGGGACAGAAGGATGTGTTATCCCAAGGATTTGTATAACCGAGGAGAAGCAGGATCAGAAACCTCTCAGTGTGCTGATGCTCTGGATTTGCAGGAACAGGGGGAGCTATGTAAGGTAACTAGGAATGAGCACAAAAGAATCTCATCAGCTTCTAAAAAACTGGAGCTCTGGCATTAAGCAGCTGCTTGGTCCTACAGGACTTGACTCTAACAGATGCCATTTTGGTACAGACTGTTTTCTCCCCCCAAAAGTTAGGTTTGTGTCAGCATGGAACTCTTGTACTCTGAACTATTTAGCATTCTCTGGAGACTGTCAAGCACCCCTGTCTGTAGTCACTGGTAAAATGATCCCTTATTTTCTTGTCTCCAACTACTATTACACATTTCCAAGTAATTGTGTAGTGAACTGTAACTAGAAAGAGAATAAAAAGAAAGGATCTCAGATTCTGTCTTCACAGTTATTAGAAGAGACTATTATGTTCCACCAACTATCCTCTAACAGGCAGGAAAAGCCACAGACTTTATGGTGTAAATGTATTCATATGAATAAAACAAATGACATCTCAGACACATTATCTAGTTGGTTATTCTTTAATACTTTTCATCAAAACCTAAGGATTAAACTCTGACAGTAAAATTGCCACATGGAAATTTTTCTTTTACTCTTGAACGTGAAGACCTAAAAGAAGTGAGAATAAACTTCAGAGAATTAAGTTCTAAAAAGCAATGACCTGGCCATAAATCTTTGTTTCAATCTAAGCCATAAATAGACCTTTCTTCATGTCATTCTTTCTACACAGGGTGAATTAAGCCTCACTGAAGGAAGAGGAATGCAAACCAAAAAGTAAAGTAGGGTCTTTGCTGGCCTTGCATAGAAGAGATGCTGTTTCTTTGCTGTGTTAGATATTGTTATTCTTCTCACAGACTGGAGCACTCCTGGCTTTAACAAACACTAGAATTGATTTTTTAAAAAGGTAACAAGAGCCTTTTGCTCGGTAGATGGATTATTAGTATTTTTATTTTTTTTTTAATAAGGCCTATGCTGTCTATGGCCAGAGTGGTCACCACCTGACAGCTTTACAGATGAGCAGCAGTAAACAGACAGGTGATTTCCCCATGCCAGAAATTAAGGATGCATCTGTCAGTCACTGGCTTCCTAGCTGTGGAGAACAGTTTAGACTCTGTGCCTAAAATGGGAATGGAAATTAAATGCTTTCTCACACCAGCTGCAATTCTCCTTCAGGTTGACAGAAATATGAGGAAAAGAGTTTCAAGTGAGCAAATCTAGGTGACGGAAGGATGTTTTTTAATATTCCTCTGTGTTGTGCAAACAAAAGTGAATTGCTCTCTGGTAGCAGATGAAAGGACTCCATGCAATGCTGCTCTGCTGTTGTTTCTGCTTCCCATTAAGGAGATGACTGAGGAGTAAACAGTGTTCATCTCAGTAGAGATGTACTGTATGTACCAGAACAAAATAAGCCCATCTGTCTGCATTTTACAAACCATTTCTTCCATCTATTAAAAAATAATTTCATACATGTATTTTCTAAATGTCCAAATTTTCAGTAAACTCCTATTGAAAAACCTGGCAAATTGAAGGTTACATAAAATCACCATGACAACAGTCAGGCAATAAATTGAAACCACCAAATTATTTCAATTTCCTTTTTTTAAATAAGGTTTTCTACTAGCTTTGTTATGTTCTGAGGAACCAACCACTACCAGGTTACACTTCCCTTTTATTTAACCCACTGATAAAAATTAATTTAGAGCAAAGTTACTATTCACAGGTTAGATCAACTCAGATGAATCTGCTATACAACTGCAATATTGATGTCTTCCATTAGAACTCATTTCTGCTGCCTGGGAGGCAGAAGTGGGTGAGAAGACACAAATTACAGCAGAGATTACAAACTGTTCTCCTTCTGGTCTTGGAATATCTGTACTTCATTCCTTGAACAGTTCATCCCTGTGAGTGCTGTTGATGCCTGCAGAATGCATCCATTTAAAAACAGTGAAGTTTGGCAGCTGTATAAAAATCTGTCTGGTGCAACACCTGAGGAGTAGGCATAACTTTCTCTTTACTACAGAACTGAAACAACATTATGGGGGTGACTATAGGGACTGGTCCCACCATCAGCTCATGGAAAGCTATAAATACTGAAGGAAAACTATTAAATAATAATAGTGACCTTCCAGTATCTGAAGGGGCTACAGGAAGGATGGAGAGGGACTGTGTGCAAGGGCCTGGAGTGACAGGGTGAGGGGCAATGGGTTTAAATTAGAGAAGAGGAGATTTAGATTGGATGTGAGGAGAAAATTCTTTACCATGAGGGTGGAGGATCAATGGAACAGTTTGCCCAGGGAGGTGGTTGAGGTCTCATCCCTGGAGATGTTCAAGGTGAGGCTTGGGGAGGCTCTGAGCATCCTGATCTGGGTGAGGGTGTCCTTGCTGACTGCAGGGGTTGGACTGGAAGAGCTTTCGAAGTCCCTTCCAACACAAATCATTCTATGATTCTGTGACTCTATGAAATCACAGAATCAAATGCACAATGACTGCTAAAGCTAGCTCTCATCAGTCTATTTCTATTGACACCTCTAATTTTGATCATTGCAATCTTATAATAACCTCGTGCAAAGTGCACATTCATTACAGTGTACCCAAAAAACCCCACAGAGGGCTTCTGTGTTACCAAGAAGAGACCTCATGAGGCTGAGAAGCTGTGTCTGTTCATCCTGGAGAAGAGAAGGCTGAGGGGAGACCTTCTGCCCATGTTCAGGACTTCAAGGGCAGCTCCAAAGCAGCTGGAGACTCCCTGTGTACAAGGAGTCCCATGGACAAGACGAGGGGCAATGGGCACAAGGTGCTCCTGGGGAGATTCCATTGGAACACAAGAGGGAAATTTTTCCCCATGAGGACAGTCAGCCATTGGAATGGTCTCCCAGGGGAAGGGGGGGATTCCCCCACTTGGGAAAGTTTGAAGTCTCAGCTCCAGGGGGTGCTGGGACATCTCCTAGAAACAATAATATGAGAAGAGTTGGAGCAGGGCATCCTGGAGCTCCCTCCCAACCTCACATCCTGGGATTTTATGACTCTGTGATGAGGTTTTCCCCACATTCTCCTTTTAAATCTGTTTGTGGGATTTCATCTGCATTTAAAACGCCATTTTCTCTGGCAGCAGAGGTAGCAATATATGGTAAATCTTGAATTATATGTTTTCTTTAGCTTTTGAATTAATTAAAGACAAAGTTGCATATGCAGTGCCCTGGTGAGTACAATAAACAGATCACCTGAATAGTGGAAGCAATGCATTGCCAGTCAAAAGAAATAATATTACAAGTAATGTGCTAATTTCTTAGCTGAAATAGAGAGGAACATGAAACAACTGACTGGGTAGTTTGCAAGAATCTGCTCCTGCTCCCTGAATCCAACAGACACAGTGGGGGTTATTTTCAAGCTCTGTATAAGCTCACTTAAAGTCTGTGGTGGCTGACAGCAAAGCAAGCTACTCTAAACAAATCTTTTTGTATCAATAACTAATTACATCCTCGTTCTGCCTCAGTAACACAGATTGATAGGTCCATTATAGTGTTTAATTAGAATTGTTTTTAATTTCTCCTTAAGAAATGGGATAATGGGGGAAGGAACAGATGTTACAGGTTCACCAGGATGAATGTGCTGGTGCAAAAGTGCCAACTGAGCTCTGATTGCCTCCTGGAATTCTTTTCAGAGAGAGGAGGAGGGGGGGCTGCAGTGTGCCTGCTTTCATTTGAGTTTTTAGCAGTTTTGCAGATGTCACCTGGAAAATCTGTGAAGTGCAGTCTCCAGCTGGGATGAACTCTGAATGGCTCCTAGGCAGAAAAAGGCTCACAGAGCAGAGCTGGTAGCACCTCTTTGCATCAAGATAATGGTCTGTGTCTCAGCTACACTCTTGTGCTGCTCACAAAAGGCAAAATACTGACTGGAAGGAAGAGCCAATATCTCTAATTTTTTGTTATCATCGCTTTGACAGCTGCTAGATGAGCTTTTGAGGTTCTACCAACCCCTAACTTTCTGTAAATAGAACAGATTCAGGACAGTGCATGCAAGCAGTCCCCTATTTATGCCTCTCCTTATGCAGGTTTGCTTTCTATACTAAGCATATGACCAAGAAATAATTATACCTTTCTCATTTGTTTTTCTTTATTCTCCATTAACACTGGCTCCCC
This sequence comes from Phaethornis superciliosus, assembly GCA_023637945.1. Classification (NCBI taxonomy): domain Eukaryota; kingdom Metazoa; phylum Chordata; class Aves; order Apodiformes; family Trochilidae; genus Phaethornis; species Phaethornis superciliosus. The sequence goes on from JAJQWJ010000006.1 coordinate 1,296,858, forward strand.
AGCACTGTGTATATGGTAGAACTCGTGGCATGCAAGCATGATATCAAGGGAGATGAAGTGAGACTTCCATTTGGAATAGCCTTTACACCAAAATCCCTAACCTTCTGAATGCTGAGGCTGAATGGTGAATTGCTCAACAGAGCCCTGCATCTGTCTCTAAATTGAACTAAACAGGAATGGAGCTTTCCATTTTTCAAGTTCAAATCAGGAAGACCTAGTATTTCAAAGCAACATAAAATGTCCCCTCATTATGTTCCCACAGAGAACACAAGTATGGATAGGTTTAGCAGACAGGGGAAAGTTCCTTTGGCACTGCTCATTTCTATCTATTTCATAGTCATTGTTAACAAGAGCAAAATGTAATTAGAAGAGAATTAGTTGATAATCATAAGCAAAAACAGCATAAAATGAAATGTTCAAAAGACAGGACAGTTCTGACTCAAATATCCCAGTAGTAAAAGCTGAGATTTATATTGTCACTGCCACCCCCCTAAAAAAATCAATTGTTGTCTATAAAGTAAATGATTTATAGAGGGGTCTGAACTAACTACTGAACAAACCCTCTTGAAAACAGTTTCTGCAGGGTGCCATGCAGCAGCCATTGAGCAGTGCCTGTCAGTCATTCTGCAGAGGGGATCTAACAATTCTGAAGGCAGCAGAAATGTTGGGAGAGGTTCTGTCAGGCAGAGCAATGACTCTGGTGACTACAGAAAAAAAGGCTTAAGCCATGATCCCAAAGGCAGATGAGGTACATCTCAGGCCAAAAGATGCCAGGCCACTCTTAGTTTGGATGTGATCTGACACCTGGTGCTTTTTCCTTGGCACTGCTATCCCACCACCTTTCTGGCTGGTGTGTTTGTTGGTGGCAGAGTGGGAGACAAAAAGTCCCTGGGATCTGTCCCTTGCTGCCTGTGACCTCACTGCCCAGAAACACACTCAAATGGTGGAAGAAAGTCTGTCCCAGAACCCTAATCCTGGCTGGGAAGCATGCACTTAGTGTCAGGTTTTTTGCCAAAAGGTGAGGTGATTTGCTAGGATCCTCCCCAAATCCTGAAGACTCTGGGAGGTTTTCTCTCTTCAGGGATGGAGTAAATTGTCCCTGAACTTAATCTGTAAATGCTGTTATATCATAAATGATCCTTCATGAAATGGAAGGACTTATTAATATCTAACTATGAGCAGTTTCATATAAGTATTTCCATATTTAACTGAAGTATGGCATTCAACAGCAAGAAGGGAAGCAGAAATCAAACACATGGGCTGATACCTCTGTCATCAATCTAACAAATACTTAAGAGACTCTCCAGTTGCTCTATACATGCAATTAGATGAGATTTTCAGAACTGAGGCTTTAATCTCCCACTGAACCCACTGAAAGCTTAGACTAATTAAGACTCAAACAATATCTGAAGTAGTACTCCAGTATTTAGTCCAATTATTGCATGAAACAGAAAACCACTTTGATTTTTGTCTCATCCTGAGTGTTTTCATGAAGCTGGACTTCACATTGTCATTTTCAACTAGTAAATGCACAATTTATCCATGAGGACAGTTGTTTTTTAGAAGTATTGAAATGTATTTTGAGATTCTGGGGAGCAAATGTATTTGACATCTCCTAAGCAGTATATGCCATCTGCAGAGAGATTTCCCAAAAGAGAAGTTTGCTGGAGAGGAAGGACAGAGCAGTGGAGATCTTTGCCTTCCTGCACATCCACCTTCCACCTCATTACCTGCAGCTGACTGCACTTGACCTCTCTGCTTCTCCATTAAAAATTGATGCACTTCAGTTTAAGAAGTTTTTCTCTGTTTAGCATGGCCAAAACACCACTGTCTCCTGTTAGGAGGGGACTTGTAGCTCTAACTCCAGATTTACACAAGCTGCCTCTGCTCCTAGAGGTGGAAATAGTAGATAGTTTGTTTTTTTTTCCAAGAAAGAAAGATGGATAAGTGGGCTATGGGGCTCCCCACAGCAGCTACAATATCCAAGAACTTTACTGGTGAGCAGGGAGTGCTCCTGGAATTTTCTGCATTTTTGCTATCCAGTGTGAAGCAGCTGTACTGGAGAACCAGGGAAGAAAATGCTTTTGGGAACTGGATAGATTTGACAGGCAGAGGAAGCAACAGGGGATGGTACCAACAATGAGACCTGACAGGGCTCTGGAGGTGGCATCAAGCCCTTTCTAAAATATCCTTATTTGTAAAATATTTCATTCTTACAGGTTTTGCCACTTAATTTAGAGACCCATGAAGGAGCAAGAGCTTAAAACCCTCTTAAATATATTGTGGGAAATATTCCAGTGGCTGCACTCTTCATTGCCTTCTCCCTCTACTGTGCCCACCCAATCAAGATAAATTGGCCCCTTGAGCATGAACTTAAATTCTGAAGAATGTTTTCATTTGAATCATATTATAAAAATAATTAAGAAAGTTGGCTTAATTTTCTTGTCTTCCAGATAAGCCACTCGTCATTTCAGAGATGACAAATTTAGATTAAAAAAAAATTCAGAAAGGATTGGACATCACCTTTCTCTTGGGCATCACCTTTCTACATGATTTATGACACCTACCATAGTACAAACCCTCCATGGTGGCCTTACTGAGTGATATTTCTTTTATACTCTGGATTAACAGCTCCTCTGTGTTACAGAGTGGAGTAAGTATAAACAGTAAAAAGAGTCATTATATTTGCTTCATTAATATAAAATCAGGGGCAACAGAAACCTCTTTATGGAACACAAACAGCCAGAATTGGCTGTGAGTTACCTCCAGTAAAATATCTCCTTTTATGGGGTTTCAGTGACCTCTCAAACATCTCCTAAAGTACCGGTGATAGCTGACTACTGTGCTGTGCCCATGGGCTGTCTCTCTAATTCTTTCTCTGATCATCAGACAACATTTCCCCAACCCCCCCTTGCATACCTTTGCATGTGATAGGAGCAGCACATTTCCCCTTATGGCTGTGCCAAGACAGACTGGGGGGGTGCAATGAAGAAAAGTCTCTGTTAAGTTAATTTGTGCTTGGGTGAGTACCCTATTCCAGCTGTCTGGCTTCAACAGCACCTTGAGATGTACAGCATATTGTTTGCTTGCATGTTTGGGGTGGGGGAGCATACATCTGAACAGCAATTAGCTTCCCAGAGACAATGCTTCCTGCTCCATCCCCAGGCAGGTAGATTATGGTTGAGTGAATTACACCCAAGGGCTGTCTTCAGCCTTGAAATGTGCTACCATATTATTTCATTTTGAGACAGTTTAATACAGTTCCTGATCGTTAATATGATTTCAATATCTGACAGAGCAATCGGGTAATAATGTTGTGGGGCTAAGAAAATAGAAAAGAATAAAATACCTCTCAGCACTAGTGATTCACTAGCATGTCACCTCGAGAAAATATGTTTTATTGTCCCAGGATGTCTGCACAACTCAGGGAAAGAATCAGTCATTCTGCTCTCAGACCTGTTAAATTTATTTTCATTCCATTTTTATTTGTACCTACTCTTCCCTTCTCCCCAAGCAATGAGATAAAACAATGAGGAATCTTCTTGTCCTGGTGCAAATGCAGTGTTTTGGGGTGAGTGGGCACTCCCCAAGCACACCTGGAAACCTCTTGTCTGCAAAAAGTACCCAAAAGTCCTCCTGCCCAGATCAGGAACCTGCTCTGAAAATTGCCAAAGATCATCTGACTCAACCTGTGGCCACAAGGAAAAAACACTGCCCAAAGTCACACATCTTGTAACCTTCTGAATGTTGATCCTGAGTAGGATGGTGCAGCTTGGAGAGCTGGCTCTACAAACTCTGGCTCACTTGATTGCCTCAGTCATTTCACCTCAGACTGCTTTCCTATTTGGTGGCAATAAATTAAATAATCATTACAAGCAAGAGGATTACCACGATAACTAACAAATGAGGTTACTGAAGGATTTAGTATTCTGGCCTGATCCGTCACTGGTTTCCCTGAGAAAAAGCATCATCTAGCTCACATTTGCCAGTAATTAGCTTTGTCTTTATTGCATTATAAATACTGCTTTAATTACTGCACTGCCTAGCTCGGGAGATGAGATTCAACTGAAGTAACTTAAATGGGATTCTTATGCTACCAGTTTTCTCTTCCTTTAATTTATTTTATTCTTAAGTCCTTTTAAGATAAACACACCGCAAAGATTTGCAAAGACATCTGGATGTGTTTTCATGATTAAAGCCTTAAATAGGGCTTCTCTAGGGGCAAATGAACTAAGTTGTTAGCCAAAAAATACACTTCTCTGGGGACAGCCACAGGAGTCCTGTGCTGGGACACAGCCATTTTCTATCATTCCAGTGGCATAAAAAAGCAAGCACTCAGCCACAGGAAATTCCCTTGCCTTACAGCAGCTCCTACTGCTGTGGATGCTTTGTACCAGCAGGACAAGAGGTGACTTCATTCTAGTGGTGTCAGCACCATGACATTCAGCTGAGCTCTTACTGCTTCATCCATAGACAAGGTTAAGGAAAAGAAGACAATGAAGGAGAGAAATGCTGAGAGGAGGAAAGGAGAGAAATTCAGCCTTTTGTTGATGCAAAATTGCCATGGAACCCCAATTCTGTGGAGCAATCAAGGGTCAGGGGATGTGCTCCCTGACACTGGGGAATAAAAACTCCCCGAGAGTTCTAATTCTCTGTATCATACAAGTCCCAGTGACAGACATTTTCTGCCCTGATTCATCTATTCCTGCACATGATTAAGCTTACCAAAAGCTGTCTGACTGAAAGGGAATGGTTATATGCCCACTATAAGAACTGTTAGGGTCTGACCCTATTCTGTTGCTAGAGTAAAACAGAATGACCCTAGGGCTGACCCTATTCTGCTGCTGTGTCCTGGCCCTCCATGCAAGACAATATAAAAACTTTAAGGAAGCACAGCATGTCTACTGATCTGAGGTTCAAAAAGAGACAGAAAAACACTCTACTTATATAGTGGGAGAGAAGTATTAAACAACAATTTTTCTCTAGAGCCTAGAAATGACAGTGATTTGGAAAGAGGTGGAGCAGTAATGGAAACTGGATTGAAATTGTAGCCAACTTTTGTATGACATTAAATAATCACACCTATTGCTTTCCTGAATGAAGACCTCCTTTTCTTGGGTATTTGTCCTAGACACAGCATGGCACACTAACACTCTGCTCTTAAAAGATCAGAGTTTACCAATTTAGGAGGATCAGTGAATAGGAAAGTGGAAAACATTAGGAAGATTGACACAGAGTAATTTATAGCTGCATTTTTGTATCATGCCAGCCCTGTCTGTAAAACTATGCAGGCTTTCTTTTTTCTTACCAAGCCATGGAAGTTCAGTTCCAATCACCAGCTGCATCCTGCCCATTTCACTCTCCTGCAGATGACAAGATCCTTCACCACTCCTGAAGTGCTGCAATTATTTGGACAGCTATTTTACACAACTATTTGACAGCTTCACACAAGTATTGGAAGGAAGCATTCTAGTCAGTACCAAGCCTGTTTACCAAAAACCTGTGTGAATGAGACCTGGAAAGTACTGGTTTGGCCCTAACAGGCTGTGATGGCTCTTATGGTAAGGAGCACACTGAATACCACTGAAGAGCCCCAGATCTCTCACTGGTGAAAGAGGTTATCCCTGTATCTTCACATCCTCCACCAGAAAGCATTTGCAAGTTCTTTTCTGGGAGTAGCTTCCCTTCAGCTATGCCAGAAGTAGCCCTCATTTATAGCAAATCCATCTAATTACTTTGAGAACTTCATCTCAAAGTCACTATATAAAATTGTGCCCCTATCATGCAAGATAAATGAGTCTTCTTATAAAGCAGGCCTGCCAGATCAAATATGTTTGACTGAATGCTTCATACAGGACACTGTGCCACAGTCTGAGGAAGAAACATCTAGTCCTCCCAACCTCCACTAAAGGCTTTGTGCCACATACTCAACATTACCCCCGAGCTCCCTTTCCTCTTCCATCAAATGCCTTTACTGTCCCAGCAACAGAAGGCTGGAGCTGGAGAAAAAACATGCCTGCAGAGCTAGGAGGGTTTTGATGCCATTGTAATGTGGGCATAAAAATCAAGGAACATATGTAAAGGCAGCTGCTCACAGTTGTGAAGGTATGTAAAACATATGGGAGTGTTGAAAAACTGTGGTAGATTTTATAACTGGGGAACTATATATTTTTAGTATATACTACAAGAACCCACAAAAAGTGATGGGTTCCTTAGTACATTTATTCACTGCTTGGTTACAACAGAGTAATTCCACATTACTACAGACTGGAAGGTTTATGTCTAGTTTCTTCACTGAGAGATCTAAGTCCATTGCACTAAATCTGCCTGACAGAGAACCCAGGCAGTGAGAAGGGCTGGGAAGGCAAAAGCTAAAAGGAGATCTTTCTGATGGTGAATCCCTGGCCATATTTCAGTTCCCTGTGCCCAGCTCCTTAAAGGAACTAGGGAAAACTATTGAAATGTTTCTGGAAAACTTCAGAAACAGAAGGGTATTGGTTGGAAAAGACCTTTCAGATCCTCAAGTCCTTCCATGAACCACCAACACTGCCAAGCCTACCACTTTCTTGAAAGGGCAAGGATTACATTTTTTTGAGTCAGCCTTACATTGGCCCTATCCTGGAAATCTGACTATTAAGTTCAGCATGGGAAGCATGAAACCCCCATGTGTAAACATGCCACTCCAGGATAGGTAGCCCTTCCCCTCCCCTTGGGTGAGGCCATGAGACAGAAACTCAATTTTGGCAGTATCTTGATGTGCAAAATGAATAAACCAAGTGAAATCACTACATTGTAGAGATCCTGGAATGCTCATTACCTTGAAAGTGTCATCATACTTTCATTCCAAACTAATAGAGCCTTTCCAGAGAGACGAGAAATAGGACATCATTATTATTTCTGTGTCTCACTCATGTTCCTATTTGTTAATTGACATAAAATACCAGATGGAGAAACTGAGCAACCTCATGGGAAGAGTCAGCTTTGCAGTATCTGTATGCAATGCTCTGGTTTGAGTGACAAATTAGATGAGAGCTCAGCCAAAGCACGGTATGAGAGTGGGAGTCCCAGGAGCTGATGGCAATAGTACTGCAGCAGGTTGTTACAGTGGTACCATCATCAGGGTGTGCTCCATTTCAAGTCACTGGTACAGTTAGTAAGGAATAACTTGACTCCTAAGACTGGTAGTTTGCAGAATCTGGCAATGAACAGTTTGCTTGCTCACAAGAGGATAGGTGCAAGTCTCTGCTTTTGACATAAAATTCAGCTTATTGGAAAGTTTCTGTGTGCATACAAATAAAGAACAGTCATTAAGTCAGATCTGCAGTACTGGTAAACAACTAGCAAGGAAATCCTCCCTACTAACACTGTTATCTGCTCCCACTTGTAAGAATGCCAAATAGATGGACACACAAGCACCCAGAAATAGATGGATGAAGAATTTTTCCTCCCGATTCTCAATTTGGAATGTGGTCCAGATCAAGGCAAAAAGAAAGCAGACCCCATCTTAAATAGTTCTGACAAACTATGCAAAGTGTTTACATGCTCTCAATCTGATCTCAAACCAATGGCATTGGTAGCTGCATGAGGAAAACAGAAAATTATTAAGAAATGTTTACCACTTCAAAGAGAAAGAAGGAAAAGTGAATTGATAGCAGTGTACAACACAACTCTATGCCATAATGTCCTGTGAATAATTAGAGGTCTTCAGTCACCAACAATAAAATTTTAGCACTTTTATCAGTGTAAAAAGAACCTTTGGGTTCTTTTTTAGAAAGTACTATATGAGACCATGGTAGGAATTATTTCCTTCTCCAGATCCTATCACCCAGTAGTAACCTGAAAGATTGGCAGACTTTTCCTATCAGTGTTATGTTTTACCTTCTCCTGTGCTGTTCTCAGGATTAAATTAGAAAACCATGTGGCAGATTTATCCACTGCTGCTGATATAATTCTGATCACTCTAATATTTCTCTCTTCCCTGCTATCAAAATGCTACCTGTTCATTTATGCCCAAAAAGCACCTTCAAGATGTAAAACTCAATAGAAGTGCTAAGTATTTATAAGCACAGCAGAGTCAGCCCAGTTAAGCATTCAGCAGTCTCATTACAAGGATGCTGCTGCAATGGAGATTGCAGGTGCCTCATTCCATGCACTCCAAGCAGGCTAATGCCAAGTTTCTGTCGTCCAGAATCCTTAATTTCAACATCTACTACTTTTGGTGAAAACCCTACTTGTCTCCAAAACCAGGAAGTTGTTGCTGTCTTCCTCACTTCACAGCCAGTCTCTCAGATCCTCCACATTTCTAACAAGGCAAAAGCAAAATCCTAACTTTCCATAAAATTGAGAATCAGTGCATTAATTTCTAATTCACTGGCATAACGATCTGGGAGGTAAAATCTTTCAGTACCTTACCTGTCAGTGCCATTTGTGTTAGAACCACAGAAAGAATCACAGAAAGTTAAGGGGTAGAAGGGACCTGGAAAGCTGATGGGGTGCAACCCCCCTGCCAGAGCAGGGTCACCTCCAGCAGTCACACAGAACACATCCAGGGGGGTTCTGAATGTCTCCAGAGAAGGAGACTCTACCACCTCACACTGAAAAAATTTCTCAGGTTCACATGGAACCTCCCATGCTCCAGCTGATACCCATTACCTCTTCTCCTATCATTAGACATCACTGAGAATCAATCACAGAATGGTTTAGGTTTGCAAGAGATCTCCAAGATCATCCAGTCCAACCTTTAACCAACCCCATAAGGTAATTACTAAACCCAAAGTTTGGCTCCATCCTCCTGGCTCTCTCCTTTCCATATTTCTAAACATGGATAAGATCCCCCCTCAGGCTCCTGTTCTCTAAGCTGAACAACCCAAACTCCCTCAGCCTTTCCTCCCCAGGAGATGTTCCACTCCTCCAGCATCTTGGGGGCTCTGTGCTGGACTCTCTCCAGCAGTTCCCTGTCCTTCTGGAACTGAGGGGCCCAGAACTGGACACAAGATTCCAGATGTGGCCTCACCAGGGAAGAGCAGAGGGGAAGCAGAACCTCTCCTGACCTCCTGACCACCCCCTCCTCATGTCCCCCAGGTGCCATTGGGCTGTTCAGGGATGCTAAGTCCTCTGAGTGCCCTCAGGGACCTGACAGCAGTGCTGCCCTCACCTCACCCTAGAACAAGAGAAAATCAGTGATGCTTTCAGAGGGATCCACTGACTCTGAGGAAACAAATGTAAGGATTGTGCAGTTTTGCCTGAGTGCTCAAACATCTGCATTATTCATCTGACCCTCATTACTGCACTGAGCTCTAGGGAAACTTTACAACACTGTCAGCATGTATTATTTACTGTATCTATATGTTTTGTAGGTCAAGCTATTGTCTTTACTTTACAGGTAGGATTTGAAGGTCCAGGCAGGTTGCTGGCATGTGTGCAGGGTGCAGTGGGGTGTGAAATGTGGCCCCTTGGGATGGCAATGCCCATGGCTGCTTCAGAATGAGAAGCAGCAGAGTTTCAGCACAGCCTCTGAACAAATAACTTGTAATGATATAAGAGTGAGCTTACAAAGTCTGGCACAGCAATGCCAAATGTGGCCAGACTGCTTTCAGATCTCATGACTCTCTGCTCCTCACTAAACAATGCCATGGGAATGAGTGCTTCGAATCTCCCTGCTGCAGCTGAGTGCATGCATGTTGCAGGCATGCCCCAAGTGATTCACCCACAGGCATTGAAGGAGGTGATGGCAGAGCAGGAAATGGGGTTTGGAAGTTTGCTCCAACAGCCCTGGCTAATGCTGAGCAGCAGATCACCTCCTGGAGACCACAGGAATAGCTGCAGAAAAGCAGACATTTGAGAGGTGAACAAGAGCTGAACAATTGTATAAATCTTCCTCTTTAGTTTTGTGTTTTGTTTTGGTTTTTTTTCTATATATAAAAAGAAACATCTAACTCTCATTCAGATAAAGAAAGTAAAAAAGAATCTATCTGAATCTTTCTCCATCACAGAGCACACCAAGAGCAGCAGGCTCTGTTCTGCTGTTCTGCAGACTTTCCCCTTCCCTTCCCCTTCCTCTTTTCTTTCCCATCTTTTCCTTTTCCTTTTTCATTTTTTCTTTTACTTTTCCTTTTTCCTTTTTCTTTTTCCTTTTCCTTTTTCCTTTTCCTTCTCCCTTTCTTTTTCCTTTCCCCTTTCGCTTCCCCACATTCTCCTTTACATTAAATGTCTTCTAAATAATTAAAATTAACAAAAGAAAAGCCTAAGAATAAGCGATATTAACTCTGACACAGGTGGCAGGAGGGAAGGGGTGAAACTGTATGGTTTTGGCCTTTTAGTATCTCTATCTTCATTCTAAGTAGAAATCAAAAGATAATAGAGGAAATAACAGAATGAAGCATTCAAAATGTAAATTGGCAGCTGACAAGACAAGATATGAAATTTTAACAAAACTTTAGAATCTTACACAGGTTCTTCTGTAAACTCTTGCCAAGGAAGTTTACACCTGCATGCAATATGCAATGTAGACTACTCCACATGAAAGACAGACATTTAGAAAGCAGAACTCATGTTTTTACTGCAGAGTATGCAATGGAAAGTGAGCCTATCTTACTGAGTCAGCTTTTAACTTAAGGTGCAGAATTTGAGCCACAAACTGCTGGTTTCCTGAGTGGATCCATCTCCCATTGACTCCAGTGGCTCAGCAGCTCTGTGTACCCCAGTGAGCTGAGTGCCCTGAGGTGATTTCTGATACTAAGAAATCAAAAAATTAAACATTGAAATGATGCAACTTGCAAAGCAGAGGTGTCTCTACTTGGCTATCCTTTAGCACCTGGCAAGAAATCTTTCTGTAATCTTTTTAAATCTCTGAAGTTGTAAGGAGAGGTGGAGATGTGCCAGTTTTACTTGTACTGGTTTTACAGTGGTGTGTTTGACATTCAGTGAATACTTAGCAGAAATACTCTGTATTTAGCATCAAGATGTTAATAATCTCATTTTTTCATGTTATTTTTACACACTGTAGGGCAGTGACATTGTGCAGCATTCAGAACATGGCATTACAGTAGAGTTATTTTGTCCTGGAGGACTTAAACAAAGAAAAAGCCTCAGAGTAAGACTTAGCCTTTAGTATAAGGACTCTGTGTTGGGTAAATTACCATCCTAAGAACCCTAAGGCCTTGAGAATAAAATAGCAGTCCACTTCTAAAAGAATTTTCATTAGCATCTTTCCCCAATATTTAAATGTACTAAACTTCAGAGTAGTGTGAAGTAATTAATGATTTCAAAACGAAATGCCTAACATCTGACTTTTCTTTGATTTGTATTGGAAGCTTGTCAGTGTTAGCATGAAAAACCCAGATCAATAAATTGTGATGAATCAGTATTAAATCTATGCTAATACCTATGCTAGTAGGAACAAAATCAGTAGCTGCCCTCCATATCAAAAAAGGGGTTTATTCTCATTAGATTACTAGCAAATCTAATACAGCCTGTGAGATATATGTCTGTATGTATATATTTATTCAAAGTGAAAATCTCACTTTAAGTTGCATGTTTTAGTGCCTGAATCGGATTGACTTTGGGGAGCTGATAAAATGAAATTAATAGAGAGGTAAAAATATTCCCAAACACTCAGTGCTAAGATTTTGGGTCTGAGCACACTACACAAAAATCTGAATTTGGAGCCAAAGCCCATTGCAAGCTGCAGATGGGGTGACATTTAGCCTGGCTGTGTTCCCCAGCTGTGCTCATTGTCACTGAGGGCACAGACTTAGAAACATTGCTTATTGTACAGTGCAATAGCAAAAATAGAAATAAATGTCATTTAGTTTTAAGTGGTGTGGCAATTTTTAAACAGAATTTCACTTGGCTCTTGATCTGTTTTATTCTGCTTCATGTTTTTCCTGAGAAGTTGTCTGGGAGTGTATTAAACTGCTGAAATGCACGATACGTCACTTTTCATTCCAGTAAAAGCTTTTTTTTTACCAGAAGAATCCCTAGAGCTCATCTTCTGAGCTTTGTTTGAATATAGTTTTATATGTCCTCAGAGCAAATCATCATACTTGTGATTAATATGCTGTGTATATAGTGTCTGAAATAGAATGCTATAAATTTTCAAATTCTCCTCTGCAAAAGAATCCGAAATACTCTGATTAGTGACTGCAAAGGTATCTTAAGATCAGATGGGTTTTGTCTGGGGAGGCTGTTTCTTTTTCTAAGAAAGACAGAGAGGAAATTATCTGGGCACTTAAAACAGTTATAGCAGCTTAGATAATACAAATTAATCTGAAATCATACATAATGGTGCAAGATGTTCATTATAGGATACCAGGGTTCTTCCACCATTACCTTTTCAAAACTGGGTCTTGTAGCTCAGCAAGTGTGTTGACCTTGGGTCATGTCTTGGCAGCTCCTAAGAAAAACAGGAGCAGTGTCAGAAGTGAAAACATGCATTTTCCCTGTAACTAACCCCATGTCTATAGCCACTGGGATTTTACACGCAATTCAGGCAAGGTTCTCCCTTGTATAAAGAATGCCTACTCCAGACTCCTGCCATTTCAGACAGCCAGAACACTGGCACAGAAAAATACTGCCTATATGTGTCTGTGCCTGAGACATGCCAGCACTATGGAAAATCCTGGCACTATGGAAAGTATAGAACAGGGGCAGGGAAAAGACCAATGAACTGGAATTTAAACCTCTGCAGTCTTTTTAAGCTGAGTAGGGAGGTAGAGAGAAAGAGAGGGTAGTGTTGGCTTTGTTCAGGGGAATATTTCATCAACATTTCAGGCAACAGAAAGGAAGCTGAAATTACAGCAGGCTAGCATTAAGCACTTTCTGTATTTCTGTTACTTGCAAGCCACCAGCCATTCAAGCTCCAATTCAGATTTCTCTGTTTGCTACCTGATTTCAAATTACCCAGTTTGCTTTTAACACACTGCTTTAATAGTCACAAGAGGTATCTAAAGATGAGGGCTTTTGTGGACACCTAGCTATTTTAAATAGCCATTAATTACACTAATTCTAAGGAGTGAGCATTGCTGAAAGATGCATCTCGAGAAGATCTCTCTTCATCACACTCATTCTGTCACTCTGGCTTTGCCTGAGCTGTGCTGGAGAGCTTGCTGCCCAAGCCTGGCAAAGCATCCTGCTGTTTCTGACCTCTTTCCTCATCCCTGGACTGATCCTGGTCACCCTTGTGGCACCTGACGTGTAAGCTGACTTCTTGGACCTGTCTCCAGAGTGTAGATGTGTCTGCTGACCTCAGGGCTGGGTGAAATCCTGGCTGCCCTCCCTGGATCAAATCTTCCTGGGTGCTGGGGGGCTTGTTCCTGGCTGGTGGGACCCCTGCCCTGCTGCCTGTGGTATCACCAGTGATTCCCTTCCCATTCCCTTTCCATTGAGGAGCAGCTGGTTCTAGGGTCACTCTCTAGCTATGCATTTTAAGTTTGGTGTGATTTGGTTTGGGTTTTTTTAACTGTTGCATGAGTTCACTAGGGAACATGTTTTTTGAAGACTTTCTGGGAGGATTGGTAGAAATACTGCTGAAGTGGAGCTGTGTAAATTCTGGGACTTTAACCCTTAAAGACCACTGTTATCTTAGAGAATGTGCACCAATGGATGTGATTTAATGCATTCATTTCATTACCAGCTGTCACTCATCTCCTGACTAAAATCCCAGTGTTCATAAATGCCATTTTTTTAATTATATGTTGAACTAGAGCGTTAACTACTGGCTGTATGCCAAGGTTTTCCTTTCTCTTGCTTAAATATGTCTCCTTTTCTAGGCTTATGATGCCTTATTTGTCTTGCATGAGTTATCAAAAATAATGGCTCAAAATCTGAGGTTGTTTCAGCCCACTCCAAATTACTTAGTGGAAATTTCAGCAGGGTAAGACAGCTTCTGAAAAGGCAAGAGAAAAACAGGAAATACAGAAATCTACTGCCTAGGTGTTGCCTTTCACTGAGCTTTCACTCAGGAGGTGCAGACCCAGATTGAGTTCCTTGAAGTCTTATTTTGTTTTCCATCCTTCCCTGTGGCTGGCAAATGCTATCACTTATTCTTTTTCAGTCTTGCTTATTCCCACCTTCACATATCCCTTCCTTTATTGACAAACAGTGATTAGAACAGTTTAAGAGCTGTTGGATCAGTTGTATGGGAGAAAGCCAGACTAAGCAAGAAAAATACCCCAGCTGAGGTGTTCTGAACAGCCCTGGGGAGAAGTCCTTCATTCACATGGGGTAAATATCCCACTTCCATCCCCTGTCCTGCCATTTTTCTTTCTCAGAATATATCTGTGTTTGAAATTCCTTGTTATCAGATAGTCTGGTGCTATAGATGATCTGTTAGGTACTCACAAAAGGCCTCACTTATAATACTGCCTTGGGTTAGTGACCTACAGGATCCCACCCTGGCAAGTTCCTTTTATTTTAATCTCCTCAAGGTTTTTATTACATCTCAAGGAAGCATCCTGGATGTGCAAGACACCACTCCTTACTTTTATGTATCCACCCCCTAATAATCATAATCTTTGCATTAATATTACAGCTTGATAATTAGGTTGTCAAATGTCTTCTTGCTAAAGGAAGTGGTAGCACTGATCACATCTTAAGGACAGAAGTTCTCCTTTGTCCCTCATATCTTTTGAAGTTTGAGGGACTCAATATTTATCTTGCTGTTTTATGATCTGTTATCAGCCATTGCACCCATCTTTCTCCATGTCCCACAGACATGAATTTTAAATTTCCATCAAGGTCATTTGTGGCCAGCTATCACAAACCTTCTCCCCTATGACTTCAGTGTTCTTTTTGGCTGATAAACAATTTATTTAATTTTTTTAAAATCCACATTACATTATACTTATTTCAAATTTTTCTCAGTGTAATGGGATTCAGATTTAAAACACACCTAGAGAGAGGGTATCTCTGTAAGAATATTTACATTCTAAGAAACAAGAGATGATTAACTCCAGGTTTCACTGGGATCTGATTTTACTCTTGGCTACTACAGTTAAGTACTAGTGAAACCCTCAAGGGGGATATTTGGATTGTAAATTGGGAAGGTGGTTAATTGTGACTAAATGTTGAAGTAAATAGATTTGTTGAAGTAAATAGATTTAGATTGAAATGCATAAAATACTCTGTGGATTTCAACATGCAGGTGTCATAATTACACCAGTAACCAAGAAACCAAGTATGGAAAGGTGGTATGGAAGGGAAAGCTGGTGGGACTGGCAAGATAGCCTGGATCTCTTTAAAAATAACCTCTTTCCCAATGCCGAACTTTCTTTACTGAAAAGAAATAAGGTGAGATAATTCTTTTTACTCAACCAGAACTAAAAATATTTGGGTTTTTAAAGTAAGGATTAGTGCATTATATGGCAAGAGTTTGTCCCCTTAATGTTTTAAACTTAGCTGTCTTTCCTTTATCTGCATGTAAATTCCTTCAGTTCTCAAAGACTTGCTGCTTACTAGGTCTGATATACTGTCCATTCAAAGATGAGTAAAATAATTGTATCCCAAAGGTGTTATGTAAGGAAATCAAGAAGCAGAATATTAGGTAAAACGATGGGGCCAATTATTCACATTCATCAGCATTACCATGAACCACACCAAGGCAGGCAATAGAAAATACCTATATTCATGGTGGTGATATGTATAAACCTTCATAAATGCAAATCTTCATCCCACTTCTTCTGGCTTTTCCTTTTTAAAAAGTAGACTGCTCCTATCTGTTGTGATTTTCCTGCATAATGAAAACAAAAGGTTCTTTTTCTTCACTCCAGTCATGATCTTCCCCAGGGATTTAAGTTTAGGGTTGCTCTTTATCTGTAAGAATGGAATGATGACTGCAAACAATTCACTTTAGGGATTCTCCAGTCACTGAAGAAACAGCTTGAAAATTGTCAAAGGTAGAAATGAAACAGTTTTATCTGTGTTGTAAAAGAGTCTGATATAGAAGAAAGGGAGCACTAACATCACATGCAGATTTATTTTATGGCATTGAGTAGGTTTTACTTTCTTGTGTATATTCAAACAAGAACTCATTTCCTAACACTTTTAGTAAACAAAAGGCAGAGAGAGATTAAGAAGGAAACTTAGCAGAGTTTTGCCCACAATCATTGTTTAAAGGAAACCTACCACAATTCTGCCCAATAGAAAAGAATTCAGACTTCTTCCAATCATTTGAGAATGTCCAAGTGCTTTCTAAGCTGGAATTTACTCACTGGACAAAGCTGCATAATGCAGAATAGGTCATTCACTTCTGTTAATTCTCAGCTGGGAATTTCACACCTCTAGTTTTTAACCTTCAATAGATATCTGATCCAAGCTATGGTCTATTCTGAGAAATCACTAGTACCCATATTGCCAGCATCTTCAGGATGGTAATCCTCACTTGGGGGGAGAAGCCACAGCAAAAGGACTGTGCTGTGCTGCATTTGATAAAGAATGCTGACATCAAAACTTAATTACCTTGCAGTAATTCCTGGATCAGGGTTTATTTTTCTTTATCGGGACTGCCCAGTAGATTTTAGCAGATGTAGAAATTAAAATAAATAGCACACTGACAGAAAAAAAAAAAAAAAAAAAAAAAAAAAAAAAGGTATCTTAATTAAAAGCACACATTTGACCCCTGGCTTCCCAAGAAAGTGAAGGAATAAAAGCACTGATTTCTCCAAATTGTATCCAGCCCATCTTTTTTCCAGTTCAGAACCATAGCCCCATCCCAGACTAAAACCAAACACTGTTCTTGGAGAAGAACTTAAGATACAAAAAGCAAAAATTGGCATTACCATTCCCCCACTTGGGAAAGTTTGAAGTCTCAGCTCCAGGGGGTGCTGGGACATCTCCTAGAAACAATAATATGAGAAGGGTTGGAGCAGGGCATCCTGGAGCTCCCTCCCAACCTCACATCCTGGGATTCTATGAAAAGAGTAAAGACTCTGTAAATATTTTGTGTTTACACATAATAAAAATACTTTGTATACTATGTAATACTGTGTAATTACTCTGTAATACTTTGTATACTATGTAAATACTTTGTATTCCTGCCTCTATGGCATGTGAGATTTACTCCCATCGCTGCAGGTTTTGTCTTTTTATTTCACATGGCCCTTTCTGTTCAAGTCTGTGGACCATCCTTCAGGTGAAGATCTATTACTGGAAGTCAGCAAATTATGGCAGTTGCTCTGACAGTTTTACAGCTCGTGTCTATCATCTCAATTTACAGTGAGGATATACTGCAAGAATTAGGTTTAGAAAGGAATAAAAAGTGATTATATTTTCCCTGAAAGAAATGCACCCACAGCTTCTCTAACAGGCAGGTTCTTAGCACCGAGGGGAGCTTTTGGTAGTAATTACACACAGGGCACAGTGAATAGCATTTCACTTTTACATGCTATAAATAAGCCAGGATCAATTGCAAGTCATAATACAAAAGGCAGTGTGTATTCATTTTCATAGTATAATATATTTCAGGAGATGTGGAAGCTGATAAATTCATTGGTCTGCAGGGGGAAAAGCTTCTTGCATCAGTGATTCCTGAGTCATACAGTATTTTAGGAAGTTGTGTGCCCTGTGCATGTGTCAAAGGTGCTTCCCTTACAGCTTCTCCATAGGAATTGCCAGGTTTCATTTTGCTTATTTGGAAGGAGATCTTGAGCTTCCTTTCCAGCAGTCTCATGAACTAATCCTCCCTCTTATTCTGTAGCCCTTATTCTGAACCTCTGTACTACGTCCCAAGTGCTAGATAACTTATTCAGTCCACAAATGCTCAAGTACCTGATGCAGAAAAGCAAAGCTCTTCATTCTTGCCTCTTACAAATGAGAAGGCAGAAGCCCAGATGAATTAAATACCATCAGACCTCATCAGCAAGTAATTCAAAAGGCCAAATGAATATTCTAAGCCTAAGTTAAGGAAGACTGAAGTGGGATTTTGTTTTAAAGTATCTGTGCTTTTTGTGGAAGAGCACTGCTTCAGTATGTGAAGGTCAGGTGGATTTCACAGCTCCCTGAATGTATGCATGCACACAGATATATGGGTACATACACAACCTGTGTTTATAGATGACTTTATTTATAGATGACCTCATTTATAGTTGATCTCCAAGTTGAATCATGGTCTATATTTTTTAAAAGTGTATACAGCTATTCTGAAATTATCAAGCCGTACTGATAAGATAAATAACTAAAATGTTAGGGATGAGGGAGGAAAATTTGCCTTATTTAATCTTAAAAGTTCATTCACAAGTGTTTGACAAAAATCCCTAGGGAAGTAGAAAGAGAAACAGCCACAAGTCTCTAGGGCAGCTCAAGGCTCTGCTTCATTAAGATAGCAATACAAGGAGAGGAAGTCTTTGAGAAGGATGAAGAGCCTGAGTTCCAAATCAGGAAAGAGGGTTTATCACCAACATAACTTTGTCCTTACATAACACTTTTTATTGATCTTCTGTAAGAACTGTGCACTCTTGCTCACGAATTTGGATTTACTTTACAAAAAATCTACTTTGGATTTACTTTGCAGCTGAGTGTTCAATCCTTGCCCTAACCCTGGGTGTTAAGGCCTGCAGATCCCTGTTAAATGGGTTTGAAATCGCAGCCCTTAAATGTTCATTCAGTCACCAAACCAGGGCATAAAAACTTCCTCACTGGTTTCACGGGATGTATGAAGCAAAGTTCCACCCACCCTCCCACAACCCCCAAACCTCTGCCCTCCCCGATTGCTCTCATTAGGAAATTCTCTCCCCAGACATAGCAAAATAGTTTTTTTCAGTGAACCGTGAAGGTCATTGCCAGAAAGGATCAATGATCAGATGTTTACCTGACAGAACTTCAAGATGTTTCTTGGACTGTGAACTTTTATGAGTCTCCCCCCAGCAGAGCTGCTTTGTGGTAGAAAAAAAACAAGAGAGGAAGCAATTGTCTTTATGTCAATACTGTAACTGAAATATCTGCCTATATAATAAATATAATATAATATAATATAATATAATATAATATAATATAATAATATATAAATATTATAATAGGACACTAAAATAAAAGTGAAATAGTGTCCTATTATCCCTTCAGCAGCTGTTACGACAGTCTTTTAGCAGCTGAGCTAATGTATCCTTGTTACCTCTAATACATATACATTTTTAAATTAATTTGATAGGGCATCCTTCCTGTTTTAAATAAAACATCTTAATTTTTCCTTCTAAAAATACAGTGTGAACTGTGTGGGGTTTAGGCCATCATTTGGCATTTGTTGTACAGGACTGAGTAAGGAGACTGAGAAAGGTGAATCCAGAAACACTGTTTAAGACAACAGGGAAAGGAAGGGAGAAGCTCCAGAAAGCAGGAAAGGTGAGAGTGAGTTTCCCAGCCAAATGCATGTGAAGGTGAAAAAAATTATGGCAGAATTTGTACTGTGCTGAGGAATGGTAAAAAATTAGATCCAGAGGAGGGATGTAGTAAGGGTGGAAATGCATTTCATCCATTATATATCTGTTTCAAATGAAGTATCATTGCAAGGACCTCGCTCGTGGATTAGGCAGTAAGCTTCATGTGGGTTTTTTGGGTTTTTTTAAGGAGAATGAGACATCCTTCCAGAAGTACCACCTTGCAGTGTGTGACAGGGCATTAGAACCTGGGTTTTTCTCATTGCCCCGTTGGGAGTGGTCCCGTTAGAAGCCCATCAAACCATCTGAAAACCAGTAAGGAGAAATGTGTGTGGAAAGTGTTGTTTTGTGTCTGTGGGGATGGGACAGAGACGGGGTGAGGGGAAGGAAGCTCCGGAGCCCCATGGCCAGGCCCAGCCCGAACCCCAGCCGTCTCTGGGGATTCCCTGGGCAGCAAGGGAGCTGTGGAGCCAACATCCTGGGAAAGGGGCACTTCAGGTGGCTGAGACATTCCCCAAAACACTCACCTGCCCATGGGGACACAGGGAGAGGAGCAGCCTCAGGAGGGGACCCGGCAGCCACCCGGATGTGTGGTGTTGTGAGGCGAGAGGGAACTTTCCCGCCCTGAGCCGCCTGGCAGTACCTCACGCTCTATTCCTGGCATTACCTCACATTCCTGGGTTTACCCCCAATTCCTGGCATTACCTCACATTCCCAGGATTACCTCCAATTCATGGGTTTACCTCCCATTCCTGGGATTACCTCCCATTCCTGGGATTACCTCACATTCTGGGATTACCTCCCGTTCCTGTTTAACTCCAGTTCCTGGGATTACCTCCAGTTCCTGGGTTTACCTTCAATTCCTGGGATTACCTTCTGTTCCTATATTTACCTCCCATTCCTGGGATTACCTCACATTCCTGGGATTACCTCACATTCCTGGGATTACCTCCCGTTCCTGTTTACCTCACATTCCTGGGATGACCTCACGTTCCTGGGTTTACCTCCAATTCCTGGCATTACCTCACATTCCTATATTTACCTCCCATTCCTGGGATTAGCTCACATTCCTGGGATTACCTCCCGTTCCTGGTTTACCTCCCATTCCTGGGATTACCTCCCAATTCCTGGCATTACCTCACATTCCTATATTTACCTCCCATTCCTGGGATTAGCTCACATTCCTGGGATTACCTCCTGTTCCTATGTTTACCTCCCATTCCTGGGATTACCTCCCAATTCCTGGGTTTACCTCCAATTCCTGGGATTACCTCCCATCCCTATGTTTACCTCTAATTCCTGGGATTACCTCCTGTTCCTGGGTTTACCTCCCATTCCTGGGTTTACCTCCCACTCCTGTGACATCTGCAATAATTCCTTCTATATTCTGTGAAGAGCTGCTTCCTATATTTCATAGCCTCACAGAACGTCTGTTATTTCTTTTGACTGGCAATGCATTGCCTCCTCTCTTTAGGTGATCTCTTTAAGATATATTGATATTCAGGTGACCTGTTTAAGATATATTGATATTCAGGTGATCTCTTTAAGATATATTGATGTTCAGCTGCTCTGTTTAAAATATATTGTACACACCACAGCACTGTGCAAGGAACCATTTCTTTAATTAATTCAAAAGCTAGAGAAAACGATATAATTCAAGATTTACCATATATTGCTACCTCTGCTGCCAGAGAAAATGGTCTTTTAAATGCAGATGAAATCCCACAAACAGATTTAAAAGGAGAATGTGGGGAAAACATCATCACAGAATCATAGAATCCCAGGATGTGAGGTTGGGAGGGAGCTCCAGGATGCCCTGCTCCAACCCTTCTCATATTATTGTTTCTAGGAGATGTCCCAGCACCCCCTGGAGCTGAGACTTCAAACTTTCCCAAGTGGGGGAATCCCCCCCTTCCCCTGGGAGACCATTCCAATGGCTGACTGTCCTCATGGGGAAAAATTTCCCTCTTGTGTTCCAATGGAATCTCCCCAGGAGCACCTTGTGCCCATTGCCCCTCGGCTTGTCCATGGGACTCCTTGTACACAGGGAGTCTCCAGCTGCTTTGGAGCTGCCCTTGAAGTCCTGAACATGGGCAGAAGGTCTCCCCTCAGCCTTCTCTTCTCCAGGATGAACAGACACAGCTTCTCTGCCTCTCAATATTTAGATATTTTTAGGTGAAAGGCATTTTCCCTAAATATGATCCCTGTTTCCCTGCTCAGACTTCAAACTTTTCTATCTTTTTGTGGCTATTTCAGCGACTCAGGCAAAGTTTGCAGGGGTTCACAGTTCTACCACCTATCTCACCAGAAATAAGAGCTTAAGGAATCACTGCCTTTGCTGAATTTGAATTGGCAGATTATCAGACAATACTGTGTGGCTTTGTTGCTGCATTAATTTCACTGCAGATATGTTGGCATAAAACTGGATTAATCCATTGATGAATCAGGTGCAAAAAGTAGATTCCTTAGTTGTAGGGAAACTAATTAAGCTTAATAGGAGTTATGGTTTCTAAATGGAGATTTATAGCATTTTCAGTAAGAATGGATTGTAATGATTCAGCAGCAAGGCTTTCAGCTGTACTCAACTATTGTTTTAGATATATTGATTTTTTTGCAATTTACAAGTTTGCATTTTTTCTTAATATTCCCTTATGTTTCCTAACTCACTAGAAAACTTTTCCTCAGTACTGTTAGTACTGAAATCAGATGAATGCAGAGTCATCCTGCTGCAAGCCTATCTCCATTCCATCTTTTCCCATTTATGAGGGTTTAAAAATATAAAACAATACCTTTTTTGCACCAAATATGCTTATTCCTAGAAAAGGCAGGACACACTCCAATGTGTTGGAGAATTCGTGTGTGGGAGAGTAGAGTACTTAGATTCAGAGAAGCATTTTTGCATGACTGACTTTTAACCTCAGAGATCTAAAGGGAAGGTTAATCATGTGCTTTCTTTACTTAGTGGAGAGAAGTGGGGCCTCAGCAAGAAGCCAATATCAAGAAGACTCAGTAGCCTTGGATAAAAATGAAGAACAGATTTTTTTTCTGTCTAGTGGCTCTTCTCCTCAATAAAGGACAGCAATGTTTTTGTTTCTTTGGAAAAAAAAGCAAACAAAGAAAAAAACCCCAAACCAATAACAAAAACAACAGAAAAAAAGCCTACAACCAGCCAAACCAACCCAATCCAAACAAGGCTTAATTATAGTTCATTTAATAAGCATGTCCCTGAGTTGCCAGGCACAGAGTGGATGATGCAGCCTCGGAAGATTGGAGCAAGTGAGCGTGAGCTGAAAGAGGGGAAAATGAGATGGAGTTGCTTTTGCTTTTTGGAAGGAAGCTTTGCTTTCACTGTCTTGTGTCAGTTGTTAGGTTGCACTCACTTGCAAACTCCATGATTTGTGCAAATAAATGAGCAGTAACAATTAATTACACACTCCATGAATACAAGTCAGTAGGAAGGCAGAGGCTGTGCAGATTTCCATCGCCTCCCTCGCACAATCCCTGCTGTGGGATCAGGATCCTTATTAACATGGCATGTGATCTTTGGTGATGCCTGCTAGCTGCTTTTTCTTCCTCTTTTGATCTTGAGCAGAGAGCCTGCTGGAGTTCAGTGGAGCCATCCAGCAGCATGAAGTCATCTGCCCTTTGGGGGAAAAAGTTACTGGTGCCATTCTGTAGGCAGGAAATTCCTACGTATTTATTTTCAGTATAAATTGTTTCTCACCTTCATCAGAGGACTTGGTGGTAGCTACAGTGTGTGGGCAGGCTCTGGTCTCATCTCTGAAGTGAAGCTCTCAGCTGCTGCATGAGAGAAATTGAAAAGGTTGGGTCAAGCACTGAGGCAAGAAGTTTCAGACCCATTGCCATACCTTGTCAACCCTCAGCCTCAAAGGACAGTGTTTGCTTTCTGTATAGGTGGTTTTTAAAGGGAGACTAGACCTGTGACCTCTGTGGTCAAACCAGGAGGTTTCAGATATGATAGAAGATGCAGGTGATGAGCTGGGAGTTTCTACAAGATCCAGCAGATTTGTTGAAACTGAGAGCTGAAACTGAGGCATGGAAAGGACACACCATGTGTGTAACTCTTAGAGGAAAGGCCTGAGGGAGCTCTGCTGCTTTCATTGCTGCTGGTTCCACAGCTGGCTGGAACATCAGAACAGGTGAGAAGGTCTCCAGGAGAGGTCAGACTCAGCAAAAGCAGGGTATCAGGATAGTTTCATATATACCAAAAGGCTTGTCTCTTTTCATATAAAAAAGAGCAAAAGCTATAGGTTAGGGACAAACTCTTTGGGGTCATAGGCTTCTGAAGCCACCAGGAGCAGTGGATGCCTACATTTAACTACCTGCCCTTACCATTAAGCACTTGATTTTTTATCCAGGTGCAGAGCAAGTCCCTAGGTGAGTCCTCTTTGCAATTCCAAGGCCTTTTGAGCCTGATTGCACTATTTAGAGGCAGAGTTGATCTGTCTGGGTTTTGGGAACTGTGGCTTTATTTAAAGCAGTGATTGATATTCTGATGATCTTCCCAGTATTCCAAGCTGAACACTCTGAATCACGAGTTGTAAACATCTCTTTAATTATATTCCTTACCTAAATTAAGAAGTCTGTAGTTTAGCATTCTTTCAAGCACTTTGCTTCACAATTTAAGCTCGATGACAGGGGCAGGTTACAATAGCATGCCTCCTTATTTGTTGCACATGGTATTCATCTTTTACCTGAGCCTGGCAAAAGTAGCTTGACAAAATAAAGTGCAGTAACTGGCTGAAGTCTACAGAATTCTCCCTTGTGAATGGTCGTATTGTCTCATCTGATAAATGGTTTTGTTTGTATTCCATTCATCCTTTTGTTATCTCTAATATCTTTTCCCTGCAGTGTTTGTTGTGCTTAAGGCACAAGCAGAATGTTCATGAGAATATTCAGCTGTATCTCTATTGAGTCAATAGAGGTGTTTTTCCTTCCCATTACCTACCACAGCGCTGACATTTTATTGCTTGCTGAGACAGGAGACAACAGGGGGAAAAATTGAGTCATTTTATTCCCATATCTAAAAATAAGAACCCCAAGAAAGCTTTGCAAAAGAATAAGTAATTGCTGCAGAATTCACAAGCTCTGTTGATCACTGAAGGGAGAATATTAGGGAGGTGAAATATTTGGAACTGGAGAACTGTGATTTTACAGGTCTGTTGAAATACTAAGGCTTGTGTATGTCCTTTTTTCAGTGGATGTATTTACCTGATGTCAGTTGGATAGGTATATAAATGTATGATGACATTTTAAGTGCTGTTATCATTGTAGAAAGCTTCACATCTATTGAGAAATCTGAGCTTTCCAGAAACCTAAAAGGTGGGGAAATGTCTCCCATTACAAACAGGGATGAAGGGACAGTAGATTGAACAACTTGGTCAAGGTCACCCAGGTAGTTTGAGGCAAAACCAGCTGAACCCAGATTTCTTGATTACTTAAAGATCAAAAAGAATATTTTCTCCTTTAAAGGAGACAAATTTTCAACCTTGGCCAAGGCTGAAGCCATCAGTGTGCAATGCAAAAGTCATTGTGCTCTCTACACTTCTAGTCAGCCTTACCATATTTTGAAAAGAAAGCAGCCAAAGATGTTCTGCAGCCACCAGTTGCCATGGTGAGTAAGGAAAAAAGGTTGTCTTAGTGCTTCTAAAAATATGTTTGGAGTGGGCAGGGAGAAATCCAGAAGAGCAGAAAAGCAGAGACAAAGAAAATGGCAGTGAACTATTATCAGTGGAAACCTTAGGGCCTCCTCAGAAAATTCAGGCCATTAGAATTTAAAACCACTAAGCTCTTCTTCTATGTTCCATCTCTATTTGGAAAACAGCACCTGAAAGCAACAATTGTTTTTTTTTTTTCATTTTAGTCAGATCACCCTGACCCCGTCAAAGTTAGGAAGAGTCCTGAGCCATGGCTGAAGCCTGGGAGCTGTTAGCAGCCCTGTTCCAATCCCTATGGAAATGGCCTTTCCTGGGAAAGAGCTGGGCTGGAGAGCTGTGCAGTGAAAACCCTTTGAAGGGCAGGAATTGATGAATCTCACAGAACCTGGGATTTTGCTGCACAGCCTTGAGCACCATCTACTGGACCTTTATTTGCTGACTCATTATTGCCTGAGTGCCAACAGAAGACAGCAGCAGAACTATTTCTGTCTGAGGCTTTGCCCTGTCACCAAAGTGTCCCTTAAATCAAGCAGGTGAACAACTGCTGGAGAGCTGCTGCTGCTGCTGCACTGATGCACAAGATGCAAGCAGGATCTTCTCTCTGTTGTCAGTGAGGTGAAACAAAGTTAGGATGGTGGGATCCAGAATCTGTCCTGTGTGGTAATGAGCTCTTCATGGGTTCTTAATTCTGAACTTCTTGTTGTCTGCTCTCTCCAGTGTATGCTTTCCCCTTTTTTACTGCTGTGTTGCTCCAGCTCCTGGTCAATGGGGAAGCTTGGCACCTGAAAAAGAAACAAATGGTAATCAGTCTATCTAGAGAAGGGGCATCAGGAGCTGAACCCTTCCTACATTTGAATTAGTTTGTTGTAGATCACTACTTTGGCATGTGAATGACACACAGGCACAAATATGTCATGGCACTTTCTAGCCTGCTGCCTACATTTACTTGTTGCTTTAGAGCAGGGGTAAGAGGAGTTACTGTCTTGCTAAATGGGAGGTACAGACTGCAGTGTAGCAGAGATAACAAAAAAAAAAAATCAGAAATAAGATTTAGGTCTTTCTATTCATCCCTAATAATTTTTCCACTGACTGGCCATGTCACCAATGAATTTATGCTCTGGGTTTGAGCAGCTGTAGGGATTGAGGGGTGGGAAGGAGGGTGGTGGAAAGTGGCATCTGTCTGTTACCAGTAATTAAGTGGAAATATGCAAAGTTTTAGTTCTGACTGCTCTTTTGAAGCTGCTGATGAGCAGTAGAGTCTCTGGTTGAATTTTAAGCAGAGGGAAACAAGTCAGCCCTCTGATACAGAGAGGCTGATGGAGTGAGGGCAATTCCATGTGCATGGGATGTGAGCATGCCTGTGCTGGGATGGAGAACATGTCCAGGGATGGAGAACATGTCCAGGAACAGACTGTCCCAGCCAGCATCAGCTTAGGTGTGGCCTGGGCTCCAGTCTGTGCTGCCTGCCAGCCCCTCAAGCATCAGCCATTTACACCATGGGCAAGACTTAGAGGTTGGAATTGAATTCCTTTTGCACAGCCTTATTTTTACAATATGCATACATGACAGAAACCAGGGAGGGTTTGGAGGTTTGGGGTTTGGTTTTTGCTTGTGGGGATTTCTTGGTCAAAAAGAGGGCATGGACTTAAGTTGTGCCAGGGGAGGTTTAGGTTGGATATTAGAAAGAATTTCTTCACGGAGAGGGTGATCAGACATTGGAATGGGCTGCCCAGGGAAGTAGTGGATTCTCCATCCCTGGAGATATTTAAAAAGAGCCTGGATGTGGCACTCAGTGCCATGGTCTAATAACTGCAGCAGTAGTGGTCAAGGGTTGGACCTGATGATCTCTGTGGTCCCTTCCAACCCAGCCAATTCTATGATTCTATGAATCACAGTGTGCTGATGGGCATTTCCCTATCTTAGAATGGTAATTGTGAGGGCTAATTAATGTTTTTATAGCAATCTGAAAGTTCTAAAACACTTGTTTAAAAGCAGTTAATTGTTATCCCAGTAAACATCAGTATTAATTATCATTATAACTTAGCCCTCCTCTTCCTCCACCATTCCTGTCTGGCTCCTATCCCTTTTTTTCCAAGCCATTTGTCAGGCCACCTCCTGGCCTGCATCAGAGGCATCATTCCCTAACCTGTGAAGTGTCACAGAGCTCTATGAGTAATGAATGAGCCCATTACAACTTTACAGTAGAGGAAAGAGGTTAATCCTCTGCCAGATCAGTGTGCACAGTGTCCTCCTCCCTTGTTCTCAGAGGATCCTTGTTACTCAGAGGATGAGAGCAGTTTCTCATCCACAGCCTTTCAGGTACCAACTGATGCATATTTAGGACAGAGATAGCTATGACACTGCACACAGACCTTCAGATCCTGTCACAGGGGAACAAAGCTGACAGAAGCTGACAGCAGTGACTAATGCTCTAAGCAAACTTTCTTCGCAGCAAACCTTGGGGGGAAAAAAAAAAAAAAAAAGGAAAAAAAAAAAGAAACAACACAGAACAAAACAAACAATGAGAAAAGCCGTGTTTCAAGTTCTGAAGGATTAATTTAATTAAGTATAAAATCCTCAAGCACCCAAAAGCTATTGCTTTAACAGCCAGTTCTCTGTAGTCAGGCTGACGTGTATTTGTACTGCCTTTCATCCTGTGGATTCCCATAGTTCATTACAGGATCTTGACAGGAAGAGTAGGCACCTCAAAGGTGAAAAATGACAGCTTTTTCTTGTAGCAGAGAGTACACAACCACACCAGAGCAGAGGGCAGGAAACAGAGTATGGTATTGAACAGACACTTCCAGGGGGAGATCTTCTATCTTTCAGAGAGAGCACCTCTAGAGGACATCAGAGCATTCCCAGCTTTGTGTTTGTTAACAGAGGAGCCCTAAGTGATGAAGACTTTGGTTTCCTTCTTTCATAAAGCCAATAGTGTGGACTTTGAGACACTCTCTTTATCAGATGAGAAAAGGAAAAAAAAAATTAATGCTGCCTTTGTGGCCACTTCCAGTGAGGCTTAAGGAAAAATGGACATCTGTGCTTTGAGGAGGAGACAAGACTTTTCTTATTTAGGTGAGTTTTCTGCAGAAATCTCAGCAGCCAGGATTGCCTTGGATTATGTGCTATGGAGCTGCTGACCAGCTGGAATAAATTCTAGATGGCCATTTTTAACAAGAGCCCAGGAAAGTACAGGCTCTGCCACCTATCCCAGCCCTAGTTCTACCAGTTCCATAATTCTCAGAGATGTCATAAAACTGGACAGACCCTCAACAGCTTGTATTAAATCAGAATTGTTGTCCCTTCACGTGCAAGAGTACTTGAAGAAGGCTTTACAGTGCCAAGGATTTAGCCATCATGTCACAGCATAGGTTCCTCCAAGCATAAAAATGACCCGGCTTAAATTCCTTTATTTCTTCAGGTGGGTGGATAGAACTGTGTTTTCTTAATTACAGGGAGGAAGGGGGGAAAGCTATGAGCCATATGGAAGCTTTCTAGTTAGATACCTGTGCACCAGGGACTGGTACACCTCAGAGACAATATTCCTCTATGGGTGAGTAGCAGTGGAGAGAAGACAAGTGTTGTCTTTCCATTTGTTAGGTGTACTCTGTAGTAACATTTGCCTGATGTTTGGCATGGGTTTGGCAGGTTGGTCTCAGATACTGATGGTCCAGTCCTATCAGACCAGAATTACTGCCCATTCCTGGGAGAAAAGGAAGAGTGAATCACACAGCACCCAAGCAGATCAGTTGCTGAAATCAGTTACATCACTCATACATCTTACTCTGGGTTCTGTGGGTTTTGGAAGATGATTTCTGCCTTCTTGCTCAACTAGATTTGGGCTCAAGAAATGCACAGCTTTTAAAAGGCTCAACCCAAGCACTGGCACAAGGTTTCCTTGCTGCCCTTTTAGTGTGTTCTCACTTTTTTCTCCTTTTTCCACTTGAGAGCCCTTTGAAGTCTCATTGCATGTTAACATCTTAGCCAGCTTCATAAAAACCATGACAACAAATCAAATGATGTAGCACTGATCTTTGCCACACATTAGTGCAAAGAGCACATTCCTGTGCTTGTAGCTGTAACAGAAGTAAAATGGACACAGAGTCCTGGAAAATGTGGAGTGGGACTTCTAATCAGATTCCTGTCAGATTTCATTCCAAGGATTTTATAGAAATTCTTTCTTTCTCTTCCATGGGAAGATACAGTATTTTACAGCTTCCAATTCAGTTGGCTTTATCTTCAGATACTGATTAAAATGAATTCTTGTGAGCTGGAAATGGCTTGTACTGTTCAGGCAAAGACTTGGGTAAATGTTCTGCAGGATGCTGCCAAAGACCTTCTTTTCTAAATAAGAGGAAACCAAGCAGGTTGATTTTCCATGGGATTAGTGCAGTCTGGAGACTTCTCCTCTTTTGGGTCTCAGGTGTACTCAGGGATTTAAGGCTTGGCAAAACTGGGACACTGACTGAGGAAGGATATTGTTTGTTTTGGAAGTTGTTTGTTTGTTTGGAAGTCATATGAGATTATATTTTAATTTTCTTTTTTTCTTATAAATTATGCTCTCCTATGTATTCAGATATGTGCAGTGTGGTGCTGCGAGGTAGCATGAAGCAAACATCACCTTTTAATTCTGCTCTACCAGACCTCAGATGCTTAGGAAGGCAGACGGTCAAGCAGAAGAAGAAGAGATTTCCCCAGCTTTGGGATTTGGTCTTTGACTCTCCCAGGCAAATACACTTAATTCCATCAGAACCTAGGTATGCTGTGCAGGAAGGTATCATCTCTCTCTCATCTTTTTTCTAGTCCTTGTATTTAACACGAATCTACAGGTTAGGTGAATAAGAAGGATTTTGTTATCTGACCAAATTTTGGCTATTGAGTTGAGCTGCTGAGCAAGCTCTTGCCATCTGCATTTCTGAGCCTTTGTTTTTGTGTACTGAAAAGCTTTCCAAAAGATTCTGAAGGTCTCGGGAACAGAAGGTTTAGGAGAATAAAAGAAAAAAAAACCACCAAAAAATAATGTATCTGGACATATTTTCTGTGTTGTTAACAAGCAAAGAGTAAAATAAAAGCAAAACAGCAGGTTGAAAGGATGTGATCAGCTTTAATAAAAATGAAATCTCATTAAGAAAAGATCCAGCCAAACAGTGGAAAGAAAGAAAATTTTAAACACCCATTCTGCCACATGCTTCCCTGATCTATCCTGATCTATTCTTCACATCTTTTCACCTACTTGATCTCTGGATCAGAGTGCACAGAATTTTGTGGAATTATATCTTGACGTTGAGGCTGAAGTATAAAGAATTCAATTGTAAAGACAGAATAATACAAGTCCTCAGCATCAGCTGTTACTGTAAATAATCAATGCACAGTAAAATAACATTAAAAAGAATCTGAAAATGGGTTAGGCTGCTTTTGGTAAATAAATAAGTGGCTGCTCCAGGCTTTGTTGCTTAAAGGCCTGGTGAATCTTTGAGTTCTAGCTCCACATCTGACACTTATTTGGTAGATTGCCTTGGAGAAGTCATGTCCACACATTATATTTCATCCCCTTCATCTGTAAAATCAGTATGAAAATATTTACTCCTTAGGCTGTTGTGGAAATTAATTAACATTTCCATAGTCCTTTAAAAGATGTAAAGTGCCAAGCAGTGTTAAGATTATGCTGCCTGAGTCTATGGTTTTGTCAGCTGTCACAAACAACAGAGCAGTTGCATGCAGACTTCCAGGGAAATTTAAGGAGTTTGCAAGATGTAGTTCTGCAGTAGTAAATAGCAGTAATTTTCACTCCAATTTAATAAGAAGTCTGCAGCACTCGGTGTGAGGCAATATGCTGCCAGGTTTGTCATTTTTCAATTGGAAAGTGAAATCAAGGAAAACCCCTAATATTCTGTGATCATGAAGTACTAATGAAACTTTTCCCCCAGATATACAGATGCTGTTAATGGTGTTCTAAACAGGCTTGGTGATGGCATGCTGTGTTTGGTTGCCATTAATTCCTGCTTTACATGGCAGAGGGCATTCTTCATGGGGTTTGCCATCATTCCTTTTGCTGCTTGGCAGCTACAGTGTGGTTCCTCAGAAGTGGCTGCATTTTGGGGAAGGGTGATGACAGTTTCTCTCACAGTTCCTCACAGTTCCATGGCTTCAGTGCCCTTTGTGATGAAAGGCACTGTGGCAGTGTAAGCCATTACTATAAATTACTCAGAGTTTTGATGGGATGAGGTTTGAAACTGCTGGTTCTCTTTCTGCTTGCACATTCTGTAGCATATGCACCAAGGAGCATTATCTTGCAAAATGGAATGGGCTTGCAGAAAATGGGCTTAATTGAAATTGATCCAGTAAAAACATAATTTAGGGAGATAATGGACATGCTGCTTCTTATTCTTGCAAATACAGGAAGTTTTAAATTATCTGCTGAGTTGAAGCTGATGAACTAGCCAAGGAAATACTTCACAGACACAGTTGCATCTTCCAAGTGCCCATCAGCTCTCCTTGGCCTTGGGGATAGTTTCCAGGTACACATTTTTAGCCTCCTCCTCTCATCCAGAAGTCATATGTAGCGTTTCTTTCTGCTGTCTGCCTGATGATGGTTTCAGTTCACAGTGCCAGGCGACTCCACTTGGTTCTGTGGGTTGGAGTTGGAGCTTTGCCTCCTTCCCAGCCTGCTAGCCCATGGGCTGGCATGGAAGCCTTGGGCAACCTGGATTTAAGGCACAGCTGATGTTACTAAGACAGTGCAGGTGCTTGGAATGATTTACACCTTTCCAACTGCAAAGCTTGTTTGCTCCTGAGAACTGCTAACCAAGCAGCACTCTGTTGGCAAGCCTCAATCTGTAGTTTCCTTTCATTTATTAATTAGCTAGGCTTGCATGCTAGCATTGGAGAAGACAAAAGCTTACTAAAAGTTCAGTCTTTTCCATCAATATGCCTGTCACTTTTGATAATGCAGTAAATAGTGAAATTAAGAATAAATTAAAGCACATCAAGGATTATCCAAAGGGTGATTTCCATCAGCAGTTGTTTGGAGCTGTGGAATACTTTTCATACAAAAACAAGACAGTCAAAAAGATAGATTGTTAAAAATTAACAATTGAACATAATACTGTGGATTATGCAATAGAAAACTATCCTATAGTACTGAGGAAATTAATTAAATTAAATTAAATTAAACTTAATTAAAATAAACATCTCCCATCCTGATATGACAACATTTTTAACTCACTCTGTGTTTGCTTTATGCAGATGTGACTGGGTACAGAAGTTACCAAATATCACTGAGTAAGTTTGTCTTTCTCTATGAAGAGGTAGAGACCTCAGCCCAGCCCAAACCCCTGGCCTGAAATTCTGTAGAGATCTACAGCTCCTGAGTCTCCTTTGAATCTTTTGCTTTCAATTACAGTATATAATCTCCATTTTCTAGCTAAATCTAGATGCTTCTAACAAAAAGCAGATAAACATTAGCATTGCCATGATCCTGCCCTTATTTCCAGCTCTGTGTTCCTTTCTCCAGACAACCACTCTTATTCCATGCCTTGAGCCAGCCTAAATTTCAGCTCCTGTCACAAAATGAGCCAGTTCAGGGACCTGAACTAATTGAAAGCTTCTCAGTTTTTCCCCTTGTAAGGATAGTTTCACTATTTGAACAGATTCACCACGGGGTCAGATGAGCATCACAGCTGGAACGAGAAGGAGGAGGAAATGATTAGGCAGGGATTTCAACTTACCTCATTTTAAATTGTCAGGGAATTAAAAGCCTTGATGGCTGGAGATTTCTCCTGTGGTCAGTGAAAAGGGAAAATCACTTTATACATTACCTGATATAGGACTTGATTTTTCTTTACTGGTTGTTTCTTGTAGATACAACCCTCTTACCCTGCAATTAGCCTACAGTTGTGTTATGGCCTGAGCCAGAGGAGAAAAATTTTGGAATAATTTATCAGGTCCGGCTTTTGTAAGTGCAGATGTCACAGCTTTTTGTAATGCACAGAGGGCAGCATTTCCTATTCATCTCAGAGTTTCTGTTGTAATAAGGGAGGGGATATTCCAGAGGGTGGTCTTGACTGGAATCTCATCAAGCCGAAGCAGTGGGGATTTGGGATCCCTGTGGCACAGTGCTGGGGGGAGATATCCCTAAACAACACTTAAGTGGACTTGGCTTTTGAGGAGTGCAAGTTGGAGCATCCCTGGGGACCTTCTAAGCTAGCAGAGCCAAGATGCTGGCCTGCAGACCAAATCTCACCTCTGACAAACTCCATCCAGCCTCCTGGAAGAGCTGTGTGTCTATCAGCTTAATATTTCCTTCCTGCAACACCCACCATTCCTGTACCTCTCTGAAAGCTCCCAATACCAAGGAGCAGCCCCTGAGGCTTCCAGGTTTGGGCCACCTTCTCAGGAGGTGGAATTTTAGAGCTCAGTCCCATCTTGGGAGAACATGGAAGCTGCAGTTCCCTCCTATCCCTGCCTGGCTGCAGCTGTGGAAGGGGGCAAAGTCTTTAATGCTGGCACAGAATTTCACAGCCCAGTTCCACGGTGACTCAAGGGAATATGAGGAAGGAGTGTGATGCTTGCTGTTCAGCACATCTGTCAGAGTCCTACAGATACTTCTTGGCATTTATCCAGTTACTTCCTTAATGCCTTATGACATGTGTTCCCAAAGAAGATGGATTTGATTGTTTACATCTTTCTGGCCAGAAAATGAGCACCAAAACAGATAGTCCAAATCTGAGTTTATTAAGCGATGCAATCCGAACATGTTAGGAATAATTTCATTCCCATGCCTTATTTTCTCTGCATTTTCTCTTCTATGACAAACTGCTTGCTCTAAACAGGTGCAGAACTGCCAAGGGACCAAGAGGGCTGCAGTCCCTCCTTACCACACAGCGTCTACATCTAGGAGAGTAAATGCAAGGTGTGCAGGAATGTTCCCAGGCAGTGATGCCAGCTGGCAAAGAATGTGCCATCCCTGTGCTAGTTTATTCTGCTAGCTTCCAAAACAAGGTGCTGCATGCAAACTGCTTCTTGAGAAGAAAGCAAACCCCAGGAACCCTTTGGGAATGTGCAGCTTGGTGTGGGCCAAATGCCAGGTGCTGTTCCAGCAATAGAGGTTCCGTGGCCTTGGTGTTCAAGAAGTATGTTGGGATTTATTAGTGGAGACAAAGTTTGCAGGGGGGATCTCACAACATTTCACAGCTGTCATCTTCACCATCCCAACAGTGCTGCCTCCAGCTCTACCAGTAAAAGCTGATCTCAATTAAAGGCCAGAGCTGTGACCTTGTGAATCCATTGCCCTGCACCTGGTGATGCAGAGACACCAGCTTTTTGTATCATATCATTTTGGGGTAGTTTGGTCTTTGTTTCATAGCTGTGCTCTGAGCACTGAAGGAGTTAAGTGACTGAAAAGATACAAGGCAGTCTGCAGTGATTATTAAGTATGCTTGCCAAAAAACCTTGCTTTGCCCTCCAAACTCATCTATCCCATTATACCTGCAGTCTGTAGCTACTCTTTCAAAAGCTGGGAACGTAGGAATTGCCCATGACAAATGGTGACAGATCATCCCCATGAGGCAATCAAGAACTCCCACTGGCATCAGTCTTTCACAGCACTGTCACTGAGAAGCAAAAATTGTTCACAGCTCCTGATCCTGTTTCAGCTCTCCTGGACCAAAGGAACTGCAGGATGAAGTATGCTTTTTCTTTTTCTTTCCCTTTTTTTCATTTCTGTATTGTTTCAATTTACAAGAAAAGCCCCTTTTCATTGCTCTGGCCATTTCCACAATAACTGAAAATGGCATGGTATCAGGATAGATCTGTCAAGCTGAAAAAAAAATGCAAAGTAATAATAGACAGCGAGCACTATATTTAATTACATGGACAAATCATAATCTGAAGCAAAAATAAAATCTGTCAGGCTAAAAAGCTTAACCACTTTGCTTACTAAAGGTTGAATAATGACCAAAAAATGGTAAATGGGACCCTGATGGCTTTTCTGAAATAGACAGCTGTCCATAAAGAGCAGAATTACAACTGCCAGGCTCATTGTGTATCAAAATTTAGTGGCAATTTGCAAACAATTACTTTTATTCAAGCCAGCTACTGGGATCTGTGGTGAAGTGGTGATGTCTCAGGGTTTTTTTCAAATCCTGCCTGCTATCAGATTGGGGTATAAATAATCACCTTTTCTTTTGGTTAGTAGGAGAAAAATTTCAGTAAGCAGATGGGTTTTTTGGAGAGTGGATGATAAAGCACATGCAGAGCAGAAAGCTTTCAAGAAAATGGGAAGTTAGTATCCAAGGAAGAGGGAGAAAATGAGAGGAAACTTTTTTTAATACATACAAAACCAAAAGAGTTTTTTATGCCTGAGTTATTATTGAAATCTGGCTGGATGTGATTACAGGGAGCTGTTGTTTCATGAATGATTTTTAATCCTGTTGGCAGTCAGACAGGGTGTAAATTTGCAAGTCGATTTGTATGCAGATCACCCTGCTTGCCTTGGTATTGATTTGAAAGATGCAGAATGAATGTTCCCTGCTTTATAAGGAAAGCATCTGAAAAGGTTAAAGATGATGTGACTCTCAAGAGCTTTTGTTAAGCTCCTGTGTGGGAGTATTGGCATCTAGGGGAGACACTGGATGTCATTCCAGGACCATGAGGAAGCTCTATACTTGATGCTTCCCCTTAAAAGTGGAAATGCCAGTGGGCTATGATGGTTATGGATAAAGAGTCTGAGGGGACATTGGAGGACACTGGTTTGGTCCACAGTCTCTGTCACAGTGTAATAACCAAAAAAATCCAGTGCTACCCAACCAAAGCAATGGAGCTGTTCAGATGCAAACAACTCAGTATCTGAACTCCATTTCTGCCCAGCCAATTTCCAGACATATCACTGGATTCAGAATATCTTGATCCCTAGTCCAGCCTTCACCAGGTTAATCCTATCTGCAAGTTTAATAAAATTATTACAAATGTAGAAACTGGGAATTTTGCTACCTGTGTAATGAGGCCAAAGGCCCTGTGAGCACTGAAGCAGCACAAAGGACCACAGCAAAATAATCCAAACTGCAAATAGGTATTTCATGCAAAGTGCACATTTCAGGCATGAAATGCCAAACAAATCTGTAATGTAGAGGCAAAGATTAAGAGAAAGTTCTGGTGCAATGGGTTGTGCAAAGGAGGCCAATCAATTTCTTCTAGTTAATTTGGGTTTTTTGTTATAGATCCATGGAAATAAATAAAACTAGAGAAAATTCAGAACTCACTTTTAAAAGAGGTAATATGTTTGGGTTTTTTAAACCCAGAGAACAGAGGGAAGTCACAGGTACTGAATATTGTTCCAGTTGTGTAATATTCAAAAAGAATTGGATATTTAGGGAAATAAAAAAGTCTACCTCTTACACTGGATTCAGCATGGTATTCTGAGGAATACTAATCCTTTCACTATGGAATATTACTGCAGATCCAGTACATTTAAGCTGCTGAGCTTAAAGCAGAATGTGAGGATTATAGTCTATACCCTGTCTGCCCTTTTGGAGCAGAATAACTCGTGGTAGAGCTTGCAACAGAGATACCAATAAAGAAGTGCTTGAAGTGAGGAAGAAGATTAGGGTAATGCACAAGCACCTTTTTTAGCACTGTTATCACTGAATAATTTTATTCCTTGAGATAACCTCTCAAGCCAAAGTAAACTCTGATGAGGTTCACACATCTCCTAGTGTGTCCTATCAAATACTTCTGAGCCTGTGTTGGTAAAACTTGCTAAAACCAGGGAGAGTTCCTCCACTTTGGATCTGAGATTGTAGAGTGAGGGCAGAGTCACCTGTGCTGTTGATGGGCAGGATGATTACTGTTTCTTTTGGTACCCCTGGACCACATCTCCTTTAGCATCCCACAGCCCAGCCCAAATTTCCTGTCACTCAGAAAACACTGGCTTCTCAGGCTTCCCATGCACTGAGATGCAAGACTAGAAGTATTAATGAACAGTTCTGCCTCTCCACCAGACCTGCTATTCAAGCAGGTGGAGGGTTGGTATTCCTGGATATCATAACAAAAACCCTCCAGGCTGTTCTCAGGGGACAAGGAGTAGTAGTTCTGGTTGTCCATTTATCAGCACCAACAGGATATTTGTCAGATCTTGGTGGTGAGAGCTATCATATTGTGGTGATAGTCCTGTATTGATTTTCAGTGAAATAGGAAGGGGAGAGTCAGGTAAGTGTATGAAAATGAGCTACATCCTTACCTAATAGAAATACTTGCCCAGTTCAATTTCTCAGGACACCTTGTTGTCTGTGCAACTATTTGTATGAGCTTCATACGTAGTCCATCATTCATCTGAATGATTTTGTTCTGCTATGCATCTTTCCCTCATTTTCACTCACCAGCATTAATCTTTTTGCCTAACACAAGCAAATGAGACATTGAGACCTTGCAACAAATTGACTTTAATCATTTTAGCTGTGTCCTACATGTAAACCATGATCCAGCAAGATTAAGTCAGACATTTTCAGGTAGAAAATGATACCTCTGTGGCATGTTGCATCAGCAAAATCTCACTCAGGCAGCTTTGAAAACAGTTACCAGAGCAAAAGCTATTTTAGTTGCAAAACTATGAAGCAATCATTAATTTTATCTGTCCCTAATTTCTTCTAATGACTGCATCAGTGCCACGTTGAAAGTTCAGACTATCATAGCCAGCCAATGGAGATAAAAGTTTGTGCTAAATGTCATATGGGTAATTAAGTTTACACATGAATAATTTGTTATGTCATCTGGGGGGACTGTGGCATTTTTTAGATGACACGTAAAATTAAGTTCTGCACATCTCACAGTTCTACACATGGACTGTTAGATGTGATCTTTAGACAAGCTTCTGACAATTCCTTCTTTCAGGGTTTCCTAAGTCTTTTTGGCAATTTCAGCTCAGCCCAGAATGGTTCTGCAGATTCCAGCCATCACCTTCTATGACAGTGTGATGCTAAAAACAGAGCAGAAGGTCCTGTTGTAAATCAGTATTTTTCTTTTTGTGGTGCTCTTTGTGATTATTCCATGTAGGGCTTGTTTTCTGATCTCACTTCTTCCAGCTTTAACTCTTCTGACCAGAGCATTTTATCTTCTCACATCTGCTTCCCCAGCCAAGATCAGACACCAAATTTGTAAAGTGTTTAAGTCTTCTGTATGCAAATGAAATGTAAATTTAAACAACGTGTTTGTCTGAGATGGAACAACTCTCAGTCTGGTTTTGTCTTAATGACTGGTGATGTTCTTTGTTTTAGTTAATAAGCTATCCTGGTGAGCTTCCTTCAGGATGACTGGAGGTGGCTGAGTCTCCTGGCCTCAGTCTGTGAGCATCTGCAGCCAGCAGAGAGCTGGATATACAGGAGCTGTTTGGAATTCCTCAGCTCCTGTCACTCTGTTAAAATTCCTACTCATCTGAGAGAAAATGGATATCGACCTGTATTAGCTTGATTGCATGCTAGGTTCTGCACTCACTTTAAATTATTAGGAAATAGCCAAGGCAAATGGATTGTATTTCAAAGGTCTTGTGAAAAGTTTTAGAGCTTCCCATTAAGAAATGCTGGTATGCAAATGAAAACTAATTGTTTTCAGCAGCATTAGTGATTGTCCATTCTGCATTACTTCTTCAAAGTGCATTAATTTTCTCTGAGTGGGAACAATAAACAAAAGTTTCCAAGTGCTTTTAGCTGCTGTGTAGTCTTCACAGCAAGGCACACACAGTCTTTCCACCACTCAGAGATTCACCTTGCTACACTGCAAGTCTCAAGACTAAAGATCTGTATCACAGAACTGGTCATAGGGCAGACATGAGCACACCCACCAGCTTTGCTTCCAGTACTGAAGATGTTGCAGTGGAAAGTCAATGTTGTTGTCTCCAGTTCTGAATTACAAAAAAGTAATTATTTTATTTTATTTTATTTTATTTTATTTTATTTTATTTTATTTTGTTGGGGGGTGGGTGGGTTTTTTGTTTGGTTTTTTGGGGTGTTTTATTGTGTTTGTTTGTTTGTTTGTTTGTTTTGTTTTTGTTTTTCTTTGCTACTCCCTAGCCCTGATCCCTAGGGATGCTGCAGAACCTTCCAGATGCCAATCCTTGCCACAGCTGAGGGTGCTGGAGGACCTGCAGGCTGCCATGCACCACTCTGGTATCAGG
The DNA here is from genome assembly GCA_023637945.1 of Phaethornis superciliosus. Lineage (NCBI taxonomy): Eukaryota > Metazoa > Chordata > Aves > Apodiformes > Trochilidae > Phaethornis > Phaethornis superciliosus. Next base: position 1,336,064 of record JAJQWJ010000006.1, read on the forward strand.
ACCATGTTTTGCAGGCTTCATACAAGTGTGTTGGGCTAGCACTGGTACATCCCCACTTTATTTAAACAAACCCACCAGGCACTGTACCATAGTGACATCAAGAACAGGAATTCTCATGTGGGCTTGGATGGGGGGGGAGGGAGAGGACAAGGGGAAATGGTTTCCAACTGGGAGAGGGGAGATGGAGGTTGGAGACCTCAAGGAAGGGAGGAAGAAATTCTTTGGGGTGAGGGTGGTGGAGTCCCCATCCCTGGAGGCATTTCCAAGGCATTTGGCCCTGGTCCTTAAGGCCATGGCTTAGGAGTTGCCTGTGGTGTTGGTCCAAGGTTGGGCTGGATGAGCTTGGAGGTCTCTTCCAAGCTCCCCATTCTGTGCTGAGCCCCTGTGCCAGGTTTCCCAGGGAAGCTGTGGCTGCCCCATCCCTGGCAGTGTCTCAGGTCAGGTTGGATGGGGCTTGGAGCAACCTGGGCTGGTGGGAGGTGTCCCTGCCCATGCAGGGGCTTGGAACTGGGGGAACTGGGAGCTCCCTGCCAACCCAAACCAGTCCCTGATTCCATGACATTGTTAACACTCACGTTCAGATAAAGACTTGGCATCATGTCTAATGATTATATGTCCCAGAAAGAAAATTTTTCAAAATGCTTTTACCAGGTTAGCCAAGTGGTGGTTCTCATGTAATAGCTCTCTTCCAGATCTGCCACTTCTTGGAAGGGTTATGAGCTTATTAGATGTGCAGCTCTGCACTGAAAGGGCTATGAAGAAACATACTCTGTGAGATGCTGACAACCTGTTAGTATGAGATAAAATGCTTTCTTGAACTGCTCTATGTATAGAAGAGATTTTGTGCTTTGCAATGCATCTGTGAGAATCAACATGAGCACAGAGCACTCATTTTAGTATGATAGGTAGACAGCAGAGCTTCAAGACTTCTATGATGTTAAGGCAGAGAGAAGGAAAGCTACAGAAGAGTCATCCAAAATGGACATGTTTCCTTGGTCTTATCATGGTTGATTTTTTTCTCTGCCAGTGTATTGTCATCCTGCCTTCACAAAAGGTTGGAACTTCTCTCTCATCACACACAGGAATCTGTACTGAGACCTTCTGCTGTTGCACACCCACTACTCACTGAGCCAGGTTCTAACCTCAGCACCAGCCAGCATTCCTGACACTATATTGATATTTGATATTTTGATCTTATTAATATTTGTTGTAGAAGGGAGGCCTTTTAGAGCTCTCTGGGATTGCACCATGCTGGTCTGTCCAATAGGAAAGAGTAAGTTGGCTAATTTTTCATTCACAGAGATAAAAGATCAAATCATATTAATTTGCTATAGTTTGGTCCTCTGGGTCAGTCAGTGGTGTATTTCATTGCAGCTTCTCTTGGTGGAGTTGGAAGATCAATCTGTTGCAAAATTTAACATCTTAACATAGCTTAACTTCTTTATCTGTGTCTGCGTGTGTGTGCATGCACAGTTAGTTTAGAAACTTGAATAAGTCTTAGATTAAACCTCCATATTGATTATAAGAATTTTTTAATGATTGATTAAGTGTTGCTAGAAAATCATACCACATCAATTTTGATTTAGATGATCATATCATCCAATTTTGCTGTTTGTTATAACAGTGTCAATCACCCCCACTTTCCTGCCATTTCAAATCACAGCACACCCACTGATGTGTTGAAGCACTACACTAAAACCCCTACACCTAAACCCTTTACACACTGAGTATTTCTACAAATGCCATCAAATTCTTCTCTGCTGCATGCAGAAAAAAAAATCAACAGTAAAAAAACAAAACAAAAAACCACCACTCTTCCTGGGTTTGTTTTTTTTGTTCTCTCTCTCCATTGCTATGCATGCCAGGAGACAAAAACATGTCTGGTCAACAAAACTGTCCCTCAAACTACAGCTATCTGCCATTCACCAAAATCTTGAGGAACAGCAGTTGGAGGTATATATTAGAGGAATGCAAATTTCTTCTCACTGTTCCTTTGAATTTGCCAAGAGGTAGTGTGTCAAATAAATAATTTAGACTGGCTGAGGCACTGCAGGAAAACAAAGCCATCAGTCATCTCAGGTATATTATTGATCACCAATAACAAGATACTTGCTAAGACAAATTGTTCTGTTATACTAGTGAATTTTAGTCTACTCTGACTAAATAAATCATATTGAACTGTTTATTGAGTTAAGATGTCCAAACATTTCTGTAATAATTTTTCCTTTCTTTCTGTCCAACCATCTATATAGTAATATATATATATATTGTTTGTTTGTCTACAGTGAGGAATTTATGTCTGTCTTTGTACTTATTATATCCACAAGATCTTCTTACTAATTGAGATGCAGAGGAAAATGGTGAACAAAGGGAATTATGTAAGCCAAGCTTTCTATCAGCTCTCAATACAAATATTTTTCTGCTCTCTTATAGCAATGGAGCTTCTCAGGTTCTTGGATCTGGTGTTACGATACTATTATTTTTACTTTACATTTGCCTTTTTCTCCATTATCAACATATACTTATTATAACTGCAGTGCCCAGAGGTTCTTAGTAGACCCGTTTCATAGAGATGCTTCAGTATTTCAGAAATATCCTCCTTCTCCTCACTTTCCTTAGAGTATTTGGTAACTCAGAATTTGTCAGAGTGCTCTGTGCTCCCCTGGCAGCTGCTGGGTCAGGCTCTGGGGGAAGGTGAAGATGCCCCTCTGCAGTGAATCTAACCAGTTCTACAGAGATAGGGAGAAACACTTGATCCTGAGCATCTGAAGTGTCAAATGCTGCTTGTGAGATGCTGTGCTGCCCCAGCAATCAGGAAACAAGTTCTCAGCACACTGGGGATGTGTAAAATTAAAATCTGCAGGCAGAGAGTGGGCTGAGAATGGCTCTCGCAAATCCTGCACCCGTGAGCTTTTTTTTCCAAGACTTTTATAAACTCTGGGACTGATCTTCACTGGAATTTTTAATTTCTGGTTAAATCTTGCCAGTTAACTTGGAGTAACTAAGTATTTTAAAGGATTATTTTAGGCATTCTCTGGACGCTTCATCAAAACTGCAGGCATATGTGGGCTAAATTTAACTTATGTGCAGTAAGTTTCAAATACCAGATTCCTAGGAGGAAAGCAATCTTCAGAATGAAAGTGCATACAGATGAAGGGAGAAAACAAACAGGCTGGGTGGAAGGCAAGAACAACAAAATAATTTCTAGAATTACAGTTTGCAAAATGTGAAGGTAATTAAAATAATGCTGATTCTATAGATGAAATCATCATCGGTGACTTGCTGGCATTTTATTGAATAGAAAACTGAAAGCAAGCATTCCCTCACTGGTAGAAATACATGACAGAGCCTTTGGAGACTTACTTAAGTAAAGAGAGGCAGTGAAGGCAAAGAAAATAACCCTCAGTGTTATTTGGGGTCTTGACAGCTGCAGTCAGCTCAGGGGAATGCTGTTGTGCCCCTTGCTGGTGGGAAGCAGCACACAAATCATGAAGGTGCCACCAGAATCCACAGTGATCAGATGAGATCACCACCTGGGATGACTAAATATATATATATATACATATAAATGGCAAAACTAGAAGCACAAAACCGCTAGTAGTGAAAAGCTGAAGTGGATCACAGTCAAGACTGAGAACACCAAGCCCCAGGACACAGCCCAAATGTAATGAAGGGTCTTGTAACCCCTAGGCATTTCTGAGCCTCCTTGTATAGTGTAGTGGCTATAATTAGAAGGCTTAATTATATTCCTGCCATGCCATGCCATGCTGGTAATCACTGTTTTGTTAAGTTAGGGAAGATGCAGAGCTGTGCACCTGAAGGCTCTTACAGGTGCTGTATCATCTAAGAGCTCACCTTAGAGATGCTCAGCAGTCACAAATTGGGCTCTTGATAAAGCAGGTGACTGCTCAAACTCCAGGTCATCAGAAAAAGAAGCTTATGTTAGGATCCTTTTTATATTAAATACCCCATGCAGCAAAACTTAACTACAAGCCATAGAGATAGAAAATGCCATAAGCCATGTTTTTTGTCCTCTCTGCTGATTATACAAATAGCAGCCTGGATTCATGCTATTGAGAGTCACCTGGCTGTCAGTCATGGTGGCTCTGCAGTGCTACAGAGATGTAAAAAGAACTGAAAACATTCCTTCAAAACTCAGGAGGTGAGTCTCTGAAACTGGAAATACAAAGCAAAGATCTTGAAACACTTTAGAAAGGTGGGGAAAGTTATTTGTGATGTTAAAAAATGGTTTGTGTAAATTTTAACAGTTTTTTTTACTTTTACTAGGACTCAAAATTCTTTTTTCCATTTCAAAATGAAGGAACACAGTTATAGCTGATATATAACTTTTAATTTGCTCAAAATTATTTATACACTCTTATCCTCTAGGTGATTCAGCTTGAGCTGTTTCTTCTTCCTTCTTTTCCCTAGAAATCCATATAGAAAACAGACAGAAGAAAACCCTGCCTGAAAATCTCTCCAGGTTTCCTCCTCAGGGGCCTTTTAGCTCTGTTTAAGTCAATGACTGAATTCACAGTGTTTTTCGTGAACTTAGTGCTGTTAATTGGTATTACTGAAAGATGTGTCCTGAATCCAGAACATGGATTCTTTATCCAGGTATTATTGCTTGTTAATTTTAACTTTCAAGTAATCTGAAGGGAAAAAAAATCCTTTTTAATGAAACTGTAAACAAACACAGAACTCAAAAAGAAATTAAAGGGCTATGCTGAAATGTGACTAAAATAAAGTTACCAAGCCCAATGTAGGATTCTCAAACATGGATTTGCTATCATACTTGTTACCATCCCTATCATATAAATGACACTAAAAGAAAAATATTTTAGGCAGCTCTTTACAGAGAGCTTGGACTTTCTGATTTTCATATCATGGCTATTTGCTATCCTGAGCTAAAACCAGGTGGAGTTGTTACCCATAGAACTAAGGCAACTAAAGTGTCACTAACCTCACCTAAAGCTTTCTGCTCTTTATCATGGCCAAACCCTACACTCATCCACCCCTCTTTGCCAGATGTAGCAAAACATATTTGCCATATTTTCTTCTCTGTGTCTTCATCTCCATACTTCTCTACACTTCCAAGACAAATATTCAGAATCAAATTATCTTAAAGCAACAGTTTGAGCCACCTTGATGAAAAAGTGAATTGCTAGATACTATGGCCAGTAGATACCTCAGGCAGAGAAGTCACAAACCAGGTTACTTGTTCTGATGAGACCTTCAGGATCTAGGCTTGTAAATGTAAGCTGCATAGCCAGAGATTTCCCTCCCTGCTTCTGGAACAGAGCAGTTGCCTGTGCCCTGGAGCCCTGGGAATTGTCAGGCTGGCAAAACACCCAATCTGCAAAGCACTGAAGATATTCTGGTGGCTCCATTTGACAACTGGAGGGGCTTGCTAAGAACCTGCTACCAAATCATCAGCCCAAGTGACACTGCCTACTAGGTGGCTTCCACCTTCTTCCAGAAGCAGGCATGCTGCCTCAGTATGATTTGGAAGCAAGCTTTGAACTACTTGGAGAACTTTTAGGATACAGCAAGGTGACCAGCATTTGAAATTGGATTAATTTGGGTTCCCTAATTTACAGATGATGAATAATGCACAAATCTAACTTACAAATGGATGCAGGAAAGTGACCTATGTTATCCAGTGACAGAGAAACCTCTAGGGATGAAGGGGCTCACTTTTCATATTCTATTAGCATAAACAGAAATAATACTTTACATTTCTCAGCACCCTGGAGCAGAGCTGCATTGTGCTCCTAACACTGCTCTTCTAAATGACATGAAAATTATCAGAAGGCATGGATTATGTCTATAACAATGTCTATAAGGTTGCATTCATCCCCATTTCCTTATTTATATTTGCTAGCACCTTTCAAAAAATGATGAACAAATTGGCTTAGCAATCACTGTCCCTGCTTGGTGTGCCTTGATGGAGGCTGACAGTTGAAGTGATTTAGCTTTTGTTACAGCATAAATACATTCCCTTTTCCTTTTTCCTTTCAGGGGATAATAGACCTTGTCATAAGCTATTATATTTTCTGATTTAAAAAAAAAATATTTAAAAAGCACGCTGCCTCTCTCCCCTCTCCTTCGGCAGAAACACAAGGCAACATTTGCAGGTCACACACATCTTGGAGGGCATTTCTTCTGAGTCTCACAAGCTCATACAGACAATAATTAAGTCCTCTGATATAAATCTAGCACCTAGGAAAAGAAAACATGATGTTGCCAGGTGGAGTCTTTTTCAGATAAGATTAAACTTGCCTTTTTTTGCTGTGGTTGCAGTGTTTTCACCTTGTTTATCCCTAGAAAGGAGGGCAAGATGGATTGGTTATGGGTAATTGTTTCATTATTATTTCTTTATTACTTCAGTAAACCTGGGTGTCTCCAGACAGGGCAGATTGAGGGCTTCTTCTCTTGCCTGAATCACTTGTTTCATTTGCCACCATGAAACACTCCCACACTTTTAACTTGTATTTTTGGAACTGCAGTTCATCCTGAAGGAAGAAGGAGACCAGATATTTCCTGCAGATCAGAATAGTGAATTCTCCAGTCATTTAGTTCATTGCCTTCCTCATATTGTTCTGCAGCGTGAAAAATGCTTCTTGGGGGGAAAATTTGGTTTGGCATCTTAGGCTGCAATTCATGGAGTTGGAGATTCCTGTGCTGAAGGGGCTTCAGGAGCTCATGGACAAAGTGTTGCCACAGCAACTGCTGGACATGCAAGAACTGCCTGCATCCTTTTGTTCTTAACCACACCTCCTCAAATCCTCTGTCCAATACACTCCTTTATCCTGCTGCTTTGGTAGATTTTGTAAGTTTTTCAGCTTGCAGGGTAGTCAGGTGGGATGGAGTGAGTGCCCAGGGCAGTGCTGGAGTCACCATCCCTGGGGGTGTTTAAGGAAAGGCTGAGGTGGCACTCAGGGTCACAGGATGGGGATCAGCTCAGAGGCCTTTTCCAGCCTCAATAATTCTCTGATTCTATCATTTTGCAGTTTTAATTGTCTTTAGTGATGGACATTTTGGGAAATCTGATTGAGATTAACAGGAACTTTTTTGTATTACCTTCACCTTGGACCACATTTCCATTTCTCCTCTCTTGATTCCTTCTTGCTCAAAATCTTTTGCAAACTGAATTGGCTACCTTTTGAATTTGCTTCTTTTGAGAACATATGTTTTATGCTTGTCTTACTTTGATCCATACATAAAAATTAGATCACAAATGATCCCTGACATTCTAAACAAACTGGTCCATGAGTTGTTGTGTGTGATTTCAGCCAATCCAACAAGCTTCAGAACACAAGGAAGAATAAATTGGTGTCAGTGGTGGATAAATTCAGAACAATGAGTTCAAGGGATTGTGTTGATAATGGCTAAAATAGGAATTTAATTTTTTTAAACTCTAAGATACCACAAGTTGATGATGAAGAATGAATTTACTTTGTTAAAGGAAGAGAGAAAAGATGCAGAATGCATAATATTGTTCTCTTTTAACTGGAGTAGGAAAACAATTGCATGCAAAATCATGATGCTGAATAAATTAATAGCAGTAAAATTTTCAAAGTGTTCTTGATTCCAGCTGCAGAGCTTATGCTTTAATCCTGTAGTGGTTGTGCAGGTGAACAGGAATTTCAGATGGCTGGGGTCTGTCTCCCTTGCTTGTCAGTGAAGATTACATCTTCCACTTTTCTGGTTTAGTAGTGACTTTAGAGCTACATCTCTGTGTTAAAACTCATCCCAATTCTGATTCCATTTTTACTGGCTCTGTACCAGTCTAATTTCAGTGTAATTCCTGAACTGAAAAAGCAACAAATGGATAAGCTAGTGGCCTGCTTTGAGCATTTTACTTTGGATTTTTACTTTTCAGTTAAGTGCTATCTAAACAATTTTACTTTCTGAAACTCAGTCAGTGTGTACTTCTAGGAGTGATATTTGTATGTATTTCATTGCTTTCTTTTAAATCACTGCTGTTTCATTAGAGCTGTGTAGTTTAGTTTCCAACCCTTAAGTCTCTCCTTTTTCTTTCTGGGAAAGGAGAGGGGTTAATAGGGAGCATCTGTCCTTCATTTAATTGCAGGCCCAGCTTTAAACTGTGACAGCAAGGTCTTTTCAGAGTTACTTTTTAGGCAGAAAATCTGAGTCCAAAATAAACTCCTTTACTTGTGGCTGCAGCAAGTCAGCCTTGCAACTAAATGATCAGCTCTGTCTAGAAGCAGAACAAATGCATGAGTGAACTAAAAATGAGATTTATGGGACAGATCCTTAACTGCAGTCACTGGAGTTGTGACAATTCATATGGGCTGCAAAGTGTCCAGACTTCCAGTTCTGCCACTAGACATTGACTTGTAAATAATGAACATTCACATGACACTAAGTCAAGTTTTAGTAGAAGTTTTAATGAAAAAAGCTTCCAGGGGTGTAAGTTTTTTATTCAGATGAAGAACATAAGTAAGTCCTATACATACAGATAACCAATGGCAGTGATAGGAGGGATGTCTGCAGACTTTCCCCACTGGGAGAAACATTGTGCCTGAAAAGCAAAAAGAGACAAAAGCAAGTATTCTTGCAAAGATATTTGCATATTGTTATTAAACAGTCAACCTTTACATAACGAAAGGCATATTTACAGTGCTGCTCAAATTGATTGCTCCAAGGCTGTTTTACGATATCAAAATATTTATAAATAGGCTTTAATTCACCTCTGTCAGAAAACTTAGGAGAAATCCTAATTACCATTTCTTTGCACAGACGAAAGGCAATCATATGTATGCATTGACATTCAACCAACACTATTCCCTAAAAGGTTCAGTTGTTTAGCATGACTGCCAAATCATTAAATAAGGGCATAGGCAGGTTTTCTAAATAATGCTGACTGTATTCAGAGTGTTATAGGACACACAGCTAAATGAAATTGCCTATATCCTCTGTAGCACTGCCAAGCTTGAGATCAAATAAAAATTACAAATTTTTAGGATTCTCATCCAGGGTGTCTTGCACAAGCCTTAGCTCCAGTAAATACAAATATAATTTAAACACATTGTTCCCTGATACTATTGTTTAAGTTTAAAACAATGTTTAGGCTTAGGTCTTTCTCTTGAATTCAGTGAGGAAATCTCTGCACTTAGCTTAGAAAATGAGTAATCATAGTTTGAGACTAATAGGCAGTGGGACACACCAACAGATTTAATTTTCTCATGTGCCAACCTTCTGCCTCTGCTGGGCATGTTTAATTTTGAATGTCTCCTGTTAGAAAACCTTTTCACATTTGCTTCTGGACCTGGGTATTATGTCTTATGAATCCAGGCTGAGGGATTGGGTTTGTTCAGCCTGGAGAAGAGGAGGCTCCCAGGGGAGCTCAGAGCAACCTTCCAATATCTGAAGGGGCTACAAGAAAGCTGGGGGAGGGCTTTGGACACGGGGGGGAGGGAGAGGACAAGGGGAAATGGTTTCCAACTGGGAGAGGGGAGATGGAGGTTGGAGACCTCAAGGAAGGGAGGAAGAAATTCTTTGGGGTGAGGGTGGTGGAGTCCCCATCCCTGGAGGCATTTCCAAGGCATTTGGCCCTGGTCCTTAAGGCCATGGGTTAGGAGTTGCCTGTGGTGTTGGTCCAAGGTTGGGCTGGATGAGCTTGGAGGTCTCTTCCAAGCTCCCCATTCTGTGCTGAGCCCCTGTGCCAGGTTTCCCAGGGAAGCTGTGGCTGCCCCATCCCTGGCAGTGTCTCAGGTCAGGTTGGATGGGGCTTGGAGCAACCTGGGCTGGTGGGAGGTGTCCCTGCCCATGCAGGGGCTTGGAACTGGGGCACCTTGTAGCTCCCTGCCAACCCAAACTATTCCACAATTCCATGATTCTATGATTTTTTCTGTCAGATCTTCATAGCCAAGTGAGTTCCAAATCCCCACATCTGTTACTTCCACCTTGTATGTAGCTGATTGATAGAGGGAAAATGGAACAAACACAAAAGAAGAAACCTATGTTTGCATTTTCTTTACAAGGAAAGTAAAAGGACACTTTTGTCTCTCTTAGACCTAATAAATTAGTCTGTGACATCAAACTATGTCATTCCTTGTATGAATTATTCCTAGAGCTATGGAGATTTTAGTGCCAAAAAAAGGTAGCACTTGAGGACAGACTGAACAAGAGATAATTATTAAAAATGCCTTAGGTTTAAAAATGTATCAAAATCATTTCTTTTTAATCATGAAGTTATGAAAACTTACATAAAGACTGAATTTATTGCTGTAATGCAGGCATATATATTAAATACTGATATAAAATGTAGTACATTTTCTATTATAGTGTTAATGCATATTAAACCACTAGGCTGTTAGAAGTAAATTGTCAATTTCCAGAAATCCACTTTATAAACTTACTAACTCAGTCTTAAGTGCTTGCAGCCTCTTCCTGTGCCACAGAAAAGAAGGTATTATTCAAAAAGTTTATTTCGTTTACTGATTCCATTTAAGGGGATAAATTCAGGAAGATTTACTGGAATGTCTCCTTTTCCAGCCAATGAATAAAGTCTGGCCACTAGTTTTAGCAAGATAAAGGATCTTGTGATTAGAAACAACCTCTTGAATACATTAATAAAATATGCTGTGTTCTTCCTCTGTTTAGAGATCTTTCTTGGTGGTATGGAAATACCTACATGAAGTCAGGCCTAGAGCAACTTCTCCCAGAACAAAATGAAAAATAAACCCCATGATTTTGTTGGCATTTCAGTTTCTTTACATGCAGCTTGGCATAAACTGTAAGATAATAATTATGTAATACGTAAAAATGTAGAACTCCTAGTTCTCTCATATATTAAAGATGATAGTCAAGGAATGGAATGATGATGGATAAAGCTTTCTAAATCACAAAATGACAGAAATGTTTCTCACAGCCCTCTCCTGGATGTGATTCAACATTAAGACCCTGAAAGACTCACAGAATCACAGAATGGTGAGGTTGGAAGAGACCTCCAAGCTCATCCAGCCCAACCTTGGACCAACACCACAGTCAGCTCCTAAACCATGTCCTTAAGGACCAGGTCCCTCCAGGGATGGGGATTCCACCACTCTTCTGGGCCATTCCATGCCTGACAGCTCTCTTGGTGAAAAAATATTTCCTAAAAACACTTCTCCTCCCTCCCCCCCAGGGAACAAAACAATGTTCTGTTTGTTCTGACCTCCTTGAGAGAGAGCAGAGTTGGGACCCCACCATCCCACTCTTGAGTGTTCCCTTCCATCCATCCCCACCCTGGAGTTTTCCACTGGCATCAGCTGGGAAATATGTGACAGAATGCCCCAAGCCATCTCAGCCTCTTTTCAAATTTGCATTTCAGAGGAAGTGAGTTCTCTGCACTGTTACCAAGCTGCAGAAGCCTTGCTTTGAATGACAGCAACATCTCACAAGAGTGCAGGAGTGAGTGTGGGAATATTCGGTGAGCTGGAGGAAAGATCTAGAGAAAAGAACTGGGATCTCGGAGCTGAGGGGCAGCTGGGGACCCAAGCCACCATCTGAGGGCAGTTCAGAGGATTAGAGATTCAGAGGATCAGAGATACATGAGAGCTTTGGAGGCTCAGCGAAAACACTTCCTTTTATTCCTAAGCCGTTTTTTTTATTTTTAATTTATTTTTTTTTTTTAAGAGTATAAGCGTTTCAAAGGCATAAGGAAGAAGAATATTAAAATTTGCTAAGGAAGAAATTCTTTTTAACATTTTCAGAGGAGAGAGTTATTTATTGATCCAAACTACTTTGAAGTCTGAAAAGATAAGCTTGAATTACTGGTGAAGTGGCTCATGCTTGCAGTAATTGGGTGTTTCTTAACTGGAACCCAGAGTTACAGGGCTACCTTAAAAAAATTTTGAAAAAATAGAGGAAGGAAAGTTATCATGTATATGTCACAGTAGGATCAGATTTGTCTCAAGGACAGGACAAGGGCTCAGAGAGAACTTTTGCTTTTCAAGGGCTAGGAGAGCATTGGCACAACAGTGCAGCAGTAGTGAAAAAATCCCAGTGGCAGCAGTCTGGGTACATGGAAGGAGAAGCCAGGGAAACTGGGGAAACCAGGAAAAAGGCATTTTAACTCCATGGAGCTGAACCACAATGTGCTCACAGTAAAGTTATATCCCAACAATTCCTTCTGTGTCAGGTCATAGCTGAAGGGAAGCTTGGCTTGGCACACACCATACAGCATATGAAAATCTGAGGGGTTTTCTGGTTCTTCCACTGATTCAGGCTGAGATGTTGGACAAGTTGTACAGACTCTTTATAGTAAGGGGCAATAGTGCTGTACTTGGCAGCTCCACTGGACTCTCTTGATTAACTCATAGCTTTTAAAGCACTTTGAGATGGCACTCAGTTGAAAAATGTTTCAGAAAAGAATAGATGTAAATTGCATAAGTGTTCAGTGTGTTTGTTCTAGATTTTCAGTGATTAAAATTGGCAGTATATTTACTATATGAGCATTCATAGAACTGCTCCAGCATGTAATTAAATGAAAGGAGAAGCAGCTTCCCCTGACAAATGTCTTAATAAGTCATCATTTCACTCCACACTGTGTTTGCTTTGTAATGCCTATAGTTACAATGTAATTAACTAATTGGTACATATGCAGAGATGTCTGTATAGGATTAGTAGACATCTAGAAGACAGTATCTTAGTTGCAAACAACAGTAAAAATACCAATGGAAAGACTTGTATTTAATACCATATTGAATGCAGCCTGAACAAATGAAGGGTGTTGATGTGATTTAGTGTAATGCCAACAGTTAACACAACTGTAAATTATTTTTGCAACCTGCTCTCAGAGTCCCAAATTGCCTTTTTACTGTCTGCATTCCTAATGAAGGTTGATACATCCCAGGGAAGAGAAAATACTGATGGCTTTTAGCTTGATTTAGTTACTGGGCCAGGTTCTTTTATATATTCAAGAGCAAGAAGAAGAACAACAACACTTTCTTCTTTTGCAGAAAAGGAGAAATCATTGTTCTTGAGTAGAAAGCTTTTATAGTGGCAATTTAACTTGGCTGTTATTTACATTATAAAACTGTCCTTATCTCTGAAGCTCTGCTCACTAGAAAGATCAGGCAAGTTTTCTTGCCATTTTAGATGGCTTTAAAGAAAGGAAACTGACAAAGTCACAAACTGTGCTGTGTACACAACAGAAATGCTAAAGTTTTTAGAATACCTGGGAATTTGTAGTGCTTAGGGTATTTCTTTCCATTCCTAAACTTAGGAGTTTGAAGAAATAAATAGTATCATTCAGCTGGAGACTAGAACAAACACAGGCTGCCAGTTTGCTGACCTGAAAATTCGGTCATCTACATAATGATCAGCTTTACAATATGCTGAGCCACTTTTACCTGGCAGATATATATCATAGGGTACTAAATGTCTGGGGTGGGAGGAACGTGATGAACACCTAATTCTGCACATCATACAGCTTTCTAGAATTTAGATTGGAGTTTAATAGGGAAAGCTGCAAGGCTTATGCACTAGGAGCAAAATTATTTTGATTAATCACAATTACTTAAAGGCATATTTTCAGCTGGCTAAGTGACTTTTTGTGATGGAAGATGCATCTGACTGAAGACAAAAGCACTTTTATGAAATGCCTGCATGAAGCAAGGTAGCATTCTGGAACTAATTCCCCATTAAAGATTCTGGTCTGCCTGCATAATGCAACCCAAAGAAAAAAAACTGGAGGAAAAAAAACTTGCTCTGAAGTTAGCCTTTCTTAGTTTGTATAACTTGTGTGAGTTCAGTGCTGAAAGAAGACAGGCACACTACCATCCCTAGAGCATTTGGATGGAGATATTTTGCCTGATGTTGACTTCCCACCAGGACAGATGAATGTCCTGGGAGGTGTTGGTGAGATGTGGATTGCAGTGCACACTTACTTCCCCTTATAGGCAAGTCCTAAACACATGGCATCGTGTAGCTCCATCTGCATTTAGCATCTTCAGTCTGACTTTGAGGTTTGCCTTCAGAGCAGTCATGGCTGGCAAGGGTATGGGAAAGCATAGCTGTGAAAGCAAGAGCTCCCAATCCCAAAGGATGCTTTAGTGGCATGGCTCAGGAATAATACAGACATGAGTATTCATGTTAGGAATCCATCAGAAGCCTCTCTCAGGTCAGTCCTGCAGCTTACCCTAAGCTTCAGGTGAGCAGTTAGAGGTTACCCTGTGCAGTGCTGTGCCCCAAGATCTGCAATACCAAATAACTGGGTTATTCAGAGAACCTCAGTGATTCCCTGTGAGGAAGCAAGTCAGTGATCCTCAGCTAATTCTTCCTTGGCTAGGAATTATAGCCCATGGTTTCCACTTTGACTTAAGGTAAAGTTTGACCCATTATAGAGAGACAAGTAATGTATATAGGAGTGGAGTGTGCTAGGGCAGAAGTGGATTGAAACAGTGATGAGATGTGTGCTAGAAATAGACCTTTCAGGTTCTATCAGGACTTTTTGTCTTCTCTGCCAAAACAAGGTCATTCTCATTCATACATTTTCTAGTCACTACTCCTAAAATTTCCTAAGTAATGGGACTTTCACTAGAAAGAAACTTTTAACAGATATACAATGGACCATGTCCCTCTTACATCTTATTGTTATTCTGACAGTGTTCTGAATGTCTGCTTAGGGGATGTCACTCTCAGAGATATTCTACTGTTCAGTGATGCCCTTGGCAGTACAATTCCTCCCCTCAGAAGCTGTGAACGCAGCAGCAGTTTAGTATAAAGGAGTGCAAGTATGGTATATATTACATATCTCCTGAAAATGACATTGAAAAAAACCCAAACCTATCAAGTTTGCAAAGTCTAACACTTCCAAGTTAGGCAATGCTAAAATTAAGGTTCCCAGTGCAATCTTTATTCAGATCCCTTCCATCTATGACTTTATGATAGTCTTTAATTACAAGACCAAATGTTTCCCATAGGTCCTCTACCTCCTTTAGAGCACCAATTGGATAGTACTTATGGAATGGCAGCTGTTCAATAGTGCTTTTCATCTTCACCATTTATTGCACAGTCTCCCATGCTTTATTTACTATATGTCACCCAGTACCTTCACTGACTATGGAATTAAAGGCCAATCTACTTGTATTCCTAATGCTGTGTCTTAGTTCTTGGTGAATACATTAATATTTGTACCAGCCATGTGTAGAGGGTTGCATCACTGCCCTGTTTCACACATGAGAAGTGAAGGCACTGGTATGCTGCTCTGAATTAATCTGAGAAACCAAGTGGTATACCAAAGAATTTTTATATTTATATCAATTTCACTGCCACTGAAACCTCCCCTGTCTGCCACTAATCTGCTCTACAGCAAATCAGTCACCAAGTATTAAATTTGGCACCCTTAAAATGAAGAAGCCCCTGGAAGAGAGGATAACTTACTTTAAAGAATAAAGGGTTTGGCCCACCTGTTAATAATCAAGTTTCCTTCCTGGTCTGAGACTGTGCTCACAGTCAAATGCCAGTCAGTCCACGTGGATAAATTATGCCAAAAGCAGGGATGAAACTTTTGCAGGAAGGAGGAAGGGAAGAATGAGCAGGTAGAAACTCTGTGCTAAAGATCTTCTAGCCTGTGACAGGACAAAAAGGAGTATTAGAACAGGGACTAAATGTAGAGTAAAGAACCAGTAACTTTGAAAAAATACTTAAAATTATTTTCATGTAGTGTGGATACAATGAGAAAAATCAGAATATTTTTCTTCTATTAAAAGATGAGAATTTGGTATCAGCAAGAGTGTGAAACTGCAGACACAGATACATGAGGAACTATTGATTCTTTTTCAATAGCAAATTAGCAATATAAGACACTATGGCAGACTTCAGAATAAAAGTTCACAAGAGCATATTGCTTTGGCACCTTTAGATTTCAAAAATTAGTGTTTTTTTTAAAGGTGCTTTCAAAAAACAAAGCAAAAAAACCCCCACCTTATTTTGCAGAAAATAATACCAAATAATTCCTAAAATTCAAGCCCTTTGAAAGAAGTTTAGATGCACTCCAAAGGCTGAAACAGTGCTAGTGCCTACCCACTTTGCAAATGCAGGGTAAAATATTTATCTTTCCAGCGTGGTATGAAGCAATTAATATTTGTTAAATGCTCAGTGAGCCTATTTTGCTGTCTTTTTCTCTACAAAGCTGATTTGTTCCCAAGACTGAACAAAGTACATCAGTGTCCTTTGGTATGCATGGAGTGCACTCCCAAGGCACACCAGTACATGGTTCAGCAGCGTCCCATTTTCATTCAAAAAATGGAATGAGATTGAATTATGCAGCCAGATCCCAGAATCCTTGGTTACTTTTCTCTTAGAAATGCTTTCTCTTATTCAAAGTCTTATCTTTGCATGATTATACAATACACTCATTTGTAGCCACAGGAGACCTGGCTCCAGGGACACTGCAGAGGAGCTACAGGAGTTTCACCAGCTAGCAAACTTTAATACAGCTGTGCCAAGGCAAAAAATACTTTGCACTTGAGCTATGACAGACAGAACAAATGGTCCCTAATTTTCTGTTAGAGGATTTGCAGTTTTCCACTTGAGTTGATGATGCTGAAATGAGGATTTTCACTTTTTGAATATGACATAATTTATGAAGACAGTAAATATTTCAGCTGGAGTAGGTTTTAAATTAGACAAAGCTGAAAAGGTTTAAAAAGTAACTTCTCTCTTTCCAGGAATTAATTAAGCTCTGTGAGCTTGGTTGGATCAATGATTGACCACCTTGGGAAAGGTTTTTGCTTGGGAAGAACATGTCACTTGGATTGTTCAGCCTGGAGAAAAGGAGGCTGAGGGCTGAGCTCATTGCAGGAGAAGATTTGGGGCAGGTTCTGATTTCCTCACTCCTGTGACCAAGGACAGGTGAGATATCAGGAAAAGGGTTTTTTTCAGAGCTGAGCAGTGGGAGAAGCTCCCCAGGGAAGTGGTCACAGCACCAAACCTGCCCGAGTTCAAGCAGCATTGGGATGATGCTCTCAGGCACATGGGGTGATCCTGGGGGGGCCCTGCACAGGGACAGGAGTTGGGATTGAGGATCCTGAGGGGTCCCTTCCAACTTTCAGTGGGTTCTATGATTTTCTGACTCTGTAAACTCTTGGATCTGAGAAAAGGCTTTCTCTGGGTCAGTCCCATTTCTCCTTGACAGCATGTGACACATAGCTCTTCTGCTTCTTCCAATCAAGACTTCTGCAAATTGTTTGAGACTTAATATGTTGAAGCTCTCAGCTTACCCACTATTGTGTACATTTTGTACCAGGTTTATAGGTATTCTGTGTTAACTCCATTGGCTTCCTGCTTTGTTTTTCCCCTGGACTGACCCACTGCACTCCTACAGAACAGCTTCCCATGCCAAGGTACAGTACATACTGGCTGCATCTTTGCTAGCACTCAGAATTATCTTTATCTCATGGTGTTCTTAGATGAAGAGTTCATATCTGTCACTGTCTATTCTTGTGCTGTCATAGACAAGCCACAGAGTGTTTTAGAAAGCTGTGATAGATCTGAAAGTACTGGTGGGGTTCAGCTGGACCACCTCTCCTGCAAGTCAGTGCTTTCATCCTGCAGTGTTGCCTGGCATCAGTGCAGAAATCCTTCAGCCTGTAAGGTAGCAGGCAGATTTTTATAACCCTTTTATTATACTCTTGCATCTGAAACAAAAAATAGATGTGCTCTTTCCATTCCAGTAATCACAGAGCAGTTAACTGTAGTTTATAAGCTCCTAGCATATGATGTTTAAAAAACATTTATCTGTGTTTTTCATCTTTGAAGGCAGTGGGACAGCCCTCCAAACTTCACTCGTGGTTGTGTGTGCTTCTGGGGAGGGGAGTCCTTTTTTTTTTCTTTTTCTAAACAGAAAGACACTCAAGTTACTGTGCAGGTAAATCCTCATTCTTTATGGTATTAATAAATGTGCCACTAGGACAGTCTGTACTGTTCAGTGCATTCACTAATCTGAGCACATCATGCTGGATTTACACTGTAAGGGAAAATCTCTGGGGAAAGCAGTGAAACAGCCTAATGCAAAGCATCCAGATTTATTGTTGTCTCTCCTTTTTGTGGCACGGAGGGAGGGAGAAGAAAACATAAAGGAAGACAATTTGCATCAGAACGACTGCAGTCTGTTCTGCCATTCCTGATGCAGATGATCCTTTCTGGATTCTTCTAGTCTCCCCGTGTTTCTAAACCATCTTCATTACACTGTAGTTTCACAATAACCCTCCTGATAAACAGGAGGTAAATATGTCAGTAAATATGCATAAGAACACAAGGAGTGCTTTGGTGCTGCAGGTGACACACTTTCCCTATCAGTCACCCCTTAAAGATCCCTGGAACACCCCTGAGTTCTTCCAGGTGTCTGTCAGTCTGCAGGGAAGTCCTACAAAAATTTGCAAGGTGTTTTCTGTCATTTGGAACTGCTGGGAAATGGATTGATAAAGTTTGTCTTTCCCAGGCATTGATGTGCAACACAGGGACAAATTTATTCCTGGGCTTTTCCTGTGTGTGCAGCCCCTGTGCACTCAGGCACTATCAGCTCTGTCCATTCCTGCACAGAATCCAATCCCAGGCTCTGGTCAGATCACATCACAGCTGAATCACTCAGTGGGCAACCAACACATGGGTAGTTGGCCACTTAAAGTGACTTCCACAGGGCTCTGTCTGAAGGGGCTACAAGAAAGCTGGGGGAGGGCTTTGGACACGGGGGGGAGGGAGGGGACAAGGGGAAATGGTTTCCAACTGGGAGAGGGGAGATTGAGGTTGGACATGAGGAAGAAATTCTACTGTTTCAGCCAAGAGCAAAATTTCTTTTCCAGCTCTTGCTTCCTCGAGTTAAACCATCTTTAATAGATTTCCAGATAGCAGTGAGCTCTGCTGATGCCAGGGCCTGTCAGAGAGCTGAGGTGCTGCAGAGAGCTCATTGCTTCAGATTGTTCAACCTGTTGTGTTTCAGCAACCCTTAAAACCCACAGACAAATATTTATACACAGAACTAAGAGAGGAAAGCAGCTCTTTTTCTTATGACTGCCTCTTTCCTACTCCTTTTCTTCTTTATCCTTCCATTTCATGTTTCCAGCTTTGCATCAAACCCTGAAAACCTGTGGTGCCCAGGATGGAGATGTCAGTGTGATGGGTAACTCCCACTCCTGTAGCAGAGCAGGATTCTCCCTGCAGCAGGGTGACAGTGCTGCAGCAAACACCCAGATGCATGCAGACACCCAGGGACTCAAGAATCAGCACAGCAACCATAAAACTTGCAGCACTCAACAAATGAGTTCAAGGGAAAAGAAAAAAAAAAAAAAGGAAAATAATATTTTAAAATATGAGAAACTTAAGATGTATAAAAATTGACAGGATGATCCAATTTCATGCTACATTAGTATAAATAGGTCTAATTTGACACACACTTGTATTAGAATGGTCTTTTATTTTATTTAATTATTTAAATTTCAATAACACATGGATATTGAAGCAAATTATCCTTGCTTTGACTTTAACCAAAATCCCTTTGGGACGATGGGAGAGAATCTCTCAAGCTAAGCTGTTGGTCCTGCTTCTTGTAACAGGGAAATACCAGTATATTTTTGTCTCTGCTGACTCCTTCAGCACAAAAATAATGCTAATTAAAGATTTGTATCTGTTATCCTACACTAACTGAAGAATCTCCTAATTTTGATTTACTCAAAAGGAAAAGAAGTGGAGATCTGTTAGCTCTGCCCTCTAGAAATCAGCCTTTAGTCAAAACCCTGACTGCCTCACCTCTTGTTTTCAGTGTTAAAAACACTGATCTGACGTTGCAGACAGGGAGTAGCTAAGGGTGCACAGCAGTGGAGTTTGTTAATCCCTTTCATGAGTCTCTCCTTGTCATATTCCTTGTTTAGTGATGCAGAGTGCAAGCACTTTGAAGTGTCCCATGGGTACAGATTGTGTAGGAGACGATCAGGATATGGATGCACAGCCATGGAGAATGCATTAGCCACAAAATTAGAGTTGCCCAGGAATGACAGTCTATTTTATTAAAAGTGATTCTGTCATTGAGGCATTTATGTATTCACACCTTTCAGAAGAAAATTACAATATTTGAACTGATTTTTTCAGTTACAGTACCCTTGGCCATTTACAACACTGCATCTCAGCATCTTCCAGGTGTACATGAACTATCCTGGAGTCACATGTTAGGAAAAAGAGGGAGCCAAGAATCCCAAACTAATCTGTCAAGATTTTCCCTCTGATATTTATTAGCTGCTCAATGGATAAGTTCTCTGGGATACCAGCTCTATCTTTCTTTTCATAAAAAAGCATTAGGAGCAGCTCCTAATTTGCTACATCCAGTAAATGCTATTATTGCACAAACAGTGATAAGTGTGGAAACCTGATGTGCTTAAACTTGAAAAAGACTCTTCTTGTCTCTTTTTGTCAGTATTATAACGAGGCCATACAGTTTTAATTTGATATCAACTGTGCTCCTGTTCCTCCTCTTCTCTTTTACAGTCACCAGTCAGAAGGGGATTCAGCACGTTCAGACACCACGAGGAAGCTCAGTAATGAGCTTAATGATCTTCACAAGAAGAGATCTTAGGAGAGATATTTAACATGGTTTGATAGAAATTGATATTTTGGAGGTTTTTTTAATTCAAAATTTTATCAAAATAGAGCAGGATTTCATGGGTGATGTCAGCCAGTCTCATTGCTTCTTTATTAGATGTACATCTAATCTAGATCCCCAAGAGCTGATAATTTCTCTCAATGCCTGATTCTTCAGGCACAAAGTAAATCCAGATGCTGTTCTTAACCTCTCATTTTTTGCTCTTCCTGTTCCTCTCCTATGCTGGAACTGTTTCTACTTTTCTAGCTTCTCATAGTTCTCAATTTTCCAGACATTCTTCAGATAACTTTACTATCGCTCCTTTGTTCCATCAGTCCTGGGCATTTTAGAAATTCAGAAATCCATCTTTTCTATCTGGAAGGCTTTAGAAGTTATCTTTGCCCACAACTCAAGAAAATTGTTTTGACTAAGCAATAAAACCATGCTTTGCTGAATGAAGCCACTCAGCCTTTTATAGATTATTATTATATTAAGAATCTGATCTTGATGCCTTCTTTCTTATAGTAACAGAAATCTTAAGTGCTTAGACTAGCCAGGCCCTGTTCCCTGGGGAAAGCACTGTAGGCTTTGGGAAAGCATAGAAGTAGGAACTCTTAACACCAACATCCCTTAAATTTTTTGAAAACTTTCCCCTTTTTTTGTTTCCATGCATGCTTAGCCAGCTCAGTGGGCACAAACTGATGCAGGAATTCTGGTTTCTGGCATTCCCTGCCTGGCATCAAAGGTGGGTTGGCAGGACAGGGTGAATGAACCTTTTTTTTTTTTTTTTTTTTTGCAAAGGAATTCAATATTCAGGGCTGGCTCCTTTTTGCTCCTGGTAAATACAATTCTGAATTCAAAAGCAAGAAACAATGATAGTGTGACCTTGTCTTTAGTGTGTAGTGTGAACAGCAAGGTATTCCACAGCAATTTCTTCAGCCTTGTACCAGGCTATACCAAACCTATATTCTGCTGGTTTATTTTTGCACTACTGGCATTGCAAACACATTCAGATCTTTTACAATAATCACCTTTTTCATCTTTGGAAGCTATGGAATGCCTACATCTCTGGAGGTCTTACCACAGACCTCAAATACCTGTTTGACTTGTCTCATAAAACCCCCCAGTGTTTGTTAATCACTTCTGGTACTACTCCAAGAGGCTGTGTTGTGGGTCAGACAGTGAAAAGGTGATTTTCACCTCCTTTTGAGGACTTAGGTGATTCCCAGCAGAAACTATTGCTTTGTAAAATAATATTGGAACTGCAGTGGATGGGAAGGTTCCATATCTAGCAGACAGAGAGCAACCTGCTACTCATCGTTCAGAATGGTTTGAGCTGGAAAGGTTTAAAGATGTTTAAAGGTTTTAAAGTTTAAAGGTAATCTGTCCAACCTAGCCTGTTTCCAACACTGTCTTCTCTGAGACTAAAGAGAACACAATCTGGTGTGTTCTGCACTCTGTATGACCAGAAAGCCTGAGGGCCATGGGAACACACACAGAGTGACAGCAAATGCACAGAGAACTCACAGGACTGGAATTCTGAAGCTCTGGGTTCTCAGCCCAGCCCTTCTCAAGATTTCCTCTGTCATATTGGATACATCATTTTTAGCTTTCTACATCTCATTGCTTGTACAGCCAAGATAAATTTGTCAAGTTCCTTAAGGTTTGTAGGCTAAATTAGAGAGTGTCTATCATTCTTACATGGAAGTGTCTTTGCATTTCTGAAGTACTGATTTTCTTTTAGACATTTATGTTGTGGGAATGGTGTGTATATATATATATATATATGTACCTTGTAATATATCATGAAATAAGAGCTTTCTAACATCTGTTTTTTGGTGATGGACTTCTAATAATTACATGTATCATGCTGCTTGTTAATAATCTCATTTGTGAGATTGGAAGAGATGGAAAATTCCATTTGGCAGGTAATGCTTTGAAATATTTTGTGTTGATTCAAAAAAAGTAGTCCGAGTTGTTTACATTCTCTGGGAATTCTGTGGTTTTGCCTGGTGGTTTGTTTGTTTTTTTTTAAAAAAGCATAAATCAGTTTTACCAAAAGTAGATTTGTATATTAGCCCCAAATTTGAGTGCTGGCCTTCTCCTGGACTGCTGAGGGCTGAATGCATTCTTCTTGAAAAAATAACTTTAAATATGTTAGATTCTACTGAAATAAAATCTACATGTTAATTCAATGTGCAGTGATTGCTCAGCAGCTGGGAATACTCAGGTTAAACTTACTTGAGGCTGCAGCAAGGTCTGGCTTTCAAAACTGGAGCTTCCAAGCCAGGACACTCTGGTAGAATATGCAAGTTTCTCTCTGCAGAAATTCAGTCTGATTTAGATAGAGGCAGAGGGACACTCCAGAAATTCTTTGTATTCATGATGGTTTTGTTGATGTGTTTTGCCAGATCAGAGCCTGAAGTAACTGGGTAAGAAATCAGGGCTTCTCACCTCCAGCCTTGGTTTGTTCAGGGTGTGACTCCTTATTATGAAAGAGCCAACTGAAGATATTTCTCTGTGTAAAAGAAAAATACAAAATGCTATGTGACTGCTTGAAATCAGGCCATCTAAAACTGAAATCAAGGATCAAGGGTTGGACTTGAGGATCTCAGAGGTCCCTTCCAACCCAGATGATTCTATGATTCTATGAAATTTCCTAAAACAGGAACTTTCATTGAAAAGCGAAGTATTTTCAGGGGGGAGTTAAAACATTCAGATTCTGTTAGCTGTTGGAAAAACAAAAACAAACAAACAAAAAAACCCCACAAAAAATCACCAACTTGATGGACTAGAACAGCAAGTATTGGGAATAAAACTAGTAAGAAAATCATTGGAAGAGCATTTTCTGTTCTTGCAAGGTGGCTCTTTTGGTTTATATCATCACACCAAGGTCAGGACATGCCAGGTGTCACTGCTCCTGAGGTCAATAGTGTGTGCAGGATTATCCAGGCCAGTGGGTGAGCTGGCAGAAAAAGAGCAGAGAGAGAGCTGGGCCAGCACTCACCTCATTGTCTCCAGGGGCATCAAACCACTGAGAATTTGGGATTTGGTGTAGATGCACACAGTCCAAACCGTACAAATCACTGCACGTGTTACTCAGCAAATTGCTTCTGGTTATTGAATTATATTAAGCAGCCAACTAGCTCGTGCTTAAATTAGGAGATGAATTGCCCTACTGTCTTTTTCAAGGTTTATGGATTTGTCATCAAGATTTCTTGGCTGCTGGGATGAGTTGCTATTAAGACATCATCCTGAAAATAACAAAGGACTTTCATACCTGAGGAATTTTGGAAAGAAAGGGAGAATTTAATTAAAGTAAAATGACTGCTAGAAGAATATTTCTACTGAGAAACAAGAGAACCTTGTTTTTGCTGAACAAAGATTGACTTCCCCTTTAACACAGAAATGAAGATATTACTCTGCATGCCATGCAGGTGACATTGCAGCCTTCGGTCACAAAGATCAGTGTATTCCTATACATCTCCCTATATTATACTTTAAAAATAAGCACAAATCTCTAAGCATGATCTCTTGCAATCCAGCCCCAGCTTCAAGGTTCATTCCCTTTTGTGATTTTTGGTCTGCTCACTGGCATTTCTTATGGCCCACTTTCCTCAGCTATAAACAGAGTGGTGTGATTGATGATAGGTATCTAGATCAGTATTAGTTAATGTCTGAAAATACCACATAGAGCTGTCAAGTTTGACTGCTGAGTGGCATAGCATGCAGAAACATTATCCAAGCTCCATCCTGATGAAGGTCTATTCTCTCCATAGGGCCGGCAGAGGAAACAATTTGGTTTTTAGAGTGCAAATCCTATGAGATGAAGGCTCAGAGTCTGTTTCTTCTCCTCAGGAGCAGTCAGGAACAGGCAGAACCTGAGATGTCCAGAAGCAGCTGCTGTTGTGACCAGAGCAGCTATTAAACTGCTGTGACTTTGGTTTTCTGCTGGGAATTCCACTACTTGGAAAAAGTTCACATCTAACATCAGAGCTCTGCAATTCCTTTGGTCCCACTGGGATTACATCAGGGATTGATTTGTCTCACAGAGCTGAAGGTACAACTAATTGAAATATTTATTCCACACATTTTTTCAAAACCTTCTGTGCCTGCTGAGAGCTGTCCCCATGCTCAGAGTCAGAGCCTCTGTGCCTTGTAAGCCCTGCAGGAGACACTTCAGTATCCTGACCTTCTTTTATCAATGAGATTGCTGTGGTCTACATACATCCTCCTATGCAAGTGAAAAAAATAGGCATCACCTCTTGCTCTTCCTACCCGATTAATGGTGAGTATACATTATCAGAGCTAATAGGAGTCAAATGAAGAAAACTAGTCAAGTGAAACCCTGTGAATTGGTTCCTGTGCTTTCTCCATCTCTTCTAATACTTAATGCCAGGGATTTTCACTCTTGTCCAGTCAGGGCTAAAAGGGAGAGGATTAGAAAGTAAATAACTTCCACATCAGCAATAGGGGAGCAGTCAGCTGTTTCACTGGTCCATTTATTAGCTGGACAGAAATGTAAATCTGCATCACAGAAATGTTTTCTTCCTCCTGTACAACCTGCCATTCTTCTTGGAAAAGTAAATGTGCATACAAGCTTTTCACCCATAAGTCTGGGTGTCTGCTTCTTTGTTATTCTCTGTCCTAAGCTGTAGGACCTTTCCTGAGGTGAAATTCTGTTTTCTAATGGGATTTTGCTATACAGAACGGTTCTCAATCTCTTCTCCATCCAAGAGAACAAGCTTCTGTTTTCAGTGACATTGGCTGGATAAATTCCTTCCCACTTCTGTGAGCTCAGCCATTGCAGTAAGGCTACAGAAAGAGAGGCAAAGCCTTCTCCCTTTTTGCCTCACCACAACCCTTCCCTCCATGTTCCTGCAAAAAGACTGCTCTGATGATTTAGGCTCCATTGCCTACAAGACATAATGTTTGGGGTCTCTTTTTTATTTACAACCCCGAATTTTATAACTTTGTCCTTTCAGGGATTCTCAGATTTACATCAGGTTTTGGAGAGCTTGACTTGCAGCTATGGTTTCATAGGACAAAGGTCATCAAATTAATTTCTCCTGGCAGTGTCTGTGGACATCCTGAAAATACAAAGCAAGCAAATCAGCTGGTTTGTTCTGTTCAAAGACAAAAGACTGAACCAAATTAAAAAAAAACCAAAACAACAATATCAAAACAAACCACAGAAACATGTATGCTATAAAGTGAAGTTCAAACATGAAAAATCTGCCCTTGGGATAAGTAGAAATTGTTCAATGCTTTGGTCTCAGTGTCCTTGTCAGTAATCAGTAGTAGAATAATTCTGCTTTTATCATGCACAAAAGGATACATTAAGGTCTAGTGCAAGAGACTTTGGATTTTTTTATTCTTTCTTTTTCTTTTTCCTATTGGATATGATCACTTAGAGTTATTTAACCAATTGGAAATGGTGCGTGGCTTTAGATATTTATTTCCTGCTATAGCTTTTTCACTTCTCAAATTCCTTTCAAAACTGTTTGGTGCAGGGAGCTAAAACTGAGCTGTGCAAAAGGCACTGAACATCTCACTTTGGAGAGATGGTTTTGCCTTGATACTACTCACTGAAATGAGAGGTTAGGTGTACATCTAGGTTCTTGATTCATGTTGAGAATTTGTTGCACCATCCCAATATCATCCTTAGATCCTTGGCAGCCCTGCAAGAGGAGAAACTGAGGATTTTAAAGCCAGGTTAATAATACTTTGGAAGGTTAAAAGGTATGAGTAGTATTAGGATAGCAGGGAAAGTTGAAGGTCTGGGGTGAGATTTGTTATAAAAGAGCAGAAAAGGAACATCACTGAGCTCTGGGATTGAGTGCAGCAGCAAACTGGGACAGAGCCAGTTCTGAAACACAGGAGAACTAATGGCTGCAAATCAGAAATTTATTTTAGAGATGTGCAAATAATTCTTCCTGTTGCAGCTATTGCAGGAATTCGAGCAAAGTATTTTCAATTCCCACTTCCATTTGGGCAAACCACTCACACTCTGGTATCCAACATCAGATCTTTGGACTCCTGCAGAGGCAAGTAGGTCTCCCATTGTACATCTTGTCTATTTAAATTGTAAACTTCTGCCTATGCTTTGTCACAGGGTTTTATGCTACCTGGCAAAAGCTTTCTAATTTTGATTGAAATCTCCAGGCATTATTCTAATCCAAATAACTGTAATTATCTCTAATGGGACAAAATCCAAGTGGGTAATTGAAATTGAAATGCTGAAATGGACATAGTGGCAGGCAGGTACCTGCAGTGTACCAAACATTAGGAGCACCTGGGGTCACAGACACTCTTAAAACATTAAACTTCCCATCAGCATTTTTCGGAGTTATCCAGATAAATACTTCCAGAACTAGGAGTTAATACATCCTTGCATCAGGTTCTATGTAATTTCTAAATTGAACCAGCTAGAAGCCATACACATGTAGAAATGCTTCTTTCTGACACATTTCTATGCCCCTACTTTACAAAACTCCATCCACCCTGGGGAAAAAAAAAATAAATAAAATAAAATAAATAAAATCTACTTCCCTAAAGCAGAGATCAGGAGCGGAAATCTGTGAGAAGTTTGCTCATTTACATGCAGCCTGGTACCCAAATCACATTTGTTTCTTTTCACCATTTTTTCTTTCCATTCCCATTCTTCCTAGGTGTTCTGGGTTTGTGTTGTTAAAACCAGTGACTCCAGAACAACTTTTAACACTCAGTGCTTTCTCAGGATGCACACATTACTACAGTCAATACAACACCCCGGGTCTGTTACCAGGTATTAGAAATTACTTAAATGGATATAATTATAAAATAGAATTTTATTTTTTTTTACCAGAGTATATAGCAGTTTTCACTGGGGAGCATTTGGAGGACTGGTGGAGCACTCTGAAAGATATTTAAGCATTAATATCCCCATCTAAATGGCATGAGAGATGGTAAAAACTTAAGAGAAATGCTTTGGGATGGGAGCTTTGAAAAGGTTGCTCATTTGAGTCCATTGATAATGGGGATAAAAGCACTAAATCTACTTTATGCAAATCTCTGAGCAGCTGCTAGCAGAAGGGGTTCACTAGACTGAGGACAAACAAGACCTGGCAGCCAAGAGAGCTATGAGGATGTCATAAAGCACATGTATTTTCTGAGTGACTTAGACACAAGATTTTGATTGTATTGTAGTTCTGCCTAATGTAGACAATAGACTGCATTATTACTTTTAATAGAGACTATGTTTAATTGTATTAAACACAATTATGTTGTAGTTCTGCCTCAGCAATGCAGACTATGGAATTCATTATTACTTTTAACAGAAAATGTATTTAATTTTCTAGTAAGTAATCTCATTGAAATTGAAATTCTCTACTAAAATATTTTCCAAAAACAAATTACGTTGGCTGTAATATTTTTGCAAAATAGAGCTGTCCATATTCAATTAAGTTAATTTCATTTTAAGCTGAACTGCTGGAAAAAGTGATTTGCTTTTAATTTTATGTGGAATTGTTTCACATTCTATCTAAACATTACCTGTGTTTTATGTCCTAGTTATGAGCTTTCTGTATAATAAGAAAAACAGAAGCATCCGTGTACATATGTAGATATATTTACAGAAAAGCTTTAGAATCCTGCTCAGTGATACCTCCCTGGGAATCCAGGCTGAGGGATTGGGGTTGTTCAGCCTGGAGAAGAGGAGGCTCCCAGGGGAGCTCAGAGCAACCTTCCAATATCTGAAGGGGCTACAAGAAAGCTGGGGGAGGGCTTTGGACACGGGGGGGGGAGGGAGAGGACAAGGGGAAATGGTTTCCAACTGGGAGAGGGGAGATTGAGGTTGGAGCCGAGGGAGGAAGAAATTCTTTGGGGTGAGGGTGGTGGAGTCCCCATCCCTGGAGGCATTTCCAAGGCATTTGGCCCTGGTCCTTAAGGCCATGGGTTAGGAGTTGCCTGTGGTGTTGGTCCAAGGTTGGGCTGGATGAGCTTGGAGGTCTCTTCCAAGCTCCCCATTCTGTGCTGAGCCCCTGTGCCAGGTTTCCCAGGGAAGCTGTGGCTGCCCCATCCCTGGCAGTGTCTCAGGTCAGGTTGGATGGGGCTTGGAGCAACCTGGGCTGGTGGGAGGTGTCCCTGCCCATGCAGGGGCTTGGAACTGGGGGAGCTGGGAGCTCCCTGCCAACCCAAACCAGGCTGGGATTCTAGGAGTGGAACAGAAAGCTCTTATGACTGGGATTCCTTCCCAGGGATGAAGGGAAGAGAAAAGGATAAAGTGCACCTGAGGTGTCATCTGGAGTCTGAACATGGCCAGAACACATACATAGAGTTGGAATTTTGGAGACTCCAGAAATCTGAAGGATCTCCCAAATCTTATAGACAAGGCAGCAGCTGCTGAGAGCCAGAGCTACATATTTAAAATACATATTTTCAATCAGTAACTTACTAGCTTGATTTAAAGAGAGGTCATTTCCAGGCAACAAGTGTTCATGTGCACAGAGGCAACTCTGCTCACTGCCATCCAGGTCTGCTCACAATCTCCAGACCAATGAAGATGCAAATTTGTGACTGCAGCAGTGCACATCTCATCCTGTATCCCTGCAGCTGCTGCTGGACCACACAGCCCCCTGCCCCTGCAAGGTGACATCCCACGATTGATGTAACACAGGCAAAGAATAGCTTGAAGGTAACATGGCCAGGACTGCTTTTCCACCCCTGATCTCAGCAGGAGCTCTTTTTTTACTCTCTTTCTACCCATCCCACTTCTCCCACTGCTTCACATGCTTCTTAGAAAGAAAAGACAGGAGGAAGGCATTTTTCATTAAAAAGTCACAACAAAAGATGAAACCCAAAAAGTATAAATTCCAATTAAAATTTCAGTAAAAAACAGTGCCTTTTCTTTCAAGAGCTCTGAATGAATTCACAGCAGTATGTTCATTTTGCACGGATCAAAAAAAAAACCAAACAAAACCTGGAGAAGGAAAGGCAACGATTTGTAATGATTTTATTTATAGTTTGGTAGCATCAAGGACTTTCTGGTGTGGATCAGGACCTCACTGTGCTGGACATTGTAAGCACAAAATAAAAAGATGATCTGTGGCCTTCTGGAATTTATTACCACTGTCAAATTTTGGCAGTAGCAAAATGAGTCTAGCTTGTAAAAGCAGCTTTTGCTAACTTATGTGCCACATCCTTGTTTTTTTAGGAGCTAGTGATAACTATCCATTGCCAATCAGTACAGCTATTTTTCTTTTATCCTGATGTCAAAGTAAGCCTCCAAAGTTGGGGTTTTTTTTAATGGCAGCAAAAGTGAGTAGTGAGAGTTGTTGGAGGCCAGAAAAGCAGGACATTCCTAGTTATAATTCCTATCTTATTTCTGCATGCATAGCTGTTCTCAGGACTTCATGAGCTGTGAGATTTATTATTGGGAAACTGATTGCAACTTGATCTTAATAAAAAGTTATTCTAATTATTCCATTATTATATTTATTTCTAATTATTCTATTTCTTTTATGTTATTTATTTATTTCTATTTGTTCTATGGGTTTTCTAATCATTTAATATTCTGTCAATATTCTAATATATATAAATCCTACAAACCTCAGCCTGCTTTTTCCTGCTAGGCAAATTCCAACAACCCATGAAGCAGAAAATTGCTCTGGAGGGCATCACATGTCCCTAGCCTGGCTTTTATATCTGTTTGAAGCCTTTGGAAAAAAAAAACAGTCATATGCAGCCATCCTTGACTTCAAGACCTAAGCAAATTTCTTTTTGTCTTCAGATAAAATCAGACGGACATTTTTGGCTTCTTTGAAAGCAGGATAAGTTTTCCAAGTGAATCTGGAAAGAATGGAGGAGGAGAGCAGGGCCAGTAGCATCACTCCTCCAGTGGTCAGCCACATAAATCCAGTGGCAAGGGGAGAGAAGAATTTTTCCAGTAGGTAGGAAGGGAGATGGAGAAGAAAGCTGGGACATGGAATTTACCTGAGTGTTGCAGAATTAGCATCAGGGACAGAGTTAGCAGTGCTGGTGCATTTAGAAAGTCCTTTATTAAAATGAAAGCTGAACCATTGCCCCAAGCTTTGCAGAAAGGCAGAGCTTTGGAAGCAAATCCAACCTCCAGAAAAATGAGGAACATATTTGGAAATGATGTGACTCCAGGATCATTTCAGGGCTCCGTGACCCTC
Organism: Phaethornis superciliosus; assembly: GCA_023637945.1. NCBI lineage: Eukaryota > Metazoa > Chordata > Aves > Apodiformes > Trochilidae > Phaethornis > Phaethornis superciliosus. The sequence goes on from JAJQWJ010000006.1 coordinate 1,366,826, forward strand.
ATCACATGCAAAAGAACAGAAGAAAAGAGAGAGAAGAAAGTGTTGATACCATGGGAGTAGAAAGGAGTCAAGGAGAGGCACATAATTCCTCAGGGCCCCAGGATTTTTCAGTTTCTCTCTTGCTTTGGCAGCACTGTTATCAATAATAGACTATTCCAGGATTTCTCTCTGCAAACTGCAGGCAGTGTGCAGCAAAGCTTTCAAAACAGTTTCTTACAATAGAAAGGGTTTGTCCTGTTGTCCTTGGCTGGAATTTTCACCTCTTTAAACACTTTCTGCTACTGCAGCATTTTAGTGCTGCACTTGTGTTAACATGGTTTGCAAAGTGTTTCAGAACCAGTCAGCTTGAGAAGAGCTATATTAATGTCAACCATTCTTCAATGAGTAAGTTAAACAGTAAACACCCTATTGATTCAATGCCTCACAAGGCCTTACAAGAATTAATTCAGGGAGGTTTGGACGTAGCCTTTGTTGCATGGACTGAAAACTGGCTGAAGGCTTGTAAACAAATTGTAAAGATTAATGGCTCTGCAAGGTGCTGGGAGCCTGCTCAAACACATTTTCTGAGTACCTTGAAACATGAAGTACTTATGCTCTGGAACTCCAGACTTCCTGTGGGAGGTCACCCAGTTTTGCAGATGGGAAACAGAAGCATGGAGAATCTCAGAAATACATCAGCCAGGTTTTTGGTAAGAATTCAGTCTAATCTAATACCTGCAAGACCATCCTTTCAGACAAATCTTCCCCAGGTATCTTTGGAGATACTGATGCTATACCTGCTTCTATCAGTTCAACATCTGTTTTGAATTAATTTCTCAAGTTTTAATAAAAGTGAAACCAAAAAGTAGTGGTAGTTTCTCTGCATAACTTTTCTGTCACTTGTTCTGCTATTTTTAGACATGCAATATTTAACATTTTGACATAAAGTGCACTTTATAAAGCTTGTTTTTCCATATTGACATTTTCAGATATTCAGAGGACCATGAGAACAGCAGCAGCTGACAGCATCCTCACTCTGACACTGGCCTGAAGCAGCTGCTTATGGAGAGAATATGAAAAAGAGGCAAGTGGGTACCTTCCTGTTCCATGGCATATAGACCAAAGTGATAAAATCCTAATTTTAGATTAATAGCTTGTAGTATGCATACTCTCTACCAGTTTTTCCAGCCACTTTTTAAACCCTGTAGTTATTTTGGTGTCTTCTCTATGGGAGTGAATTACTTAGTTTAATTACACATTGAGTAAATTCCTTGCTTTTGTTTCAAGTTTGTGCAGCTATTTCACTTAATCATTGCTGCTCCTTGTGTTATAAAAAGCACATAAAAAGCCTTATGCACCTTCTGCATGTAATTTGTGATCCTAGGTTTTTCACATACTCTTTTATAAACCAACAGACTTTTGGTCAAAAGCATCATCAAAAGCCTACAGAAATCAAAATGCACTACATAAAGACAATGCCACGTGCTCAGAGATCTCAGCTGGATTTACAAAGCATAGATTACAGGTTTTTTAAAGAGAAGCTTTACTGACTCATCCTGTGAATGTCTATTCTTTATCACAGCTTCAGTCAGTTTGCTTGATAAGAAAATCAGACTCATTTGTTGGTAGATTTCACAGCTTTCATATTCCACACCCACACACCCACCCCACGGGCTTCTTTAAAAATGGGCATTAGGCTGCTCTTTCTCTGTTCTAAAGACTAATTTATTCAATATTTCACCCACAGTGGTTAGTAGTTCAACAGCAACTTGGAGAATTCTTGGGTTGATGCCTTCTGTTTCTTATGGGGTTTGCTATTCTACATTTTATTGACCCTAAAATGCCTTCTGCTGACACATCATTTGGGGACAGCTCTTTAGATTCATTCTATATAATTAAAAGCATCAGTGCAGCAACTTCTCCAAGATCCTGTGTGGTTAACACAAATGTAAGAAGTTCTTTCAGCCTTTCTGCAACAGCCACAGCCCTTCTTACATCACTCAGCCATCTGTCAGCCTACAGATTTGGGAAAAATGCTTGGTTTTCATGGGTTTTAGGGAAACTTTATTAACAATTCCTGTACCTTTAAGCAGCTTGCTTCTCAGTATCAGTTTTGACATCATTTATTATATTTTTACATTTTGTAGATAAGAATTTGAATGCGTTTTCTGTTTTACACCTTAAAGTACAACTTTTTTTTTTTTTTTTTTTTTTTTTTGAAGGATGTTATTTTACATCTAATTGACTCTTTCGCTCTATTGTTTAAACACACTCCTTTTTGGTCATATAGACTATTTTTTGCTAGATCTAAACTTTTACTTTGAGGCTGCAATATGATGTTTTTAAACGCTCTTGAAGTCATTTTACCTTTTTGATTACTACTCTTCAGCCTTTAAAATAGTTTCCTGGTTACCACATAGTTCCACAAAATTAAATTTTACTTTAGTGATCTTTTTCTTCTTTTTTCCACTCTGTAAGACTGCTGAATTTGATCACATGATTCCTGGTCTTCCTTGTGAAGACAGCTGCTAAAGGGACAGTCATCAGGTTTCTGAGTTGTGTTAGCTTTGTTAGTGCCTTGCCTTGACACTTAGCTAACATTCCTTGGGAAAGGGGAGGTGTCAGGACAGCTCGTTTAAACATGCAGCTTTAATGCAAAGAGTTTCTGTGATGCAAATTTAAATATTTGATTTCTTGAAGTTGATTTCTATTAGCCACGGACACCAATCAGACAGACTTTTTTGTCCCTGTGCTTTCCTCAGCAGAAAGCACTCGACTCTAATTTGCTCCTTGATTTTTGCCACTCATGATCACCCTTCCACCTGAAGGGAATGTGATGCCAACTGCCTCATTCAGAGCTGCAGTTTTCCCAAGTGACTCCTACTTCTCCCAGGGCTGCTCTTATCCACATGAACATCTACCCCCAACTGCAGGAAACTCTGCAGACGGCTCATGAAATTTGCCACATCTGCACCTGGCAGAGAAACCATCATGCATATGTAAGTCACTGGTTTGGCTTTTTTTATCTGTGTGTGTATATATATATATAAAACATGTCATTTAAAAAAAAAAAAAAAAAACAAACCAGAAAATAAAGCCCAGGTTTTTGGCTTGGGTTTTTTTGTTTGGTTTGTTTTTGTTTGTTTTTTTGTGTTTTTTTTTTTATTGTTGTTGTGGTTTGGGTTTTTTTCTTTTCTAGATCTTCTTGTTACAGAGAATGTTTATATGTTGTTTCCTGAGAGCAGAGTACAGGTCCAGGAGCTCTTGCCTGACCATTTCCAAAGTTACTTAATTATCTTCATACAAGTATTTCTTCAAAGCTCTTGTTTGCCAATATGTTTGTAACTGCTGATAACTGTTAGGATGTTAATAGGTGGTCTTTTTATTCCAGTCTGGTGTGCAAGTGTTTCCTTTGCATTTAACTCCTTTTATGTCTCCAGCCTTGACTTGGCAGTCACATTGCAGCTCCTTAGGGCAGAGTAGGAAGGCTTTATTTTAATTCTACATTCCCTGAGATGCTATTAAAATGCAGTGATAGTCCACAGTTACCAATTCTACACAGGCTACATGTTCCTCCTGCCTGCACCAGATAGACAGGATGGGGAGAGGCTGGAGAGGGTCCAGAGAAGAGCCATGAGGATGATGAGAGGAGTGGAGCACCTGGGATGTGAGGAGAGGCTGAGAAACTGTGTCTGTTCATCCTGGAGAAGAGAAGGCTGAGGGGAGACCTTCTGCCCATGTTCAGGACTTCAAGGGCAGCTCCAAAGCAGCTGGAGACTCCCTGTGTACAAGGAGTCCCATGGACAAGCCGAGGGGCAATGGGCACAAGGTGCTCCTGGGGAGATTCCATTGGAACACAAGAGGGAAATTTTTCCCCATGAGGACAGTCAGCCATTGGAATGGTCTCCCAGGGGAAGGGGGGGATTCCCCCACTTGGGAAAGTTTGAAGTCTCAGCTCCAGGGGGTGCTGGGACATCTCCTAGAAACAATAATATGAGAAGGGTTGGAGCAGGGCATCCTGGAGCTCCCTCCCAACCTGACATTTTGTGATCTGTGATCTATGATCCAGCCTCTCTCCCATTTCTGGTAATTTACCTTTTGGAATTTGTGCAGAAAGTGTGGAAGCAGACACAGATGAAGGCATTGAAGGCACTTCTGGATTTTGTTGTGAAATTTAAAGGTACAGCTGGAGAATTTCCAAACAAAAACTGGCCAGCAGACAATAATGGAGAGAATAATATTGCAAACATATAGAGTCTGGGTCATTCCCTCATTTATCTTCAACTTGATGGAAGAAGGTCCACAGTAAGTGAAGGATGAGTCTCCCGTAATGAAGCTGTCGGCAGCAACGAAAGTCATTTGTACATGGCCTGCCATGCTAAATTACTACTGACAGCCTAAGACAGAGATCTCATCAATCCAAAAACACCTGCTGGGCAGGGCAATGTGGACCATGAGGTGAGATATCATTATTCTTTCAGGGATACTGAAGGACTGCTGGTCCTTCATCATCTCGCATCCCTGGTCTACACGTGTTACCATTGATCAAGTCCTGTTATTTCTTCAGGTACAGAGTGGTGGGACATACAGTAACACTATTACTCTTCCTTGTAATTCACATCCACCTTTGAATTATTTCTTGTCCTTCCAAATGAGTTATTGTCTAACATCGAAGAATCTAAGCTCTTTTTTTTTTTTTCCCCCCCACTTCTGCCCTGAATATCAATGCTGAAAAATAATAATAAAAAAAAATCCACTTACGTCTCTTCTTCCTAGACTTAAGCCATTCACTATAGATTTCCTAAATCAAGTGAGTGGATCACTTCTAATTAACTTTCATTTGCTGAGGTTCATGCATAAATTTTTTGCAGAGCAGGCCCCAAACAAGAAAGAAATGAGGATGTTACCTGTCTGAAGTTACCAAGTCAATCCTCCATGTCAAAAAGCAAGATTGGTCACATGTGTAGCAGAAAATTAAATTTCAGCAACTTATCCCTTGGCTATAAATGTCAGGAAAAATCAGTAACAGAGAGAAGCATTTGTGCAAAATTAATTCTCTAGAATTAATTTTTCTGTATAGGAGAGTATGTTGTTCATATAATCAGCACTCTAATTATATTCTTTCCGATGAACTCATCACTCCTTGACATTTATTTTACATCACTTCCACTGTGTCAGTCTCAAAATTAAACCAACACCAAAATGTTTACCCCTGAGTCTCCCTCTCTTGGATTTTCCTGGTCCCAGGGACTGTTTCTTCTGCAAACTGGCTGCACAGCATCTTGAGAGGATCCACCTATGGAAGGAGATGAGCTGTTTGCTAAGTCAACCTCTCTTCAGTGCTGTTGGGATACCAGTTCTCATTTGAGTTGTGTATGTCAAGCCTCTCCTCTCCCCATCGCCTTTAAATTATCCATTCTGTACCCTGCATTCCTCTTCTTAGGCTCTGTACCAACCCAACACCCTGCCTATGTGCCATGGGAAGTTCTGGGTTAAAATGAAAACAAATAGGTACTCTGCCTGGGTGAGCACTGGTTGTTATTTATTTCTTCAGCTCTACATTCAATGGATAACCCCCAGTTGTCAAAACTTAAGGAATTCAGTCTAAGTTTTATAGCTAAGTTGCACTTTTTGGCTCTAATGGGGACCTGAAGTATACCTGTCAGAAGCCATCCTGAAAAGCAGGTATCAGAATGGATCAGCACAGCAGCAAAGTCATCCCACATCTTCAAAATAAATCATGGGCATGGACTTCTCAGATCTGTTCTAATGAAACATCACATCTGATTTCTTCATTAGCCATGTATGCAAAATAAGCATTGTCTTCAATGTATTTTACACATATATAAATATTTTTATATTTATATTGCATATAAATGTAATATAAATGTTCCATTTTGTGTTGTGGCAACTCGGTTTTGCAGTATCCATCACCTCCCACTTGCAGCATTGCTAGATCTGTATTTTTAAAATGGATTTAGCACTCTCATCAAATGTGATTTGAGAATCCAACAACAAACACTATTAGCATCTGCAAAAAACTAATCTTAAACCTGGCTCTAGCCTAAAAAACAGGGAATGGTATAAATCAGTGAGAAACATGGGAAACTGCCAGATTAATATTTCATAATACTGAGATGAAAATGTGTCTGGAGAACTGGTTACTTAAAAGAATAAGCCAGTGTTTTTTTCTATTAATATTCTTAATTATTTCACCTTCCAGATTTATTATCATAATGTATTGATTATATATTATCATAATTTATTATAATATATATTATTATTTCACACTCAGGTAGCAGGTCACAAGCCATAACTTCCACATTTATAGCAATGAACTAGGTTGGACACTGGAAAGGCATAAGAAGAAAGTGGAAAAGCTAAAAAAAGGGACATAGAAGGATAGAAGAAAGACATTGGTTGTTTTTTTGTTTTTTTTTTTGCTTTAGTCATGCTCCTTTAGTGGATAGGGTGTAGGGTGGGCTATGTGATTGTATCAATGAGAGAACATGTATGTATATTCCTGTGTTCATCACAATAGAATAATTGCATGCAGAGTTTGAAGAATTTTATCAAAGTTTCAAGGTGAAGCACTGACAATTAGGGAAAAAAAAGAATTAAGAGCATGCCTGCAAATGTAGTTTGGCCTCTGGTATGTATGCATTATGGTGCAGCTCTTAATCCCACCATCACAGGCTTTTTATTTACAGAGAACTGTTGTCTCATTCTGTGTTCAGGATTGACAGGGTGTACTTAATGAAAAGCTCTTTAATATTTTATTTTCCTGTTATTGTTCAGTATGTGCATTTAGTTCTTGTTTACTGCATTACATCCAGACCTTGCTCTGAGTACACAACCATCCGTATCCTTCTAGACTTTTCTTTTCATGACTAATATCCTAAGTGCTCCACAAACACTGAAAAATTTATCTTCTCAAAAAAAAAAAATCAAAAAAAAAGAATGCTGTCATTACCCTCTTTTATTTCTGAAGCCCAAAGACTAACCCACAGAGGAGCTCCAGTCAAACCCAGCCACTAGCACAAAGGATGCTGAGATACAGAGCACCGAAGTTTCCCAAGTGTTTGGCAGTGGATTTGATTTTGTATGCTGAGAGCACAGCTCTGATCGACTCCAGCCCCAGTTGTGATCATTTGACACCTCTGCCAGTCAGGAGAAAGAGTCTCATGTTGGGCACCCTGGCAACAAGGAACAAGCTCTTAATGACACCACCCGAAAACTCCGCTTGGGCTTCAAGTCCCCTTGCTAAGCAAGGCAGCAGAATTCAACTGAAAAGATGAGGATAAAACCTGACACCTGAGTTCAGCGTGTGAGTGTGAGATTTGCCTTGCTCCTCTTCAAATTCCTTGTTCAGAAACAAAGGAGCTTCTGAAAATGCCCAGCAAGGGAAGGAACAACCCCCTGTGACTTTCTTGAGATGCACACCACACCTTTGCCAGTCCTCATTCTTCAAAAAAAACCCCAAAACAGATGTGTTCTCCATCAGGTTAGAGCTGAAATGACAGTGGCATGTGGAAATCAGTGAAAGACAAGTGGGAAATCAGCAAAGAAGTTTTGCCACATATTACCACCACTGACAGAAACATAGACACAAAATATAACTGAGGTTGGAAGGGCCTTGAGACTGCAATCTCCAACTTTTGCCATAATTTATGGCAAATAGGAATGTAGAACCTTGCTACTAAGAATTTCTGATTCTACTCAGGACACATCATCTGGACTGAGTGAGCCATGTTAGGCCATCATCTATCTAAAGATTCTAAATATCAAAATTACCTCTCTAATGCCAGTCACAGATAAAGAAACTTCACCTACAGCCCCATTCCTCAACACAGAGGACTGATAAAAGTCCAGAGTCAGTTGGAATTAGCAGTAAATAATATGGATGTCTTTTCTAAGAGTCATGATGATGTTAAGTATGGTAAAATACAGCATGACATAAACCTAGAATAAGCCCACCAAGTTAAAAAAGGAGGTTTTAGTTCTATTTATACAAGTCTAATCACGAACAGTTCTTTGTTCTGATCTGAACAAAGCCTCTCAGGACATTTGCCAAATGACCATTTCAATGTCAGTTAGTAAATTAAAACCAAAGGGCAGCATACTTAGATTTGGAAGGCAGGATTCAAGCAATTTCTAACATTGCACTAATTACAATCCCTCATTGTAGTGCAATGAGTAGTCAGTGTCAGCATCCAAATCACTATAACAATATACAAGATAAATTTATAGATTTCTTTATTTATCTTTATCATAATAATACTGTTCAGTAATCATTGCTGAAGCATGGAACAAGGTGAGCACTGTGAACACAACCTGGATAAGATAAGAGGTGGGTCAGACTAATGAAATTTGGCAGAGACTGAATGATCCTGCCAATAAAATTACCCAAAATGTCAGCACTAGTTTGAAGCCTGGGCTTTCTTTTAGTTTCTTTCTTGTGCTCCTTCCTCTCTAGCTTAGCTGCACTCCATCTACTTTTCCTTTCTTTTAATGCTAAAATATTCTATTGATTTAGAAACAGTCAGTGCAGATGCCACTGTCCAAAAAGTGAAAGCTTGTTCTTTCAGTGACAAGAAAAGGTAGTTTCTAGCCCCAAACAGTCACACAAATGAGTATATAATTATTTGATTGTAATCCTGCAGAATCAAAGAGTTTATTAGGGGCCACAGTGTATTTTGTTCCTCCCATGTCCACTGAGTTCATGTGCCCTGGGAAAAAAGGTGTTGAAGTGTTAGAAGCTTCTTTGGGTTTTCCCCATGCTTTTTTTTTACTCCTTTTCTCCTCTCTTTCACTGCACTATATTTGTTTTCCCAAAATATTTTGCCTTAAATCTGTTTGCTTTCCTAGTCTTCCCACCTATTCCTCCTTCTTTTCTAGTTCCTTCCTCACCCTCATATTTCTCTTTGCTTTCTTTCTGTCCTATGTAAATATCCATAGTATTCACTATCCCAAGTAATTCCTTTCCCACGTAATCCAGGTTTCCTTATTAGTAGTATTATTTAATATTTACTCTAACATTTGTATTATTTGTATTTCAAAATAAATGAGACACCTTAAGTGACCCCAAAGGCCTCAAGGGCTAGAAATAGCACATATAGGAATAGTATATTAAGAAACAGTGCTTATGCAAACCCACTTTCAATTAAGTAAATAAGACAACAAAAAGGAGAGGGAAGGGAATATTACCACTTCCAGAGAGATCAAATTTAAGTGATATGAAAATTATTTCTGAAAGCCTAGGGAAAAACCTCATCAGATCCTGGCTGGGCTCAGATGTCCTACCTCTTGGTCCCAAGACCTCAAGAATGAGGCCATATCTGTCTGCCTACTGCTATTTGATCTGCCAACCTTTCCTTCAGCCTGGATGATCTCCTCAGGCTGCTAGAAGGAAGAAGAAGATCTGTCTGGTTTTCTATGAGGCTCTCACTTCTTGAAAGAATCTTGGCTCAAGAAGTTCCCCTGAAGAAATCTGCATACAGCACAAAGAAATCTGTTTTCCTGGGTCTGCATTTTAATTGACACCTCAAGTCAATGAGAATAAAAGCAGTGGCATGTGTAGGTCAAGCTGAAGAATTTGCAGCTAACCCAGATAAGCCCAGCCAAGGCCAGGAAGGGAGTTCTCTGGGTGGGAATGCCTGACCTTTCAGGTCAGACCCTTTCTTCCAGTCCTTCCTTTCATGGTGGGTGAATGCAAACTTCAGTGCAGAGACACGACCAGAGAGAATGGCAATTTGGGATGAGGAATGAAAGACACTTCTTCTGGGCTCACATAGTAGCAGTCAGTACATTTTTCTTCTCTCTCTCAAGTGGCAACAAAGCTGCTTCTCCACCCACCCATTACTCAACCCAGCCTCACTGGTACTAAGCTAAGCTGAATCAAATAACCAGCCCTCCACCTCTGAAGCCCAATAATCACCTCTAACCCACTTAACAGCCCACCCTTAGTCACCTCCTAATGGTCATTATTTGAGGCTACAATTGCAACAACCCAAACAAATTGAACTTTCGATTGCTGCTCAGCTACATCCCAAAGAACCATTTGAAAAAAGAAAAAGCAGCAAGATCAAGATTCTTTTTAACAGAATTTTGTATTGGCAGGAACAGAACAAGCAAAGCCACAGACTTTAAGCCTCCCTGGTCTCAGGCAGGTATAGCCAGGCAAAAAAAATATCCACACCTTTCCTTTGAGTGTAGATTGCCAGAACCTCCTTTGATGTAATTCTGCCCCGAGGTATCCTAATGCTGTCTGTATCATAGCATTGAACTTTCACAAGTGATCCTTGCCTCAGCTGCTGTTCAGTGAGACCTTTTATGTAAAAATTTAGCCTGTGTTCAGATCTTCCCTGCAGTTGCAGCTGCAGAGGTATAAGATGCTCCAAAGCTCAGCCAGTTTGGTACCACCTCTCTGTTGGGGGTTGCCCCCCTCCCAGCAGGGCCAGCAGAAGGGAAGGAGCTTGTTCTGGGAGTGAGCCTCATCCACTCCTGTGCAAGGAAAAGATCTGAGCTGGAAACACCAGTGCAGGCTGTCTGAACTGAGCCAGCTGCCTTTGCACTGGAAAAGAAGAATAACAGCAAGGAGCTGGGGGCCTGCAAGAGCTGACATCCTGCACTGAGCTCTGCAGAGCAGATGATGGCAAGGGGAAAAGCTGGCTGCTGGCTCCTGCTTTTCTCTTTTGGCTTTCATTGTCTCCACGACTGAAATTGGAGTTTGTTCAGAGCAAAAGCACCCACAGGCATGAAAAGTAGAATCTGTAGGTGCCCTTGAATTTGTGTCTGTACAGACTGCAGTTTGTGTTTTCAAAAGGAGTTGGTAAAGTTTGTTGGATGCATTGCAAACTTGGGTGAAATGTCAAGCAGGCTTCTCTACTTCTGAAAGGCGTTTTGTGAGCACTTTGCTGCATCCCCAGGTAACAGGGGATGTGCCTGGAAGACAGGAGCAGCCCTGACAGCTTCCCAAGCTGCCAGCCTGCCCTGCAGGAGAGTGCAGCCTGATGTGCAGCCTGGGCTGAACTGGTCAGTGCCACCTGCAGTCAGTCCCCAGGCAAGGTTTAAAAATTAGAAAACATGACCTAAATTAACAGCTGCACCTTGTTTTCTCTTATCCCTTTGCCTGCACTACCTTAGCACAATGCAGACTGCAAAACCTCTGCTCTGAAATCACATAGAGAGAGGTTTTGATAAGCTATCACCATGTCAGACATCTCTCCAAGGAGGATCTGAGGAAAATCTGAGGCGTTGCATCCATGCATATAAATTCAGCAACATATCAAGTTGTCTTGCTCCTAGAATGGGAAAATTCAAACAATGCAGACATGGCTGATGTGACTGAGCTCACAAGTTGTAGCAATGCTCCCAAAGCCTTCACATTCTAATTGGCAGATGTGTTTACTTCTGGGGCAGAGTGGAGTTCTTCCTCCCTTTCAGTTTGCTCCATCAATCTGGAAGGAGACTTCTGGTGAAAGGTGTCACTACTGTGATAAAATCTTCCATCATTAATTTCCCTGTTAACAAATGATGCTTGTACATCACAAGAACCATAACTCACAGAAAGATGTATTTTTTTTTTTCTGTCAATAGTAAAGGTAGTAAATAGGAAAAGGAATTCTTTAATAAGATTTTTCATTCTCTACTGTCCTCACTTGGATGAGAAGTCCAGAGTCTGGCCCCTTCTCAAAGCAATACAACCACAACACCTAGTTCCACGTTTTTCCAGTCCACTGTCTGCAGGGGAGGATCTGGCACCTGATTTTCCAGAGCATCTGCAGAGTTGCAACTGCCCATGAAATCAGTGTCTGTAGTGTCTTGAGAAGGCACAAGATTAGAAGGGTTTTTTTTGAAAAGCCAGAAAATTACTTCATTTCCTCCTGGGATGGGAAAAGAAGGTGAGCATCATGATGCAAATACCTCTTGGTTTATTCTAAATCAAACAGTTTATATCTTAATCAAAGAACTATGAGGTTCAGATGAAGTAAGCTACAGAAATTAATGACAGTTGTTGTTCAGGGGCCAGTTTCCTATATTAATATTGCATCAGCAAATTCATTTCACATCTGAAATACCTTTGAATTTTTTTCCCTTGGTATTTTCATAGTAGCACTGCACTGGCACTGGATAATTCTCAAACATTATGAAGCATAAATAGATACAGATGACACTGCCCAGTCTATTAAGGCCAGTTGTTTCTTGTGTCTGACATAAATCATTCTCTTTGGCATTTACATATTCTGGATCCGAAGCCTCCTGAGATCCAGGCTCACTGTGTGGATGTTATTTCTCATAGTCTGAGATACTTGTTCAGGTTTCCTTAGTGGAAGTAGAGACATTTAAGGGTAATGCTATCTAAAATGTTGATTCTTCTAGTATGCACACAGCAAAAAAAACGTGGCTGTGACTTTTGTTTGAGTTACATCTATCCTAAAAATGAACATCGAGGAAGACCACAAAAAGAAGAGCATAGGAGAGGGCTTTTTCTTGCATCTGGCCCCACATACCACTGTCATATGTCATAAAGCCACGGATGAATCTTGGTGGATCATTTCCCAAAAACCTTACCTCAGAGTAACAGGGCTTGAGCTGCCTCCTTTGGAATTTTGCAGGAGATTCAGGACCAAAGGTGGGAGCAGTGGCTTGGCATGCAGAAATGCAATAGAGATTCCAGCTCTGCTGCAACCCATCAGTACCCTTCCCTGAAATCTACACCTTCTGATGTCAAGCCCAGTCCTCAATGAATGGGCCATTTAACAAATTCATAAATCAAATCGTATCAAACCTGGCAAGAATAGAGATATAAACCAATCTGGTCAGATTCTAACATGCACATTAACTTTGCACTGAGTAAACTAGACTGGACTTCAGCATTTTCCATCATTGCTGCTCTTCAGGGCTGTGGTATCTTGGAATGGTGTTGAAGTTGTTTAAAGAAGTTATTTCACTGACTAAGTAATAAAGTGCCAAAAGCACCCAAGGGCTCCAATGGAATCAGCATAAAACCAGTGTTAAGCTGAAAAGAAGAGTGTAATTTATAAAGGAAGAGCAATTATCAGCAATAGGGTTCTGTCAAGGGCATAGGAGTGAAACAACTTGACTCAGATGGGGAACTGCAAAACTATATTTAATGCCCACAAAAGGTTAGGACCTTTGCTCTGTATTTCTGGGAATATGGGGATTCAGGCTGAGCAGCAGCTGTTCAGTGCCACATCACCTGGTTAAGATAAAGCAGCAGAGTGATTTCTTTGATACAAAGACATTCAAAAGATGGAGAGAAACCATGCACACGAAATAGCTTATATAAATTGCCTCTGGTGATGCTTCAAAATGCAGCCTGAGTGGATTAATTGGTGTTAAAAGAAATAGCCAGCAGAATAAAAACTGCTGTAATGTGACCAGATTTCCCTACAGGGAGAGAATATTTTGGTCCTGCGCCACATCTCTTGATTTGTCTATGGAGGCAGAGGATCAGCTATCATTAAGCACTGTTAAAAGATGAAAGATTCAGCTTGAGAGCTGGGAGCTTGGATCTAGCAGGAGGAGTGCCAGGCTTCTGGATTTCTGGAGCCAGTTTCCAAAAGCATATGGGATAGGTCACTAAATTTATCCCATGTGGACAGCTTGTTTGCATCAGCCTAATAGTGATGACTATATTCCTGGAGTTTTGCACACCTGATTGAAATATGTTTCCAGTAAGCATTACCTGATAGCAATGAGGACTGATTATTTGTGTCATAGGACTATGGGAAGATGATGTCCTTTCCCCTAGCCCCTGTTGGAGCCATATGTTTTATGTATCATTTTGATTTATCAATATGTACCAAACAGCAGCTCTGACTTGACTCTAATTAAAACAGGAATATGAGCCAGATTCTCACTTGGCATAAATAGGTGGAGGTCTGTTGATTTCAGAAAAGTCACCCCTGTTCTTACCAGAGCAGCATCCAATCTCACAGCACACAGAGCCAGAGGAGCCTGGATCAGCCCTTGGATGTCTCAGCCCAGAGCTTACCTGTGAAATAGTGACAAAACCTTGCAGTCACATACATGGCAACCCTGAGAAGTGTTCTGTGCTCAGCCAGGTGGCATTCATCTGCCTTCACCTAAGAAAAGCATAGTTGTTACCCAGGTGATACTCCTTTCCTTGTCACTTGTGTGATTTGTCCTATATTTTAATCATAAAATTATTTTTTAGACATAAAATCAGATTGAAACAAACATCTCCAAATTGTAGTTGTGCATAAAACTGTGTTTTAAAACTGTGGTTTGTGTTATTTGTTCCTTAAAGGAAAGGTAGCTCAGGCCACACTGAAAATACTGGAGAGCCTTTCATCTCATGGTGGGGTTGCTACACCAGCACCAAGGTATGTCAGCTCTTGACATCTGATAAATGATTTATAGACTACAGACAAGCTGGGGATCTCATTGCATTTCCTCAAATCTATAGGTTACATCTGAAAATCTGGTATTGAACGGGGTGTCTAATAGGTAGTCTTGCAAAGAATGAGTTAATGAAAAGGTTGAACTCTCTCTCTTTGTGTTTGCTTTGTATTTTTCACTGGTTTTCTTTGATGTAAATTCAAATTGTTTGGGCTGAAAGGACCGGTTGCTATTTGTATGGCAAATGGTACTCAGGAAACAGAGCAGGTCTTGCCAAGAAAGTTCAGTTTTTACAAATAATTCCAGACAAGTCTGTAGAGGGATAAATGTCTCTCACTCCAGGAGCTCTGTGTCCTTCTGATGCTGGGGACTCCAGGACTGGACACAAAAGCATGAAATTATCTTTAATGGTGTATCTCTGAGGGAAAGTTCTTGGCTGCCAGCAGGATGAGGAGAGATTTTGCCTTTAATTCTGTCCTAAGTAAGGAGTCAGTGGGTGCTGGCAGGAGGGAGGGCAGAGAAACTCTATGGGCTGTGCTGCAGAAGGGGGGACACCCAGCTGTATCTTGGTTTCTTCAATAAATAGTTGGGGATGAGTTTGATTAGTAAAGAGGGAAAAGTGAAGGCAGATCTGCAATATGTAGGAAGAGCTCAGGAACTCAGAGGGTGAGGGTGGATGCAGATTCTTTGCTCTCAGCCAGTTAGTGGCAAAGTTACTCCTCTGAGTGTCATGGATTATTACAGTAAACCAGATTAAATAGAAGTGCCAAGAAGCCATTGGTGATACCAGAATCCAGTGATGATGAGAGAGAAGAGTAGACCAAGACTTTGATCCAAAGGAAAAAAAGAAATGACTGAAGAAACAGATATGAGGGGGGGGAAAAGAAGAAAAAGAAAAGAAAAGAAAAAAAAAGAAAAGAAAAGAAAAAAAAGAAAAAATCTCTGAGCAGCTCTTGACCATTACGTTAACTCAAGGAAAAAAAAAAAAAAACAGACATTAAAGCTTTTGAAAGGAGACAGCAGCAAGTCCTTAGGAATGTCAGACTAAGTTTGTGTAGCTTCTACCTTTTGTTAGCAGGTGAGTATCAATCAATGCAAAGAGCTGAAAAATCAAGTATTGCTGATGCAGGACTGCTTAAACTTTGTGACTCAGATCATTGAAAATACCAAAAAAAAAAATCTTCTACAGTATGTTGATAATTTCTTGATGGAACCCAGAGGTCATTCTTTTTACCCCTGCTGTGTTCTGAAAGCTGGAAGTGAGGTGCTTGAAAGAAGGGCCGGACAGCTAAAGAGTGCTTCTTTCCATTTTAATATTTCTCATTTTCTAACAGGGAAACAAATGTGCTGTGCAGGAAACCAAATGAGCATGTGCAAAAGTGTTTATTGCTGGCTCTTGAAAAAACTCCCCAGAATGGAAACACGTGTACCCTGAAACTTGGAGATGGGACAAGGCAGAGGGAGGAAGTGGAGGAAAACCCACATGGGGACTTTTTATTAAGAAAAGTGTCAAAACACTTTCCCAGTAGACAAGCTGGTTCAACCCACGGCCCCACCAAACTCCTTTTTGACCATCAAGTTTTATCAGCTTTGGAAAACATGCTTCAGAAACACCCAACAGAGATGATATTACCAGAGCTGGATAAACCCTCTGAAACACTTCATAAAAGAATTACAACAAATGTGGAAGAATTTAGGCAGCAGGGCTTGTCTGCTTCCACCACCTCTGCTCATCCATCCCTGCAGCCTGAGCAATGCCCACAGCAATCAGTGCAATTCAAGCTCATCAGCCTTCAGCTGCTGTCCCACCCCAAGGACCAGAAGTGTTTTGTCCTTCCTTGTTAAAGCTACAGCCAGAAAGCTACTCCTCTAAGTATCAGTTTCTACCTGCCGCTGTAGAAAAAAAAAAAAAAATCATATAAAGGAAAGAGCTGCTGTTGGAATGAATACCTTCTGCTTCATACTTGGGAGGAGGGAAATTATTCCCTGTGTTGTTCTTCTGCCTTAAAAACTTTCCCATCTCTCTCCACATGTCAAAATTAGACTTTTTATCCAGGACTGTACATAGAAATGTAATATTTCTGTTTGCAGTTCCAATTTCACAGTCGAGCAGGATCTGCAGAGACAGAGAATCCTAATAAAATTGCAGAAACATTTAATGCAATGACTGGCAGATGGGGAAAGGGTTTGTGGCAGGTCCATTATTCTGCCTATGCTAGCAAAACATGGCATGTTGCTTTTCTGAAGCACAGACAACGGTTTCATTTGCAATTTCAATCTAATGACTGAAATGTTTATTAGGTGACATTTTTTGAGACTGTGTTTACCACCTGAATGATCCAGTAATACAGAAAGAGTTTTCTTCTTCCCTTGAATTAACATTCCAGACTTGAAGTTTAATGAAGGTAAAGGTGGTCATTTCAAAAATTGCCTAAGTAAAACAACACAATTTTGGTAAATTATTATGCATATGTGATTCAACAATTAGAAGACAGCAGTTTATTCTGATCCACAATGGGAAGTCATTTAAACACAGGTAGGTATTTTAGAGTACTAATGGGGTAGGGGGATAGTACTAATAGAGAAGAAGATGAATCTCTGCAAAGTCAATCACATAGACTATTATATGAAGTTTCAAAATTTATTCCAAACAGTTCATATATATGAAATTATAGTTGCAAGTCTGGGCATTGGAATAAAATCTGCCTACCTACATAATAGCTCTTATCACAGGTCCTGGATCAAACATTCTGAGTTTTTCCAGTGCCTGAACCTAGTTGTCCCAAATCTGACCTGTCTGCTGTGTCAGTGCTCCTTGACACATATTGTCTGGGCTACTGGAAGTTGGCATGGATGTCCTCTCCAGTTCCATCCCTAAAACAATTCAATCTTTTAAGACAGGATTCTGATTATTAAGTGGGCAAAAGTTTTCAAAGTCAGTGAATGAGGAAGCACTGAAAGTCAGGCTGCACTGTCTGAACCAGGCAAACACAAACCTTGGGGAAAGGATATGTGTGTTGGGTTTTGATTGGGGTTTAGTGGGTTTTTGTGTTGTGTTTTTTTTTTTTCCTTTGGTTTCTCCATGTGAATCAAAACTCATTTTTAATGCAGGTTTAGAAACCAAGTGAAAATCACTTCAGCTGATTTTAGCTGACCCCGGGTGAGCCTCCATCATCTCAGGTTATGAGGGAGTTATCATGTGATTTGCCATGTGTTTTATTCCTACAAATTACCATCAAGTCTCCAGATGACTGCAAATGTGAAGGTAGTCCTTGAGGCACAGTTTAATTTGTGGTGCTGAAAGGCTGTGTTATGATCCCTCTCATTTATAATCCCAGCCTTTCTCCCTTTCATTCCCAGAAAGCCCCACTGTGGTTGTGGTGAGGCTACCTCAAGCCCAGGAGCATTAGCTTCTATCTCTAATTAGTGGCCTTTTAATAATGGCACAGAGGAGGTAAGGGAAATTTGCCTGACTTTTATTCCATCTCACTTTATCCCAGGCTTACACACTGGACTCCAGCTTCTAGTGCTGCCAAGGCTTAGATGAAAAGCATTGGAAACGACACGGATTGCAGTTACCAAGGAGATAAATGCCTCCCTGAAAATAGGTCCAGAAATGCCACAGACAGCTAATGCCATCAAAATAAAAGCAGGGATCATCAGCAGTGATTCACAGGGCCTCCTCAGCACCCTCCAAGCCAGGACTGTCTCACTGCACCCCTCTTCCCTTCCCCAGTTTGTCAGCTGGACCATGTTGGGGTCACGCAGCGGTGGGGATATCTTCTGCTCCTGTCCTTAATCCTCTCTGCCTTTTTTTTTTTTTTTTTAATGGTTGTCACCTTGTCAGGCAACTCCTTGTTCCCCTTCTGTAATCACAGATCTTTTTCCCTTCCCATTCCTGTCTCGTCTCATTACAGAGCAGTCCTCTTGCTGTCCTCCTGCAGCAGACAGGGCTGGCTCCTGTGACACGTTGATCCCTCCCTGAGCACAGATCAAACTGATGCTCTCTCCCTCCTCCCTGCCTTCTGCACCTTATCTGGGAAAGCAGCTAGCTAGAGACTGCACCTTCTAATTCAACAAATCTGCTCCCCGTGGAGGAAATTTAGGGGTGTGTTGCAGCCAGTGATGCCAGCAGCCGAGGAGGTCAGCAAGCAGAGCTGGCAGAAACTGGCAGCAAAATAGGCTTGAATGTTCTGAGGCAAAAAGCCAAGCTTGACTGATGTGTCATCTGTATAATCAGCTTTATGCTTAGGCCACCCCTCCCTAGGAGTCCTCCTTACAGTGTGAAAATTAGGAATTAGCTTGGTTTGGGCATCCATAAGTGCCAAGAGGGCTGAAATGCCAGGATCTGCAGAGCCAGGCTGCCTGGGGTCAGAGGAGCAGTGTGTCCCTTCCTTGGGCTGGGAAGTCCTGTCCTGCACTGATTCCTCTCCATTTGTCACAAAAAGGCACGGGAGGAAAGTCAGCTGGGATCTCAGTGGTGTCCTGCATCCACAGCAAAAAAAAGGGGCAGGGAAATAGAGGCACTTGGGTTGCTGGTACTGGTTTCAGCGAGGTTTGTGCTGGTGGGTTTGCTGTGAATGGGGTGAATAGAAGCCTACCAAGAGTAGGAAGAAAGCCATGAAAGCTTCTGGCTTGGGAACTGAGCAATTCTGAGAGAATGCACTGATGAAGGATGTGGTACCAAGGATGCTATTTCAAGAGTCACTTCCCAGAGTAGGAGAAAAAAATGACATTTAAAACTGACAGAACTTGATTTAAACTGACGGGCAAAGCTTGGAACTCTGAAGAATTTTTTAAAACAAGGTTTCAGAGAAGACTGTGGGCTGGTCTTGCAGGTTTCCACTCTGCCTTGGAGAACAATGAACTAAAGACCAGCAGCACAGCAACTCTGGGGGCAAATGTTGCAGCTCACAGATAACATTGGATATCTGATCTGCTTGGGTTTTTTTCTGAAGGGAGGAAGGAGGTTTTACAGTATCAAAAATAAGTTAAAAGAAAAAAGAAGCAAGATTAAACTATGCTGAAGATGTAGAGCTTTCTTTATTGATGAGTTTGTAACTTTCTTTACCTTTCAAATTGATGAAAACAGATTGCAGTGTGTGATAGCAAATTATATATGGTTACCATGCATGAGAGAAATAACATAATACATTACATAATCTCAAAACATATTGCAATCTAATTTTCTGGAATTTCCAGACAGAAAAAGCCCGAGATGAATAAAAAATTACTTTCTGCCGCAAGCTTTTTTTTCACCTTTTTTATGTGCTGTTCTTACTTGTTGGGGTTTATGAGTTTGTTTTTTGGCTGGCTGGGGTTTTTTCAGTTGTGTTTGAGGGTGGGTTTTTTAAGTGTTTGTTTTGTTGTCATTCATAGCACTAACAGGACTAGAAATATCACTGGACTCCTTAATGAGCTTTTCATTGTTGGCAGGCTGACATTTTAGGTATCTCTGAGCCTTTTTTAAATTGAACTGAGCTCAGTCTTTTGAACTCTCCTTATCATTGTGCATCCAGTGCTCCAACCACCTCCTGGTTCCAAAGGCAGTCATCTTTTGAGCCATCTTTTGAGAATACTCTCTCTTGGTTTCCATTCTCAGGAGTTTACCTTCTTGCCAGGCAATCTGTGCTTCTCACCAGCCTTGCCCATAGAACATGAGTAGCAAGGCTTCTGCCCATCCCCATCCCTATCTAGAGACAGCACTTGTGTAGCATTTACCCTGAGGCAGAGTCTACAGATGAGCTTCCTCCATCTCAGAAATATTTTATGGGTTTTCTTAAGGGAAGGGGAAGATGATTTTGAAATGCATTGTTTTCATCTTATGCAAAGTTCACCCTGACAGTCTGCTGCTAAGGATCAAAGCTTTATATGGCACACTGAAAGGTCAATGCATGTATTAAATTGTGCACTGAAAAATCAAAGCTTTGTAATTTACAGGCAATAGCTCAGAAATTCATACTTGAGGAGCAGGGTCAAAAAAAAGCTCTTATCCCTCTTAATTCATTTGGCAGCACAGCTCCTTTCTGTGTCATAGCAGTGCCTCCTGCTGCTGCTGCCATGCAGCTCTGATGATGTTTCTGCTAAAAATTTCAGGGCATGTAGGGCTCCATGCTCTCAGTCTGCCTCCTGCTATGGCACACCTGTTTCAGGTCTTCAGGAAAAAAGGTATTTTTGGAAAAGTTTGACAGCAGTTTTTTCTGTATCTCAGCATCCTCTTGGTAATGTGGCTGACATATGGTCCTTTATATGAGGTTTGTGAGGATTGTTTGCAGAGAAACTGCTGCATCTTTTGAGATCTCTTTGTGAAAGATCCCAGTGATGCAGTATGGATGTTTCATTGTGTAAAGTTTTCAGCCATGTATACAATATGCATTATCAATTATTATTTTACAATATGCATTATCAATTATTATACAATACAGTAGCTATGTATACATGTACTATCTAGGTGTACATTAAATACATCACAAACAACAGAAATTCAAAATTTAATAACCCTTTTCTATGTAATACTAATTTGCTTCAAGAATCAGCCTCCAACAGTTTTAGCTCATTTGAGTGTAACATTTTGAGGGGATAATGGCTTAGTGCATCCTTGCTGACTCAGAAGAGCTGCCCTCTTTACAGCCTGGGCATGGGTATGAATTCTGTTAAATTGCTCCACATCCCACGTGGGCAGGTGTGAT
Source organism: Phaethornis superciliosus (assembly GCA_023637945.1). Lineage (NCBI taxonomy): Eukaryota > Metazoa > Chordata > Aves > Apodiformes > Trochilidae > Phaethornis > Phaethornis superciliosus. The sequence goes on from JAJQWJ010000006.1 coordinate 1,387,882, forward strand.
TTATACCTGATTTGTATGGATTTATCCCAGGTCGGTCACTGAATTAACTGAATCTGTAAAAGGATTTGTATTGCTTTTAACTGCATCAATGGAAAAAATAACCTGAATTAAATGGGTGCATAAATGCATATGTGGATGAGGCCTAGGAAGAAGAAAAGGAACTTTTTTTTTTCACTCTTTTTGGAGTTTTGATCTTACCCCTCTTTCACATACTCTCCTATCCATGAAAGATGATTTCAAAAAGTTAATGAAGCCATAGGGTAAAAGAAATAAGAATGAGACAGTTTTCCAGATTATTTCTCTCTTGCTGCTGTTTTTAGTGCTAAATGTGGTGTATATTAATGCAAGGGTTTAGTGGTGGCCTGGTTAGGGACACACTGGGGAGCTGCCCATGCCTTGTCTTCCTTGGTCACCCTCAGCAATGCCAAAGCCCTTCAGCCCAAGGCTGTTCCTTGCACCCCAGCTCGCTGGCCCTGGCCCTGCTTGCTCTGCATATTTTTGTATCATCTTAATAGTCCTGGCAGAGGTAGAGTATTGGAGGCAAACCAGAGGAAAGCAAGAAAAAAAACATAAAAACCACAACAGAAGACTGGAAAAAAATGTTTATGAATGAAGATTGACTGAACAGAAGTTATTTATCCTGAGGAGGAGAAGAATGAGCAAGACCTATTAATAGAAAAAATGTCTTCAGAGAAAAAATGTCTGTTCTGTAAAGGAGAGGAAGAGCCCACTCCCTTTTTTTTTTTTTTTTCTGATGGAAAGAGTGATGTCCCAGGCATAAACTTCAGCATGGAAGAGCCTGATTAGATGATCAGAAAAACCTCCTAATCCTAAGGAAAGGGAAGTATTGCAATGAATAGCTCAGGGGCACTGCAGTTTCTCATTCATTAGAAGTGTCAGAACGTTGTCCCATGTCAGGAGCATAGAAAATGGTACAACAGGACCATTTTTTCTGTTATTGCTGCATGCTCAAGGCATTGCTTCTCTCCTATTTGTGCTTCAAATATACTGGGAAAACAATTCTAACAATTCTCTTTGTTCCAAAAGGAGCAACTACAACTCAGCTCCTGCAGCACTAAGCAGAAGCAAAATTTTTTTACACTAGCTTGGGAAAAGAAGACATAAAAAACAATGACAGAAAACTCCCTTCTTGTCTAGAAAAGCAATTGTTTCACAGGAGTAGTGATAGTGCTTGGGTTTGAAATGGACAGTAGTATAGCCTCAAACTGAGCTCCCTTTTGCTAGGATGAAAGGTTGCAGAGTGCCTTCTGCCCTCAGGAGCCAGGTTCTACTCCTCAAGTCTCTTTACAGTCTCTCCTTACCACATCCAGTGTGATTCTGAACCCAAGCACAAGTCCAAAATGGTTCTGTGGCCAGGACAGAACCACCAATCCTCCAAGACCCATCCAGTACAGATTTCTTTTGCCTGTTGCCAGTGTGAGGGACAGTCTGCCACCACCCCCCAGCAGTTAAGACAAAACCTCTCTCATTATTGCCATCCAGGTCTGAAGAATAAAATCACCTTCCTTTTTTAGGGTCTCAAATTTTCCAGTTTCTCAAGAGGAAAAAGCTGTGCTGCCATGCATACAGAGAGGCCCTGAGTTTGCAGGCTACTTGTCAGAATTCCATACAGAACACAGTATTGGTTTTCTTTAGATGTACTGTAGCAGTCATATTAAGTAAAAATATACCAACTGGCACAATAAAACACAGAAATGTTTCATAGATAACTCATGTGCATCACTATGTGTTACCCCTTCCACAAAAAGGGGAAGGGAGGGGAGGTAATTCCATGAACAACATGAAACAACAGCCCTCTTAATTTTTGTAATTTAAATCCCCCTATTGAAATATCTCAGCTAATCAGGGGAATAAGTTCAAAATACAATACTCTCTGAATAATGTAAAAATCCCTAAGTCTGGAGTATAAAGGAGCTATCAAACCAAGCTACTCAGAGGCTGTCAGGTCTGAGAGCAATTCCTACCCATCTTCACAGCAGCCTCCTGGTCTCCAGAAGTTGTTTGTGGGAGCAGTGCAGAGGCTGTGATTGCAGCCAGCTCTCACCCCACTCCTGAAGAGAGGAGCTCTTGATGCTCCCCCAGAAAGCTGCAGCCAGTGGCACACCTCAGCCTGAGGCTGCTCTGTCACAAAGCAGAAGGGTCCCCACAAATCTTTTCTTTTGCCAGCACGGTGTTCCCCGGGGTGTAATGAATTATTAGCAGACAGTTTGACCACTCCATCCCACCAGCAGAGTGTCTGATCATCCATCTATCCAGGCAGGGCTCAGGCACAGCTCAAAGAGGGTGCTGGGCAGTGGTTAGATCAGGATTTGGGGGCTTCTCCTCAGGTGGCTGCTAAATCACTCTGTGACTTTGAGCTTTGCTTTGGGAGCTTTGCCCTTGGCTCTTTCTTCAGCCTCTCCACAAATAAAAATGACCAGGAGGTATTTTTGCAAGGAGGTATTTTTATAACAGAAAGTACTGATGGCTTGAGGTGCTGTTAGGGAAGCTGAGGAGGGGCAAAGGACTGCAGAGCCACCAACTTGCACCCAGTTTCAAGGTTGTTGCAAAGCTGCAGAGAGCTCCACGGAAGAAACAGAAGCCTGCAGCTCTGCAGGACATTAGGTTTCCAGCACATTCACCATCCTGACATCTGCAAACTGTGTGATGAGTGTAGCATGGCTGGGAGCATGAGTTAGAAAGAAATGGCATGAGGACTCAAGGGGTGTGATGATAAATAGCTTTTATTTTTTTTTTGGACATGAAGAACCTAATCTGCAAGCCAAACTTGACAAGATCTTAATCCTAATATTGTTGCTAGTGGCTAAGGAGACCCTTTTGTTCCCTTTTGTTCCTCCATCCAAGAAAGCAGGGAGAGCAAGGAAAGAATGATGCCCTCCTGGTGCCCATGCTGGCTCTCCCAGTGAGTCCTGCAGCATCAGGATGCATAAAGCAGAACACGTGTGAATCCTCCTGATCTGTGCTCATATATTGTAACCAAACCAGGCTGCTCCTTCCCCTCTTCAGAAATAAACCACTGATCTTTTGCAATGTTCAGAAGAGAGGCATTTTCCTCTGTATTTTGTGGAGCAAGAGAAAGCTTTTGGTGTTTAACAGCAGAGTATAAAATTGCCAGTGTTGAGATGTGCACTCAACCATTCAGGTTCTTGCATATTCATGCCATAAAATTTCAAGGTACTTCGCTGGATATAAGACAAAAAGCCAGCAGTGGTTTTAGGCACAACAGTATCGTTTTAAATTCAGTGATGTCCTGCGTGCTCATCCTCACACTGCTCATTGAGATTGATATAACTTTTATTGAGCAGTAATTGAATTCTGAAACAGACTCTTGTGCAACGAGGGTTTCAGGGTTGTTGCTAGCCAGCTCAGCCACCCTGATGGACAGAAAGGCATTAAGAGAGCACAGTCAGGAAAATCACTTTCTCTGTGAGCTGCAGAGGGCCCATGGGACAAACGGGTGGAAAGTTTGGACTGAGGCACAAGGAAGTAGGGAATGCAAAGACCAATCAATTTATTAGAATATTAAGCTTATGTGGTTCCCATATTTGCCCCATTCCTGTAGGGAGAGCGTGCTATGGGTGACACACTGAGAGCAGGGGTCACCTGTGCTCTTTTGGTGTCACAGCAGTGCCAAGTGCAGCATGCAGGGGATGCTGAAGTTTGCATCCCCCTCCTCATCCTTCCTAAAGCTAGCTGGGAAACCTACTGAAGTGAAAGAAAACCCTGCATGCTGCTGCCTGTACCCTGCCCACCTCGTTTAAACAAAGCTTTATACCACTGAGCTTGTCCAGGCACCAGATCACTTCTCCATAAAGCTCATTTGCAAATACATAGCTCATTTTTCCTGAATAAATAAAAGGATGAATGGCTCTTAAAATTATGTAGTAATACCAAGGATGTTTTCCACGGACAGGAAGAAATAATGGAGCAGAGGATGGAAGGGATTTGTGTATGTAGTAGTAATTTAGAAAATAATTTCAGAGTGCATCCTGCTCAGTGATCTCAGCTTAAATAAGCTCAGGAGCCAGAGGATTTAGCTCAGAGGTGTAGTTAGCAAGCATTGCTCAAGGTATTGTGCCAGCCCACAGTGCCTACCAATTAACTATTACCAGTTGAGAAAAGGAAATGCATTTCTATTTTTAAATAAGGCAACCATTTTTATAGAAGCAACATTTTTTATTGCTGTAGTTATATGAATAACATCAACAGAAGCCAGTCCAAGTGAAGAAAATTACCTCTCTGTGTTCACTCACCAACTGTACCATGTATCTGGATTTTAACATCTGGTTCAATCCTGTTTCACCACTGCAAACATGAAGTAGGTACCAATTGATTTGAAAAAGGAATGTGCTACAATTCAACACTAGCTGCAGGGCAGTGAATCAAAACCACTCACAGGCCTGTGGCTGTCTCTGTAGTGGCTGAATCCTTACATACAGGAGCCTTAATAATGCAGAGCTTGTCCAGTTTTGTGTAGCTCTCTGTGCACCCCAAACTCACCTTCCTCACACCTGAACTCACGTGGTGGACAAAGACAGCAGCTGAGCAGCATTAGGGTTTGACTGTTTTGATGAACTCAGATACACCTGAGCACAAAGCCAGAGAGCATGAAAGGTGCAGATCAGGGTAGGGAGATCCTCAGGTCTCCACAAAGGATGCCAGCATTTTCTGATTCAGCCCAGACCCTCCAAACATTTTTTTTTTTTTTTTTTTTTTTCCCCCAGTAATAAGGCAGAAAGCTTTGTGTTGCTCATGCCTGAAAAGGCTTTCAGAACAGTAAGAGTGGACCTTAAATTATAGGCTTTTTCCTGCTTCTCAGCACAGCATGTCCTCTTTGCAATTTCTCCTGAGCAGCCCTGTGTCACTTCCTTTACAATAACAGTCTAGAGCGGCTCTTTGAGACTGTTCAACCTTTCAGAACCACAAAGGTACAGTCTGCTCCTTCTCCCCCCTCCTGTGTGGACCTGGACCACCCTGCCTCTCCCCATCTCAGCAGTCACTGCAGGACCAAGTAAGTCTCCAGCAATTTCACTGGGAATTGACATTAAGTCATTTGCATGCAGGGTGCAGTATATTGGATATCTTGCCTTACACCCACAAAATACAGTTCTCAATCCACTGAAGTTTCTCCACTTGTGACAGGACCGAATTTAGCCCAAGACACATTTTATTCTCACTTTGTGTTCAGTCAGATGTATTATGGCTTAATGCTTGCATGTAAAAATGAATTGTACCTGTTTGAATTGTTTGTGAATTCACTCCACACCAGTATAAAGAAAACTTCTGTGCTTTTTGTGTGTGGCTCTTTAGCTCCACTGTCTGGTAGTGATTTGACATTTTATAAAGAAATGTAAAACAATTTGTTTTCTGATCTAAGTAAGATGTCACTGTTACACTCCACAAGACTGAGGTTATTTAAGGTCCCTGGGTGGTATAGCTGGCTGTCAGATAAAGATGACAAAAGGCATATTGATACTAAATTCTTGTTTGCTATTGTGCAAGGCCCTACACCTGGGCTGGGTCAATCCTGAGCACAATTACAGGTTAGGTGGAGAATGGACTGAGAGCAGTCCTGAGGAGAAGGACTTGGGGGGTCTGGTTGATGATGAGAAGCTCAACAGAAGCTGACAAAAAAATTATCAAATTGAGCCCTCAGCTCATCTGAAATCTGGGGAATGTAGAGTAACATTTTAAAATGTTTTATAAAAAGAAAATAGAAGGCAAACACACAACAAAGCACATGATTTCACCCCAGGTAACTTTGTCAACCCCTTACTCTCACACTACTCATCCTATAACCTTGGCTCCTGAACTTTTCTTATGGTAAATCCAAACACATTGGAAGTCTTCAGCTGTATTACACAAACTTGTCTGCCTAAACCCGTTTACCATTTTTGCTCTAATTCAATAAAAAGAGAAGTGTAATACTTTTAGAAAAGTAGAGGAAGAAAATTAAATGTGACAGAAACCATTTATGAATTAACATTATTGGAAGTAACACATCTTGTATTTCCCCAGGCAGCCTTCCTGGAGTTAGATGTAGAAAAGTAAATACATTTTTTAAATTATGGGCCAAAAGGCTTAACAGAAGCAGTTTTCAAAATGAGTCTTTTCTAACAGGAGGACTTAAGTGGGGCTAATTGTTCTTTTCTGTCTTCATGGAATACTCTATTCCTCGATAAGCAGATGTGTATTTATAAATAAGCATTTCAGTCTGGCACCTTGTACCTAGAGGACTGATTATCAACATATTAATTAATAATTAACATATTAATCATATTTTCACAAAACTATTGCACTATTCAGTACATAACTGCAGGTTTGCTCTGATCTGTGAAATACCATTTGACAACTTAACCATGGACTTGGAGGGGGTGTAGGATCCTCTGCCACACATCTCACGCCTCATTTCTTGACCCCCCTGCTCTCCAGTTCCCACTCCCTCCTACCACAAACCCCCTTCCTCTCTCTTCTGAAGGCCCACAGGCACCTCTTGATAAGAAACAGGTTTGATTTATTGGACACAGCCCCCAGGTTCTGCTCCTCTCTGGGGCAGCCCTGGCTCCCTCTCTGTGTCCCCATCACTTTGCTTTTTCACCCACCAACCCAGCACCTCTTGAGCCAGGCAGGGTGCACACAAATGACCCCCAAGGAGGTCAGTTTCAAATGCCAGGGTTGGGATGTGGCCGACACTGCAATGCCTCTTCAGCAGCTCCTCAGCTTTAAATGAGCCTTTCACTTCACCTACAAAATACGTAATTTATTTTTTTTTCCCTGACAGATGGATAATGAGCACGCAGAAAAAATAGCTTTCATAACTGACTGGTTGGACTTAAAAAGTGTATGTTTGTATGCATAAAAATGTATACAGGCCAGCAGTGTCACAGGCTTAAAAGGAAAGATCATTATAGCTTCTGCTAAACGCAGCTATCCTGCTAAATTGCCTGTGATCCTGCAGAGCAAATCTTGCAAAAATAATCTGTGATTTCCCAGTCAGTTGTAAAAGTCAGGTTCCTTTGAACATAGTCTTGCTTCAATACAGCACTCCCATCTCTGTCACTTGACGTGCAGTTTTCCAAATATTAAAGCACTTTTTCAAAGAGCTTTGTTGCCACACGAAGGACAACTCGAGTCTGTGCACAATATTTATGAGGCAAATAAAAGACAAAGCAAGAGGAAATGCAAACCAGAAAATATTCATGTTATACAGTCCATGTCAAACAGCACCAGACTCGCAGAAATTAATTTATTTTTTTATATATAAGCAAGTCTTGAGACATTTTAGCTAAGTTTTGTTGAGCTGGTAGACTGAACTACAATGTATTGCCTGAACCTGAACACAGTCTGTTACCTGACTACAGTCTCAGCTTTTCTTTCACACCTTTAGAAGGCATAGAATTTTGTTTGAAATAGTACAAGGAGCCTTCCACCCTTCTGGGAACAAATGCTATCTATGGAGGATCAAATCATATCAAATGGAGGCTTCCTGCTGGTTGCTTTGCAGCAGGAATGGTGGAGTTTGGCCCATTACATCAGCTTTGCCAGTCTGTCAGTCTTAGGAAAGACAGTAAGAAGAGAAAGGAATTCCTCTTTCATGCTGTAGGCTACCAAGGTTAATGTTAAACTGATATCAAGGAACATCAAGTCTGAGTTTTGTTGTCAGACTGACTGCCTCCCTTCTGTGGCACCCAGACATAATTTTTAGCCTGGCATTTATAATCTTCTAAGATGAGGGTAGCATCTGCTGTGATGCCACCAACCTGAGCACAAGTGCCAGTCACCAGCTAAGCTCAGGCTGTAGCTGCTCTCAGCTCCTGCCCTCTCCTACTTTTCAAGCCAGCAGCTGTCTCCTAAACTTTTATCCATTTTTCCTGCCCTCTCCTACTTTTCAAGCCAGCAGCTGTCTCTTAAACTTTTATCCATTTCTCCTGCCCTCAAATGAGACTTAAGGTACACTCAATTAGTACCAGCCATGATTATCTGGTCCTGGAAACCTTTTTATTCCTGACAGACTAATTAGTAAAATCAAGTTACTATTTCTGAAATAGATTATTGGTTTAGAACATTGGATATCCATCCATCTTCCTCTTGGATGTCACATCTAAGCCACTGCACACATCATTGGGGATATAGTCTGGCCTCTTGATTTACAAATCAGGTTGTTAAGAATATAGTTCCATGATATGCTAGCACTGGTAGCAAAATGATTCAGGTGTTTAAAACAATCTTGATGGCTTTTTTCCTTTTTTTTTTTTTTTAACTCAGAACATTTTAGTGATTGGCTTAATGAAGTAACACAAAATAACACTTTTTCCACTATAATGAGGGAAACAAAAGCAACACATTGATGCCACAGGACAAGAACAACTGTGTAAGGGCAGAAAAGGCTGAAACCATCTTTTTCATGGAAGAAAACACCTCTCTTTGAACTAGATTAAAAAATCAGAGTTACTGACTTTCCACCTTATTCTGAACGTTGTTGTTCAAAGCCAGTCAAAGCCAAATGCTATTACAAGTTTATTTGGTGGACTGGAAAGTAGATGGATGCCACTGACTAGAGCATGATGGATAAACTTGGGAAAAGAAAATTAAAATTACCAAGTCTTGAACATTGATTGCTTCTAAGAAGGCAGATGCTTGTTGTTGTTTATATTTTCTACAAGATTCACAGGCAGCAAATACCCTTAACAACCTACATGAATTTTTGTCTATTCAAAGCCTGCAGGCAAGTTGAATATTAAAAAGTGAACTAAATATTAGATCCAGATAGGAATTTTTACAATACCCAAAGAACTGAGAAGGAAAGAATCTTAGTTGAACAAGAAGCTGCTTCGTTTTTTTTTTTTTTTTAATCTGTACTTATGAGATTTTCTAAGTCACAAAGTTTTAAACAAAGTTAGAATCTGCTTCTTCAAAATTCTTACATAGCATAAAAATGTAAATTACACCATAATCAGAGGAATGAATTCATCATAAACAGCATCTTTATGGAAAATGTTGAGAAGGAACACTGCAGATAAAGGAAGAAAATCTCATTACACCATTGTGAGAGAGTGTGATGGTAATAGTTCTTGGCACCAGCCTGCTATAGATCTTCTGGAAAACCACAGGGGGAGTAAACACAATCTCTCATCAGAACCAAATTGATACTTAAAACTCTTGCAAGGACTCTGAAAGTGTCACCTGAAGATGCTGGTGAAAGGAAAGGATCTTGCAATATTCCAGAGGCAGGAACCAGACAGGGGACTCATTTCTCCTGTCACCACCTGTCTTCCTCTGTCCCTACCAGAGCCACCCAAAGCAGAGCCTCAGCTTCCAGACTCAGTCATGGTTGTGCTGCCAATTACCTTCCTCTTTTCTTCTTTTTCTTGCACAGAGGAAGAGGCAAAATAATACAGAAGATAAATTATAGACCCAAAATAATGGGAAACATTCAGTGTCCTGACCTTCAGGTACTGTTCAAGGTACAGGAGCTGTGCCTGATTTTCCCCTCAGACCAAGTGTTTCATTAAAGAGGAACAGAGAACACCCCAGGCTCAAATCAGTGCCATGGGCTGAGCCTGGTGGGTACCTGAGGAAATCCCCCCAGAACCTCCTGGGTCAGAACCAGGGCTCTGAGGCTTCCACTCCCCAGTGAGGCTCAGGAGCAGAAGAGACTCAGCGTGGGGGGAAAAATCCATTGAATTCCTCCCTCTCCTTCCTCCCCTTGTTCTCTCTGCTCCCCTCGGGTGTTGTCTCTCCAGGTGTTGCTTTCTCTCACCTCCTCCTCCTTTCTCTTCCCTGCTCTCCATCCCCATGTATCTCCTCTTCTCCAGCACCTTCATGGCAGAGGCACACAGATTTTTTTGTTCAGTGATGGCCCGAGGTGGGACGGGCATCCTGGAGCTGGGAGAGCTCTCCAGAAGCTGCTTCCATCAGCACCCCCCAGGGGACCCCTTCCCTGCTGCCATTTTGGCACCGCAGCACCCGGAGCAATCAGGTTGAGGTAAAAGAGCAAATCTTGGGGAGACAAAGAGCCCCTCCAGTTTAACAGGAAAATACATGGTGAAAATTCCAATTTTGAGGTCTGCTGTCATAAGGACAGTGGTTACTGATTCAGAGGAAAGGCAGTTTGATGTTCCTTTTAATGTCAGAATCACCTAAGAGGTTTGTTTTCAGTTTATTTTCTTCTTTACACACTTGTTGAGTAGGAATACTTCTAGGAGAACAAACTGAGTGCAGGGAAGATTTGTATTCAATGAAACACACTCAGAGATAAAACTCAAGACTAGGGAAAGATCTGTGCTCCTACATGGGTTATTCATAACACTTCCAGCACTTAAAGATGAGATCTTACACATCTAACATTTTCCTCAACATGTCTCTTTGTGTTTTAAAACCGAGAAGATAAGACCCTGTTCTTTCTCTTTTCTTCTCACCTCGTAGCAATCCACCCATAAATGCTCTTAGTGGTTCAGGCTATCTGTATGTTAAAGAGTATGTTAGGAGATATGCCACTGCACACAGCATTTTCCTTGAATATCTTGAGATCTCCAGACCTACCTCAGGAGTATTCACCAACCTAACAACTGTTACGGAATATGTAATAGTCCTTATATGACAGATACTGGTGTTTAAAATTTGGCTGTTGTCTGTATCCAGCTGTAAAGTGGATAACCCATCTTGTTTACAACACAATTCCAGCTCTTGCTTATTATCTGAGATTTCCCTTCACCAAGGACCCTCCTGCACATTTTTATTTGTAACAGTTAAAAAAATCCCCCACACCAGCCTCTGTACAAAGCCACCAAAACAACTGCTCTAATGCATTTATAAACAGCAAGTAGAAATAAAAAAGGGCTCTTATTATATTGAACACCTGGAATGAAACTCCATCTCAGGCTTCTGCTGAAAATTATCAGTTCCTAAATAACTATTCCTGGGATAGATTTGAAGACACCATTTGCAATTCATGTCTGATTTACTTTCTAATTAAACAGGGCTTACAAAAGTACTAATAATGAAATGCATGTCAAATCATCTACTGCAAATACCCAGTGTTATACATGCCTTCACATTTCCTATTTACATCCAGAGCATTTATGAAATATTGAGTTTCCAGCAGCTTTTCTGGCGTTGTGTTCAACAGGGGAGGCAGGAGGGGGATGCTGGGGGAGGAGGTGTGTGAAACAGCATTCCTTTAAAGGGACCTGGTGCAGTTATTTTGGCAAATGTGATTCAGTTTTTAAAATAGACAAAATTCAGGAGTAAAATCTACTTTTCTGGAAAAGTTTTTTTCTGTATATCCATGCAGTAAATTTCTAATATGGGAAATATCACTTTAAATGTCACGTACACCTGCCAGAATCCCACTCTTCAAGCACTTGTCCAGAACTTTTCCTCCTGATATTGCACTCAATATGTAGGATAAAAGTACAGCATTTATTTTAGGAACAGAACCTCAGAAAACTGAAAGATCTGACCTTGTTCTGTGGCAAGCTATATCATCCCTACAGCCTTCACATGGCAGCTGGTAAAGTTCAATAGAATTTAGTTATTTTTTGCAGTAATCACAATGCACAAGTGTTAATTATTATAAAGTTTCGTAAATCAAGTTCAAATCTCTTTTCTGATTTGCAGTGCCTATATGAAACAATAATACTGAACAGTTAGAATGAGACAGACATTTTAAATGTGCTTGGACACATTTGAATAAAATCAATGAGTTCTCTTTCATAGGGGCTGTGGACTACTTGCATAGGATTTATGAACTCTTGTATAGATTTCTTTACGTTCACAAAAATAGTCCTAGAAAGAAAGGATCATGAGTATACACATGAACATGTTTGTATTGCATTTATGCAACTGGCTTGAAAACTCTTTGTGGGTTTGAGGGCAAAACCAGCCAAAATCTGTGACTGACCCTCTTGAGTAACCAAGAGACCTAATGATGTTCAAATAAACCACTGAATTTGTTTCAAGGCATAGCAAAGCAGAAAGTCAATTCCAAGAGAAAGTGGTATTCCAAAATACTGAGAATTCTAGTTGGACTTAGCTGTGTTCATTTATTTCCATATTCATAAAGTTTTGGAGGTAATCTAGGTAGCAAAGTCAAAACACTGATTTCAGGTACGTACTTTGCTGGTTCTGACCCTTCAAGGCACCTTGTGCATCTGATTAGGGGAACTGCTGGAAAAATGTTGGATAACTGGTCAGGTTCAAAACTGAAACTTCATTGAAAAGTCAGGTTATTTCATTATGTGCTTTAAACTCCATTTACTTGTAATATTTGCTGGATATTTTCAAGTAAGCACACACTCTCCAAGCCAGGTCAAGGACACTGCTGAGAAAATCTTGGATCTGGCAAATTCTATTTGATCAGCACTGCAAATTCAATCAAATCAAAGTCTGTTTATGAATAATCTCTAAATACATAAAATCAGAGAATAATTTGGGTTGGAAGGGACCTCTAAAGGCCATCTAGTCCAATCCCCCTGCAGTAACCAGGGACACCAGCTACAGAAGACACCAGATACAGACACCAGGGATAGAGGAAGCTAATTTTTTCCAAACAAATTCTTCACTCTGCAGTGTTTGCCTGAAGCTACTCCCTGCTCCAAATGCCTTTTGATCTCAGCTGGCATTTTCAATGTATTCAACATAGGAAGAAAAATCCATACTGGGAATAACCGAGGCGCTGTGAATTTCAGAGAAAAGAAGTTTACTCCAGGCTTCTGTGCATGTAGACATGGATTTGACTGGCAAAATGCTGCTGCTTCTGCAGTCTAGCACCTTTATTTATACATTAGGAACAATTTAGCTTGAACAAAAGAAAGAATCCCTGGAAAATAGAAGAGCTCAGCTCTGTGGAGCAGCCAGCCCAGAACTTCATTGTGTCTGACTTTCAGATCCAAAGGGTCCATTCCTGGAGCCAAGCATCCCTCTCCACATGCTGATCTGTGCTGGGATGTTCCACTTGTACCTAAGTTACCAATGAAAGCCACTCATGTTTCAAACTGGTTTCTCCATCTCTTGTTTTAGGATGAAAACCTGTATCCATCAGCCTATTCCCACCTGTCAGCTAAGGCAGAGAACCAGGCTGTGGGCATCCTCTAAGTTCATCCCCAAAGTGAGTAAAACAAAATATAGCCCTTGCAATATTCTTGTACCTTGTTTTTTTTTGTTTATTTGTTGTGGGCTTTTTTTCCATTTTACTTATGCTTGGCAGGGAGTAGAAAAATCAGTATTTTTATTATTTTCTGCTATGGAGCTCTCCAGTACAATAGCAGGTCCAATTTGAAGTTGGAAATGTGTTGTTCCATCTTTAGCAATGAAAATAGAGTCCATCTCTTCTTACTTTGTTTCTGTGAATTTGGGTAGGATGGGACTCTCATTTTGGGGTAATATTCTGCCTTCTGTGATCCCTGGATAACATCTTAAATTTGCATTGAATTAAAATTGACTGATCTAGTTAATTAATCATAGCATACTCTCAAAGTCTCACCAAACCTATCATGGATTTCTCACATGGTGCTGAGTTTAGCTATTCATCTGGCAGTAAAATATCTTATTTGCTCTCTCCAGTGATGGATAATCTAACCTCTAAATCTAGCAAAAATTGCAGCAACTATTGAAAAAAATTACATGGATGTCATGAGATCCACAAGCAAACTTTTCCCTGCTAGTTTTCAGTTACTGATTGAGCCTTGTTTTCTGTTCCTTTTTCAGGAACAAATGGTGACTGATGAAAGCTTTTCACTGCAAATCAAGGGCATTCATCCTGTTTTCTGTAAAAATGGGGGTAGTGACAAATCCACAAACATTTTGCCTGAGTCTGTTCTTTGGAAAAGCTCTGGCATGGCCCAACTTCAATCTTTTACCCAGGGCATGAAACTAAAAGCAGTAACTGAAAGAAGCTTAGTTTAGTGGTTATGTATAAGACACATACTTTCTCTGCTTTGGATCTCTCACTGAGTTTTACATTTTCAAACACAGTTTACAAATTTGGAGGGGTTCACTGTCAAAACCACCAAGAGCCCTTGTGTTTGGCAAAAGCAGAAAATAAAAGGCAGGAGTGATTAAAGAGCAAATGGGAAGGATGCTCTAAAGATCTTGCAAAGCATTGCCACAGATGTGACAATGGGTCAAGTGCTGAGGCCTTTCCTTCTCCTCCTATCAGCTGGTAGCAGGAGACAGATGAAATGAATGATCTGGACAGGCAGCACAGTTAAGTGGAGCTGCAGGTCAGAAAATTTATGTTCTGACCTGCATCTGCCACTGGTGCAAGCCTAGACAAATCATCACATCCCTCTCCATCCCAGTGGTAAAGCAGGATGATACTTACCCACCTTTTAAGGCACTGCACTTCATGCTCCATCAGTGGTAATCATTCTGTGACTAGGAGGCTTAATTAGTTGAAAAACTTTGAGCTGTAAGATGCTTTGAGAGTATGAAGTGTTATCGTTAATAATAATAATAATAAAAATGTGAAAAGAATAATTTCCAGTAAATTAACACAGAACCACGTATCAGTTCCAGTCTTATGGATTTTAAGCCCATCATTTCTTCCTTCTTTCAGGAGGGTTTCCTCCTCACCCCTCCTTCACTCATTTCAGCCAACAGTTAGGTTCAGATTGCTTTCTAAATATTTAATAACAGCTTGGGACATTTTATTTTATGTTAATTCCGTATCATGCATCCCTGGGCTTCTAGGTTCCGTGCCAGGTTTTAGAATAAACAAAGCCAAATAATTCCTCTGTGTGTAGATCACATCATTCTCCCTTAGAGCTTCCTGAAGGTCATGTGAAATATCCAAAGGAGTTTTTTTCATTTTTCAAACCCTTCTCTCCACCCACCATCAAATCAAGCAAAGCTTCTCCTAATCATTATCAAGGAAACAAAAAGTTATAGTGCCAAGCAATGGACCAGAATTTCACACTCCATTTGCACAATAACTTTGAGGGCTGCTAATATGCTGTTTGCTTTTTAGCAGGCATCTCTGCAGCCATCACTGAAATGCTTTTTGGCACTGCTCCCAGGGCAACTTAACTATTTATGACAGCTTGTCTTGAAGTGCCTACATGAACACTAGGATGTCCACAGCAATCTGCAAATTGACCCATCCACATGGCATTTGAGATCAGATGGAAAGAGTTTTAATAATGTAATGAAGGTTATGGTAGATGTCATTTTTAATTGAACTTTTTTACTTATATTCCAGCAGCAGCTCTGGTTTTCCATCCCATCTTCTGGACAAGATATGTCAAATTGTTAAATTCTCCCATATTAAGAGACACTAATGACCTGACTCTTGTCGTTTATTTCACACTCAGACAAACAGTAAATGGGAAATCTAAACTCCCTTTCTGCATAAACCATTTTCCTCCAGAGAGGGAACCTGCCACACCAGACCCAGCTGTTTGCTGCTTGTCCAAGATGAGTGATGGATGAGCAATTTAAAAGACAGACATTCTTCACGAGAGCTTTCCTTTCCACACTGCTCCAAGGTTCAGAGGTGGATGTTATTTTTCAGCCTTTATTCAACTTTTTATTCTGTCTGAGAAGCAACATTTTTAGTCACACATAATAACGGGGAAAAAGAAAACAAACTTCAGCTAAGATCCAATCCCAGAGAGGTCACAGCTCCTAAGTCTGTTGCTGATTTATTCCCAGGGCAGTTGGGCTTAAGGTACCTCACCTCATTGGGACACACTTAAAAGGACTCACCTGAATCAGGAGCTGGGAGAGGGGCCTTTCTTTACAGAAAGTTAGACCAGAGGAAGATACAGAAAAACAGTAAGTTGCTTCCCATCTTTGCCCCTTTGTTTCCCTTCACTAGGTTCAACTATAAATATTTTGTGGAGCTGTTGCTTTTAAATATATGGCTGCAGAGTACACACTGCAATTTTCCCCATAACCCACCTCCTTAGGTGATAATTATCTTTTTCTCTCTCTGCCCCACAGGGCTAACAACATTCTCACCTCTCTCTTTGCTAACATCTTTCCTTCTATGGATACCACTGACATTTTCATTCCAGCTCTCAAAGTGTTTAGCATAATTAAATTACTTCAGAGATCCTGATCCCAGCTTGCACTCAGTTTGAAGTTTGTTGCTTCTGTTCCAACAAGCACAGGGGTTTGAGTATTGCAGACTCGTTCATTTTTCTAACAGTGGGTTCTAAGAAAATATAGTCTCTCTAATTACAGTCCTCTTTATAACCATATACACAGATAAGTCTGTAGATATATATCTCTTTTTAAGTGGTCTGTATAGCACCAGGAAAATGTCACCTCAGCTTCAGCAAGCCCTCCAGATACAAGAGTGATGCAAAAATATTCATAATCTGAGAACTCCAGAGGCCTTCAAGAAGAAATGGGGTTTTATTGGGTCCCTTTGCAAAAAAGCCACTGCACCTGTCAGGTTCTGGAAGTTAGGATGTAGGTGTCTTAAAGAGGAGCAGAAGGGCAGTGTACTCTGAGGTGTCTGTCTATAGAAGTTGCCTTAGCCTGTTAGCCCATTGCTCTTACTGCTGCTACTCTGCCATTGCTAAGAAAACATGCAACATGAATGGGTTTCATGTGAGTGAGACATACCTGGTGTAGGAAGTGCTGTGGTTAAATTGCTGGCAAGAAGTCTGGGCAAGTTTTTCTCTTGTGACAATAAGGCTTGATCAGTAACCACAGGAGCTGGGAGGATTTAAAGAAAGGAGATGCCATGGAGTCAAGGACAAGCACCACTGCAGATCAGCATAGCACTTTACTATGCACAATTAAAAGAAAAAGAGTCAGAAAGCAGACTTCATGGTAACAAAAATGATTACTCAAAGAAATGCATTAGTTTTGCTCTTCAGAGAGAAACAATTCCATTCCGTTTGCTGGGGAAAGTTTAATTTGCTGCTGATTGCAAGAAGAGTGCAAAAGGCAAAGCAATAAAAAGCCCCTTCCTGGCTGAAGAAAAGTGGAGCAGGAATTGATGGGGGAAACCCTCCCCTGAAGGAGCAGGGCACTGCCCCTTGCTCCCACTCTGCTGCTTTCTGCAGCTCCAATGCTCCTACACGACTGCTAAAAAAAGAGTTTCTGCATTTTGCATGGTAAAATTCCCCTCTCTTCAGCCTTGCCTTAGAAACTGGGTAACAGAAACAACCATTCCATCTTGATTTGACACAAGTTTCTTGCATAAAGTTTCTCTGTGTTAAAGTTTCACTGCATTCCATATCCCAGCAAAAGGCACTTGTGAATTATGGTTTGGACTGGAGAAGATCATCCTGGAAAGGTATTTTCTTTTCCTTCATTTTTCTCTGGTTTTGCTTGCTTGCTTGTTTGCAGACAGGTGAGCAAAGAATGAGACACAGGGCTAAGAAAGGGAAATTGTCATTGCCTTAATCTCAGGCTTGTGACAAGAGGTAATGTTTCCTGTGATTTAGTGCAGTGGATGGAGTTGTATCTTTTGAGGCTATAGATTACAAAATGTTCCTTCCTTGTGGCTGCAGCCATTACTCAGCCCCAGCTTACTCGAGACAGCAGCAGGGATTCATTCCACAGCTGTAATTGTTCACAAAATAAAATATTTGTTGGGTTTTTTTCTCCCAAGGACCTGGTGTAGTGTCAGTAATCTTGTCAGGAAAGCTCTCATTGCCTGAGGAGCAGCAATGAGGCAATGACCATGGAGAATTCATCCCATCCCTGTCCTTCACTGACCAAGAGGTGTGAGATCAGTTGTGTCTGAGCAGCATTCCTGGACTCAGCACCAGTGTGAACTGCACTGGTTAGGCATTTGCTTTGGCTGCTTCTAGCCCATTTTAAAAGGAAGTGTTGCCTTACAGACCTGGGAGGGTTTATGTTGTTTTTTACTACTGAGTCCTTGCTGCTCCAGAGGAATCTCTCCAGCTGGATACCTGGGAGCTAGCAGCTCACTGCCCAGTCTTTAATATGATGTCTGAAGTTACAGAGGGGATAAAGATACAAAAGGGAAGGTTGTTTCTCACATCTGTGTAAAGTTTTAGTATCTGCAGCACCCTAAGGAAAGAGTTCCAGAGCTTACACCTATGTGACATGGAGAATCACTTCCATGTCCCCCCTGAGCCTCCTCTCAACACCCCCAGCTCCCTCAGCCTCTCCCCATCAGACTTTCTTGCCCCCCGCTCCCTTCACAGCCTCCTTGCTCTCCTCTGGACCTGCTCCAGCACCTCCGTGTCCTTCTGGAGGTGAGGAGCAGAGCTGGACACAGGGCTGGAGGGGAGGATGGGGCAGTGCAGAGTAAAAAGGGGGAGAATTGCATCCCTGGTCCTGCTGGCCACACCATCCCTGAGAAAGCAGTATCAAGGATATTAATCATTCATCATTTTATGTGACAAAAAGAAGTATATAAATGAGAAACTTTGTCTTCTCTGCAGTGTACTTACAGCTTCAGCTCCAGCATGCTCTCATGTTGTGACCTGGTGTCTGAAGGTCCTTCTCACAGGATGGAAAACATACAAGTTTATAATTGAATAATAAATACTTTAAAAATATATATTTTTAAAGTTTATATAACATTCATGTAGAATAAGTGCTGACAGGCAGAATACTACTTATAGAATGGAAGCAGAGCAAGCCTTCCTATTTATACAGCCTGCCTCACCTAGAGCTGGGGGAATATTTTAAAATAAGTATTTTAGGTTCCAGTCCCACCTTCTTATCTATGGAAAAAGGATCTGATGCCTGTAAAGAATCTTCATGACAACTGTGGGACATTAAGTCCCACCGACAGTCTGCTGGTTGGTTTGGCAAACTTTAACCAGCTTAAAAGAATATTGTCTATTGTTTTTCATTACTCTATGCAGATTTTCATCAGGAACCTATGGCTACCAGCAAGTTCAAGTTCCTGGTATGGTCAGTGGGCAATAGGAAAAGTAAAATACTTCTGAATTCAACTCCATTCCATCTGCATGTAGCAGCAAAGTTGGGAGTAGCCACCTGTAATGCTGATTTTCCACTTTGCATCTTTTGTGAATCCCCCTTCCCCCCTAGAGCTACCCCACTTAGAGCTCAGTGGGGTTTTTTTTTTTTGAGAAAATAGGGCTGATTGCTTCCACGTATTGCTTATAAGGTCATGGTGAAATTGAAGGCAGAGCTGAAGTTCATAAAGTTCTCTCTGGGGTTTTTTTCAAGTCCAGGTGAAAGAAATTATTACATTGTGTGGGTATGCACTTACTGGGATCTGCAGAGTGCCACAATTTAAAATTTTAGTGGAAGACGGGTATGTTTTCCAGGTTTTGAAGCTGACAGTGTCACAATTTGCATGATAACAAGCATGATGGACACATACAGGTAGATATATAGATATATATGTAGATGTATATATGGAATTGAATACACAAACAGCCATGAAAAATAGGTGAGTATAAATGTTAAATAAACACAATCTCCAAGTTCAGAATACAGTTTTGTCAGCAAACATTTCATCCTTTCTTAATTCATGCAAAACCCCTTCGTATTTTATAACATACATCTCACACACACACAAAAACCCAACAAAAACCCCAAACCAAAACAAAAACTAATTAAAAAAAAAAACAGAAAACCCCAAAACCTCCAAAATGGAAATGCTCTGCATAATTTAAAAGAATAATATTCTTTTAGCTGCTGACAAGCCTCTGCAGACAAACAGTGGGGGGAGGTGAGAAGGGATTAAGCACTGAAAGAAACCAAGATATTAAATGTACAGCTTGTGTGGGGATCAAGGACTCTTTTCCCAGCAATGTGTTCATAAATTTTATCTTGAGTGTATATTGTGAGCAGAAAGTCAAGGGTTTAATCGAGCTGGCAGTGAGCCAGCAGCACATTGGGAAGGTTTTATATTAACAAACCCCCCCAGCTCTGCTGGCACAGCTCCAATTGCTCTGCAGGGCCCTTTGCATCCATCCCAGCTCCCCCAGGCACATCTCACAGGGGGTTTATACAGCTCCTCACTGCTGCAGCCCAGGTCACCAAATGATTCTGCAAACACACACCCCATAACACTGAGTTTGATTCTGAAACTCCCCGTGGCCTCTTTTGCTAAAGCACAGCTCCTTCATTCCAACTCCCAATAACTTTTTTTTGACTTTTCATCGCTCTTGCCTTCACAGCAGCTAATCCAGTCCCTTGCTTGTCAAAGGAAGAATTTGGGAGACCACTCACCCTTGCTGAATGAGAAGCAGCAGACAGCTCTGGATCCAGCTGAGAGTCACCTCAGCCATTTAGCCTTTGAGAACTATTAATCCCACTTTATCTGGAATTCCCATGAATTCTCCAGACAAGAAGTCAGTCATTAAAATTATGCATATTATATCTTACAGTACTGAACTGCTATAGCAATGGAGGCCATATAAGCAATTTGCAGATCTAAAGGGAATGCTAGCTAGTATGAGTATGAAAGCTGAATAGTATGATATATTCTATCAAAGCTGAGCTTGGAAGTTATCTTGTTATGTTAAGGATGTATTCTGAATATATTTCCTTAGCCATAGAAATATCATTTACTTGAAAGTGCCAGATTCAGACACTCAAAGACTGACAAATATCCTACCTGGCAGTTAGTTCCATTGACTTCAGGAGAGGTACAGAGCATATCTTGGGTTCCTGAACCATGGTGAATTCTGTCTGCCCAGTGAAACAGAAGATACCACTCAAAAAGGAGGAGAATTCCCAGTGTAAATAATTTGCAGCCACTCACATGATCCTCCCTGCCCTGAGGACTAAGTTTGTTTCTTTGGGACCCCAGAAGACATCACCCTTTTAGGCATGGAGAGATGAGGGTAGATGGGGCTTCATCAGTTCTGTTTTCTAGGTCACCCAGGCCAAGGGGCAGCCTAATTATCAGGGGAATTGTCTCCCCAGTGATGGATGGGCCAGAGCACTTTGGAGACATCAAAGCCAGCATCTCCCTGTCTTAGGACATGGCTTCTAGCACAGGGTCACTGTGGTGGATTTGTTTAGTAAAGCTGAACAGCATGGGGCTCATCAGAAATTACAGCACTGGGAGTGAAAGTCCTACTGAGTGATCTGGCTTTGTTATAAAGAATGCTCAGACTTTATTTGGGAAGAGAAGGGAGCCCCTTTGGAGTTTGGGACTAACAATGTAAGAAAACAGAAAAGGAGAAAAAGACTTGTCTGTAATGTAAAGCTTTCCAAAAAGAAAAGATTTGCAGTATCTCTTTCCCAGTGCACATCCATGCACAAGTGTTTTTCAATATTTTAGCTTGGAAATAAGCATATAAATACATTATAAATAAGCATATAAATACATTATAAAACTATACATCTTCCTGGTAATGCTTTCATATGAAGTTTTAATAACAAATACATTCTTCCTGCCTTTCCTTGCTAGTAAAGCCTATCTTTAGCCAATGCATGTTTTATTATTATTATTATGAAAAAAGCAATTAGCTAATTAGATGAGAGTGCTGATCTCAAGAGTCACTGAGAGGGGAATGGGAAACAAACTTCCTTCTTATGAGCAAGCAATCTAGATTTCACAGAGCCTGAGCCCCAAAACTTCAGCTGGGGGTAGCAGGATGTATCCTCCACACACCAGGAGTTTTTGCCACCTGAGTTTCCATTTCCCAGTCTTCTACTCATTTGTTCAACCTCTTCCAAGATAATTTCTTAGTTCCATGGAGCACTGGTCCCCCTAAATGTGATTATTTTTTTTTAATTCACCCCCAGGAGATAGCTCAGCCATTTCTTTATGAATCAAAGATTGACAGCAGGTTCTCCATGACTCAAACAGGCACCCAAAGCTTCTTATAATTAGAAGAGAATAATCTGGTGTTGGCATCTGTGTATGCATGGATATACCACAGTTTATAACAGTACCTGTAACAGTTTATAACAGGTCCATCCAGTTCTTGCAAAGCTGTGCAAAGGCATCAGTGTCTTCAGCAGCTCACACGACACACAGTGATGCACAAGTTTGTTTGCACCTGGAGGGTGCCCTTAGGAACAGAAAGGCAAGCTGGAAAGCCTCCTACAAAGGAAAGCAAAGAGGAACCCTAAAAAAACCAAAGCAAACTGACTAGACTCACCTGAATCACCTGAAGTGGCATTTTTGCATGGTAAAAGTGTCCCCACCCCAAACTGAGCACAGTGTCTGTACTCGGGCACCTTGCTGAGCTACAAATGTCTTTTCTACCACACAGCTGGTTCTGTGGCAGAAGAAAATGCCACCTGCAGATTTCTAACAGATTTTTCTGGGTCTCCTCAGTCAAACACTGACTGCCTCAACCTGCTTATCTCACAAGATCTGATGAATGGATGCTGCAAGACAGTACTGCTGAAAAAAAAATGTTCTTGATGCTGTCACAAATGCTTCTAAGGTTGTGAGCTTTCCCAAAGGAATTACTGGTCTTACAGTAACTATTGTGAGAAAATCCTGACACGTGTTAAGGTTTTTATATCATATCTTATTCCACAATATCATTCAATCTCTTTTTAAAACTCCCCACTTGTTATCTTGCCATCTATTTTGCAGCCAGCTATGAGAAAGCACTGTCACTTTGTCTTCTGCCTTTCTCCTTAAGGCTGCTAGTAACCCCTTACAAGGAAGCAAATACCTGAAATTCAGCCCATGTGTACATCTTTCTGTGAAATGATTATTAGGAGACACTACCTTAATGCGCAAGATTTCTCCTTTCTGTACAGCCAGCCCAGTGAGATCAAAGATCCCTGCTCATTTCTGCTCACACACCATGCTAATTCAATCAGTTCTCTTTTGTTCATTGTTGTTCCAGGGAAATAATAAAAAAAAATAAAGCAACACTGAATATGATGAAGCTGTGTGGTGTATGTCAAGTGTAGACTGAGAACAAACCTTCTGTAAGCACCATTCAAACACTTGCTGTGCCATCTCACCCCAAAAAAAGGCAGCTCCAATTAATCATACCAGCTCAAAAGGATCCTTACAAAATGATGTAATTCCTCATCCAAGTGGCATTATAGATTACCTTTAAGGAGACACTTAGCAGGATAAATTACTTGTTGTTATCTGCAAACCAGACTGCTCACATCCTTGAGTCCCAAATAAATACTCTTAGATTTGTTGCTTATTTCAAGATCAATTTACACAGCCACATAATAGCAGAAAATTAGTTTATCAATGGGAAGTGACCATTGCATAATCCCCAAATTGCACTTATGCAGACTACAAGCAGCTAATTGGTGTATGGGGGATGTGGGTGGGTGGATAGCTAGCTACTGGCCTAAGAAGACTCCCTCCATAGTCTGCCTCATCATGAAATTCACATTTTTTTCATTCCAGTGCAGATGCAGACCAAATGTAAGATTGCTCAACCTGGTAGAAGTGAGGAAATCAAAGTCTGAGCTCACACAGCCCCAGGCTTTGAAACTGAGTTTTTTCTGGATTCTCCACTGCACTGACAAATCAGATATATGACAATGGAATTTTCTTGGCACGTTTTCCATTCTTTCAATGTCTGGGTTCCAAAGATACTCCCTTGGAAAGGACTGTCCCTTTGCAGAGAGCATCTGAATTGCTGTGTGAAGGAGAGGGAGAGGAAAAGGAGAGATCAAATATGAAGAAGAGGAACTGAGTTTCCCAGAGCATTACCCATGAGCTGGGCTCTGGCTCTGGCTTGGATAAATATTTCCAGTCTGAGTGCTTTAGAGCTTTGCAGGAATGTGGCATGTGAGTGGCAGACAGAGAGGAGCCATCCCTGGAGAAGAACATTATGCAGGCTTTTCCTTTGCATAACCAGTTCATCATTTCCATCTTTCAATTAGCTATCAACTCAAAACTTGTTTATCCTCTTTCCAACAGAATGAACAATCCTAACTCTATGTGAAAAACTAGAATGCCCTGATTAAATGCAGGGTACTCTGAACACCTGTAGAAACTGTAGCTGTTTACCACACCTCCCTGAAACCAGAGAAACAATTAATCAATTTTGTGGTTCAAGAACCATGAAAAGCAGGATTTAGATCTGAGTTCATACTTGTAGCCCATCTCAGTAATTTTATTCAGTTAAACCTACCACAGTGGGTCAAGAAACCTTCTGGAAGAAAGGGTTTGTAAAATGTCTGAGACTTCTGCCTTCTGCTTGGATACTCTGCCCTGGGACCCCAAGAACAGATGCAGAGTTTGAGCAGGAGAAAAGGAAGCAGGAAAATTTGTAGGATATTTTCAACGTTCATAATAGAGTCCTGGTTGAGACTGAGTAGTAAACTAAAGTGCAAGACAGTTTAACTTTGAGCAGCTGAAGAAGAAAGTTCAGGCTGATGCAGGAATTCATGGGAACTTTTGAACCTCATTTCAAAGGTCTAAGGCAGGCATTTTATTATGGCCAAATCAGTGTATTTCCAGATGAGAGATCTGAAGTAAAACATTCAAAGCACCTAAGGACTTTCTGAAAAATGCACCTCTTGTGACCTCAATTTCCAGTTCCCTCCAAACACAGGACTGTAATCTAGGAAACGTTTGAATTCAGGAGCAAAATTAATTACCTGAAGTTTTCTACTCTATTATTTACTCCTGTGTACATGGAATGGGCTTGAACTGCTTTCAGAAAAAAAAAAAAAAAAAAAAACAGTTTCACTAAATAAAGCCCCACACAGAGTTTATCCTCCAAACAAGGAAACCATTTTAGTGTCAGCTTTGCAAAACCCAGAAGCTGGTAGTGTCTTCAGTCTTGTCTTGAATGGAGTGCATTGATTCTGATCCACTGATCAAGAACCAGAAGGATTTGTTTGTCTGAAGTTGTTCCATTGGGCTTTAGATAACTGAATGTCCTTTGGCAGAGATCTGGCTGCTCAAATGGCTCCCAGCTGAGGGGCATGTTCTGACCACTTCCCTTGACCCAGTGCCTAGCCAAATCTTTTCTAGAGTGTGGAATAGCTCCAAAAGAAGGAAAAAATAATTAAACCTCATTTGAGGACAGTGTCCTAAGAAATTATCATCCCCTCATTCTGTGTTATGATCTTCAACTCATTCTCTGTTGATCTCATTGGGTCAGCAAGCAAGCGAATTGGTTTTCTTACTTTTCCCTTTTCTTACTTGTTTTTACTTTTCTCACTGCTTGCCTTATTTTTTCCCCCAGCTCAGCAGGCAAACCAAGAAGCCAATTATTTACACAGTCCAAGGAATAGTGCTCTCATTTCACTCTTTTACTTGTCCTCTTCTTTTTGGGAAACAGATTAAGGTCTCATAAACCTGTAGGATGCTACTGAGATGGTTTAAATACTGTGACTGTTAAAACAAGCTGGAGCACTTATTTAACTGCCTCTTCTAAGAGATTTTTCCATTCAGGAAGGTAACAAGTCCAGGCTCCTTCATATAAATGTGTCTGGCAGTGTACAATGTGCTTTTAGCTAAATTCAGTGGTCCCTTTCTCTGTACACATAACTGCTCACCTTGTAATTCATGTCTATGTGCATGCATTTTTTATGAAGAACTGAAAAGGATCAGTGGCTGTGGACCTCACTTCCCCAAACTAGGAGTGAATAACAGGTCCCAGTTCATCAAATATTACTCATTCTGCTGCTTCCTATTTCACAATGCTTGGGTTTGGTGTCACTCTCAAAAGCAGATGGGAAGGACTATCCTGATCAGTCACTGACCACACAACTCCAGACCATGGGAGTCTCCTCTTTCCCTTAGGGAGCTGGGACTGCACATTGTTTGGAAAGCAATAGAGGGGAAGCTCCTGAAGTGTAATGACCCAAATCTCATTAGCCACATCTGTCTTCAGGACAGCTCCCAGTAGCAGTGGGAGGGTTCTCAAAATAAATATCAACCTTCATCTGAGCTCTGGGGAAAAATCACCAGGGCCAGCTCTGTCCTAAGGAAAATCAGCTGTCTTAGAAAAAAGAATTTCTTGCCCATGTGCCCCTCTAGCCCTGCCTGGCACCCTGCCCTGCAGACAAGGACAGAATTAGTTTTCCATTCTCCATTCACAGCAAATAAAGAATATAATGTTCTCTTTGCATCATTTTCATCTTTCATCTTAATTATCACTGCAAAGACTACAGAAATCATTATCTTTATGATGATGAACGTCCAATTAGCATTTCCCATATAAATTCCAGATCATGAAGGAGGCTGTAATGGATAATGCAGATTTCTAATGGTCTTTTTTTTTTCTCCTAGCTGAAAAATGGAGGTGCTTAACCAAATGAAATTTAATCTGAGCCATTTTGAAACAAGTCAAGAACTTTAATTACTTGATGGGGGGCAGAGAGGGTGGAGGAGGGGGAGGAAGAAGAGGCTGAAACTAAATCTTAAAACCAGGGATATTTCTTCTAAAAGACCTTGCTTTTCCAGCCCATTGCTCAAGATTTCTCAGCCAGATAGCATAACACTTGTCTGGTTGTGCTCAATAAGTTTTAAACCATCATGAAAGGTGGTAGAAACACTTTCATTAGTCATACTATTTAGTAAATTGAAGAATTATTCCAAGTAAACATTCTGTTGTCTCTAATTTAGCATTTTAATTGATTCCTATCCACAGTATTTACATTTAGAGTGAAATTGCCTGTAATTACATCATTACCTTTTCAAGGCAATAAGAGACAACTCATCCCTGGTGCTGGCCAAGGTGCAGAGGTGTGTGTAGAGATATGCCAGCTTGGTTCCTTCCCCCCAGCTGGCTTTGGTTTGAGGGGAAAATCAATTCAGCTGGCAATTTTAGAAGCTTCTCAAGTATTATTGGCACACAGGAGCTGCAATTACAAATGAGTCATGGGGGTCCATATAGTTTGGCATCTCTGGTTATAAATGGAAGCTACTCCGGAGCCAGGAAAAAACCCAGACCTTTGCCTGTGTCAAAGCCTGCAGGTAATTGTGGTAATACAAGGCAAAATTATAACTGGTCCAAAAATTAAGTAGGGATGAGCTGCCTAGTCCCTTTTACCTTCCTCTCCCCTCTTTTCCCCCTTTTTTTTCCTTAGTTTTTTTGCAGAAATATTGGACCAGTTCTAGCTCAAGTAGCACACTTTGCGGGAGGCTTACGCTGTGGGCACATCCACACACATTTTCTCTCTCTCCCTTCCTCTCTTCCTCCTACATTCTCAGCCTTCACAGCTAATTTCCAGAATCTATTTTTCAGGCTCAATATCTTGCTGAAGAGATATACAAGTAGAGGTGCTGCACTGCAGGTGTGAATCCTGGTGAGAGAATTTGTCAGCCTTGGGATGATCTTCAGAAAGTGCCATCATTCCAGGATTTGCCCCAGGAGGTAATGACTTCCAGCCTAAACTTTCCATTTTATAACAAAATACTCTGATAATTACCAAGTAAATTGTTTCTCTAGGAAGGTATTCTCTTTCTTGAGAAGCAGCTGTGTGGCTATATGGAGTGTGACTTTCTTTAGTCTCTTCAAACTTTGATCTATTCAGGACATAAAACAGATCTCTAACTTTGGCACTGAATTCTTGGGTATAAAGAAACTGCAGAGTTTCCCTGGCTTTGATGCTGGTGCAGGCTGGTTGTTCCACATCTTCTCATTGCCCTAAGAATTTATTTTATTTTTTTTTTGTATATCATTTATCATTCTTTTTAGGCCTTCTAGGATCCATTAAGTGAAGGATTCTGAGTGACACTGGAGTGTTGGTTGTTACAGTACATAGTATGATATAGATCTAAGTTTAATTTTAGCATATGTGGCAGATGAGTGACATTGAATTGCAAGAGCCTAATAAGCCCTGGCTACTCTAACTTTAGATTGTGTGTTTATTATTCATATAAAAGTCTAATCCATTTCTGAATCCTCCCTTAAGCTTCATCTCAATCTTTACTAATGGTACCAACGATTATTACTCACCTGAAAACAGCATTTCTTCCCATCTATTTGCATAATAATTTTAATGAGTTTCTATTTGGTTTTCTTCATGAGAAAAAAGCTGGGAGGATTATCTGACTGTCATCTGCTTTCATTTTTTTATATAATTCTTCTCCTTTTCTTTTCTCTAAATGTTGAATAAGGCCCATATCTCCTTAGTGAGGAGGTTTTTGTGTTCCTAGAACTTTTTTTATGCCCTTTCCCCAACCCTTTGTACATTCATTTGGATGCTGAGGAGGCTGCCTTGCAGGTAATTATGAGTTAGCTCCCTGTAGGGTGACGTTTCCACTACACCACAACTGCACAGCACAACTGCATCTGTCTTCTAGCTCCTCAATTCCTCACAAGGAGAAATCTGTGGTCCCAAAGCCTGGAATGCTCTTGGATTAGAATCCTATGTGTGATATACTTAAGTGGGGTCTACAGAAACTTAACTGACTGATTCCACACGGCTACAAAACAGGGATAGGAAATGCAAGCAGAAAGGATGGAATTGTGTGTACCGTTTTCATTTCTTTTCAGACTGCTTTTTAAGGACACTGTGCAACTTTATGTTTTGGTTTTTTTCCTCCTATTCTGTTTCAGTGAGAAGTAGAATTATCACAGATTTAGTTTTTGTCAGGTTTAATGAAAATAATTAGTGAGATAGCTTAAAGAAACCCTATTAGCAGCACTTGAGAGGGGAAAACTGGAGTCCTCATTGAAGGGAATCCACCTGGAAAAGGTTAAGCAAAGGGAAAAAACCACAGAGAAGAAAAACCTTGGCTGAGTTGTGAATTCCCTGGTGTCTACTTTAGAGCTTATTCCAATTGAAACTTTGTTCACATTTTTTTCTGTTCATAACATTGTCACTTTACTCCATGTCTGTACAGATTCTCCAGTGTTAAGCGTAGGTTATAATATTCCATTGTCTTTAGTCCCTAAAATAAACCAGTTTTCTGAATCAGGCATCTGTCTCTACAATAAGGTTCTATTTATGTAGGCCAAAAAAAAAAAAATGTGCATAGATAGGTATAACAGAGAGCTCATGTTTGAGATCTGCAAACAAGAGAGAATACATAACACCAGTTTAGGGTTTGTTTATCAAATAAGGAAGGAAGAGGGGTTTATAGCTCTATAATTCTAAATTCTGCTCTCTTCAAATCCCATCAGAATATATGAGAAGTTTGAGAAAGTTTTACTACCTTAGCAGATAAGTAATCATATTGTCAACATTCCTGGTGGGAAGCACAGAAAGAAATCAGTGGATGGCCATCTGCAGCACAGGAGCTGATTTTTCAAGCTAAATTCATTAGAAAATCTTAATAGTGATTGGCAAATTCCTTCAGATAGAAAGGCAAGTAGGTGAGCAGGAGTCTGCTTAAGATGCTGTCAGGTTGTTGATTAGGAGTGAAAGCCATGTCGAATATATTTTCTAGGAAATCTGCTTGTTGGGTAAACAAATTTAGCTATTTCACACAGCAAAAATGAATGTGTTCCCATGAGGCCAGGTGTTGCCTGGAATATATCACAATCTCCAGCAGCCCTGGGCACCACCTCTGTGTGAGACAGCTTGAGGCTACAAAAAGCCCTTTGGGGGATGTTCAGCCCCTGCTTAGAGCTGGGAGAAACACCCAAAAAATCTTTGTTTACACCTTTGTCCCATACTTGACATTTTGCTGTTCAAACTTCTGCTGTGACAAACAGCCCTACTGATAAAGACATGCCTGTATTTTGATGGGAAATGACAAGATTTAAGCAGGCAAGAGTGTGTTTCTATGCAACTGAAGCTAATGGAAATTTATTATTGACTTCTGTGAATGCAGGAACAGAACATGAATGATTTTAAAGTCCTTTCATCCAAAATACATTAATATACATAGGTATAAAGCAGGGCACAGTCAGATGCTTGAAGAAATCTTTCCAGTGGCCTTATAAGCCATTTGTTCTCTAAAGCCATATTTTAATCATGGAAATTGTTGCCCTTGCTGGTAAATATTTTGCCACATTTTTCCCATCAGAATAATATTCTTAAAAATAACAAAATGTCTTTTTCTCAGTAACAGTTTGCTCCTGCCCTGGGCAACTCATTCATGTTTGCATAAGAGGCAAAGAAAATTTTCTCGTGGAGCCAAAGATAGCATAAACTTGGGAAACTGAGGACAGGGAAAAATGTGAGGAGCCTGGTTCTTAAAACTGTGGCACAGGTTTGGAATATGATGCCTCTGAAGAAATTATCTTCCTAACCCCATCAGCTATTGGCTGACTCAGGTGCTGGAGTCCAGGACTAGAGAGAGCTTTCAGCTTTGGTATCCAGCTGAATATACCCAGGGACATCCTCATCATCCACATTTTAAAGGTGATAAATTGTTGGCCCACCAACAAGCATTTTGATGGTCTATTCCCATCAGAATAACAGAGTTCAAGAACTTAGATTTATTTAACAATTTTCTCCTGCATGGAACACCTATAAAATTTGCAAATTTTGGAAAATGACTTATTTATAGGAATGCAACACTGTAACTGTTTGACAACAATTAGAAATAGCAGAAAATGGTGTCTACTGCATCAGTGGAGTGGATGCACATCAGCAGATTGCAATTTGATCATCTTCCAGGAATTTGAGAATTAAGTACAGTCTTTTCAAACTATAGTTTGGAGAATGAAGCTAGGTCCTGTGAAACTCACTATGAGCTCTTTAAAGAGTGCAGGCAGCCTCATCTTTCATTTTATATGTCATCTAGGAAAAAAAAAAAAAAATCACACGTTGCAGACGTGATTCATCTGTATCAATGAAAACCTCTTCGGCCTATTGTGAAAAAAAATATTCATTTTCCAAAAGAGCTTCTAATAATACTAATTTAATAAATAAATAAGAATTGATGCTGTAACTTAGTCACCCTGAGACAAGAGGTGGGGTCTCAATATTATTTTTCTTTCTGGGAAACCACACTTTCTAAACCTGCATTTTTTTAACAGGAAATATAAGGCAAATTTTCAGACATAAAATCTCAGTAAAAGCTTTCTTTTGCATGTCAGCCTGAATCTGAATGTCCTACACTCGTGTTCACGTTGTTTGGGGGGAAAAAAAAAAAAAAGATGATTTGGCAAGGATTCTATGTTAAGAGCTCAGATCTAGAAATCCATGTTACCACAGTTCAGGAAATGTATGAAATATTTTGAGCAGGGTTATCTAGTTCTCCCTAATAAACAAGAGCAGGATGCTGAAGAGTGAGTTTCATTACGGCCATCTGAGAGAAATGGGAAGCTACAGGGGCATTCTAAATTTCAGCAGCAGCTCAAGTTAACCACTCATTAATAACTGCAATTTGTGCTCATAACTCACTGCTCTGTTGCTACAGAATATTTAGCAGCCTCAGTGTTATCATAATAAATTATAGATAAAATAAATAATAAATAGATTACATGTCCTACCACAACCACAGAAATCAGCCAAGTGAAGTGGCTGCTGTTTCCAGGTGAAGAGAACACTAATAAGGCTACAGACAAGCCACCAACATGATTAACAGGCTGACAGCCTTGCTTTTAAAATGAAATATCATGCTGGCAACACTCAGCAGTGATCCATTGCTCCTTCCTTTGGAGTGGCAGCTCTGGCACTGAATTCAGGACTGAGTTTGATCATTTGCCCATCAGACCTTTTGCCCACTAGACCTGTCTCAGCCCAGATGAAAAACTGCTAATAACTTATGACTGGTTTTACCTAATTACAGCTTAGCAACACAGGGAAGCTGGTCAACTCTTAAATGCTTGGTGGATTATGTTTATTTTAAGACTTGTCCATAGCTGTAAAAGCACTTCCTGGAAAAAAATTATAATTACAATAATAATGACAACAACAATATCCACTGTTATATAATCTGTAAAAATCAGGACACTTTGCACAAAAAAAAAAAAGTTTGATAGCTGTTATTTTGTATTTTGTTATAACCATCCAATGCACCCGCTGAGACAGGCTTTTTTTTCTTAAAAGCAACAAAACTGAAATCAAGATGCAAATATTTCATCCTTAACTAATAGAAATAAATAATTGCACTGCTGTGGTGATCTTCTGTGTGTGATCTTGAGAGACCAGAAAATAGGAAACATAAAAACCAGTTGACAAAGCAGAATTTTCACTCAGAATATGATTGTTAAGTGAGGCTGTTAATCATCGGCTAATTTTATTCTTATTCATTTTCCATCTACTTTGCTCATTCTTTGCCAAAGAGTAGAAACAGTGATGTAAAATCACAGGAAGAAAGAATGGTTTTGTGATTTTGCCAAATCCAGGATTTTCAAGATAGCCCACAAGGGGAGTTTAATTTCAATACAAGGCCAAAGTAGTAAAAATTCTAGAAAACAAATTGCTCATCTTCTTAGACTTTACACGTCTAACTGGGAAACCTCTTATTTTGCTGGTCTACATCAGCTGTTTCCTAGCTTTCAAGTCTCTTCAAAAGGCACCAAACATCACTGAACTGTCTCTAGACCTTAGATATATACCCAAATTGAATCTCCTTTCTCTCTATCTTCACTAACCACCAGGTAAAAAACCCAAATCAGCCGTAATCCTAATCAATAAACAAATAATGAACTCCTAGAAATAGATGTTCTGCACAAAGCCCTGGCTGGAAATGGGAACTGGAATTAATGCCTTAGAAAACCTCTCGTTACCACTGGGTAAACAGTTATCACGTGCTTTAAAATCTGACATAAAGGTCAGAAAGGTTTGGCAGTGCACATTCATGTGAGGACTTCTCAAGGATTCTAAGAAAATCTGGAAAACATACCATCCTGGGCAGTATGCAGAAGTGTAATACCTTTGCAGAAAATTTACTGTGACCTGTAAAGAAACCTGGCATTGCACATCATTAGCCAAGAGTTCTTAAAACTGTTTTCCTTAACTGAGCCAGGGGAAAGGCAGTTTTCTCTTTGTCTCATTTTTGTCAGCTGCAGTGCGGGTAAATCACAGAGCTTCACGCGTCATTGCCATGGAAACCTACAACTGATACTCTGCCACTTCTCCTTCAACGAGCTGCTCTGTTTGCAGTATTATTGTTCAGTTCAGGAAGTTGAAGAAAAGGGATCAGAGAAATATCTCCAGTCCCAACATGAAATCATGTTCAGACTCCCTTTTTAAGTGGATCAGATTCCGGTCTTCCCGACACCCACACAAAATGCAGGCTTTGTTTCTGAGCCACATCCATCACCAAACTTGTAATTTAACCCTGACATTTTGTTTGCACATCTTTCAGGATGTTTCAAGAGGGGGAGAAGTTATTGCATGCAGATTCTGTCTAATCTGTCACCATTTACTACAGACAAATCTATTCCTGCCCTCACTTTTAATTACTCTCTGCAGCCCTGCGGACTGTACAGCAGCCCTGGAAGGATCAGCTGGAACATAAATGTGGGGCTGCTACACCCACGTTTCTATCAGACAATATGCACACCCTTGTGCTGTACCAATTAGCAACCTGCTGTGGCTACAAATTTGCCAGGCTTCAGACTGCTAAAACTTTACTGGGACCAGTATGGAAACTCAATTAATAACGGGAATTCCATTGTCTCGCATCACTCAAGCTGCATCCGATTCTTTTTTCCAAATAACCTCTTGTTCTACCCCAGGTTGGGTTAATGCTCTTCCCCTTCCTTCAGTCCTCTGGTTGGATGGCAGGGAGGTGCTGGAGAGGCTCAGCATGGAGGTGTCTGGGATGGTGGCAGCTGGAACCCTTTCACATTTCCTTGCAGCAGCTCTGGTGCTGTGATGGAAACCAGTGGAGGTTGAAATTTGGTTGTTCAATAGATTTTGCTTTATAGTGACCCCATTTCAGTTACTCCTCATTGTGTCTTTAATTGTGTTTTGTGTTGTTTTGCGTTTGTTGTTGGTGGTGGTTTTTTCCCTGGGATCTCACAAACAGAAAATGCTAAGAAAAAGCAGCAGAGGCATCGTCTGCCCTGCAGTTCATAATTATGGAATACTGTGGACTAATACACTAAAAAAAGACTCCAAAACCTAAACACAACCCTCCCCCGACCCTACCTTCCTTCAGAGCTTGACTGGCTAGACCACCTCAGTTCAATTCTATTCATAAATCTGTGCAGGTCATTAACTTCCAGCTATCTCAGGGAGAGTAAATGCAATACTGCCATCGCCTCTGCCTGATGGGATGGTTAAAGTACCTTTCATGACAGAGCTTTCAGCCAAATACCCAAAATGGGTTAGTTTCTTCATATATTATACATAGAATTTTCAACATATTGAAAAAAAACCCCACTTTAAAATGCAAGGACTGAGCAGCACTTTGGTGTCCTTAGAGTATACCATGAATTTCACCCGCAGAGAAGATCACTGTACTGTAGTCACAGAATCCTAGAATCATTTAGGCTGGAAAAGAGCCTTCAGATCATCACAGAACACAAATTCTGCTAAACGACTGTGAAGAATTAGCAGAATTTCAAATTGGTTGAAACTGCCTTTTTCTCATCATGGAAACATAGTGTTTGGGGTTAGAGAAGCTGACAATAGCCTTTTTTAGACACGCAAACAACTGTGTGATCCTTATGAAGCCCAGATGGAAACTTCCATGGGATGTGCAGTGCTTCAAGGGAACAAAAGCACTATTTAAGTACCTTTTAGTACCCTCTACTTCAGGTAGATTTCTGTGTCTATTTAGAGATCTAAAATGTCACCAAAGAATCTCTTTTTTTACGGTAATATTTTTGCTGCATGCCATAAAATCTGCCATACGGCTAAGAGCAATTTTGGCCCTGAGATTTTTTGTAATGGGGTTAGGAAATGTAGACTGAAAGCTGCTCTGTTAGCCCTATCCCCTTTCTGAACCCTCAGGCATGAGAAGTTACATAGATACCTCTAAAAGATTAAGCATGATTTATTTCCAAGATAAAATAGCATGACTGTAGGAACCAACTTCTGCTGAATCCTTGTCTCATTAGCTGAGATACACTTCCATGTCTTTTTTAAGTGTTTTGTATTTGTGTACATACTTTCTATGAAAAATTATATAAAAATGCATATATGCTAAATATACCCATGCACCTTCACAGAGCTGCTGTATGGATTTCAGAAAAAAATCTGTATTTTTCTGTAATCTATGCATATATATAAATCTGTAAAAACAATTTCAGGTTGCTTACTCTTGACGACTCTAAATTTCACCCACACCCATCAGTTTTTAGTCCTTCTTAATTCTTATTGGCAGGAAAAGATTGCAAAATCTAACGTTACAAGTGCAGGGCTACCAAAATTATCACAGAGACAGGCAAATAAAGGCCCCGACTCAGTTGCCAAGGCAGCTGCTGCTGCAGTAATCCAAAATGATGGAGTGTGGGTCCATCCAGCTGTGCCAGGCTGGTGCTGGGCTGTCTTCAGGCACTGTGCCTCCACTTCTTGCACTTCAGCCTGTCCCACCTTCCTGCTGGACACCAGGATTCTGCTCATCCCATTCCAGCTGCTGGAAGAGGAAGGAGACAGCAGAGGTGAGGTTGCAGTGGCTCTGAGGAGCTTGCAGGCAGATTTAAATACCCAGGAAAGGTCCTCAAACTGCTCAAACCAAAAAGGCTGCCTGCCCAAGTGACATTCATTTCCCAGAGCAATAGATCTGGCTGAAATTTTATTTCTAGGAATTGCTGCTCATTCCTTTCCCAGAGAGCCCATTGAGCCACTCAGTTACCCCAAAATCTCCTGCTTGGGAGCCTGCACTACAAACCACATCTGTAAAAAAAAACCCCTGTAAAATAATCCAGAGCTCCTGTAAGGTTCCTCCAGGCCTGAGTGTAATGATTCCAGCCAAGGAAATTCTGTTCAAGGGTCTATACCTGGAAGGCAGGATCAGAAAGAACTAGTCAAGCAAAAAGAGCTCCTTCTAAAATTCCTAAGCAAGGTCAGAGAGAGTAATTTAGCTGTTAAATTGGTCCAGGGAAATAATTCCTTGGTTATCCTCACCTTGGCTTTCTATACAGAACAAGCTTAGCACAACTGAAAGGACTTTTTTTGAGCAACACTGAGCCTCATAGTGTGTATTTTTTTTCTTCAAGTTTTTTCAAATTATATTCAAGCTAAATGTTCAGATTTTATCTTTTATCATTTAATAATCTCACACGTACAGCTTTAGAAGCAACGACAGGAAAAACGGCTGATGTGTTATGCTCATGCTAGATAATGTACATACCCTTGTGTGTACATACATACAAGACTGAAACTTAGGCAAGTCTTTAACACTATTTTGCTTTCTTACCTCAGCAGTCTTCTGCTTTGTTTTTAAGGTAACATTTGTCTTTTTTAACAGTCTTCCCAGTTAAGCTTTTCTGATGATGTAAAATGCAGTTAACAAAGTGATAGTGAGAAGCTAGTGGGTAATCTGCCCAAGACATTTAATAATTTACTTGTTCTATAACCCAATAACCACTTCAGCTTCAGGGTACAACAGAACAGAAGTGTTAATTCAGTAGTGTTAAGGGAAGAATAATTATACTGAGGACACATCCTCTTTTGAGCTCAGTCACTTGTGACCTATTGGGAAGCTACCAGAGAAGAGCCATACTCTCCTATGCTGAATTATTCATGTTCTTATCTGCTTCAAGGGGCTGATAGAAGCATTGTTCACATAGTTTTACTCAGCAGGCTCTGGCTGCACTCTTCTCTGCACAACTTCAGGATTATTCAAGTCAGGAACATCCAGAAAGGGAAAGAGATTCACATTCCATGTCGTGTTCATCTGATTTTCCAACAAGTGAGAACATCTCCCTGTGAATGAGATAGAAGGGGTGAGAAAATAATAAGAAGGAAGTCTCATGAGCAAGGGTGTCCATGGTTGTGCTCATGGGCTGCCCTGCAGTATGTCTAAGCCACCAGACTCAATGAGGTATCTTTATTCCCTGTAAAGATGTAAGCATAAAAAACAAAGAAATCTGCACCCCACAATATATCATAGATCACTGTGCAGGGCTTTCTGGTTTAGATCAACTGGTATTTGGGGCCTTGACCATGCAAGAATTTAAAACGAGTGTGTTGTTTCCCTGTTGTTTTTTTTTTTTTCACACTTGAATTTGAACAGGATGACAAGTGCTGAGTGTATGCAGATTTTATATCCTAAACCTCATTACAAGAAGGACATGGAGGTGCTGGAAGGTGTCCAGAGAAGGGGAACCAAGGTGGGGAAGGGTCTGGAGAACAAGTCCTGTGAGGAGAGAATGAGGGAAGTGGGAATGTTGGGTTTGGAGAAGAGGAGGCTGAGGGGAGAGCTCATTGCCCTCTCCAGCTCCCTGAAAGGAGGGTGTAGGGAGGTGGGTGTTGGGCTCTTCTCCCACGTGGATAATGCCAGGAGCAGAGGAAATGGTCTGAAGTTGCAGGAGGGGAGGTTTAGATTAGATATTAGGAAGAATTTCTGTACTGACAGAGTGGTCAGGCACTGGAACAGCTGCCCAGGGAGGTGGTGGGGTCACCAGCCCTGAGAAATGTGGCACTTCAGGACATGCGCTGGTGGCTGAGACTGTAAGGTGTTCTTTGGGCTTTTTTTGTGGGTGTCATTTGGTGAAGTATGTTGTGTTTTTTGGTGTCTTTGTGTGTGTATATGGCTGGATTCATAGATCTTAGAAGTCCTTTCTGACCATGGTGTTCTGTGATTCTGTGAAAGGAGAGCCAGGCAGAAGGGAATGGTCTGCTCCTCATCCTCCCCATTTGTAACACAGGCACAATTCCTTTTTACAGTGTGCCATCTCACGCCATGGAAGTCAAGATAGAAAGGCAGACTGAAGAAAATTCAAAATTGAATGGGAAACCAGCAAAGCAGTAATGCAGAGGCTGAGGCTGACTCTGATACTCTCCTGTAATCACTTGGCCCCAGACGGCTGCATGTCTGGACAGACATGTAAAACATTTATACTCGGTTTGGCAACGCATTGCCTGTATTGGGCTATGATCTGTTCTAAAACCTCCCTCGTTGTCACGGTTTGAGCCCAGCTGGTACCACCCAGACCTCTGCTCCCTCACCCCCAACCCCGCTGAGCGACGGGGAGGAGAAAATCCAAATCTACATCCAGACAGGGACAGGGAGCTTTGCATCCCCCAGTTACGGTAATGGGCGAACAGAGAGACAAACTCAAGTTGGGAAGGAAAGGAACGTATTTATTTTGCAAGGAGAAAGAGAAAACCCGCTCAGATCTTACCACCCCCAGTCCCGGGTCGCTTCGCTGCCGCCTCCCCTCAGGGCACAGGGGACACAGGGGGGTTCAGGCTCAGTTCCCCACACGCTGTTTCTGCCGCTTTTCCTCCTCAGGGGAGGACTCCTCATGTTCTTCCTCTGCTCCAAGGTGGGGTCCCTGTGACGGGAGAGTCCTTCAGGAACCCCTGGGCCATGAGTCCCTCCCATGGGCTGCAGTCCCTCAGGAACTGCTCCAGCCCGGGCTGCCCACAGAGTCACGGCTGCTGTGGGAACAGTCACCTCCTCTGACACGGGCTCCTCCATGGCTGCAGATCCACATCTGCCCCTCTCGGTGATCCTGCAATGGCTGCAGCTTCACCTCTGCCCACCCGTGGCACTTCAGGGGCTACAAATCCACATGGACCCCCCCGGGGTCCTTCAGGGACTGCTCCCCCGCGCTCCTCCATGGCTGCAGGGGCACAGCCGCCATCTCACCACGGGCTGTGGGGAAACCTCTGCTCGGGCACCTTTCCCCCTCCTTCCTCACCCACCTCGGGGGCTCTGCTCTGACATTGCTGTCCCACTTCATCCTCTGCTCTATGAGTCCTTTTCTTCTATTTTTCCAGTTTCCCTTTCTTGGCTTTATTCCTGGCAGAGGCACATCAGCTTCCCAGATCTGCTCGGCCTTGGGGCAGGCGTTGGAACCAAGGGAGCTTCCAGCAGCTTCTCCCAGGAGACATTCCTGTGGATCCCCTGCTCCCAAAACACCCCTGAACTCACCCAGGACACTCATCTTTAAAAATAAGCTACATTCTTTAGCAGTCTCAATCATACAGATGCTCTGGTCTGTCACCCCAAGCCAAACTTGCATGTTCCAAACGTCATTTGTGCCCGTTTGGAGTTCAGGGAAAAACTCGACAAAAAAAGAGGGATTTGTATTTATGTGTTGGTGGGACCAGATAAGTCTGAGTCATCAGATGAGTGCATGCCAGTTGTACGTATCTCTCTGACAGTGACGACCCGTGAAGACATTAAAACTTTCTCGTTTATTTGTTTAATTTGGAATGTATTGGCAGATTGACAGTCTCATAGTGGAGCAAGGCACCCACTAAGAGAACCAGGGGAGTTTCCCCATGAATTTTTTAGGAGAATGAAATGGGACTGTGTTAAAGAGTTTCTTTCAAATGATGAGGGAGTACAGCAGGAGCTTCCTGATGCACATAACTCTCATGACCAAAGGCAGTGGTAGTTTATAGGGAGATCAAAAAAGGAGCAGCACAGCATAAAGCAGGCAGTGGAGACTTCATTGTTCACCTGGTTTTGTCCACCCTGACTGACAAAATGCCATCTCCATTCTGAGACATTCATGTCAGGGTAACAAACCAGTGTTATTTATGTCTTTATACCCGCATGCCACGCTGCCATAAATAAACAGATCCCAAATGTGAATACAATTGCACTGTATCCTGTTGCTGCACAACGAGACAAAGCTGAGACCCTGCCATTAACACAAAAGGTGGGGTAGGGAAATACAAGGGTCAGAAAAGAGCCCCAGGGATGCATTGTTCATGGTTTAGTGAGTGTATGAACATCACTTTCTTTTGAAGCACTGAGTGACAGGTTTTACCAGACACAGGTTTACCCGAGCAGGTGGACTATACAGAGGTTACTGTCCCATCTCTGAGCAGCAGCATGATGCTGTCTCACCTCTATAGTCCCTTATTTAAATCAGAGATGAGTGTTATTAGGAAAACATGATGAACAGGAGTCTGGATGGACAAGACAAGGTCCATTTTAGTTCAGTAGTTCAACCTTTTTCAGTGCAGAATCTTTTGAAAAACTAGATAGCGCCGCTAGTTGCCTTTATTATAAGAATCCTGATGAAGACTCTTCAGGATCGTATCTATATAGAATGATAATATTTAAGCTTCAAATTACTGTTTTCTTTTGTGTGGGAACAGACCCATGAGATATACCTTGCAATCCAAAGGATTATCTGATTAGAAATCTATTGAAGTCTTTTTTTGATCTGTATATGAATTTGAGCCCCTTTCATGTTTTCCCCCAGATGAGTCCTCTGCAGCTGGAAGCTCATCTATCCATCTGTTTCAGTAAGCCCAGAACTAACTTTATGGCCAGAAAGTGCCAAGCACTGCACATTTAGTGCAGAGGTAATGAAAGCTACACAAATGCTGCCACTGTCTACAGTGGATATTTAACTACTGCTGCCAAAAGTCATCTGTCTTTCATCAGGTTGTCTCCCTTGCAGGGAAACTCAAGAAAAAAGGTTGGGAAGGCTCTTCAGTGTACTCCAAGAAGATCTGCTGTCTGGAAATGGCAACCATAAAGCAACTTATTCCAAAATGCCAATGCAGCCATTAAGATAAAGATAAAATGGAGGAGTGGCAGAACCAGCTGGAATCCAGGGACATGACAGACTATTTGCTCAAATACCTGCTGTACACCTCAGAGACTGCTCATTCTCCTGGTACCTGCATCTCCTGTGGGCCCCTTACAAACCATCCACAACTTTGCTGTCCTCTTTCTGTCACAGCCCTTTCACCCCGTGTTGAATCCTGCAAATGCACACCTAAAGTCAGCTCTGAGGACATGAGCTGCTCTGCTTTTCAGACTCTCTTCTGTGAAGATTCAAACAGCTGAATTTGGTTGATTTGCTAGGACTTTATATTTTTCCAAATATGGAAAATCTTCCACAAATGAAAATTTAGGCAAAGCTGCAGATGCATAAAAATTTATTGTTCT
Source organism: Phaethornis superciliosus (assembly GCA_023637945.1). Classification (NCBI taxonomy): domain Eukaryota; kingdom Metazoa; phylum Chordata; class Aves; order Apodiformes; family Trochilidae; genus Phaethornis; species Phaethornis superciliosus. The sequence goes on from JAJQWJ010000006.1 coordinate 1,428,602, forward strand.
GGAGAATTTTTCATAGAAAAATAGCAACCAGATCGAACAATTTTTCATAGAAAAATAGCAGCCATATCAAATAACTCAGCTGACCAGGTAAGCAATGGAAATTGTGAGTTCTCTACAGTGATCCCTCTAAGGAATGCTTGTTATGAACAACCTGAGCAGCTCAGCAGCTGAATTATGTCCATTAAGACAACTCCTCTTCAAAAAGAACAGTTGGGGAAAAAAAAAAAACACCAAACAAAAAACCGAAACAAGCCAATCAGTGAAGAAAAAACATGTTTAATTGCAATTAAAAATAACAAAAACAAAAAAACAAAGCTAGCCTCTTACTTTTCCACTTCCAACTTTTCCCATTCTGCCAGTCAGAGCCTGTTCAAACTGTAGCTAATGGACTTCATTCCTTGAGCCTTGACTTGCTGATCTGGGCAGCATCTTTAGCAGAAAACATTTGATAGAGTACATGCAGATCAGCAAGCCCCATTAGCATCATCATTACTATTATCATCATTATTATAATAATTTATAATCACCATCATTATTATCACTATTAGCAGCAGTATCTTTATTATTATTAAACAAACTGCTATTTATTCCTATTACTATTGCTTTTGGGACCTACAGCTATGGGTTTGGCCTACACTCTCCTACCTTTATCCAGGCAAGCAAAGTTCATAGTGATAATCTCCTTAATTTGTGGCCCTATTTGTACCCGTGCCCAGCTCTGCAGGAATGGGATGTCAGTGGATCTCTGCTTTCCACATTTGGTTCTTTAGAGAAACAATAATTTTGTGTTTGACCTAATAGTCAAGGCGACCCTAAATATTGGTGAATGGATATGATTTTCACATGAAAATCTCACTAAATCCTTCACAGTGATGAACAGACCAGTATTTTAAGATGTCCACATGGACAGCAACCCTTCATAAATTACAAAACCCAGAGCTGCCCCTGCCAAGCTGCACACTTGCAGCAGAAAGTGTTTTATTGCCAGATAAATGCTTATGTGCTTGTATTTATGTGAGGAGTCGACTGCACTGTGTGAGAAGTAAATCACCCATCCCTGTCCCACTCCATTTTCCATCTTCTCTGAAAAGAAGTCTCAGAGCAGCAAGCACAGTGCCAGCCCCTGTCAAACAAAGAAGTGTTCTGGGGTTACCCAGCACCAAAATTAAACAAAGTCATATTATGTAAGGAAACTGTGAAGATGAAAACTCTTCCAAGAAGTCCTTCATCCCTCACCAGCAGCTGTAGTCTAGGCACAAGTTTTTCCCCGAGGTCTAAAGTTTCACTGTGAAAGAAGGGAGAAAGTGACCATTAGTGTCCTGAGTCCTGTCCTTCAGGTGCCTCTTGACAGACAGCAGACTGTCCTCACTGCTGCCGCTAACCCAGCAAATAAAAACTGATCAACTTCAGAATCCCAATCTTCAGTTCCTTCGTGATTACAGTGACTTCTTTCTGTTGCAGATTCCAGGGGATCAACAAATTAAAATAGGAGCTTTCTTGTCCGTTTCCCAAATTTACCTTTATTGTGAAGTTCTGCAGCTATTCTATGTTATACACAAATGATGTGACTGCTTAAGGTAGGAAGTGATATCCTGTAATAACAACAAGAATTTGATCAGGCAGTTTAATTTTTATTCAAAAGTTTGGATATTCTATTTCCAACATCTTCAACAGGAGTTTTGGCTGTTGCCTCCTAGCAGAGTAACCTAACAAACTCCTTATTCTGACTTGAACCTAAACAGGTTTGAAATAAGTCCTAGAGGGACAGTAAAAAAGGGATTTAAGTCTTTTTACTAATGTAGATTTCTTTAACCCAGTTAAAGACAAAAAGCCATCATGTTCAGTATTTATGAAGTATTTATTTTACAGCTCCAGTACCAGTGGCATCAGTCAGCTCAGCATCTCATATGATGTTATTTACCCAGCTGATACCTATGTGATCAAGCTTTTTATTACTATTTGGGATGCAGTGTCTTTTTCTAGTCACTCAGTAATCAATACCTACATAATAACTTCTGCTTGCAGGTTTATATATCTATTTCATGAGTCTGTGAAAATCATATTGATAAGGTGGTGCTGTTTTGTTTATCATATTGATAAGGTGCTGCTTTCTGCTGTAAGGCAGAAAGCATTTAAGAGTGTTCCTAGAACTTATTCCCCGTTGCATTTTTTAGACTTAAATTCCAGTAATCAAAACATTTGCCAGGGTTCTGCAAATACTGTGATGAATATTCATTGGCATGTAAATCAGGCCAAACAACATTGAGAGTTCTGCATTTCTGCACTTATAGCACTCCATGGGTAGTTTTGCAAATTTTGCAAGCTGAGACTTTTTGCTGCACTTTATTCTTGGCAATCATGCAGGACTAAAAAAATTGTGAGGAAGTTAGCACACAGTTGATCAATAATCCTGCTGTACTAAAAGAGCAGAGTTTTTCTGGTTGGTAGCATGCAGGCAAGCACCAGCCTATCAGATCTAGGACTTATTTTTAAAGTAAAGCATTTTTTGTATTTGACAGAGGAGAAGATTTATTTTGAAAATACAAAAATAATAAATATAGAACTCCCAAGACATTTTATGACATTTTTTCATTAATGTATGCTGAAAGGGGATATTTTGTAAGCACCTGATGCACCATACTTCTCATTTCACTGATTTATAGACAAATGGCAAATACTTTACTGTGTAGAAAAGTGTAAAAAGTCCTAAGCAGTCCTAGCAACTTTTTCTTCGTTCAATTTAAGCAGAATTCCTACCCTCAGAATTCTGTCACTCATGAGTTCTGAGTTGCAGTTCCCAGAACATAAGTGAATCAGAGGTAGAAATACCAGATGCTACACTGTGAACCCACAGGTCATCAGTTTTCACCCAGGGCACTCAAAAAATGTAATTTTTCTGTTCTGTTTGGGAGTATGAAGTAAAGGAGCAAGTCTGCAACAGAGGCCAGAAATCTCTGCAATAGGATCCCCAAAACACGGGTGATTGTGTTAAGAACATAATTATTCTTATAAAGGTTATAAAGTATTTACATCTCTAATTTTGTTTGAACATAGATGAGTTCACTCTGCTGAGATCCATGAGAAGTGAGAAATCCCTGAAGCTGCTTAAGAGTTGGTGGAAGAATTTTAATTGCAAAAGATCACGTGGAGACGTTTCTTCCTACAGAATAAATCAAATAAAGAAAAAAGTTACTAGAAATATCCATGCTTGTTTAGAAGGATAACAGATGTGTGCCTAAAGACAGTCACATTGTGAGTATAAATGCAAAAAAAAAAGAAAAAATATTTTCTAGGCAGTCTTAAATAAATAAACTAATAAAGAAGATGTCCATATTGGAAAGAAAGAATTTGCTTCCATGAGCAGTGCAACCTGAATGTACATGCCTGAGAAGTTCAAATGATAATCCCAATTAGCCAGACCCATCTTTAAATTGACTGTAATCACCAGTTAGCTCGGTAGTATATTCTATATTCTCTATATTCTATATTCTATTATATTCTATATTCTGAAGAAATTTCAATCTTCAGAAGTGAAGTTCAAAAAAATTATACAGTTAATATCTAGTGTTCTTTTAAAGCATTTCCACAGAGTCAGCAAATAGAATTCTAAGGACAGAAAACTGGCCAACATGTATCTCATTTCTTAGATCAAATGAATGGGTTTCTTTCTTAAATGAATCTGGAAAATCCCCTGCAAGTGAAATCAGACACTTTGACAGCACATTTTTAAAGTCCCGAGTGCTTTATTTGAAGATGTTGCAAATAATCAGATCTCAAGTGCATAGGGCACAGGTTGAGCAGCAGCAGACTTTCCAAAGCCTTGTACAGAGGGTTCACTTGTCATGGGTGAAGTGAGAGGAATTTTGTCTGTTGATTTGTTTAGTTAGTTACTTTTTGCTTGTGCTTTTTTTCTAGATGGACTGCAAGAACATTAAACAAACAAAGTTATTCCTGTCCTGCAACAGAGAAGGATGGCAGGTATGTCTATTATATAGGAAGAAAATGGTTTCCCTCTGCAGTGGAAAGTACCTTCCTTCCTGCTTTAAAAAACCAAAGAAACAAACAAACAAAGAAAAAAACCCAAAACCAAACAAACAAACAAAACCCAACAACAACAAAAAAACCAAAACAGTTGGCCAGGATTTCCCATGGGGCAGATTTAAAAAAAAAAAAAAAAGAAGAATTTGCTATTTTTAAAATATTTCAAGTAGTTCTTCAGGCATTCAAGCAATAAAAAAGGTGCTCAACCAGTTAATACTCTTGTTCTAATTGGATACTAAATTTTCAACACTAGAGTTGTGCAAAACAACTATAAATGATACAGCGATTAACCTTTTGTTCTGAGCATTTTTTTCTTCTACCAAACGTGTCAGTTACCATAGAGATCATACCAACAGGAGATGAAGATGTGACTCAAAACCAGCTCAATATCAGCCATATCTCAGCAGTGGCACCAGAATAAAGGTCTGCTAAGAAAGACAGTTCATCTGAAATACTAAGAAAAATTGCTGTAGGGTAAAAGGACTTGAAACTGTGCAAAAATTACTCCTTTCATGAAGCCATGAGATCCTGGCCAGATACAGAATCACAGAATTGTTATGCTTGGAAAAGACTAAGCTCACCAAGTCCAATTGTCAGCTGAGAAAAAACCCCAGCAGAGCATGTCCTGAAGTGTCACATCTGTACAGGTTTTTAATCCCTCCAGGGCTGGTGACCCCACCACCTCCCTGGGCAGCTCTTCCAGTGCCTGACCACTCTGTCAGTACAGAAATTCTTCCTAATATCTAATCTAAACCTCCCCTCCTGCAACTTCAGACCATTTCCTCTGCTCCTGGCATTATCCACGTGGGAGAAGAGCCCAGCACCCACCTCCCTACACCCTCCTTTCAGGGAGCTGGAGAGGGCAATGAGCTCTCCCCTCAGCCTCCTCTTCTCCAAACCCAACATTCCCACTTCCCTCATTCTCTCCTCACAGGACTTGTTCTCCAGACCCTTCCCCACCTTGGTTCCCCTTCTCTGGACTCTCCCAGCTCCTCCATGTCCTTCTTGGAGTGAGGGGCCCAGAACTGAACCCAGCACTCGAGGTGCAGCCTCCCCAGTGCTGAGCACAGGGAAACCATCACTTCCCATCTCCTGCTGGCCACACCTCTCCTGATAGAAGCCAGGATGCTGGTGGCCCTCTTGGCCACCTGGGCACACTGCTGGCTCAGATTCAGCTGGGTATCACCCAGCACCCCCAGGTCCTTTTCCAGCTGGTACCTTTCCAGCCACTCCTCCCCAAGCCTGTAGCACTGCTGGGGCTGTTGTCACCCAAATGAAGGTGAAGAAGCTGTGAATGTTTGTGTCTCATGTGGTTCAGAGCTCAGCACAGACCAGGGCATGGTCCATTCCCCAGCTGAATTCAAAGAATTTTTTAATCCAAAGTGTTCAGTGCTTTATAGCTGAGCCACACAACAAGGCCACACATCTGTACTGCACAGTGATTGATTCCAGCTGCCTCTGCAGATAGTTCCCTGTAACTGTTCAAGGACACTGAAACACCAAAATAACTGAAGTCAATGCCTTATGAAGAATAAATTAAAATTAGTTGCCAGGAGAGATCATCCTTTCCTGATGGGATTTTGTCAGGGGCTTGAAAAAAGCACCAAAAAGAGCAAAAACATTGTGGGAGTGTGCTGTAAGGAATCAAAGAGAAAAGAGGCTTCAGGGTTTTGCTCAGTCTCCTAATTTTAGGTAGGATTACATTTTGGTAACCCTTCCAAAATTATCTGTATGAGCTTTCCTGTGACACCCTTGCCACAGCATTCATAAGAGGCCTTCTAAATGGAATAGTTCTGTGTACAGTTTCTTCTAGGCATCATCTAAGAGATTGTGTTAACATCTAAGAGACTTTGTTAACATTTGTTTCTGCAATTTGGCTGCATGGCGTTCACCTTTATGGCATGAATATTTCATCAAGATGAGTAACCTGGGCTTCTGAGAGAGGGAAGAGTGCACAGAGTACTTGAGAGACACGTGTGGTCTTTTCCTCTGCAAGAGAAAGCAAATGAAAAGCAGTGTCTGTCCCCTGCAGACTGGGCCAGGTAGTGCATTGCCATGTTTTTATTGAAATCATCATCACAAACTTCCTGTAGCATCACTCTTAATGTCTCACAAAAGGTTCAGTGACTAAAGAACACCCAGAGAATTCAATAAATCAGGCTAACAGTGACAGAGGCAAGTCAATCAAATATTTATGGAGCTCTGGAGAAGAGCTGTATGAGTGGATAGTGCTATAGTGTCTTATACCTGGGACTGGGAAACTGGGGCAAGGACACCTTATTCCTCTCACTCCAAAACAACTCAGTCAGAAATACAATATACCCTGCATGTTAAAGCCAGTACTTTTAAACAGTGTCATACATTGCCTTGAAGTTAAAGCTGAAGAGAGGAGAACAAAAGAGCTGAAGGGATAAAAGCATAGAAAAAGCTTGTGATTTACATCTGAAATGTGAACAAAAATATTGAAGCAATTAGATAGAGAGGAACAAAGCAGAATATTGGAGTAAAAGCTTAATGTAGTTGGCTTTCTTGGGGAGAAGATGAGAAAACAGTGCACTAGAATCCCAGAGCTCCAGAAATGGGAATTGGAGTCTTGAGGAGTAGGAGAGGCACCCCTGCAACAACCTGTAACTCAGGTGATTTGCTTTGAACAAGTAGCTGCAGCCACCCAGAAAGCAGCATGGAAAGGGCTCATTACAAAGAGCCCTGTGCATCCTCCCTGGGGTTTATTTCTGAGGTTATAGTGATGCAAATTATTATGAATTAATGTTTGTACAGTACTTAGGCAATGTAAATCACTGTTTCTTTCTAAGTTCCATGCATTATTAATGGTGTCATCCTCACGAAACTTAACATCTTTATTCTACTGGCCAAAGCATGTAGAAGTTAATAACCAAACTAGAGTAGCATTTCTGTAACAGAACAACACAGTTCTTCTCTTTGAAATCAGGCCAGGAAGGAATCCCACATGGAGCAGGAGTACATGGCATGGGAGGCTGAATATCACTGATGTTACCATGCTGGATCTGTGTGCAAGAGGGGCAGAAAGTGCCACTACCTCCACTTGTGCATGAAATCCTCCTCATAATGTTTCAGTTGTATGGATAGGGAGGGTAAACCTGCCACCTGGGATTGCCTAATGAACATTGTAATTAGCAGCACCAATTAACTAATTGTTAACTTGTCAGGAGAACGGGCAGAAGCAGCCAGCCTGCCTGCTGTGGTGGCCTGGGTGGTGTTTTACAGCTGGGGATTCCTGCAGCATTTGAGGGCTCCTTAACTTCCCAGCTGGACACTGATAGGTTGGTATTTTCCTTAAATCGTCTCTTAAAGGGAGTGCCAGCACTGCCCTGAAACAGCTCCAACCTAGAGATCAGATATCATCAGTCTGACAACACTGCTGATCCAGGTAGGGTGTTTTCTTTTTGTCTCCTACTTCCCTCCAAGGAAAAATGAAAAACAAAACCTGAAGAAAATTGAGATTTGAAGTGTCAAAGCTTTAGACAAAGAGGAAATATTAGGAAGGTCAGTCCAGGTGGAAGTTCAAAGTGAAGTCCTCTGCCCTAAAAGTCCTGATATCTTTTAAGAGCAACAGAAAGAGAGCTCCAGATCATGGAACTGGTCTGAACTGATAATCCTGTTCTAAGTGCCCAGGATGAGGTGCTGATCCCCAGGTCACCCACCAAACCTGTGGAAGAACCTGCAGTCTCCCACTTCACCTCTAACAGACTAACTACAGGATGGTGCTGAGCATCCCCCCCTTTCCCCCTGCCCCTGGGAACCTGCTGCAGCCCCCCGAGTCCAGGAGAATCTTGTGGGCTCTCTGATCTCCATTGCTTCTTAGACAAAAGTCCAAACTTTGTGAATGCATTAGAAATGTAAATTCTTGTCAGCATCCTTGTAACAGATGGGTTTACTTTAGCTACAGCTAAGCAGAGTAAATTTTGCAGCAGCAACTGCCATAATGTGTGGTGATCTGAGCTTCTGCCATGAAGGAATTAAAAGAAACAGCACTTTATGTGAAAATCACTGGATCTTCAACCCTACTTGATTCAGATTCTTAGCAAAACACAGATTTATTTCTGCGTGAATAAATCATAAAATAAAATGCTGGTTGAAATAAGCAGACAGTAATATTAGCTAGAATTAAATCTCTCGTTTTTCTGCACTCCTGAGGCATTTCTTCCTTAAATTTTACTCAGGCACATGCAAGTCAATCAGCAAGCAGAGCTGAGCTCCTCCACAATTTGGCTTTTTAGTCCACAGCCACCCCACTGTTCTCAGCTCCTCACAGCATCCTCCAGGGCCCCAGGCACCACTTTCCCCCCTGAGTGCAGCCAACTTTAGCAGTCTGGACATCTCTGCCTGGAAGTGTAATGTTTGTTTATCTGCCAATAGTCCTTCAGCACTTCTCTGAGGCTTTCCACTGGTTTTGGAATCCCTGTATTTATGTCACACACACACACCAAAAAAAATGCTACTTCTCTCCAAAATTACTTACAAGCAGGAAGATGTGTAACACTGAGAGGCAAAGAAAAGCAAAGCAAACCTCAAATGCAGTCTATAAAGTTATTTACAGCCTCTCAACCAGCTTATTTATGTTATTTCTAACTTGCTAATGCTATGCAATGGAATGGACCAACATTAATTTTAAAATTGGCAGACATTTCGTGTTGCAGAGGACTCGGATCACCATCCCAGAGTGTTAAATACATTTTGATCTGCTGAATCTAGTTCTAATTACATGGCAGTGCTGTAGAACTCGGTATGAATTCAGAATTCATACAGAAACCTGAGCTGGCTTGAAAAAATACGACCTTAGGTATCAAAAATAGCTCAGTTATGGCAACACAGGTCTCCATTTAGGTGAATTTAGGAATCCTGGCTGTGGTAGGATCACTCTTTCCTCTGATGGCTTCAAGCTCCACTGTAGCTACACTGATAAACTGAGAATCTGAGTCTCCAGGGATATCAGAAGAGCTAGCACCTTCCATTAGTATCAAATTTTCTCCAAGTACTATATATAGATGCCTTTGTTTGACTCCTTCTTAGAGGTAAGATGACATCAATGAGTTTTACAGACTTTAGAATTCTCTTATCTACCCTTCAGAATCCATATATGTCCTCTTTTAGAAATTTCTCTTAGGGAATGCACATCATGATGTTATCTGATTTTTACCCACAATAACAATAAAACAAAAATCCAGACCACCTGACTGTGTGCCCAGAGCACATCATTACTTATCTTTTCTGTTTCTCAGTGTAAGGCTGAGGTTCTTTCATTGCCTAAAGTACTTTTTGCAGCTTATCTAGCTTCAGCTGTGCTTTGAAATACAAACCTACAACCTTGCAATAATGACTCTTTCACATCTTCTGATCACTTTGGGGAAATCAGAACTGAAAAGCATATTTGAATGGCAACTTCAGGTCATGTCCTTATGCAGTGGAATTCAGCAGGAGCTGAATGAATGGCACGGGAAAGACAGAGGAGCTGCTCCATGTTGTAAGGTGTACTCAGAGGATAAGAAAGTAGGAAATGGAATAACACACTTATTCAAGGGTAAAAAAACCGAGTTTGTAGGAAAGGGAAGCAGCAAAGTTTCATATAAAAAGTTAGGAGGGGATTGAATTTTCTTTTCAGTTTCTCTTTGGATCCTGAGCATCTCAGATCAACAAATCAGAAGGTATCTCCGACAGTAGAGATTTATACCCCTGTGCAGACTCAGAGAAGGCAAGCAGAGGTATTTCATTTGTTCAGGACTGCACAACAAAGGCCAAAGGCAGAAGCAGAACCCAGCAAAGAATCCCTGGCAAAGACACCAAGTGTGAGGGGGCTAGGGACAGAATTTCCTGACTCCACATCTGGTGTTAAACTTCACTATAATGCACTAGCTCTCTCTCCTTTTGATCCAAAACCTTCTGTTTCCTGAAAACATCAGCTGCCTGTTGGGAAGCAGCAAAAAGGAAACTTGAGGTGATTGAGACATATTTCAGGGAACATTCTGTGGGATTCATACAATTAGGGTAGGATTCCTCTGAAAGTGTTTCCAGGTATTCTAAGTGCAATTTAAGTGCAAGATTCTAAGTGCAGGTAACAGATGATGAGTGTTGGTTAAATAAAATGGCTGTGTAAGTACCAAATGGGTAATTTCAGATACCCACCCCTTAAACTTTCATTCATGGTGTGAATGCCAAAAAAAAGAGAAAGAAAAAAAAAAAATTTGCATTTTTCAGTGGAAAAATGAATGGCACCCTTTGTAAGTAATCTCCTCATTAAGTTCTCCTCATTCTTCCTTTGGGCTACCCAGTTCACTAGGTTATGCTAAATTAAGTTTACAGTGCAGCATAGTTGAACAGTCTGTATTTTCTTCTTCCTTGGGAACTGTCAAGGTCAATCTACTAATCAGTTCATTTTTCTCTGAGATCCACAAGGGTTGATTACCCCAAGGGCATCACTAATTAATATTCAGGGTTGAAACAGAGGAGAGTTAGGCTTGATGCTAATTAAAGCTGGAGACTTTCATCCCCAGAAGGCCACAATGAAGTCAGTTTCAGTGTTAGAATGTGTTTTGAACCACCAATTTTTTTTCCCTCCCATTTCAGAAATTTCTTCCAGAATCAAATGTGCCAGACTTTTTCTCTGACCAGTTTGATGGCCTGAGACACATTTAGTTAGCTTGAAAATTCTCAGCTACTATTTCAAAGGTCATCAGACACCTCACATCTTTTTCTTCGTGCAATCTGGAGGGACATTTGTGAATATCCAGAAAATTCCAAATCTAAAGGCATTCATTCACAAGGCACAATCTGCTTCCTCTTCCAGCTTTTTCCTTCCCAGGAGATCTTAGTGAGCATGAATAAATTTGGAGAACTTTCCTTTGGCCTCAGCTAACCAAATCTGTTTGTTATAGCCCTGATAAATATACAGAGTTAACTGAAGACCTCCTATAAACCCTGTAAAATCAGTGGGAAGACTGCCACTTTTTAAAATGGACTTTGCATCACCTTACAAAGACATGAAAAATGGAAGTTTTGTATGTCCCTAATGTATATTTGTATTTTCAGATGTCTTTGCCTTAAGGAGTTTCTGCCACTCCTCATTTAAGGATAGATGTATAGAATAATTACATTTGATACACTTCAGGAACTATCAATAGCCTATTAATTGGTCATTTCTAGATCTAGACACAGAGCACCTCATCACCCTCTGTGTCACTGACATTTGATGTCCTGCTATTTACTTTTGATAGGGCTGGGGTCTCTGAGGGACACAGGACTGGAAGTAATGTGCTGCACCCATTAAAATTAATTGCATGCAAACCTTAGAAACTAGCCACCCATTTCAGTCATCAAATATTGATAAGGATTTGCTGAAAGCCACTTCTATTAAATTACTTTTCTGATAATATTTAACTTTTTGCCGTTAAATATTTAGTGCTGTTTTGCTCCCCCAATGTGAGGAACCTTCAAGCTCCCACTTTTTTGACAAATTTTGAGCAACTGGCTCACTGCTACCTTCCACACTTGTCTGTGAACCTACGTGGAGATTCTTGAGAGCAGGAATAAGCAAATCAGGCAGAGCCATTAGCACCAGCATGATGCAGCTCTGGACCAGGTGCCAACCAGTATGGATCAGGGCAGGACATTCCTTGTGTGCACTGTATCCTTCCTCAGGAGGTCTCAAAAGCCATGACCAATGTGTTAAGTTACCCTCCACAGCCTGCATGAAAGGTACCTAATGCCTCCCAGAGCTTCCTTGTGCTCACTGAGAGGATTTACCATCCTCTGGGGCCTCAGATTCATCTGTGGCTAAATCCAGATGCAGAGTATCAAACAGCAGAGCCAGCCCCAGCCTGGTTTCCATCTCACAGCCAAGAAAAAGCTTGGTGCTACAACAGCAAAAACAGCTCAAATGGGAGCTCTTACTGCAGTAGAGTAAGGATTGCCCCCATCCCTTAGAAAAAAACCCTCTCCCTTCATTGCTTTTTCTTTTAAGTTACACAGTAATTCAAAGGAAAAAAAATAAATCAAACCAGTTCTGCATCTTGACTCCTCTTCCCAGTTTAAGCAAACTTGTTGTTGACATGAACTTCTCAGTTAGTTAACATGGGAGCTCTCTGTGTACCAGCTGCCTCTGCTAATATCATGATCAAAACCAATAGCTCAGATTATATTTCCCTAACAGCAAAAGAGATGCTTCAGCTGCTCATAAGGGAAAGCCTAGACTGGGATCAGCATTTATGATGTTGAAATATTGGCCTCTGAACAGCCTGGAGCAATAATTTGACACACAGAAAAGAAAAAACCCAGCTGCTGGTTGTGAACAGAATATCAAGTGAAAGACCATGCAAATAAACTCCAGCTTATCACTAGCAGTATCAAAGATTATAGAAGGCAGATTCACTGTGCTACACAAAGCTGCTCAGTCCTGGGGGTGCAGAGGAATTAACCACAGGAATATTAACTAACTGGGGAAGCTGGAGGTGCTTGCCTTCTTCTTAAAGAAGTGTATTTGTCTAGGTGGCTGAAAAACTGGCCAGAACAGTTTAATCATGCCTGTGGCAAATACTTCATATCATTCAGAGACATCTATGTTTAATTCACATTTAATGCCACTTAAATGAGCAACCACTGTACAGTGTTGAAATACTAAGTAAATATTTATAGGTGTTTACTTAGCACTAACAGCAAGCAATTGTGTGGAGTCTCTGTCCTGTCAATATCATCTGAGGCTGAAAAATTAGAGGTGACATCAAACTCAGCCTGGGAAAAGCCAGCTCAGAGTGGGGTCCATCTATTTTGTGTCTTGGAGTCAAATCAAGACAAACACCTCTGGCTGCATAGCACCAGCAGGCTGAAAGCTTCTCCTCCAGTCCCAAAGAGAAGCCACCTCCATTGCTTGAATCACAATAATTAATTTCTCCCCCACCCTCTCACACTACAATGACCCCTCAGGTATTTTCCTCTTCTCTCCAAAGCTCAGGAAAGGCTGGGAATACCTCTGATGAGCACTGCAGTACCTTTTTGGGAGGATCCAGCATGTTTCTTCATTTGCCCAAGTGCTTCAAGGGGAGTTTAGGCTACACAGGAAGATCAATCACTGTCAGCAATAATCAGAGGAGCAGCTCTGTTTCTCTTTCCCTTATTCAGCCAAAGCTCAGGGATGAAAAACAGGTTCTTGAAGTCAAATTCAAGCAAGTTAGGCCAACTGGCAGAGCCTGCTGCTCCTGGAGTCTGCAGTTATGGTGCGAGCACCTTAGGCTACTGATCAAAAAGGCCATTTGGTCAATGCTGTGCATAGATAAAGAGAGTCCCTCAGCCTCTGGTGGCAAACCCTTACAGTGTGCTTCAGATGAAAAATCTAGCAAGTGAAGAAAGCTACAGTACATTAGCTGAGCTACAGGGGTTGTGGCAAATGCACCTAACAGACCTCAGCTCTGTACACGAGCTTCCCAGAGGATGTGGAATTAAGTCCTTAGTCTCAGTCTCTATCCTCAACATGTTCAGTGGATTGAGGCCAAAACAAGCTAGAAGCTAGGCACCCAGAAAATGAGAAACACACTCATGCTGTGTTTGAAAAAAATGGTTTCAGTGACTTGCTAACTTCCTAATAGAAATCTCCTACAAAGATTTTTTCCACGATAGATGAAGAAATGGAGAAGCAAGCATAAAATCTACTTCTGTGACATGTAAGGCAGAGTCCCTTGGTAAGAACTGCCTTTTCCTCCTTACCCTCCTTCTCTGATTGACTGCACATTGTGTAACATCTCCACCATCTCCTCTCCTTCCTGTCCTCCATCCCCTGTGTTTTCTTTTGTACATTCTCTTGGGTATGTCAGTGAGTTTGTAGAGCAGCCCGTGGCCTGGGGGGGTTAGGGATCAACAATTCTCAGTCACAGAAAAAGGAAGGAATAATTATGCCTCCTGCACTGCCTGGGGCAACTGAGTCCAGGGAAATTTACCCAGAGAGGAAAAATTTCACAGTACTTTTCAATACCTTTCAGGTAGTACTTTGCCTGGCCATGCAAAGAGTTTTGTTACAGCACACTGAACTATTAAGGAGAAGCTTTTTTTGCAGAATCAGAACATATAATGAGCACCTTCTTTCCATCCAAGTGGTGTGGACCTAAGTGTTGAGACATAGCAATCCTCATGCCCCAGACCTTATCCTCAAAACTTTTCATGTTATGAATCCAGGCTGAGGGATTGGGGTTGTTCAGCCTGGAGAAGAGGAGGCTCCCAGGGGAGCTCAGAGCAACCTTCCAATATCTGAAGGGGCTACAAGAAAGCTGGGGGAGGGCTTTGGACACGGGGGGGGAGGGAGAGGACAAGGGGAAATGGTTTCCAACTGGGAGAGGGGAGATGGAGGTTGGAGACCTCAAGGAAGGGAGGAAGAAATTCTTTGGGGTGAGGGTGGTGGAGTCCCCATCCCTGGAGGCATTTCCAAGGCATTTGGCCCTGGTCCTTAAGGCCATGGCTTAGGAGTTGCCTGTGGTGTTGGTCCAAGGTTGGGCTGGATGAGCTTGGAGGTCTCTTCCAAGCTCCCCATTCTGTGCTGAGCCCCTGTGCCAGGTTTCCCAGGGAAGCTGTGGCTGCCCCATCCCTGGCAGTGTCTCAGGTCAGGTTGGATGGGGCTTGGAGCAACCTGGGCTGGTGGGAGGTGTCCCTGCCCATGCAGGGGCTTGGAACTGGGGGAGCTGGGAGCTCCCTGCCAACCCAAACCAGTCCCTGATTCTATGGACAGCTTTTCAGCCTTGGCTCTGCCAGAACCTGGCAGCTTCCTAACTCTCCTCCTGTGTGTCATTTCCTCACCAGATGAGTGCAGTTCCCCAGCCCTAAGCTACTAAGGACCAACATCAGGATGAGAGCAAATGATCAGGGTTGTTCCCCAGTGCCTGAAAAAGCAGAACCTTTGCTTGTAACATAGCAAGTACCTTTGGCTGGCAGTGGCATGCCTTGGCAGAGTCAGCTCCAGTCATTGAAGGGAGTGACATTTTGCCTGCCACTCTGTACAGATGCTGACTTGTTCCAAGTACATGCTGCAGATAGTTCTTGCTTTGTAGCAGTCAGCTCTTTGCTGGGATTTGGGTGAAATGGTCTGAAAAGAGACAAGGGCTCATGGTGTGCGAGCAGGAGATTAAGAAGTGGTTTTGATGTCTGCCCAAACAACCATTAGAGGCAAAAGAAATGCCAATCCAGAGCTGGCAGAGAGTCTCAAGTACTCTGAATGCTCACAACTTTATGATGGAAGTGAGGATCAGATGATGCCCCAATCATCTTTTCTCGCTGGAAAAAGCTTAAATGCACGGTTGCTCTCTGGGAGCTAAAACTATTCTAGGGTAAAAGGGGTTGTTTGAGGGCTTAAGGAGGGTACTGAACAGGCCAAAACATTTTTTAAAGAAATCACTCATGACCAGTGCTTGTGTTAGAAATTTCTAGGGGAAAATGAAGCATATGAGGAAGGTGGAGGACATTGAAAGCATAGGCGTGAGTTTAAACCTCTGTTGGGAGAATGAAACAAACATTTAAAGGGTTTCATACCTAATATAATTACATCTTTTCATGAAATCCATCCCCTAAATCAATTTGGTTATCCTGGTCTCCAGAAATAGATGAGAGAGAAAGAGCTCTACCTCTTAAAACAAAATTATCTTTCTAGTCAGGCTGCAAAGCTTTCAAACCCTAACATT
Source organism: Phaethornis superciliosus (assembly GCA_023637945.1). Classification (NCBI taxonomy): domain Eukaryota; kingdom Metazoa; phylum Chordata; class Aves; order Apodiformes; family Trochilidae; genus Phaethornis; species Phaethornis superciliosus. The sequence continues at coordinate 1,444,333 of JAJQWJ010000006.1, forward strand.
CTGAATAGCATCATTTTAATTTCTTCAGAACAACTCATAATTTTACTTGATTACCCTGCAAGACTCTTTGAGACAGTCTCATCAAACAAGAGCCTTCTCAAACTCTTTCAGTCCTCCTGTTGACTCCAGCAAGGTGTTCCTGGAACTGCTGCCATCTCCACCAAGCTCATCCATTCATCACTGTGGGGCCTCCTCCAGCATATGGCAGAGGAATAGATGCTCCCAGGCATGCTTTGCCTGGCTGAGGGAAGAGCTATGCTGCCATAGGCACAGCTGGGCATGGAGCATACAGCAGGGATGGGCATGTTCTGATTTGATTTAACTCTGGGCAGAAAAACATCCCAGTGTAAAAATGTCTGTGGCAGAACCTTAGCCTGCAGTGCTGATCTTCCTCTCCATCCTCCCACATCTCGAGCAGCTCTTGGTGCTTTCTCCAGGGTTACCCTAATGCCAGGAGGTTTGCTCTGTCACAGAGATTTTAGGGACACAATCAACTGTTTTTCTGGGTGTAATGGTTTTTGGGATATCTCCCCAGCTAGGGATGGAAAGGCACCAGGAAGGGAAGGACCCAGACTATCTGCAAGAAGTGGTGAATTAGGCACTTTTTAAAAAAAGAATAACCTGCCAGAAATTCTCTCCTTTAACACTCCCCAGACCTCTCCTTCCCATCCCGTGTCAGCAAAATGTGCTTGATGAATCCTAGTGAACCTTTGCAGAATAGCAGCTGTTCATTTTACAGATTTAATAAATTAAAGGCCAGATTCAGTGGGCTGTGGGTCTGCCAGTGCCAGACACTGCTCCAAGAGCACATACTGGATCTCAGCTGTTCTGTGATCTTCATTTGCCCAGCCTTCAGGCCAAGAACTCCAGCTAAATGGCCAGCCATGGCAGCAGTGAAATAAGAGTTTGTCAAAATCAATAGAGGAGGTGCTACTTTTAGCTCAATAATATACATTTTATGGACTTGTAGTTGGATTATTGCTAATGGATTGGTGAAAAAAAAATTCACACTGTCAAAGGATTACCTGAGCCTCTCCTTATCCATTGTTGATCTGGAGTTTTAGCCACCTAAATTAAGGTGAAGTATTAATGAACTTGGTCCAAGGAAGCACCAACCACATCCCTAAAGTTGGTATTCTAACAAGTCCCATTAAATCTATTGCACAGCTCAAGTGCTTAGAGGTAGACACATGTCTGAGAACTTCCCTGCCCAAATCCTTCAAATGAAGAGCTAATATTTATAAACAGGCTGATAGCTACAGACTGATAAAACTAAAAGTGACCCATCCCAGGCAAAAATGTGGGCCAGTAAATGCAGTTGCAAAATTCTTCCAGTTAAGGGAGAAAGTAGAGACTAAAGGGATGCAAGACAAAGCTCTGGATGTAGACATGAGATGGTGTTCATGAATTGCAATGCTGAGTAAAAATGTAGCAAAAGGAAAGCTTTCCCCAAACGTTTGGACACAATATTGCCACTAGTGGAATTTATTTAATTAAATTAATAAGAATATGAACCTCCCCTTTGCTGGATAACTGGTCACAAAAATGCAATTTTTTTCTGTTTATCTGGCAGGAGAAATTCGTGTGTGAAATTAGCAAGGAGAATAACTATTGCAACCCAGAAATATCAGGGAAAAGTGCTAACTGCACAGGCAGTGTGGCAAAGATCCTGTGTTCTGTCTGTGACTCAAGGAATGAAATAGAAAAGTTAAGAGCTCACCCCATGAGCTCCCAGCAGCAAGACTGTTTATGTGCAACAGAAGGACTAAATAAATACATGGAAATTGGGAGGGGGAAGAAAGAGTCAGCAATTTTTAACCATATGTTTTCTGAAAAAAAAAAAAAAAAAAAAAAAAAAAAAAAAAAAAAAAACAAAACAAAACCAAAACCCAAACAAGAAACCTCTCATAGAGCTTTAGCTCCACTTACTGGCTGTAAGTTCAAGTCCTTGCACAGACTCAAAGGACAGCTCTCCCTCACCATTTCCCTCACCATTTCTCACAGTTTCCCTCCAGCCAAGGTGCCCTTGGAGCAGCAGATGTCTGGGGGGTTCAAATGTCCACCCAGAGCATCAGGTACTGTGTTTCTGGAACTCTGAGCTTCCCTAGGCTACCTACCTGCTGCCAAGGGGGTCCACATCTGGAAGGGCAAAAGGGCACAGCTGGGCAGGGTGACTGTGATTCCTGAAGCAGAGAAATCATGTACAGGTCTCATAGAGCTGCAAGATGTGAGGACTGAGCTGCAGGAAGCAAGGGATCCACCATCTCAGCACAACTGATGGCTTTTTCTGTGCCCTAGGAAGCATGCAGGCTTCATCTCACAGGGCAATGGACACACTGCTGTGCTCCTCTGCTTTGGTTTCTCCCAAGCAGCACAACTGGATTTGAATAATCTTAATGCTCCTCAGTCTTTCCACGGAGCCTCCTACATGACATTCTCATTGGAGATATCTCCAGTGCAGTGTCCCTCAGCCTTCTGTTCTTATGATCTCAGTGAAAAGCATTTGTAAGCCTGGCAAATGAGTCCCAGCTTCTGTCCAGTGTGAGCTCTGGAAGCACAGACTGGTTTTAGTGCATCTCTCTCTTTCCTTTCCAGATGAAGCCCTCCCATCACTTCCCATTCAAACTCTCAAGTTCATACCCAGTACAGCCACTGCCCCAGCTGCTCATCAGTGTCAGTGCCTGAAGCTTAAAAGCAGTGTTAGAGAAAAGATGAACTGGGGTCTAAACAGGCATGCTGTGTGTACGTCCTTTCTCACATGGCCTTCCATGTCCACAGGGAAGAAACTGCACGTTAAGTAATGGATGCCCACTGGTGGAAAACTACTTTGGACAAGCAACTACTGTGTCCAGGCTTACAAAGCTGTTGGATGGAGCTGATCAAGTCGAGGTGTTGCAGTTCAGGTGAGTAGGAGAGTGAGTTCATGCTCCCATGGCTTTCTAGGCAGAGCTCAAGGTCTATGTCTTACTTCATTTTCCAGTATGAGACCCAGAGGCTTTATGCTAGCTCTCTCCACAAGGAAAAATCATCCCCAACAAAAGCCAAGAATTAAAAACAATCACAAAATCCTTCTAATAGAAATTCAATAAAGGACAAGGAGAAAAATCTTTGAAACTGAAAAAGGCTTTGCTTGCCCAGAAACGTTTATCCATTTAATATAAAGCCTCAGGAAGAAAAAGCAATAATCTACAGTATTATCACTGAACTGCTGTATTATCTAAAATATACACTAAAAAGTCACCCTGCTGTGAGACAAAATATCATTAACTTCCTGTTCTTTGGAGCAGCCAAGTCTTTCAAGGGATGCTTAATATCAAAGCATAGCATATCTTAGTTCTTTCTGCTGAAATGGAGCTGTGCAAAGTATAAAGAAAATAAGGCCTAGCTTTCTGTTAAGCATGAAAGATGAAGAGAAATTTCTGCTCCTCCCATACCTCTGAAATTGAATAATTATACAGAAAGAGAATAACTTTATCAGTTTTCAGTTGGAACACAATTTTTTGGTTTCCCTTTTTTCTCCTTCGTTCTCTAGACATTCATTTGGTGTTTTAGATAAAGCTAAGAGTGATGGAAAGGTGCCTTTGTGGTTTCCTAGGTGAAAATGAGTGGAACAGATTGCAGGATACACAGTTCAGAACTTTTGTGTAATTATTTAAAGTGGCATTCTTGTTCAGAAACTGAGCTCAATGTCTTTGTATTACTGAAGTCCTACAAAGAGTATGAAAATGGTGCAGAGCTCTCGAGCTGACTAAATGTAAAGTTGTTCATTCTCAGCAGTGATCTGTTTCTAAAAGCAAATGACCCATTAAACTCATGGCAAATTTATATGAGATTGGTAAAGATTAAGGGATTTAAAATCAATATAACATTTAAAAGTAGATTTGCAAATAATTCTTACCAGGTCCTGAGTCCAATATTCTTGAAAGACTGTGGGAATAGTAAGTACATTATCAAGAGTCACAAGCCATTGCTTGCTGGGTGTGGAAAGAAAAAATGCATGCTTGGAAATAGTGGCAGCAGTTTTGGAATATCTATTCAATCATAGAATAATCATAGAATCAGGGCCTTTATTACTGCAACTAATGGGGAAAAGATACTGGGATGTAGATAGAGAAAATTACCCAGAAGAGGGAAGAAGTCTGGACTTGTAACTCCACTATTCCTTTAAAAGAGTTCTTTAAAACCTCTAGGTGTGTAGACTATTTGGACTTCTACAAAATTAAATGCCAGTATAGGGTGCTGTTATGCACCAGCCCATTTTAAGCTCCAGGCACTTGTAAATGTTGCCTTGTGTTTAAGGGAGCATAACTAACACAATATTTAGAGGTCTATAAATCAAAAGCACATAAGGTAATCCCCCAGCATCCGTGTCAGATGGTCCATGTTATAAACTAACTGAAACCTTAGAGCAAATGTGCAAACACATCACTGCTTCATGGACTGCTCCTCTCCAGCATGATAGGAAGTGATCTTTATGAAAACCAGTGATGCAGTAGGAGTAAAGGGAACAATAAAAACAGCAAAAGGAGCATTCAAATAGCTCAGAAGCTGGGGGAGAGCACAAAGGGACCATCCTTGCATCCCACCTGACCCTGCAGTTTGCAGCAGGCTTGTCACAGCCACAACCCAGCACCAGGACTCAGCTAAATGTCAGCTAAATGGGAAAGCTCTTCTCTTCCCCAGCTCTTAGTTATGCTCTCAGTGACTCTGTGTGTAGCTTTTACTCCTAAAGGCTGAGATCTGGCAGCCAGGGCAGGGCAAGAATTTCACTTCTCTCTGCTTAGTCTCAGCTAATTCTTCAGCTGTGTCAACTGGGACTCAAGTGGTACAAAAAAGCTTGGGGTGGCACTCTGCAAAAGAAGAGATTTCATACTCTGGTACTGTATAGTGTTACAGTGCCTGGTTTTACCATTCATCTGAGAAATCTGTGACAGAAAGGTTAATACTGGAAGTATTAAGACTCATATATGAATAGAAATGTGGGTATAGGAAAGCACCAGAAAAAAATATCAGAGGACCTTTAGGTCCCTCCCAACCTAATGTTCTGTGACTCTGTGACCAATGGATGTTAACTGCTACAGAGCACCATACCTGTGGGTTTATACAAATGACCAAAGAAAGAAAGAAAGAACTCAAGGTGAAAGTGGAGCCATAAAATAAATAAGGAAGAAGTGGAATTAATGAGCTTGAGCTAAAAGCCCCCCTACAGGAGGGAAAAACTCCAAGGCAAGAGGTCCAAATAACCTAAACTTCACACAAAGGCTTGTGTGTTTCTTGCATTCCTTATTTTTAGCTTCAGTGACCTGCCACTGCAGAAGGATTTCAGAATGCCTCTGTAGATACTTACTTCATAAATAATTCATTTTCATCATCCTTTTATTATCTGATCTCATTCTAGTTTATTGGCTTGCTTGCTTTCTGGGATGCCAAACAGCACAAGAAATATTTCCACAGTTCCTTCTGTACTCACCCTCTTCAAAAATTGTGCCTGTTTCCCAACCTGATGCTTTCTGGCAGAACGAGTTGAAGGATGCAGGAACAAATGAGTACTCCTTGCACATGGGCAATTTTTGGCCCCATCCCTTTGCTGTCTCTGTGTCACACTGGCACAGTTCAAAAATTAGGTCTCCTTACAACAAACAAGCAACAGAAGACATTCTCCAAGTTTCTCTTAATTAATTAAGACAGAGGGGATTTGGCTGCCACACAGAGCAAGATTCATGTAGGAAAGGAACTGCTTACCCCATGAAATATCACATTTTTCTGGCCAGCAAAAAAGGTCACTTGCCAGCTTAACAAAAGAACAGAAGTAAGGTGGGGCTTAAAGGAAAAGGAGTAATGGGGAGATTCCATTGGAACACAAGAGGGAAATTTTTCCCCATGAGGACAGTCAGCCATTGGAATGGTCTCCCAGGGGAAGGGGGGGATTCCCCCACATGGGAAAGTTTGAAGTCTCAGCTCCAGGGGGTGCTGGGACATCTCCTAGAAACAAGAATATGAGAAGGGTTGGAGCAGGGCATCCTGGAGCTCCCTCCCAACCTCACATCCTGGGATTCTATATCTCTGTGAAAGTGATGGGTTTAGGAGAAAGATGGAATATGAAAGGGGAAGCAGAAGAGATGAAATAGAGTGAGAAAAGCATAACTGAGCTCTCCTAAGTCAGCTGCCAAGTAACATAACACTGAAACTGATCAGTTGAACAGCATGTCATAATGCTAATCAATAACCTAGGGATGTAACTTGGCCATTTCACTATCTTCCTTTCTTTTTTGTTCCACCCCAGACTGAACTGAGGCAGAGAGGCTGTTGATGAGGGCAGACCTGTTCCTTCCCAGACCTGCTACACTCTTCACCACATCATTTCCTCTGCTTTGCCTTGTGCTATTAAAATTCCCCCAAGCCAGGGAGAGAGGATGGCTTGTGAGCTGTGGCTTCTGTCTCTACTTCTAGTCCAGGTTCCTGAATCATAGGGTATGTCTTCATTCTCAAAGTCAGAAGGTATTCCTCAGCTGCTTCAGCAGTCACATTTTTACAAAGCAAATCCTCTGTTTCTTCCATCAGCTCACAAATTCAGTCTCTCTTTATATTTTTGTATAATTCTTATATGTATAAATGTAATCATTATATTATGATAATTTTAATAATAATTGTTATTGTTGTTCCAATCAAGGCAACATATTTACTGACTTCATAAACTGACAGAGAAACCCACACAGAATATGCATTTCATATGTTCCACCATCCCTGAATTGGACTGACTGCATCCTCCCAGAAGTAGCTCTTTTTCTTGCTATTGTCAGACTTTTTGCAGTGCAAGGTTAGATGAAGTTACAGGCACCACCCCAGTGGAGCAGCTCTCATGAGGAAAGCCTGTAGAAAATAGCATGGCTTGCTTGCTGCAGCAATTACCCAGCTGCTGCTCTTTCCACATCTCTGCAGGTTTTTGATGACTCTAACAGAATGTTAAACCTAACAGTGCTACCTTCATTTCTGATGCATGAGGAACATGGTCACCGTGAAGCCAAAGCTCACACTTTTTGTAGACTTGAAGAGAGTTTCTTCTGGTTTATTATGGAATATGCAACAGAAGGCAGAATAGCAGATGATTTGCCAAATGGAGAGGAATTAAACTGTCCCACATCCTGTCTGGAGTTTACTCAGACACATCCACCCAGATCACAAACTGTCTCTCTGCAGTGTTTTTCCACTAAAAGTGGAAGTGGTGCAAGATGCATTATTATGCATTTCTTCCTGGACTGCAGGCTTCCTCTGTACTCCAGCACCTTTGTGTTGGGAAGATTTGCCCTGAAATGCTATGTTGGTACAGCAGAACCTGGCAGTGGAAGTGTTAATGCATCATGATACAATAAAACTTCAAGAAAAATGTCATCCCTCCACCTGCTAAGACTTATTCCTTGGGAGGCAGATAATGCTTTTCCTTCTCTTCATTTTGCCTCAACTCAGAGGAGTTCTCTTAGAGTTCTGATGATTTTTTTGACACCAGAGCCCAGCACCAGCTGTCCCCATGCAGTGGGCACCCCTGTGTCCTGCAAACAAAAAGCATTTACAGGGCTGTAAGGATCCAGGCAATGGCTGGGCTCTCAGAGCTGGGCTTGTTCAAAAACAGAGTCCAGTCCATCTCTGTAATTGACTGTCAGCTTGATTTACAATGGCAGTTGTGATGGGTTTGGAGATTTCAAACAGCAAGGGCCTCTGAAATAAATAAGGGCAAAAGTCAATCCAGTGAGGCACTCGATTTGTTAATATCATCAAAGACCAGGGAAGAGTTTAGGCAACACACCAGCCCCAAACTAAATACTCTCAGGAAAGAAGCAGCCCAGACAGAGGCAGTTTATAAAACAAATCACAGCAGCTGTAGAAATCATAGAAGCACACGAAGGAATGAAGGTCAGAAAGGGAAAATAATAAAATCTGTCCATTCAGAAGCAACTCAAGGAATGAGCAAAAACATTTAAGTCCTGAAGATTTTGACCTTTCAAATGCTATGTGTCATTTGTAGGAAAAGCTTCATAAGAAGCTAACTCCTATGTTACAGGCTTGAATTGTTGGCACAGTGAATCTCTCAGTCAACCACAATTTGCTTCAGAAACATTGTGCTCAAACTTTTAATTATAGTAAAATCCTGAAACCCTGGCTTACCATTGTGTAAAGGGGAGAGTATGCTGATGGGGACCTCTGTGTCCCTTGGTGGGTAGCTGGAAAAACAGACCCTCACCTTCACTCCCTGCACACTTTGCATTTTGCAACCATTACTTTTCAATGTTTAAACTGAACTGAGACACTCCAGATGCAGTAATTTTACCCAAAACTTAAAGGAGTAACAGAAAACCTATTTCATACCTATTGCTTGTCAGCAGTGGAAAATGTTAAACCTCGTTTTTCCAGCCACCAACTCTGTCAAATCTCTCTAGTGTTTAAGATGAAATTATTTGTTTAGACTGGTACACCTGAGATTTTTGCTGAGCTAGAATAATTCATGGGTATTTTGGGTTTTTTTCATATATTATTAGACCAATAAAAAGTAAAGCAAAGCTGAACTCAACATCCATCATGTACTTGGTACATAGACTTTTATGTTAAAATAGGACAGTTTTTGAAAGAGATCCAACAAATTTGTGAATTAATTATGATCTTGATTCTTCACGTAGACCCAAGTGACTGAATTGGATAGTTTATTATTTTGCTACCAGGATCCTCCCATCTCCTACTGATTCCTGTGCTTTACTGTTAGACTACAAGAACTCAGTAAGACAAACAATTGGCCACATCAGCAAGCAGCTGTTTGGTAATAATACTAAATCATTACATTTTTTATATATATGCATGCCAGGTTGGAATTTGCCATCACAAGCTGCAAATGCTGCAGTCTGTCTTCAGGGCCACTGATCCTGCTGGGCAGGCAGGTTAATCCCTCTGGCAACCAAAGCATTCACAGACAGACATTTGGTTCAAAATCAAAAGTTTCTCCTCCAAAGCAAAGCTCAGAAGAAGCCTCCATTCATTAGCACTGCAACAAAGTCTCCTCTGTCCTCAACAAGGACTTTTCAATGCATATGATCCATATGACAAATGTTAAGTCCCAGCTTCCATTCCAGTCTTCCAGTTCCTCTCTTCCTTTGCCTAATACACTCTTCTTCTTTCCTTGAGAAAGTTTTGCTAGTTCTAGATTTAAAACCCTTTTTCTCCCTTGGGAAATTATGTATATATTTTTTCCAGAGACAATGTTTACAAAAAAAGTTGTATTAAATAGTTGATGGTGCTTTTTCATTGATCTTAATTTTCCTTCTGTATATCAACTTCACTCTTCATCTCCAGAGCTTGGTGCAAGTTTGCTGAAAACTGGTCTGGTTCTGTAACTTCCTATCTTCTTGGTCTCATCTTTGGAAGCTTCCTTACCTTTCCATGCAGATGCAGCTCCTAATCTCATATTGCTGTTTCCTACTACAGTCAGAGTCCCTCTCAATCCTGACAAAAAGCCATATTTCTAGCTTTAAGGTTCTACCAGACTTTCTCCAGCTGTAGCTGTGCTCCCTGTTACACAAAACCAGCTCCATCAACCAGACATTTTCTTATGATTGCCTTGACTTAATTCATTGAATTTTGTCTTTGGGTACTATTGCTTACCTGGCAAAAACCTCTCAATGGGATCTCATTAACATTGCTTTATTTTGCCTTTCTCACAGAAGAGAATGTAGGACAACTGTGTTAATTAAAATCCAGAGAGATCCCAAAGCTCAGCAACATTCCCCATGAGGAAAACGCTCATAAAATTCCAACCACTCATATTCCCCAGGATCTGGGTTTGTTTTTTTGGCTAGAGAACTCTGTCTAGGGGAAAGGAGGAACTGCTGCAGCTGCACAATGCTATATGTTAAATCATTTAGCACATTTCCATATGCAAATGGTTTTATTAAGGCCACTTAAATAGTGCCAGAGATGCTGAGGTTCAAAATCTACAGGCAGGTTCAAAACAAAACCAAGATAAACATTGGACAGACAACAGGGATGGGGTTAGGGTACTATTACAGAAATGGACCATACAAAGGGGGTTCAAACCTGGCATCTTGGGATGGTGAAGAAACAATGGAAATAAAATATAAAGGAAAAGAAGAGGAAGTTTCTGAGAATATTGGAAGTGTTTGAAAACAATCTGAACTGTGCATACATCAAACACGGTGTCACCAGGGTGGTGTGATCAGGGACATTAAAGCAGAGGGAGATGCTTTCCCCAGAAGTAGCTCTTCTCTAGTAACAAAGAAAAAAAATTAAAAAAAAAAAAAAAATAAATTGAGAAATGCTAAAACATAAAATAGATGGAGTTCCCTGAAAGACAAGATGGACCAAGAAAAAGCCTCTCTGGGAAAGCTTTCTTTCCAGAGTTCTGAAGAATCACTGCTTTTTAACACAGAACTCTGCTCCCCAGGAAACTCCTCTCCTCAGGACTGTCAAACCCACAGCCTGGCGGGCAAAGTGGAGTTACTTGGAAAGTTGAAGTTTCACTCCCATACTGAAAGAAGTGCCAATTGTTTCTGCTTTGTCCACACACTGTTAAAAAATGCAAAGCCAATGTCTCAGTCTGAGAAAAGCTCCCGTGAAAGAGCAAAAGATTTCAAAGGACAGCAGGGAAGACAACATAAGAAGAAAACCATGGCCAGAGACAGGTTTCTGCAGGGAGCTGGAAGTCTTTGAAATAAACTTGGAAAGGATGTTCAGCGAGTTTGGAAGCATTTGTAAGCTGAGATCTGTAGAGACAAAATCAGCCTTTAAGTTCTGTCTCTCTTTTGGATCCATCTGCTTCCTGACTACTGCTCCAAAGTTCTACTTCAAGGCTGGAATTTACACGCTGCAAAAAAGATGAAAAGGGAAATGCAAACAAATGCATACACTCAGTAGAAGGTTCCTGTGAACATAAAGGAGGGAGGACTGAGGGCCAGAGACTTTCTCAGCGTTCAGGAACAAATCCAGTATTATCCCATTGGTATCAGAATGTCTGCTTCAGGGTTAGCTGCTCTGAGAGCAGAATCCAGCTTTAGTCAGCATCAGTCAAAATTTCTTCATTTCAAATGTCTTTGGGCCAGTCCTGGGTGGCCCAACATCTTCAGAGAGAGGATTCTGTGAGATGGGAGCTGCACACCTGGAGCATCCTCTGGGTAGAAAGCTGCTGGAGAGAGCTGGGGAAAGCCACATGTATCTGTCCCTTGGGAACAGTGTACCAGCTGCTTGCTTGATCTCTGAGCTAGCATGAGACTTTTTGGATTTGTTTCCTTTCCCCCCCTAGCTGCTGAAAACATTCTTGGTCCTCTTACAAATGAGCCTGCAGTTTATTCAGCTCTTGTGAAAACCCACTGACTCTTGTTAGAGATAAATTTGCCCCTCAGGACTCCAAAGGAAGCAGCCAGAGCATTCCCATGTGCAAAGAATTGTGCCTGCTCCTAAAATCCTTTCTGGGGTAGGGCATATTTTACTTCTCACCTGTACAGATAGAAATGCTCAGACAGGTTGGGAAGCAGCACAGAATCTCTGCATCTTCTCCCTCTCACCTTGTGGGTTTTTTTTCCCATCACCACCCCCCTGACTGGCTGGGAGCTGCCTGCTGAGTGCTGCTCAGCCCTTCCCAGACATGGGATGGAGGGAAGCAGTCATCCATCCTTTGCCCCCAGCCCCCCAGTCCCTTGCCTGAACACCAGCAGACTGAAGCCTACCTTTGGACTTTAAAAACCTCCCAGTGACAGAGGCTGTGGCATCACACTTAGTGGCCTCCCGTTGGCAGGATCTGGGCTCATCCTTGCCTGCCTGCAATTGAGCATTTATTGAGGTCAGTAAAAGCACTCTGACGTGTGTGTGGTGTTTGCAGGAGGAAAGGGGTGGGTAAAGACTTACACAGGAGGCTGAGTCCCTGTTTCATCAGGAGCTATATGAAGAGTCACACCAGATCCAGCAGGGTGGTTCAGAAGGGACCAACAGAGCTTTATTTCACACTTTAGAGGCAGGATTCCTTTGCCTGAAACTGCTCTCAAACTGTTTCTCAGCAGAGTACATGCAGATTTTATGCAACTTGCCACCATCTTCTCTCCTTGAAACCCTTCATCTGATGTCTCAAAGTGTCAGCCTCTGAGGATGTGTCCTGTGGCTTCTACAAGGCAATCTCTTTGATGCATCAGGGTGTACACAGAAGCCTCAGAGCTGCAAGAAGACCCAAAACAACAGGACTGAGTAAGCACAAAAATCAGGGTTTTCTTTGATACTCAAAAAACAAAGTTCCCAGGCAGAAGATTCCATCTTTATTTGTCTCCCAAGCAGTCTGGGCAATGGCAGCATTTATCAAGTGACCAGTATTGGGAAGAACACTCTCTGATTTTGGACCACCACTGGAGAATCATGCCTGCAGGTCAGCAGGGAGGAGCCCCTGGTTCAGTGCCAGCAGCAGAAGCTGAGCCAGGATGCTCTGCATCTCACTGAGCCCAAAGCTCCTGGCAGAAGCAGCCTCTCTGTGCCACACCAGCCAAGTCTCCTCCTTTCCCTGGTGAGGTTTAGCAGCTTTCCCCACTCCAAAACAAGGAAAAAGGAGACAAATGAAGGCACTGCTGATAAAGAACATTTTCTTCATCATTCCTCTGCAGAGCCACCGAGTGCAGAAAGTGGGATCTAAGCCCCAGGCCCTCTGCACTGATGCTTACAGTTTCTCTGGAAGTAGCAGCTGGCTTTTTATCAAGGACCTGTAACAGTCCTTTTAACTAACGTGAGGCTTACAAACCAGATTAACTCACTGCTAAGACCAGACTGTGGTTCTGGTTCAGCACCACTCACCCAGTGTGCCTGAAAGTGCTTATAAATTTCATCACTTAGAGCCTGCATGGGTGACAGATGGAAAGAGACAAAGTGGTGATGGCAGGGGTGGAGGGTGCAGTATTCTCTTTCCTTTTTTGTTCCTTATTCAAACAAATGGCAGGCAAATAACACCCTCCAAACTCCTCCACCTCTGCAAGTTAAAGACAGCTATAAGCCATAAGCTGTAACACTCACTAGTTTAATAGTTTGCAATGTAACTCAAGGCTCAGCTGGTAATTTTGGTGTGGAATGAGGCAAGAAAATAGACTTGGAAGACTCGATGGCTGCATGATGCCTATTTCTTATTTTTCTGGTTGTAAATGAAAGTTAAGTGTGAAATTTCACATTAAGAAAACCAGAAGGGTTAGATTAACAATGCAACAAGCCTGACTGTGGAGCTTTTAGAGAAACAGAAAGCAATGAACTCTTGGAATGCACTTGTAGGAGTATTTCAAGTGGTCCTTCTAATTAACTGTTACTCCTGACCACTTCATTCCAGTAAATTAATTTTGTGATGGTAAAAGATAACAAAGCAAGAATCCTGGAACCTCCCCTCCTCTAGCCTAAGAATAACTGTAGCACAAGCAGCAGCAACACAATCTCTCCATCTTTCATTATTATTGCTTTCCTCTTTCTCTTGGTGCCAAAGAAGGAGCAAAGCAACCCTTTGGTGTCCTTTCTTATGTATCTTCAGCCAAGTCTTAGTGTGCAGAGCACAAGATGCCAGGCTTGCTCTTAGGTTTCTGCTCTTTCACAGACTGGGTTTAATCCCTGCTCCAGGGGTGCTGGCCTGTTGTGCATATCCTCTTTATTTTCTGTGTCAAAACCACATGCTGTAGGTGCTCCATATAGCTCCATATTCTTTCTTTCCCCCTCTTCTTTTTGATTCTTACATTCTTTCAGCTTCTTCCTCTGTATCTGCACAGATATTATGGCTCACCCTGTCCTTTCCCACATCCCATTCACTGGGAACACATCCATCATGCAGCTGTGCACACCCAATGTATCCAACATCTATGGAGGGGTATGTTTGTCCATCATACCCAAAAGCATTTTGCAATCTGCATCCCTGTAACTACAACAGGAAAAATTCTTTTGCTGCCCACAGTGCTTCTCATTTCCCCTCCTTCAACTGATTTGCTGCTCCGGAAGAAATTTTTTTTTTTTTTTTTGCCAACTTGGAAGCAAAAAACTTGGCTGTTTTTTTATGGTCGGTTTTTTGGTTGTTGTTTTGGTTTTTTTGGTTTTTTTTTTTGCTTATCTCAGTAATGGTCTGTTGTTATTGTCCAGAAGGGAGCCCCAGGTGGGCTGGAGGCCTGAGACATCAGCTGTTTGAGCAAGCGGAACCGCTCTCATTAATCTTTGCTTCTGGAGCTCATAACAGAAAAATGGAGCAAGCAGGGAATTGGTGCTCAATAAAAGAGGCATCCTTCACCCCTGCAGAGTTTCATGTCCAGCTACTAATCAATATATATTGTTCCCATAGATCACAGTAATAGCAGGTGAGAAATTGCTGGGACTAGAGCCTGGTGTGGAGTGGACATTCGGAGATTTCCCAGGCACACTACGGACACATCAGTCTCTAGAGTGAGGCTGAAAAAAAGCAGCAGAAAAAGGGATGGGATGGCAGCAAAGATGTTTGGGAAGAGACCTTTTGCGGGGGAATATTTAAGCCAGGAAAGAAGCCTGCTTCTTGTCATTAGGCTTGTCTTAGACATTCTTGTCTTGTTTGCTTGTGCTTCAGAGATCAATACAAACATGTTAGAAGATGTTTCTTTGCAGAGATATTGCTGAGAGCTAAGTGAGAGATGTTCCCTGCACACCAGGACCTCCTGGTCTTCCTGCTTTATTCTCATCAGGGGCTCAAACACCTGCATCCTCTGCTCCACTCAGACCATATTTCTTAGCCTTTGATCTGACTTGAATGTTCCTTGATCTGACTGAATATTGCTCCTTAGATCTGACTGCCTCATTCTTGCCCTTTTCTCCTTTCTCCACCCACTCTCTTTACCACGCTGGGGCTGTATTCAACCAAAAAAAAAGAAAAAAAAATTTTAAAAAAGCTATTCTTCTTCTACAGAAAAATTCCTGAGTGCTGGAATCCCATCCAGCCTCCCTTCTGCACTCAAGCTGGCAAAGCAGTTGAGAAGCACTGATAACAGCCCAGGAGAGTGGCCTCAAGATGTAAGAGGCTCATCCTGCTGAGCTGTAGGACTGTAATATTCAGATGTAGGACTCCCTGAGTGCACAGAGCTCAGCCTGGCTGAGGCACCACACTGAAATGGGACAGCAAGCCAGAAATTCCCTTCCTGCTCCTGGTCCTTCACTCACAGCAACCAAAATTCTGCAGTCACAGAGCTACTTAGCTTACTAGGGGCTTTCCAGACCACAGACTCAGAGAATTATTGAGGCTGGAAAAGGCCTCTGAGCTGATCCCCATCCTGTGACCCTGAGTGCCACCTCAGCCTTTCCTTAAACACCCCCAGGGATGGTGACTCCAGCACTGCCCTGGGCACTCACTCCATCCCAGTGCCTGCTCACCCTCTCCCTGAGGAAGTGCTTCCTGATGTCCAACCTAAACCTCCCCTGGGGCAGCTTCAGCCCATGGCCTCTCCTCCTCTCACTCCTTGCCTGGGAGCAGAGCCCAAACCCCCCCTGACCCCAACCTCCCTTCAGGGAGCTGTCGAGAGTGAGAAGGTCCCCCCTGAGCCTCCTCTCAACACCCCCAGCTCCCTCAGCCTCTCCCCATCAGACTTTCTTGCCCCCCGCTCCCTTCACAGCCTCCTTGCTCTCCTCTGGACCTGCTCCAGCACCTCCGTGTCCTTCTGGAGGTGAGGAGCAGAGCTGGACACAGGGCTGGAGGGGAGGATGGGGCAGTGCAGAGTAAAAAGGGGGAGAATTGCATCCCTGGTCCTGCTGGCCACACCATCCCGGAGAGAAGCCAGGAGGGATCTGGCTCCTCCAGGCCACCTGGGCACGCAGCTGGCTCGGGGTCCGGTTCTCCACCATTGCTCCCGGCTCCCTCTCCAGCCACTCTTCCCCCAGTCTTGGGCTGCACGGGGTTATTGTGGCCAAGAACTTGGGCAGCTCCGAGGAAATCCTCTTTTTCTGCAGGAGCAGAGCAGCAGCAACACTCAGCTGGCTGTGGTCAGCAGAGTCTGTGCAAAGGCTGCTCCTTCATAGCCTGGCACCACCTCATCTCTGCCCATTATTGCTGGCATCCAGTGGGCTGAGCATCCCTGAAGGAATCTTTTAACAGTCCAAACACCTGTCTTTTCCTGCTAACAGAGGGTACCTTAAAGTGGGAGATGAGCTCTGGGCTGAGGAGCAGAAAGGTTTTAATGGCTGAGAGTTTGCCCCTGTGTAACACAGCCCCTGAGTTCTCAGCTGCTGAGCAGGAGAGGTTACAACAAGAGCATTTCAATTCCCAGGAGGAAGGAAGCACTTCTGGTTATATTATCAAGACAAATAGTGCAGAGAAATCAGTTCTGAGAGACAAGAATTGGTCCCGAAAGATTGACTGAGTAAATTTTCAATACAATTCAATTCATATGCTTCTTTGGCTCTCTATTTTTGCCTTGTAAGCAGGTGGTAGGCAGTGCAGAACGTGGCAAGCTCTTGTCTGTGACTGATGGATCAGACCTTCCAATTAAAACCATGTTGGGAGGGCTTCAGGAAATCTCTGTGAAGAGGGAGAAGGGAGAGCCCTGTATGTGTGAAGAAGTTTACTTTTGTGTGTCTGCAAGCACCTCCACCCCTGGCTTAATTCTGCCATCATCTGACCAAGGGGCTGAGGCACCAGAGCACACTGCTGCTGGCTGGAAGTGTGAGAGCACTGTGTCCACACCACCCTGCCAAGGAGATGGGGAAATGGAGCATGAGCTGGGAGTTCTGGCATTGCTGCTGGGGACTGGGTGCCCTCCTCACACGAGGACACCCGGGAGGCACAGTTGTTCTGCATGCCTTCTGTCCTCCATCTTATCATTCTCCAAAAGCCTGGCTAGGGAGGGGGAAAAAAAAAAATATATATATATATATATATTTCTCCTCTGGGACATTATCATCCCATGGCCTTTTTTCCCTTGGGAAGCCTGGAAATGCCCACTGCTGGTGTACCTCCTCTGCCAAGCTTTGGTTTGGCAGATCTGGGGGTCAGAATCCACCCCCCATGTCCTTGCTGGCTCCTGGGGCTCACACATGGGCCAAGTGGGTGCTGCCAGGCTGGAACTGAGTGCTGGGCTTGGTACACATCCTGTTTTGCTTTTACAGAATTTCTAACAAGCACTAAGACCAAACACTTTGGATTATTCTGCTGCTAAAGAGACCTTTGCTGCTTACAGTGGTTTCTGAATGAAAATGCTTCACTGAGGTTGACACGCAGCAAATATTCAGGTTCCTTTCAGTTCTTAAGATAACAAAACCTGCTTTTCCTACAAATGGTGGTCTGTAACATATCTTTAGCACATGCTTTTTATGAGATTCAGTGTCTTTGGTACTTGGATATTTCTTTCACCCTCTAGGAAATGAGATTTTGATTGATTAATTTTATCAATGGCATTTTATTATGGTCGGGATCGCTGAGAGTGATCATAAGCAAATTTTTTTTTTTGCTTTTGCTTTCACTAATTGATTGCAAATTACACGAAGGAGCATCTCACTGAATGGCTGATGCCTCCACTGCCTAAGCAGTCCTGGGATGAAAAATGCCTGTTGTCTGCTGGCTGTGAGAAATAGCAGCCTCCTGTTCCCGTGTTGCTGTGAGCTGTGTCCTGAGCACTGGCAATTATTTGTAAAGCAGGGAAACAACATCCTCACTGGGCTTGGCTCCAGCTGTCCTTCGGCAGGGGGGAATAACCAGAGTGTATCACTCAAACCCAGTGCATTTCAGAGATGTGCTTTTTGTTGTAAATTGGGGATCCAGAGCTGTGTTAAAGCATCAGGATGGCTCCCGGACTACAGGTGTTGCTGCAGTGAGCTGTCATGTTCTGTTAATCTAAGGGATGCTCCTACAAAACTGCCTCTCACCACCTAAAGCTGAGTTATCCTCTGGAGATGCCTCTTTCTTTCCCTTGGTTACAGATAACTTGGTGTGCCCTGATCCCCAGTGGCAGCACTTGACTTAAACATCTCAGACTAGGAATTAAGCCTTGCACCTCCACTGAGGCCCCTGAGAATTGATTGCAATCAGTGTGGGCAGAGAGATTGAAGGCTGGGCAAGTTTTAGCAAGATTGCTAGAGCAGGGGGCATACATACACCAAGCTGGACCCACAGGTTGGGATGCCTGACAGCATTCCCATTGAAACAAACATTAGCTCTGGGTCGGAGGTGGGGTGACCCTCCTGTGGTAATTTTAAGCATATTGAGAGAACAAATCAGGGGAGCAGTCTTTTGTATGGGCTCCTCTGGTATTGGGGGCTGGAAGAGGTTTTAATAGGCAGAGGATGTCATGCAGTATATATAATTAATATAATATAATATAATATTAGAATAGAATAGAATAGAATAGAACATAATATAAATTATATGATAATACATCATGGAATACATTATGTATAGTATATTATACATCATGGAATGCAATCTATTGCACATCATGGAATAATTTCCCCCAGCTCCCACCCCTTGCAGGTTTCCATCCCACTTCTCAGAAGGGTTTCTTGTGGCCAGAAGCTGTGTTGCTGTGATAAGCCTGGGCTTTCTCTCTTCTGGTGTCTGTACTGACTCAGATCTGAAATCTCCATGTCCACACCTTACCTGAGTTTCCCTTTCTGGAAGCAAAGATAAAACCTGAGACATGCATCAAGGATGTAGCATTAAATTATTTTGACAGGGCCAAGATCACTTGGCCAGAGTGTCAGCCAGGACAAAGCAAGAAGGCAGCATGGAAAGTGCAGTGATAAGGCTGGAGTCCAGAGAAGAGTCTTTGGAGGTGGAGATGGAGCAGTGTGGGCTCTGAGCTTTCCAGAAGAGGCAGACCTGGCAGCATCTGCAGAACTGACTTCAACCCTGGAAGAGTCTGAGAGCCCCTGCCCTCTGGATGACTGCAGATAAGCAGGGCACCAGCAATGGGAATTAGCATCTCCCTATCTTCCCTGAGCAGCTCCCAATACCATGGTACATACACCCTCAAACATTGGTGTTTAAGAAAGACTAAATCAGCTTTTATCTGGATATCCGTATGGCTCATAAATACTCAGGTGTTCAGTTTCACAGTACCCTCAGTGCTCCTTCAAAACAGGGACTGAAGCATCTGAGTGCCCTCAAGTGCCAGCACAAAACATTAGTGCTCTGGAGGGGCAGGCCAATGCCCAAAAATCTCACCCTGAATGATCATACATCGACTCAGAAACATGAGCAGTATGGCAAAGGGGACTTGCATGATCTTAAACTGTGCATTTCTGAGCCAGAAAACCATCCTTTCTGTGTGCTGGTGTTCCAGACTAAACTTGAGACCATTTTCCTTTGCTTAAATGGAAATAAGTCTTACAGGAATGCAGTGAAGTAGCAAGTGAAAAAATTCTCCCCAATATGTATGGTTTGAGCTCCAGCTGCATAACTTCATTAAATCTTTCCAAAAAAAAAAAAAAAAAAAGTGGACAGATAGTGGATTTTTTCCAAAAAAATATCCGTAGGACAGATATTTGGGTTCTTATATAAATAACCCCACCAAGTGGAGACTCCTTACTGCAGTCTGTGAAATTATTAGCTGCTCATCATCATCATCATTAGCTGCTCATATGATCAACACTGATCATAACTCCAAGCACAGCATCTTAGCCAGCCATGGCTCTGCCTGTTCACTTGCAAAACCTTTCTCATGCCTCAGTGCCTTATCAGTAGTTTCTTTGCCCTCCCCTGCAGGGATGAAGGTGTGAAACTAAGGGGCTATGATTGGTTTTCACCTGTTCCTAAAGTTAGAATTCCAGTTCATAGCACTGTCATTAGAATACTCCTTTATTAAATTTGTAATTGATTCTCTTTTTATTGCATTATATAGAGACTGTAAGAACCAAAGGAAAAGAAACGTTGGGAGCTGCTTCTCACACCTCACTGAAAGAGAAACATGAGCTTGACAGAACAAATTACAACTGGAAATTTTATTTATGTATCCAAACTAATTATTGCAAGTTCCACCTCAGCTGCACTTGAGGATTTCATTACAAGACCTAATTGGACTTATATGTGCTGTGAAAGTTTTTTATCTTTTAATTGGTAGCAGAGATCAAAGCAAAGAGAATGAGAGACAAAGTTGCTATTTGTTCCATAAATTCATATTCTGGCTTCATTTGCATTTGCATGGTTCTGGGGAGCTGCTCAGAGCACAGGTTTGTATCAGGATGCCAAAAGAGGAGGTGCTCCTGGCCCTTCAGTTCACTGCTGCAGAAATTCATCAGAGTCATTCAGCCAGTCAGACCTTCATTACCAAAAGGTGCTATTTCATGTCAGTCCTGAGTATCCTGCCTCTTCTCATGCCTCTCTGGAACACGTTTGGAGAAAAGATCAATGGGAGCTTCTGTGCCATTTAACTGCACTGTCCCTGATGGAGCTGCAAGCCTACTTTCCCAAGGATAAAAGATTCCTTGAAATATCTCATCTGAATTAAGTTTTTGGACCTGGACTGCAGACCTTTTAAATTGCACCCAGCCTGGTAGCATGAACATTCTTGGTTGATTCTACTTTAAATGTAGCCAAGCTGAAAAGGCTCTTTCAGAGTCCATGGCTAGGAATAACAATGACTGAATTCTGTCTGCACAGCCCTCTGCTGTTTTGTGCCTTCCCCCCCACTGATGCCCACCTAGGTGCTACCAAAACCACTACAGCTCTTCTGTCTAAGTCAAAAAATAAATATATACAAGAATGAAAAGTGTGTCAGAACCTCATCCCCACCACCACTTTTCCCAGTACCAACCAACAGTCACTGGAGCTGAAACCACTGTGACTGAGGGGAAATGAAATATCTCTTGTACTGGTGTGGAGAGGTGAGACCCTGGCACAGGTTGCCCAAGGAGGTGGTGGAAGCCCCATCCATCCCTGGAAGTTTTTAAGGCCAGGCTGGATGGGGCTCTGAGCAACCTGAGCTGGTGGGAGGGGTCCCTGCCCGTGGATGCAGGGATGCCCATGGATGAGCTTAAAAGTTCATTCCAACCCTGAAAATTCTAGGAATCTTCCAGTCCAGTGAATCATTAATAGGTGAATTCATTCAAACTGAGCAGCAACAGAGTTGGAGGGAGATCAACAAGAGCCTCCACATTGGTAACATCAAAATATCTCCTCTTAAAAGTCAGGCAGCATTCTTCATCTGAGCTCAAAGGGAATTAGCTCAGGTGCACCCCTGCACCTTCCATTATATCTTACAGCAAGCTGTGAGTGGGCACAGCAACAGGAAATGGGAAAAGGGATAAAAGGGCCTCTTGAACCTTGAGTATTTATGCTGGCAAGTTAGGAGGCTGAATGAACAACAGCTGCAAAAGAGAATGAAGAATTTGTGTAGTACTTGCCATTCATGTGTTCCTGACTTGATTGGCTGTGCTGTACCAAAGACAAGCTGTCTCCTTTCTCCCTCTAGGCTTTTATTTGAGATCCAACCCAATGCTTATGAGGAAACGTTGCCTGTCAAAGCTTTCATTGGGAGGTATTTCATTTTCCCAGTTTTCTGTGTGTCTGAGTGTGTTAAATCTCTGAGAGGCCACAACTTATGCTGGCCACCCAGCCTGGGAGAAAGGTTCTGTGTGTGAGTAACACCTCCCAACCTCTCTGTTTGAAACTCTGACAGCTGCCACTCCACCTTTCTGCTCTTCTAAATTTGCAAATCCCAGTAACTGGCAAGCTGCAGTCACACCACAGATGGAAGCAGAGGGGCTGTTGGCACAGCATTTTCAGAGGCTGTTGACTTCCTTGTCACCTTGCAGAGCTTCACCTTGCCACGTCAAAAAAAAACACAACAAAAAAACCCCCACAGCATTTATACAGAGATTTACAGAGGGCAGAAGACCAAACTGTTACTGTTCCTCACTTTGGGGACCTTCAGGGAAAGTGACTCAGGAAAGACAAAAGATAATGCTGACCCAAATGACACCATCATTTTTTTTCTTGTGATGGTCCTTGGATGTGTCCTCCACCAAGAAAGCATCCTGCTTCCCAGGGTGCTTGGAAATAAAATGAGTATTAATGAGGAAGCTTTTCAGGAAGCTGCTTGCTTTATTTTTCTCCAGCTCGTTCTCTTACAGTCTCCTTGAAATGGCCCAAGGGCTTCAGTAGTAGATCCTTCCCTTTCTCTTCCAGATATTAATTAAAGAGCTCAATCTTCAATGCATTTATTATCATAAAATAGCTGTGCAGTGTAAAGCAATCTAATTTTCCCTACTCCACAGAGGCCAACAAAATGCCCACTTTGGGACCTTAGTATAATGAAAGAGCTGAAGAGTGATTTGGAGCCATGCTGAAGATTCACATGTTTGAGTGGGTCAGGAGTGCTTTGTTACATCCTCAGCATAGGGAAAAAAAAAAAAAAGCTTATTTTGTGATGAGTTCCAGGGTGACAGAAAGCAGGCAGAGCATGGTTTATAAAAGCACTAGTAGTAAAAGCAGGCAGCAGCTCACAGAAAGTATGTACAGTCCTGTCTCTGAACTATTAGCTGCTCCCAGCTAAGCAGCTGCTGAGGTGGTTGTGGTTTGTGAGACAGATGGGCTACAGAGCTGCACAGCAATCCCTGGATCAAGTGCTCATGCCCTGTACCAGGCCATACAAATGGGCAGATGTGAAGAAAGGCTACAGGGGGTTTCTCATAGTTAGTGTGCCCCAGTGGCAATGCTGGCAAGGAAATTTTGCTCTTACCTGGTGTTTTCCCTACCTAAGATGAAGATTTTGATATATAATCATCCTCACTCAGCATTAGGTAGTCCACATGATGAAAGCTGTCTGAAACACCTCACCTGCTGTCCATACATTACCAGACACTATAAAATCCAACCAGCACACAAAACCAGATTTCATCAGCTCATTTGCTCTCAGAAGCAATGTGTTTATTTCTGATGGCCATTCCCTTGCAAAGCAGCTCTTCATTGTGTGCAATGAATGTCTTCATTCTCCTGCATTCCTAATCCTCTTGCCTGGCACATCCCAATCCTCTGTTTGAACAGGGGTGTCTATATTTTAGGTGCTCAATCTTTGAAAAAATACATTCCACTGACCAACAGCCCCAAAACATCTTTGGGGCTGAGGTGTATCAACATACACAAGGGGGACTGATGCTCCCCTGCCTAAGTAATCATTTTACATCTGTGCAAAATGAACTTCAAGCTTTTCCATTCTGATTCAGACGAGTTCTGACACTCTTTATGGGTCAGTTTAAATTACAGCCTAAGCAGCAAGACAACAGAAAATCAAGCTCTGTGACGTGGATATGCCAGCTGAAAATGGATGAAGCAGTAATAAAAAATGTTAGCATTGTAGCTTTCGTGCCAGCAGGCTTAATATAGTTTACATACTCCCCAGGAATCACAGGGAAATAAGGACAGAGGATTGGCAGGGACTGCCTAGGTCATTGAGCCCAGCCCTCTGCTTTCACAGAGAACAATATCATATAATCCCTTTCATAAATCCTTTCACTTGCCAATGAAGTGCAGAGAACCCAGGACAGCCCTGCAGCTGCTCAGAAGAGCACAGAAAAAAGCCACAGCCCCTTCACAATTAAAAATGCAATTGAAGTTATACAGGACTTTAGTAAGGATGAACCAAAAAGTTCAGTTTCGTTCCCCTCTGACTCCAAACGTTTCTGGCATCCAGGTGGGAAAGGGTTATGTGAATATCTGATGCAAATGACTGACAATCCTCTTTCCCCTATAAAGAGGGACCATGAGAACTGGGATTTGATTCCTCAAACAATCAAGAACAGTTGAAAATTGCCTTTACATTTTCAAGGGGATTTATATATACTCACTTGAGGAATATTCCAGATGACATTTGGCTAGGTTGCCTGTTGGAACCAGGAAAGGTTGAACAAATCCAGAAGAGAGAAGCTTAATTCTTGTTTTACCTGGAGATGTGATAGAAGCCCCATCCTTGGCAACATTCAAGGTCAGGTTGGATGGGGCTCTGAGCAACCTGGGGTAGTTGAAGATGCCCCTGCTCAGTGCTGGGGATGTGGAGGAGATGACCTTTAAAGGCCCTATCCAACCCAAAATATTCTATGATTCTATGACAGAGGCATTCGTTTGTCTGTGACATGGAAACTTCTGAGAAAACCACAAGTCTTCCCCAGAAACTTGGAAGCCTTTGTTCAGCTTGGGATTCAGACATTTAATTTTGCCTTGCTTCTTTGGACACAAATAACCCATTGCTACTTGAGTTGCCTGCTGGAAGGACAAAATTCAATGGCAAGAGAAAGGGATGAGCTGGACTGGCTTGCTGGGACCAGGAAGTCTAATGAGGAAAGGGTCTGCTTAAAATTTTATCTTTTGCTGTTTCCTTGCCAGTGGCTGATATTTCTGTCTGTATCTTAATAGAGGAAGCATAGGTCTCTCTTTCAGACCTCTTCATGCCCCAGGTTGTACTATGAGGCAAACTATAAGCAGTAAATAATCAAGATACTTGACCCTGTGGCAGAAGCAGAAGCTGACAAGGGCTGCTCCCTGCTTGGCCCCTCCAGGAGGGAATTCTCAGAGTCACAGTGAACAGGTGAGAAAGAGATCTACAGCTGCAGAGGATCTTCTCATCAGGTTTGTTCAGTCTGGGCTGAGAAATAGCTGCTTGGGGTGAAAGCTGAGGAGGTGTCTCAGTGGCTCCCTGTTGTCACAGACTCAGAGGGGAAAGAGGAGGAAGCAGGCAAGGGAAAAACTTCAGGCAGTCCACAGACTTTGCTCAGCCTCAGGTATCTTCACCAGGCACTGGCTCACACCTTTGGAAAGAGACAAAGCCCCTGTGCCTCTACCAGATGGCAATGAGATAACACAATGCCCAGAACATTGTTCTAAACTGAGAACTGCAACTTCAGGGGTCAGTTCTGGGACCAGAACTGTTCAATACATTTATTGGTGGCCTGGATGAGGGAATGGAGTGCACTGTCAGCAAGTTTGCTGCTGACCCCAAGCTGGGAGCAGTGTCTGACAGCTCAGGAGGCTGTGACCTGGACAGGCTGGAGAGTTGGGCAGGGAGAAAGGGAATGAATGACACCAAGGACAAGTGAAGAGTCTGACATCTGGGAAAGAAAAACCCCAGGCAGCAGGAGAGGGTGGGGACCGAGCTGTTGGAGAGCAGCCCAGGGGAAAAGGAGCTGGGGGTGCTGGTGGCACAGCCATGGCAAGAGGTGGCAGAGCTGCTGTTTCCTGAGGCTAAAGACAGGGAAGTGACAATTTCTAACAAGAAACAAAACAAGGTGAGAAGGGAAAGAGAAAATTAGAGAAGGCAAGGAGGGCTTCTGAAGGAGATCCAAGCCAGAGTAATGCAAGTACATACACCAACACACAAAGGAAAAACCAGGTACATTCCCCTTTATCCATAAAACTGGGGAAAGCACCAGGTGCATTCACCTTTATTCATAAAACTGGGGAAAGGAAGAGGTACATTCACCTTTATTCATAAAACTGAGGAAAGCACCAGGTGCATTCACCTTTATTCATAAAACTGAGGAAAGCACCAGGTGCATTCACCTTTATTCATAAAACTGGGGAAAGCACCAGGTGCATTCACCTTTATTCATAAAACTGGGGGAGATGCTCAGTGCTGCCGCCTGTTGGAGAGAAGAGAGAATAAAAGAATAAAGGGTAAAAGAAAGGGGTTACAGCTGTACCAGCATCTAACTTCCTCTTCTGCTGGTGCTTGGGGAGAGGCATAGTGACAAAAAGCAGCAGTGTAGTGAAGGATCCCCAGTGCCTTTCCTGCAGATACACACTGTCTATCAGATACACACTGTACTCAGCCCTGGTGAGGCCACAGCTCGAGTCCTGTGTCCAGTTCTGGGCCCCTCAGTTCAGGAAGGAGATTGAGGTCCTGGAGCAGGTCCAAAGGAGGGCAACCAGGCTGGGGAAGGGATCCAGCACAAGTCCTGTGAGGAGAGGCTGAGGGAGCTGGGGGTGTTCAGCCTGGAGAAGAGGAGGCTCAGGGGAGACCTCATCGCTCTCTACAACTCCCTGAAAGGAGGCTGGAGCCAGGGGGGGTTGGGCTCTTTTCCCAGGCAACTTTCAACAAGACAAGAGGGCATGGACTTAAGTTGTGCCAGGGGAGGTTTAGGTTGGATATTAGAAAGAATTTCTTCACGGAGAGGGTGATCAGACATTGGAATGGGCTGCCCAGGGAAGTAGTGGATTCTCCATCCCTGGAGATATTTAAAAAGAGCCTGGATGTGGCACTCAGTGCCATGGGCTGGGAACCACAGGGGGAGTGGATCAAGGGTTGGACTTGATGATCTCTGAGGTCCCTTCCAACCCAAATGATTCTATGATTCTATCCATGGGAAAACCAGCTCCCCCATCACTGGTACCACAGCCACACCGTGCTGTGCTGGCAGGAATGAGATGTCATTTTGATCTCTGGCCGTTCAGCCATCAGCCTCCCTGATGAGTGATTGGTACTAACAGGGATGCTCAGAGGAGAGAACCGATTTGTTTCTTCCCCACCCTGCAGGCCTGGCAGGGATGCTCAGCTGTGTACCTGACACATCAATGCAGGCTGATGAGGGCTGTCTCAAGTCTCCCTCCTGCTGGGGAGAGTTCCTTTCCATCCAAAGCAGAAGAGCAGAGCACGTTGCAGCTGTGGAAATGTCAGCAGAGCACAACAAGGTGAGCATTTGCAAGGGAAAAAAGGCACGCTAGCCAGCAAGCATTTCCAGAGCATGTTAACAACTCCAACTTTTCTCACATGCCAGCTCTCCCCCACCCCCTTCCCGTTCCCAATGAATAGACACTAATTGAAAATTATGTTTTCAATGTGGAGCCTTTTTCTAATTTGGTCTTGTGTAGGAGCATTTAGGGATCCTATGGTTTGTTGTATTTCAAAGTGATTTGCATGAACTCCCTGGGGGAGCCAGCAAAGGGCACTGTCAACATTTTGCTGGCAGACAGCAAGGGTTTCTGCTCAGCACAGAATATTCATGTGCTCCAAGAAGCAGCTTCTTGAGGTAGAGGAGACAGCTGCAGAGCTCCAGTGCAAAATATCTAGGAAAATGCCCCAATACCTGCTCCTCTCCAGGGTTTTTACCAGCCCTTCAGCAATCCTAACTTCCCCCTAGTAAAGTTCAGATTGCTTACACCTTTGTGTATTAACAAAAACTGGGTGGTTTCCTACACCTTCCAGTCTGTATGTAGGTCAGACAAGCCTGCAAATTAATTTACTTAATACGGTGGGGTTTTAAGGAGAAAAACATTCAGGAGTAGAGTGCAGCCTTCAAAAGCCAATCTATTAAACAGAAAGCCTAGCTCCCATTTCTAATTGTTTTCAGATTAGTGTCAGGCACAGTCTACATGCAAAAGTTTAGCTGGCACAGCTAGGGTAAGAATGTAACAACTATCCTGTTAATTGGTATCCCCATGACAACAAAAGCCTTAAAGCTATGCCAGAAAAAAAAACCCTTTGGCAGTCTAATTTCTCCAGTTCAAGAAATGGGAGAAGAGAAAGAGTATTTTCCTCCTTTTCTAGGGTAATTGGAGACAGAAATGACTATTAAACTTTTTCCTGAATCTACTTAGGATTATTTTTCCCATGAGAGTGGCTCAGAGTATTAGAGGCATCCCGTTTGGCTCAAACCTCGTCAGCTTCTGAGCAGAAAGGAATCAGCCACTCAGAGATCCTATTTCAAACTTTAATTTGGGGCACAGTAAGTGCTACAGGCTGTGGCATCCCTGCTACAGCTCACACTGTTCCCTCCAGGCAGCAGGGATCTCTAATTACTAGATGCTACTTGGTACATATATTCCAAGGATTCCTGGTATTCCACCCCCACTGCTGGGATTTTTCTGAAGTACCTGGAGTTCTGGGAAAGAAAAACCCCAGGCAGCAGGAGAGGGTGGGGACTGAGCTGTTGGAGAGCAGCCCAGGGGAAAAGGAGCTGGGGGTGCTGGTGGATGGAAGGATGAGCATGAGCCAGCAATGGGTCCTGGTGGCCAAGAAGCCCAATGGCACCTGGGGGACATGAGGAGGGGGTGGTCAGGAGGTCAGGAGAGGTTCTGCTTCCCCTCTGCTCTGCCCTGGTGAGGCCACATCTGGAATCTTGTGTCCAGTTCTGGGCCCCTCAGTTCCAGAAGGACAGGGAACTGCTGGAGAGAGTCCAGCACAGAGCCCCCAAGATGCTGGAGGAGTGGAACATCTCCTGGGGAGGAAAGGCTGAGGGAGTTTGGGTTGTTCAGCTTAGAGAACAGGAGCCTGAGGGGGGATCTTATCCATGTTTAGAAATATGGAAAGGAGAGAGCCAGGAGGATGGAGCCAAACTTTGGGTTTAGTAATTACCTTATGGGGTTGGTTAAAGGTTGGACTGGATGATCTTGGAGATCTCTTGCAAACCTAAACCATTCTGTGATTGATTCTCAGTGATGGCCAGTGACAGGACAAGGGGCAATGGTTCTAAACTGGAGCCTGGGTCATTCCATATCAATATGAGGAAGAATTTTGTCAGTGTGAGGGTGAGGGAGCCCTGGCCCAGGCTGCCCAGGGAGGTGGTGGAGTCTCCTTCTCTGGAGACATTCAGAACCCCCCTGGATGTGTTCTGTGTGACTGCTGGAGGTGACCCTGCTCTGCCAGGGGGGTTGCACCCCATCAGCTTTCCAGGTCCCTTCCACTTCCTGTGAGTCTGTGAATTTCCCCACCCCTTGCTTGATAAATTCAGAGCCAGTGTTGCAGCTGTGGATGCTGACCCTGTTTCCATGCAGAGCAGTCTGACATCCTCTGCCTTCCAGGGCTCCTGGGGCTGCTGCTGCTGAGACAGCTGTTGCCACCGCTTCCAAAACCATGTGAGAGCTGCTCCCCAGCACCCTGGCAGATTGGCAGTGCTAAAGCCATATGGCAGCAAGCTGTGAAAACTTCTCCACAGCTTCTGTGTATTTGCAGTGGCATTTGCAATGGCACGGAGCACTGTTTTCATCTATGCTGGCTGATAAGATTGTGAAAATGGCACTGGCTATGCAGAAGGAGCTAGACAGTGACAAAAAAAAGAGAAAGATGATAAAGACATGAGATTTTTGTTTGGTTTTTTTTTTTTTAAGCTGGCTTTGTCAAATGTTCTCCAGAGGTATCACAGAATCACAAATTGTTAGGGATTGGAAGGGACCTGGAAAGCTGATGGGGTGCAACCCCCCTGCCAGAGCAGGGTCACCTCCAGCAGTCACACAGAACACATCCAGGGGGGTTCTGGATGTCTCCAGAGAAGGAGACTCCACCACCTCCCTGGGGAGCCACTCCTGGGACAACCATCAGCATCTACTGAGTGTCTGGGTAAGACAGTCTGAAGTTTTGAGTGTCTGTGTAAGGTTCAGCTCAATGTCACTGCTGCCTGCCACAGGTCCTGAGTTCCTGCCAGCAAGCAGCTATCCCTGTTTGCCTCCAGTTATCCCTGTTTGCCTCCAGTTATCCCTGTTTGCCTCCAGCTATCCCTGTTTGCCTCCAGTTATCCCTGTTTGCCTCCAGCTATCCCTGTTTGCCTCCAGTTATCCCTGTTTGCCTCCAGTTATCCCTGTTTGCCTCCAGCTATCCTGTTTTGCTTCCAGCTATCCCTGTTTGCCTCCAGTTATCCCTGTTTGCCTCCAGCTATCCCGGTTTGCTTCCACCTATCCCTGTTTGCCTCCAGCTATCCTGTTTTGCTTCCAGCTATCCCAGTTTGCCTCAGCTGAGCAGGGTGCAGGCAGATGGGACCTTTGTGCTGGAGGTGGGCAGTGGCATGGAAAAGGTAGCATCAGGAGATGTTACAAGGTTGGCTGATGTTCAGAGCTTGCTGAGGGCTTTGTGTACACATGGAAGGGAGTGTAAAAAAAAAAAACAAAAAACAACAGATAGAGAGAGAGAGAGAAATGCTGAGAGTCTGTTCTCTCTTTCTCCTACAAAAGGTGTCAGAAGCTGTTAGTAGAAATGGGCACCATTGCCTGGGGGTGTGATGCCTGGATGAGCACAATGGCAGAGTTACTAATTATGAATGCAGATGGTCTAGAAACACTCCTGGCTGATAATGCCAGGGACTCTCAATCTCCTTTTGAACAGAACTGCTGATTTGTACCCCTCCCTCTGATGTTGCTGGTGTCCTCCTTGTAATTTTGGAGAGACTGGGATTAAATCTTTCACTTGATATCACACGTGCTAGGATGGAGTTGTTGAATTCTGAGGAGCTCCAGGGTAACGTTTGGGAGCATCCCAGCATCAAAAGGGGAAATGTTGCTGCCCCACAGCAAGTGGAAAGGGCATGGAGCAAACCTGCTGCTGTTCAAAACACTGAGTTTTGTGCAATGCTTGTGAGAACGAGGTGGGGAAAATCCATGGGTACAGGGAGACAGCAGTGCACAGGTCCTTCTCCAAAGGGAGAGCTGCCTGGGACATGTACTCAAGGGTGCCTTTGACCCTGCTTTTAGTGATTTCATACTGAGGTTGAGAGTCATAAAATCATGGACTGGTTTGGGTTGGCAGGGAGCTCCAAGGTCCCCCAGTTCCAAGCCCCTGCATGGGCAGGGACACCTCCCACCAGCCCAGGTTGCTCCAAGCCCCATCCAACCTGACCTGAGACACTGCCAGGGATGGGGCAGCCACAGCTTCCCTGGGAAACCTGGCACAGGGGCTCAGCACAGAATGGGGAGCTTGGAAGAGACCTCCAAGCTCATCCAGCCCAACCTTGGACCAACACCACAGGCAACTCCTAAGCCATGGCCTTAAGGACCAGGGCCAAATGCCTTGGAAATGCCTCCAGGGATGGGGACTCCACCACCCTCACCCCAAAGAATTTCTTCCTCCCTCGTCTCCAACCTCAATCTCCCCTCTCCCAGTTGGAAACCATTTCCCCTTGTCCTCTCCCTCCCCCCCCCGTGTCCAAAGCCCTCCCCCAGCTTTCTTGTAGCCCCTTCAGATATTGGAAGGTTGCTCTGAGCTCCCCTGGGAGCCTCCTCTTCTCCAGGCTGAACAACCCCAATCCCTCAGCCTGGATTCCCAGGGAGCTGCTCAGCCCTCTCAGCATTTCAGTGGCTCTGCTCTGGACACCTTCCAGGAGCTCTGTGTCCTTCTGAGGTTGGGCACTCCAGAACTGGACCCAGAACTCCAGGTGGGCTCTGACAGGAGCAGAGCAGAGGGGGAGAATCCCCTCCCTCGGCCGCTTCCTGGGTTGGTAGCAGAAATGTTTTATTTAGTGATCTGAAACATTTCAGAAATGATCAGGGCAGTAATTTTATGGTCTCATTGGTGTGATTCCTGAGCTGTACCTCACGCCAGACCTGGAGACATTTCATGGCAGAGAACAGTTCACAAATTATCCCTGAATATTCATATGAAACTGCATTTAAATGTTTCATGTCTCACCCCACCCCAGTTTTTGGGAATTCTGCTTATGGAGCTCTCCCTTCAAGTTTCCTAAAGACATTAACGCCACTTTTCCATTGTGTTCCTGTTGAATTCTAAAACTTTTTTTAAAAAAAAAACGCTTTCTTTTTTTCTACTTTTCTCTAGAAGTGAAAGGGGTTTTTTGACAAGGATGAAAAGCAAACTGAGTCACTCCTTTAGTGACAGGCACCAAGCAAAAAACCAAAAAACAAAAACAACAGGAAAAACAAACAACAAAGAAACCAAAAATCAAAAATAAAAAATCAAAAAAAAAAAAAAGAAAAGAAAAAAAAGAAAAACAAAAAAACCCAAAAAGCATACCAAAACAAAAACCAAGCAAAAAACCAAATAAAAAGCAAACAAAAGACCAAACAAAAAACCAAAACAATAAACAAAAATAGCAAAACTAAATAAAAAACAAAACCAAAAAACAAAACCAAAGAAACAACCAAAAAAACCCCAAACAAAACAAAAAAAACCCAAAAAAAAAAAAATACAAAACAATAAGCAAAACAAAAAAACCCAAACAAAAGGAAACCAAACAAAAGAGGCACAGACACAAGAAAGGCGGGGGGGAAGGGAAGTGCCACTTTTATCACTTTTATTTCTTTTATCTCATTTCCCCTCTGATTTTCGAGCCCTCCCTCGGCTGATCTGGCGGTAGGGTTGTACCCGGCTCCCGGTACCGCTGCCGTCCCGCCTGACACCGCCCCGGTGCTGACCCGCTCCGCATCCCGGCACCGACAGGGGCGGGACGGGGCGGTGCGGGGCGGTGCGGGGAGGTGCGGGGAGGTGCGGGGAGGTGCGGGGCAGCTGCGGAGCCACAGCGCTCCCTGCAGGACCCCGGGGTGCGGGGGTTGCGGGGTTTTGGGGTCTGCGGGGTCTGAAGGGTTTGGGCTGCGGGGTCTGTAGGGTCGGGGCTGTGGGGTCTGTGGGATCAGGGCTGTGGGGACTCTTGAGTCTGGGCTGTGGGGTCTGCAGGGTCTGAGCTGTGGTGTTTGTGGGTTCTGTGGGATCTGGGCTGTGGGGTCTGTGGGGCTTGCAGGGTCTGGGCTGTGGGGTCTGTGGGGTCTGTGGGATCAGGGCTGTGGGGACTCTTGAGTCTGGGCTGTGGGGTCTGCAGGGTCTGGGCTGTGGTGTTTGTGGGGTCTAGGCTGTGGGGTCTGTGGGGTCTGGGCTGTGGGGTCTGTGGGGTCTGGGCTGTGGGGTCTGTGGGGTCTGCAGGACGGTCTGGGCTGTGGGATCTGGGCTGTGGGATCTGGGCTGTGGGGTCTGTGGGATCGGGGCTGTGGGGGGGTCTGCATAGTCTGTGCTGTAGTGTCTGTGGGATCAGGGCTGTGAGGACTCTTGAGTCTGGGCTGTGGGGTCTGCGGGGTCTGAGCTGTGGTGTTTGTGGGTTCTGTGGGATCTGGGCTGTGGTGTTTGTGGGTTCTGTGGGATCTGAGCTGTGGGGTCTGTGGAGTTTGCAGGGTCTGGGCTGTGGGGTCTGGGCTGTGGGGTCTGCATAGTCTGTGCTGTAGTGTCTGTGGGATCAGGGCTGTGGGGACTCTTGAGTCTGGGCTGTGGGGTCTGCAGGGTCTGAGCTGTGGTGTTTGTGGGTTCTGTGGGATCTGGGCTGTGGGGTCTGTGGGGCTTGCAGGGTCTGGGCTGTGGGGTCTGTGGGGTCTGTGGGATCAGGGCTGTGGGGACTCTTGAGTCTGGGCTGTGGGGTCTGCAGGGTCTGGGCTGTGGTGTTTGTGGGGTCTAGGCTGTGGGGGCTGTGGGGTCTGGGCTGTGGGGTCTGTGGGGTCTGCAGGACGGTCTGGGCTGTGGGATCTGGGCTGTGGGATCTGGGCTGTGGGGTCTGTGGGATCGGGGCTGTGGGGGGGTCTGCATAGTCTGTGCTGTAGTGTCTGTGGGATCAGGGCTGTGAGGACTCTTGAGTCTGGGCTGTGGGGTCTGCGGGGTCTGAGCTGTGGTGTTTGTGGGTTCTGTGGGATCTGAGCTGTGGGGTCTGTGGAGTTTGCAGGGTCTGGGCTGTGGGGTCTGGGCTGT
Organism: Phaethornis superciliosus; assembly: GCA_023637945.1. Classification (NCBI taxonomy): domain Eukaryota; kingdom Metazoa; phylum Chordata; class Aves; order Apodiformes; family Trochilidae; genus Phaethornis; species Phaethornis superciliosus. The sequence continues at coordinate 1,477,716 of JAJQWJ010000006.1, forward strand.
GGGGTCTGCATAGTCTGTGCTGTAGTGTCTGTGGGATCAGGGCTGTGGGGACTCTTGAGTCTGAGCTGTGGGGTCTGCAGGGTCTGGGCTGTGGTGTTTGTGGGGTCTGGGCTGTGGGGTCACAGGAGCGTGGGCTGTGGGATCTGCGAGGCCTGGTGGCTATTAAAGAGCCGTCAGTCTCTTGCCCCGCAGCATTTCCCAACTGAATGGAGATTTAAAGCCCCTTTCTGCTCAGCCCCAGCAGCGGCACGGCTTCTACAGCTTCCCAGAAAAGAGGGAATCTGCCTGGGAAACATCATCCCCCCAGGCGGTGTGTTTTCAGCAGGAGGAGCAGCAGGCTCCGGGGTGCTCTCTGAGACTCCCGGTACCAGCCGCACCCCCTCCCGGTACCAGCCGCACCCCCTCCCGGTACCAGCCGCACCCCCTCCCGGTACCAGCCCATCCCCTCCCGGTACCAGCCCATCCCCTCCCGGTACCAGCCGCACCCCCTCCCGGTACCAGCCCATCCCCTCCCGGTACCAGCCGCACCCCCTCCCGGTACCAGCCCATCCCCTCCCGGTACCAGCCGCACCCCCTCCCGGTACCAGCCCATCCCCTCCCGGTACCAGCCGCACCCCCTCCCGGTACCAGCCCATCCCCTCCCGGTACCAGCCGCACCCCCTCCCTCCCCTGTCCCTCAGAGGGCCTGAGGGAGCCGCGCTCCTTCCCGCCTCCGCCCCCCCCGCGGCACCGCCAGCCGCAAGGGGGCGCTGCTCCCGCCCCGCTCTGCCGCCGCTCTAGGCCCCTGCCTCGGTGGTGCTGACGGCGGCGGCCTGGGCGGCGAGCGGCGGCCTCAGCACCGGGAGCGGCGGCGGCGGCGGCGTTAGCGGCGGCTTGGGTTTAGCGGAGGTTTTTGCCCCTTTCCCGCCGCACCATGCCCACCGTGGAAGAGCTCTACCGCAACTACGGGATCCTGGCGGACGCCACGGAAACGGCGGGCCAGGTGCGGCGTGGTGGCGGCCTGCAAGGCCTGGCTAGGCCTCGGGCTCGAGTAGCGCGGCGACGCCGGCGGTGCCGCGGGGAGGGGCGGGTTGAGGCGGAACGGGATGCTGGCCTCAGAGGACACCTCAGGCTGGTCTCGGTTCAGGTCCCCTGGCTAAAGGGGTGCAGGGGGTGGGGGTTGGGTACAATTCTGCAGGGACCGGCGGGACTCTGGTCGCTTTTCCATCCTCCTCCTCTCGGTCCCTCTGCAAATCTTGTAAATGTGGCGTCGTGGATATATTAACTCTTTGTTAGGTAGAGTCAGCTCGCGTTTTGCGTGAGGGCTGGAAGGTTGGCCAGGCCTTGAGGAAGAGTCATGGGGAGCTGGTACCTGAGAGCCTCTGTGCTAAAAAGGTTGTTGGAGGAAGGTAAAGTCTGTTAGGATTTGAGAGATGCCTGTAGCCTTTTGTTGGCGGTGGTTTGGTTGGTTTGTTTCCTTTAGGCAAGAATGGGAGGTTGAAAGAGGTTTTTACATGTAAAACCCTGGCAGGATGTGCCATCTGTTTGTACTGTAGCTGAATTATTAAAAGAGGATGACTTAGTATATTCCCAATACAAAATATTATGGCTAGCTGAAGCTAGCATTGAAATTACACTGTGCTTTTATGTTACTGGTTGGCTGCTCTAAAAATCAGCAGATCATCTAATCAGAATCGTGGAATTTTCAGGGTTGGAAGGCACCTTTAAGATCCTCTAGTTCCAAGATACTTTTGTTATTTTGAGGTTATAATGCACGGAAGTAGAAAAGCAGCTTTGGGCATACCTACCTAGCAGTGGGTTTTAAACTAGTTACTACTGTGCCAGGTCATTAGGAAAGTTCTTTAAGAGAGCACATCATATGGTGGATGTCAAAATGTGGGGGGTTTTTTAAAGAATTTTTTTCTTTCTAATTCAAGTCTCGTCACTTTTGTTTGTATAATTATGCCCCAGTGAGAGAAAGCATCACTGCAGAGAGTCCCAACCCAAACATCACCTTGGACCAACCAAAAAAGGCAACGAAAATGTTGGGAACAATGGGGAGAGCTGCAGAATAAACCCGATGCTGTTGCTGCGTTACAAAACCCCAGTCCCTCATCAGCTTGACTGGTGTGGGCAGCTCTGACAGGAGGGGCTATCTGAGGCTGAAAGAACTCCAGCCTGGTTAAGAAATGCAGCTTGTGGCAGGGATCAGTGGGAGATGTGCAGGAACCTCCAAGGGGGAGTAGAGAAGGATATTTCTGGTGTGCTCTCCCACTTTTGTCTTTCTACAGCTTGTGGGCTTCCAGAGCCAGAGCTTGTGTCTGTGTAAGCAGGATATCATGCTAGGCTGTTATTCAGTGAACTTTTCTGATTTTTTGTGCTTTGTTTGGGTTTTTTTACTTATATTTAAAAGGCTCTGAGCAACCTGGGCTGGTGGGAGGTGTCCCTGCCCATGCAGGCGTTGGAACTGGGGGACCTTGGAGTTCCCTGCCAACCCAAACCTGTCTGTGGCTTCTGGCACATAAACTTTCTGTGGAAAGCTGCTGCATGACTTCATTAACCTTTGGGATGGAGTTACCTCCTTTGACCTTGTCATCATTTTATGTCTCCAGTTTTTGCATCCTGAGAATCTGTGGCTGATTGCTCCTGATTCAACAGTTTTTATCCCACGGGTTACTTTTTAATCTCCTAACAACTTCATGCACCTGATCTCACCCTGCAAAAAGTCATAGCCACCCTCTCTCAAAAAAAGAAACTGAACCTGAGGGGGTGAGGGGAGAGAAGGGGAATAAGCAGAAGCACGAGATAAAGAAGAGCAGTTTAAAAGGCCAGAAGTATTCAGCTTGTCAAAGTGTTCCAGTTGAGGAAGTGGCTCAGGTATGATGAGTGCACCTCACGAGTGGGATGAAGGTGAGAATTAAAAAAAAATATGGGGAAGCAGGTTTAAAATAAAGAGGAAGGCAGACTTCTCCAGAACACATGGTGAAAATTGTCAGAGGACGTTGTAAGGCATGACTTCAAGAACTAATCCAGAGAAATAAGGGATGATTGGTCAATTGACACATGAAAGCTGGACACTGGCTCCAGCTTAGCACATTCCTGTGGTGCAGATGGAGAGGAAATGTGCAAAACTGAAGATAGTGCTGCTTCTGCTGTTGGCTGCTTTCTTCTTGAGCATTGAGTGCTGCCAGGGTAAAAAAAAAAACTCCTGCCTGAAGTGCACTTTGCCTCAGGGGTAGCAGTAGTTGGTGTGAAGTAGTACAGATCCATGGCACACAAGCTGCTCTTTTAGTGCTGCATGAAGGCTTTTTCATCATGGATTAAGTTTTTAAGCAGTGTGTTGCACAAAAAAAAAAAAAAAAAAAGAAAAAAAAAGTTGTTCTTAATGTGCAGCCTGGGAACCTGTGAGTGGAAGAGTGAGTGTTTCATTGTTAGTTTGTGCTGGTTGATTCCTGCCTTTGCTGGGAGTGCAGTGTGCTGGCACAGCTACACAGCAAGCTGGTGGGGATGTGGGGCAGCTGCAAAACAACTGCTTTTCCCTTTGGTTAGTTTTCTTCCAGATCAGTGTCTGAGTGTGGGTGAGAACCTGGCAAGCCAGAGGCTTATCAGTAGGGTGTAGGGATGGTTTAAGGAGCATTGGTGCTGGATGTTAAAATACAGCTTGCTTGAGGGGGAATTACTGCAGCATACTGCTCTGTCAGTCAGGATCTAGTGCTGGGGGTGGGCTTGTTCCTCAGGTAGGGGTGATGAGATAGGTGGCTGTGGGAAATTTAAATAAAGCAGAGAGTCCTCTGCTCTTCAGAGTAGGGGAAGTTGTCTAAAGCATTCTTTGCACAAGCAGGAGGAAGATTAATGATAGAAGATTCTGATTTTGGCTAGCATCCTGATAATGCTGACTTTTCTTTTGCAAACACAACAAAGACTTCCATTTATTCTCAAGTGACAGACACAAAATCAGAAACCCCTCCGGGATTGTAGTTGGGAGCAGCTTGAGGATATTCTATTCTGTTGCTTGAATATTCTGTATTTATTCCTGTGTTTATTTCTGTATTGCCACTAGAGGTTTGGCTTTGTTTTTCTCTAGTCTGTGTGTATAGTTCCCTAAGAACTCTGTGATGTGCAAGACCTGCTAGCCCTAGGGCTGCCAGTTTGAATGTGCAGCACTTGCACAGACAGACAAACAAACCAGAATAACAATAAAAAACAGTAATTTGTGACAAATTTTAATCAATTGTCACTAAGAGAGATATAGAGCCTTCATACAAAGAAATAAATTTAGTTCCCTTAAGTAGCTGAAGTGAATGGGAGAGACAAAATCCTTCCCTTGTCTTGTGGATGCCCCAAGATGTGTGCTCATGTGTTCTGTTCTTCCTCTCTCAGCACAAGGATGCATACCAGGCTATCTTGGATGGTGTAAAAGGAGGTGCCAAGGAGAAGAGGCTTGCAGCCCAGTTTATCCCTAAGTTCTTCAAGCATTTTCCTGAGCTAGCTGACTCAGCTATCAATGCCCAGTTGGACCTCTGTGAGGATGAAGATGTTTCTGTAAGAATAAGAACTCAGCAGCAAGCTGATGCCTTGAATTTATATTTTGTTCTTTATTTCTCTCTCTTTTTTTTTTTTAATAGGCTGTGTCTTTCAGGAGGGGAGGTTTGGTCTTAGAAAACTTAGTTGTGTTCCAACAACAGAAGAATCTGTTGTGCGAGGCTGTGGGAAAATCTGTCTGTTTCCATTTGTCTTTTTCACTCTCATCATTGAGCAAAGTAATAGCTCTGTAAAAGAAAACTAAGGTGCAATTTGTTTGTGTTATCTGTTACATTTTTTTCTTTTAAAAAACACTTTGTAGTAGTTTATTCCAACAAATCCTCCTGGATTTCCAACAAATCCTGGAAGGAAATTTTGTTTTTACCTGGGAACTGGTGGTTCTGACTCTTATTCTTGCAGCAGGTGCTTCACAGTGCTTCTGTGTTGTTGCAAGAAGATTTACCTTTGGAGCATCTTTGGGTATCAGATCTTGAGTGATTTGTGCAGATGATTGAAGGATGTTTTGTCAAGGCTGGGAACAAAATCTGGAGGAGATGCACAACTGTCAAACTGTTATTAAGACTCCATGATGGTTTCACAGCAAAGACAAAGCTTGGATTGCCTTTAAAACCTAAAACTTGACCATTGCTTTTGGAATATGATACTTACATTAAAAGAACATCTAGACATTTTGTCAAATTTAGCTGATTTTTCTGATAAATGTTTGTATATGATTTACCACAGGTTTTTTTAGCAATCATTTCTATTTTTTTTAACCTTTTTCTAATACCCACTGTACTGACAATTTTACAGATCCGTCGACAAGCAATCAAGGAATTGCCTCAGTTTGCCACAGGAGATAACCTGCCTCGGGTAGCAGATATACTTACCCAGCTTCTACAGTCAGGTAGGAGGCAAATCTCCTTGTGGCACACCTAAAAATGTGTACAATTTTGTTCTGTTGATTCTTAATTAGTTACAAAGTAGTCTGTTCCAGTGCCATTCATATTCTGCTTTCCTCCCTTTATATTTGCTGTACAATTGTGTTGCTCCTGCTGAAAGGGTGATGATTCTGCTAAAGTAGACTGAAAATATTTCTGTCAAATAAAAAAGGTGGTTTTTTATTCAAGTTCTCTGAAACCTTCTGTAGAAAAAGGGGAAAAAAAACCACACCAAAGCAAAAACCCCTCCAGTGATATACTGCAGCAAAGTGCCTTCTGAGAGTTATTGGATTTCTAGTCCAGGTACTCAGGAACTTTAAAAATTATGAAGGCATTTTCTTCCATGTAATCCATTTTGGTACAAGATCTTAAATTCAGAATTAAAAGAGTATTCAAATTAAACATAATATATATTTAATCTCAGTAAGTTATAGAGTGCTAAATATTAGAAGTTCAAATTTGTATTAAAAATGCATGATTTAAGTCTCTAGGCTTCTCAGAAGAGACTATTTTTTGAGACTGATACATTTCTCCATTTTTAGTTTTAGAATGGAAATTGGTTTTCCTACCTAGAAATACTGTAGATTACTTTTTAAATGGTTGAAAAAGAAATCACTCTTTATATTATTTTAATTTAGTAAAGATCAGCTTGTTTATTCAGCTGTTCCTTAAAATTACTAAATGTATTTGTGTACTAAATGTACTAAATGATTAAAAATTTCCCTTCAGCTTTTCAGTCCTATTAATTTTGTAGTGTTAAAGTTTTGGCAGGGAGGTTGAAGTGGCAAATAGATTTTTAGTTTTGCTTCAAGGTTTCATAATTGTGGCCAGTTCTTCAGTTTAGTAGTCAATGCAAATACCAGTTATGTTTTTTTATAATGAAATGCTGAAGATAGAATACTTACTATGTGATACCAGGAATCTATCTTTGTTTTTCTGTTCCTGTGCTTGCATTTCAAGGATATGCATATCAGGGTTTTGGGGGTTTTTTCTTTTCTTTTCAGATGATTCTGCAGAATTCAATTTGGTGAACAATGCTTTGCTCAGTATATTCAAGATGGATGCTAAAGGTAAAGGCCATGTTTTTCTGTAAATGTCTTTGATTAATGTTTCCCAGACTCTAGTAGGATGAGAACAGAATTTAATTTTGTATCTTAATAGTACAGAGCAAAAGTCAGAGACACACACACTCGTTGCTTAGTTTTACAAACAATACTGAACTTCTCAAGAGTTGTGGATCTGCATAACACAGCCCAGTGAAAGAGTGTGGATTTCTATGTCAAAAAGATTGTGGGGTTTCTTAAGTCAGTATAGCAGTTATTTTAAAATGTGTTGTGGAGTCCTACAGGAGGAAACATCTTTGTTCTGCATAGAAGCTTCAGCTCTTCTAAAGCAGTTTGCATCACTTGATTTGTCCTCCACTCAGGGACTTTGGGAGGCTTATTCAGTCAAATTCTTCAGGGAGAGGATATTGTGAGAGAGAGAGCCATCAAGTTCCTCTCTACAAAACTGAAAACCCTGCCTGAGGAGGTGATGACAAAGGAAGTAGAGGAGTTCATATTGACTGAATCAAAGAAGGTGAGTGTCTTATTTCTGTACAAACTGAAGCATTATTAAACCATCCCTTGTCACAAGCATTGCTTTGGAGCTCTGCTTACTTAAGGCACATGCAGAGTTAAGCATTGCACAGATGCAGTCTCCTACTGATCCAAAGGAAGTGGCAGTTACTGTTCTAAACCTGTGTTTTTAAGTATCTAGAAGCTATATTGAAATGCTAAGTATTTGCATGCTTTACCTTTTCAAATCATGTAGATTTTACTTAGAGCTTTGGAAACTGCCACCACTGAAATCCCTTTTCTGATTTTTTCTGTTCAGGTGCTGGAAGATGTGACGGGTGAGGAATTTGTTCTCTTCATGAAAATATTGTCAGGACTAAAAAGCTTACAGACAGTAAGTGGGAGGCAGCAACTGGTGGAGCTGGTAGCTGAACAAGCTGACCTGGAACAAACCTTCAATCCATCTGACCCAGATTGTGTGGACAGACTTCTCCAGTGTACTCGGCAGGCAGTGCCTCTCTTCTCTGTATGTATTTATTTATTTTGCAGAGTATTAAGAGTCAGTGGCTCCAGTCCTCTCCTTGGGGTTCTCAGTGGTTATGTTAGGATGACATCAAATCAGTCCTTCTCTGCCTTCAGCTTCTGCTGTATTAAAATGTTCAAAAATATTCTTAAACCAATCACATACAAAGAGCTTTTGTGTTCATTCTCAGCTCTTCAACATTTTCTTTGAAATTTAAGATGGTACATAAGTGAATTATGGCAATCTTCTCACATGAGTTTCAGACATGGACACATTTGATTATTTCAGGTCTGGGGCCAAACAGTTGCAGCACTTCAAGTCCTATTCTTGGCCTATAAACAATCTTGTCAGCCCCTGTTGCAGACAGCCTCTGGAAGGGTCTTTGTGTGAGAGGAAAGTTAAATAAAGCTTTTAGATACAGCTGCATGATAGGCATGTATAAGGGTGGGAAAAAACATTTAACTCCCTCAAACTTGAAGAGTAGCCTGAATAACGTGTGGTGTTTTTTGCAGAAAAATGTTCATTCCACAAAATTTGTTACTTACTTCTGTGAGCATGTTCTGCCAAACCTCAGTTCTTTGACTACTCCAGTGGAGGGTCTTGATATCCAGTTAGAGGTAAGCCAAGGCTAAGCTGTCTTTAAAATTGTAAAAATTAAGAATCTTAGGCAAAGAGAGCTGTTTTAAGAGTTGCAGGCTTCTTTTTTTAAGTGGTTTTCCTTTCTTGGCTTGAAGGAAAACAAGCTAATCTAGGAAATAAAAAATCTTCTGCTGTGCTCATGCATGACTGAGCATTGCCTTCTGAAGCATGTGTCCTTTCTCCTGAGTCTTTGAGGCAGTGCTAGAATTAAGTGGATGAGTGTAATCATCTTTATATTACTGTTAATTTTTTTTTAAGCACACATTTCCTGAAATGACTGTTGCATGGCTCGTGCTAACTTAGCCTTCTAAGGGAGTGGCTTGATGCCTGTAGTTTTGCTTACCTGAAAAACTGCTGTAGCTTCTGTTAGATTTCTGAGAATCTCATTTTAAAGGAGAGCTCTGCTGTGAAGGTGGGAGATGCAGTTTTGTTTACTTGTTGACTATTGTTGGATGGGATTAGAGACACAAACTTATGCTTCCATTTGAGGACATGAAAACCAGGCTGGACCTGTTCCTTCTTGTGTTCTTTCCTGGTGTTTGGGAGGGGTTTGGCTGTAATAGCTGACCTCTACTATGCCAACCATAATGATGTGATCATCATTTTTAGGCTGAAAATCAAGTCTTTCCTTTTCAGTTAGCACACAAAAACACAGCTGTCTTTATGTGTAGGTTTTGAAGCTTCTCGCTGAAATGAGTTCATTTTGTGGTGATATGGAAAAGCTTGAATCAAATTTGAAGAAGCTGTTTGATAAATTGCTGGTAAGACATTCAACTTTTACTCATGTAAAACACTTTAAAAAATGAAAAGTTTTCATTAAAACAAGTTATTTTTTATGTTATCCTTTTCCTAAAGTGGCTATTTCCAAGATAGCTGTGATGTTGCAAATCAAAGCCTTTGTAGAGATGTAGAGCTGTTACCTGCACAGTGCTTTTAATCCAATCAACCCGTGGGGGTTTTGTTCTGTTTGAGTTTTACAGAGATGAGAGGCTCCTGTTGATCTTACTACAGGCTGTGTCTGCACTGACAGTTTTGAGCAAACTGAGAGCTGTTTCAGAAGCATTGGTGCAGTCCATAGCTGCTTTGTCTGAAAGCTTTGCTACCAGAACACTTCCTGAGGCAGGGGTTTCAGATCACTGAAGTGCAGGCAAACCTGCACCAGGACTTGGTGCATCCATTCATCATGCTGGGAAGAGGATGAGGGATACCTCTTAAACTTGTCAGCACAAAGAAACCCTCCAGTTCAAACACTGCAAAAGAAGGACCCACCTGGGGACATGTGTCTCATATGTTTGTTTTTTCTTTTCATTAGGAGTATATGCCCCTTCCTCCAGAGGAGGCAGAGAACGGGGAGAATGCTGGCAATGAAGAGCCCAAGCTGCAGTTCAGTTATGTGGAGTGTTTATTGTATAGCTTCCATCAGCTGGGTCGTAAACTTCCAGACTTCCTCACAGCCAAGCTGAATGCAGAGAAATTGAAAGACTTTAAGATCAGGTAATTATTTAGTGGCAAGTGTTAAAAAAAATCACACTTTCTAACAGAATTTTTTTTTTTCTTTTACTGCTTGGATGCTACAGGAGCACCAGATTGATAAAAAACTTACTTTGAGCATTTCTCCTAAAGGGGAAAACAAGGAGATAACAGCTTCTGTTTGCTTGTGCTTTTATTTTTATGGGAGCATGTAAAACTTATTAACAGATTGTTCTTAATTTTTTTAGGCTACAGTATTTTGCTCGTGGGCTGCAGGTGTACATCCGACAGCTCCGTCTGGCACTTCAAGGAAAAACAGGAGAAGCCTTGAAGACAGAGGAGGTAAAGTTCTGGGGAATTCTGATTTTTCTAACTGAACCTACTGAAATAACCACTGGCACATACTAATGGGCTGCAGTCTGTTGTAAGCATGCAAATAGATGAAATAATACTGCTAACATCTTATTTAATAGATTAAATAATACTGCTAACAGCTGCATCTTACCTGACACTGCATTTTGCAAGCTAAGATGATCTTGTAGTTTCTACTGTTGGCTGCTGTCTGCTTCCACAGATGTTTGGCTCATCTGTGCTCTGTGGCTTGTTTTGAAGGGGAGATTTTCATATACCCAGGGGTTAAAGTGTAGTGGGAAGTACACTGGGACATCAAGAGCAACTAGTTAGAGTAAAACTGCAAGGAACCTAAAAACAGTTCTAATAAAAACTCAGAAGTGTACTCACTTTTCACTACTGCTATTGCTATAGCAGTTTACTAGGAAGAGCAGTCAGTTTAATGTTACAACTTCACCAAAAGCAGTTGACATAATATAAAGCTACTAGAAGAGGTGTTCAGTGGTGTTTCTTCTTTTTTACAGAACAAGATTAAAGTGGTTGCCTTGAAAATAACCAATAACATTAATGTTTTAATCAAGGTAAGTCCTCACATTATGAAGGGGCAAATTCACACAGTAGAATAACCTGTGCAGAAAAAATTTTAAAAAGGAAGAGGTGTGAACAAAGCTGTATTAAGCATTAAGTGTTCTTAAGCTAGTTAGTTAGCCAGCTCAGGGTAGCTCTCCACTTTACTGTTTCTGAAGAGACACCCATCTGCCATTCATGCAAGCTGCTTAGTTTTTGCTGCTGCTGACAGGGCATTGCTGCCCCTTTTATGCAGCACTTAGTTGCCCCCAGGAGCAGAAGACCTTGTTTGTCATTTCCATTCGTGCAGTAGCAAGGGAGAAATAGTTTGTAGAGAGGCAAGGAGATGTAGAGGAGGGAGGAGGCAAAGCAAGCTGCTATACAGAACCTTTTTCTCCAGAATGTAGGAAACATGATCTGCAGAAAGATCCTTCTTTCCAAACCCCTTGAAACTCTCTGATTTCTTCTGACCACCTTTTCATCTTTTCTTGCACTTCCCATGACACCCTCCATCCCAATGTTAAACCCAAAACTTTGCCCACAGTATTGAGAAGGTTATCTTTTACCAGCATAAAGCTATCAAATGTCTCCCTGCAGGAGGCAGTGTAGCTCATTATACAATTCTTGATGTGCACAGGGAGGGACAGAAAGCACATTTGGTCAGTATAAGACACTATTCTGTTAATATAAGTTGCATTTTAATTCTCTAATAAAGTGTGTGGGCTAAGGCAGCCAGATAAGGCAGTTGGCTATAGCTGCCTTCCCCCTCTGCCATGGGACTTTGAAAAGGATTTAAAATAGTTGGAAAGCAGCTCTCATTCTGGAGTCTCAGTAAGAAGCTAAAATGTTGAAGTGCAATCAGCATTAATTTAGCTGTAGAATAAACTGATTTTTGCCTCCACAGGATCTCTTCCACATTCCTCCTTCTTACAAAAGTACAGTTACACTGTCCTGGAAACCAGTACAAAAGGCAGATCCAAGGTAAGAGGGTTTTTTCATAAAAAAAGAAGAAAATGGTGGTGTTAATTTTTGCTGTTTACAAAATAAAAAAATGCTCACTGCATATGAGCTAAAAGTATCACAATCAAAAATAACATCCATGCCTGGAAGGAATTAAGACTGTGGGATGATATTCTTGCTTTAGGGATGCAAGAGACTGAATCAAGAGTAGGCCAACTTACTTTTTTGAAATATTATTCAGGGCACCTTTATCATCTGCTCCTGGCTTCCAGTGGTAAATCTTTGAGGCTGAAGTGCTATTTCTGTACTTGTCACCACAGGGGTGTAATGATCTGGTTTTGTTTTCTTCTGCCAGTCAAAAAAGAGCAAGTGAAGATACAACCTCAAGTTCACCCCCAAAGAAAGCTTCAGCAGGACCAAAAAGGGATGCCAGGCAGATCTATAATCCTCCCAGTGGGAAGTACAGCAGTAACCTGGGTAGCTTTTCTTATGGTAAGTTGGACAGCTCAGAAAAACTCTTTATCTAATGGCAGTTGTGCTTTGAGGTGGGAGGGAACAAACAAACTGAGGCAAGTTACATGCTCAGAAGATGAAATTGTACCACCAACACATTTTTTGTCATGGTCTCTTTCTAGCTGTTGATCTATTACAGTGATTGAGTGTTCCCAGCCTATAAACCATGTCCTTTGCAAGGTGGTTTTAGTATTGTTTTAATAAATAGTAATTGAACTATCATATTCTCTTTTATGACACACAGCAGTTGCACCCCAAATTTTCCACTGGGCAGAGCAGTTTCTAACTGCTGAGCAGTGCTTAGACAGAGCCAAGGCCTCTTCTGCTTTTCACACTATCCCACCAGCAAATAGCCTGCAGGGGGGGACAAGAAGTTGGGAGAAAAGATAAAATCTGTCAATTTCTTACTGCAGGACTTCAGGTGATACATCTGTGTCTTTTAACATAAGCTTGTAGTCTTACGGTTCTAAAATTTAGAAAGTTTTCAACCAAAAATGTTCCATTGCTCACTACTGGTGAGCAGTACTGCCCAGCTTTTGATTTTGGTACTCTTCAAGCACACAATTCTCTTTGTAGATTAATTTGACCTGTACTGTAAGACTGTGAAGAGGAAGCATAAAGGGGAATGAGAATTTGATATATATTCAGACCATTCCAAAGAAACTTTAATAAAATATTTTGTGGTGGGTTTTTTTTTTTCTGTGATCAGTTGCTCCTAACAAAGAGAGAGGAGAAATTTTCTACAGCATCCAGATAGCTTGTGTGAGAGTTTTTAATTAGATGTAGTCAAGATACCAGCCCAGCAAAAAAACTTGGGTATGCTGGTGGTAGCTGAACATTAGGGATAGAAAAGGACAGAAACACTGAGAAAATTGTGCTTTTCCATCAGTGTATAAAATCACTCAGAGGAAGTCAGACAAGTACCTTGTCACTGGAGTCATTGGACAGCAGGGTGAGCTAGGAAGCCTGATGATGAAAACTGGTCTGAAAAGAACTTCATGTGATGGTGAATTGCCCCAAATATAGTTGTAAAATAATGGGACAGTTGTGTCTCATAGCATTAGTGTCTGCAGGAAGTCTGCATGGGGTTGGGAGAGGCTGACCTGGTGCAGTCAGTAGGCTCTGCTGGCCCATCACAGCATAAGTCAGGTACATAAGCAGGTTTAGCCTCAGAGAATTTCTAAGCCAGCCTTCAATGTCTGGCTGCTTTATTATCTGCATGCAACATGATGAAAAGAGTTTTGCCTTTTATTTCAGAGCAAAGAGGTGGCTTCCGGGGGGGCCGAGGAAGGGGCTGGGGAGGACGCGGCAATCGTAGCCGAGGAAGAATCTACTGAGCAGAGTGCTCAAGCTGCCAGCCCCCCAGCCAGGGGCCACAGTGACAGTGCTGCTCAGCAAGTGGGCTTGGAGTTGTGTTTCCTTCCAGGACTGCCTTCCACTCAGACTGACTTCAGTGTTCTTTCTACCTTTGTATGTATGATCTACTTTTCTAACGGACTCCGACCTGTCCCTAGTGAAACCACAACTCTATTTTTGGATGCTTACAGTCAGCAGCGTGGGGTTCTTCTCTTTGAAGTGTCTTCAGGATTTATTCAGAATTGGCAAAGAGCATAGGTATTTTATCAGAAGCTACATCTCGACAGTTTGTAAATTAACCTAAAATTCAGCTACTGCATAACTGAAACTATATAATTGAGTTTATGTATTAAGTACTGGGCAGGAAAGGCATGACAACAGATATCTGTCAGATTAGCATAGCAGCTGAAATAATCCTTTCCTCATCTGTAACCATGTTTTGCAATATGTGGAGAAGAGTACCATTGTTAAATTTGCTTTGATTTACTTTATAAAATTTATTTGAATTGGATAAATACTGGATTTTTTTTAATATGCAACATGGATAGAGTTGGTTTGGGTTTTTTTTTCTTTGTTTTTGCTTGTAGCATGAAGCAGTCCTTTTGCTTAGATACGTGGAGAATGTGGTGTTTTTTGGTTTGCACATCTTTCTCTTCTCTGTAAATTGTATTGCAGAAGTGATGTTTTGCAAATTAGTTTTTAATGTTAAATATGAATATGTGCATATAGTTATGCTGTGGAATTTCAGTAAATGAACAGGAAAAACAATAAATGTCTGGAATTATTCCAGGAATGGGTAAAGACTGATGCAGTGATTAGGCTTCATAGGCTGGAGCTGGACCATAGCAGTACCTGCCTCTTCCCTGTGTTTTGCAGATTTCTGGATTAGTTGGCACTTGAGGGTTGGTTGGGTTGGGTTGGTTTTGTTTTTTCTTTTTTTTTTTTGGGGGGGGGTGGGGGTGTTTTTTACCAATACAGTTGCATTTAAAAGTATATAAATAAAATTGTATTTCAGGTAACATTGAAAAGTTCCAGCTAAATTCAGGTGGTAAAGGTAACAATTCCATGCTATTTTTTTTCATAGCAACTAACTTGGTATTCTTATTTACTGGTTTACACCCAGAAAATACAATGTACGAGCACAATGCTTTGGGTTTGGTTTTTTTTTACTCTCACCACTCAAAATTTTTACTCCTCAGGCCATTCAGCATTGTAAAGGAATTAGCAGATAGAAGTTAGGACAGAGGAAACAAACTTTAATAAATGTTCAGGCAGTTTTGATGTAAAATAGCTTAGGCTTTAGGAGAATGAAGATTATTTCTTACTTTTTTTTTTTTTTTTTTCTTATGTCCAGCCATTCACTATCCACAGACACATGCCTGAAAGTGATGTTTCCCCACCCAGTTCCATTTGTATTTGCTTGTGAATCTGGCTCAGGTGTCTTCATTAACACTCTTTGGTATTTCTTACTGCAATCCAAGGCCAGTATACTCAAACTGTCAAAGTAGAGACATTGTCAGTGCTAAATTAGAAGTCTCTCTTTGCTTAACTCTGGAGCAGGAGGCAGCAAACTTTGGACATTCCACAACATATGAGCTGACTTTGTATTTCTGATTCCATGCTACCTGCTAAGCTAAGCTCAGATTTGTGAGATCAAAATGTCACTGAGAATCTGCACTAGATGGGTAATGAGCTTCCATTGGGAAAAAAGAAAAAAAAAACCCAACAACAAAAAAAAAAAGACACTTTGCACTTGCAGCTGTAATGTTTGGTTTTAGGGAATTTTAAAAACATAATCTCAAAGATTAAACATAGCTTGTACTTATCGACTAATAACTAAGTATTAGCATCCTATTTTCTCATTGAATTTTGAGTGAGTTTTACAGGGCTCCTGTTTTTCCAAGATGATGTACAAAGTCCTTGTGGGCTCAGAAGGAGCTGGATTATCTTTTTCCCCAGTTTCCTATTTAATTTTAATGTAGTGAGTTGTTGTGGAGACACCTGTTTACCATCTTGTTGATCTGTAAATGTTCCCTTATGCTTTTGGAATAAATTCATTTTGAAATTTTGTTTGGCTCATTGTTTCACAGTTACTTTGCAATATTTTGTGTCAGTAGAAAGGTCCTGTGGTACCTTTTTGTTTTAGTGATTTCCTTAAACTGGTATAGCTGTATCTAACTGACACCAGAGGATGTGTTAGCAAGACTGCATTGGTGTTCAAACTTTTAAAGCAATACAACTTTTAGATGCAAAAAGTTGGGTAGAAATTTTAAGTTTTCAGCAGAAGCTGCATGTCATGCATCTTATTTGGGAGTCAGCATCTGAAAAGCAGTCACTCATTGTTTTATTCATCAATATTGACAGTACAATAAAATTTATTAGTGTCTGCTGATGCAGGAAGAGTAGTTTGGAGTACAGCCTGGTTTTGGGGTACACTGGAGTTTTGTGATGGAATCCATGATGTCCCTGATAACTTTCATTACTGTGGAAATATGTTCTCTAAGAGAAACTGCATCCCTTGCAGCACTTCAACCACTCTGACACCATTTACAAGTTATTTTTTTCCTGGTTTCTACTTAATGGCACTGAATTACTGCAAGCATTACTGTTTAACAGGACCTAAGAAGCCTGGTATCACCCCAAGAACCATTTGCACCTCGGGAAAAGTTAAACTGACCAAAAATGTGAATTTGGCAGCTTTTACAGGACTTGGGGGTTAGGCTGCTGGGTCGGTATTTGCCACTCAAGGGAATAAGAGAGGAAAATTTATTTTTTTTTTTTCCTGTGTGAGGAAAAAGGAGTGATGTGTTTATTCCCGAGCTTTCTTCAGCGGGTAAATTGAAGAAGGAGTTAACTGGATCCAGCTGCAGGTCGGGTTCGGTTCGATTAGCACCTCAGGCTCTCAAGACATCAGAGATTTGATTTCGTTTTTAATTACAGCGTTCAGCACAGCCCCACCAGCTGCTCGGTGCCATCCGGAGCTCCGCACCGCGGCTCTGCCCTTTAAACAGGTTCGGATACCCCCGGTACCGGGCCTGGGCCGGGCTGCCCTAGGTTCAAAAAGTTTCAGATACCCCCCGGTACCGGAGCTGGGCTGCCCTAGGTTCAAAAAGGTTCGGATACTCCCCAGTACCGCACCTGGGCTGCCCTAGGTTCAAAAAGGTTCGGATACTCCCCAGTACCGCACCTGGGCTGCCCTAGGTTCAAAAAGGTTCGGATACTCCCCGGTACCGGAGCTGGGCTGCCCTAGGTTCAAAAAGGTTCGGATACTCCCCGGTACCGGAGCTGGGCTGCCCTAGGTTCAAAAAGGTTCGGATACTCCCCGGTACCGGAGCTGGGCTGCCCTAGGTTCAAAAAGGTTCGGATACTCCCCGGTACCGCACCTGGGCTGCCCTAGGTTCAAAAAGGTTCGGATACTCCCCGGTACCGGAGCTGGGCTGCCCCATGGAGCCCTCTCCAGTGCCGCGGCACCTGAAGCGAATGGCGCTGCCGCCACCTTCCCTTTCCCTGGCTCGGGCAGGTGCTCTCCCAGTAGCCACCGAGGTAGCCACCGACTTTGGGCTATTTAGTTTTAGTCAGGGCGGGGAGGCGGTACCGGTCCGTGCCCTCCCTCTCGCAAAATGTCGTCGGTGGCCATTCCGGTTCCGGGTGGTGCGGGCAGGATGGGATTGGGGAAGATGGCGGCAGCAGCAGGAGGGTCCGGGCGGGGTGGGCTGGGACGGGCGTGGGTCTTCTCCGGGTGGGCCCTGGGGCTCTGCTCCCTTCTGGCCTCCGGGACGCGGCTGGCAGCGGCCACCACCCACTGGGTGGTCACGGAGGATGGGAAGATCCAGCAGCAGGTGAGGACCGGGGGGGCCGGAAAGATCCCGGGGCCGGGGCCCTCTGCGGCGGCACGGAGAGTCCGTGTCTGTCCTGCCCCTCACCTGCAGCCAGGGCTGTGCGCGGAGGGATGGGTCGGGTCGGTGCCGGTGCCTGTGCCCGGGTGTCCGAAAGCAGCGGTACCGGGCTCTCCCTCCCTCCGCTCGTTAACCGTGGCTTGAAGGCTCCGGAGTCCCGGGGGAAGGCGGCGGAGAAGCGAACCGGGGATTGACCCATTCGAACCCGGGGATTGACCCATTCGAACCCGGGGATTGACCCATTCGAACCCGGGGATTGATCGATTCAGACCCGGGGGACTGATTGATCGATTCAGACCCGGGGGACTGATTGATCGATTCGGACCCGGGGGACTGATCGATTCGAACCCGGGGCATTGATCGATTCGGACCCGGGGGACTGATCGATTCGAACCGGAGGATTGATTGATTCGGGCCCGGGGAACTGATCGATTCGGACCCAGGGGACTCATCGATTCGGACCCGGGGAACTGATCGATTCAGACCCGGGGGACTGATTGATCGATTCGGACCCGGGGGGATTGATTGATCGATCGATTCGGACCCGGGGGGATTGATTGATCGATCGATTCGGACCCGGGGGGATTGATTTATCGATCGATTCGGACCCGGGGGACTGATGGATTGATCGATTCGAACCCGGGGGGACTGATTGATCGATTCGAACCCGGGGGGATGGATTGATCGATTCGACCCGGGGGGATTGCTTGATCGATTCGAACCCGGGGATGGATTGATCGATTCGAAGCGGAGGAGCCGCGGGTCGGGGGTACCTGCAGCCCCCCGGGAGCTGTTCAGGCCCGGTACCGGGGGTCCCGCTGTGGGTCCCGCAGGGCTGTGACCTCCCCGGGGGGTTCCTGGGGATGAGTTTGCGGTTTCCATATTCCCAACGCCCCCGCTGCTTTCCCTTCCCTCGGGATGTAGGAAAGAGAGGGACTTGGTTGGTTTTTTTTTTCTTTTTTTTTTGGTGTGTTTAGTCAAAATGCCTTCGTTTTGATGCTGGGCTATGCCTGAGGCTCAGCGAGCAGCCGGGAGGTTCGGTGTGGGTTTTGTGTTTGGGCTTTTTCTGACTTGCTCGGCTCCTTCTTTTGTTGCAAGGGGAAAAATCCGGTTCCGAATGAACGTCAGGTCTGCTTTGCTCTTCGGCAGAATTCCAGATGGGTTTCCCTCTGGAGTGGGAGGATTGGTTGCTGGAACAAGCAGTGGCCTTTCCCCCTATTAAAAAAAAAAAAAAACAAACCCAAAAGTTCGGGGAGATGGGTGTCTGTTAACACCATCTGTTTTTTGTGAGAATTTCTGGTCGGGTCTCCTGGCTGTACCAGGTGGGATGTCTCTGTGGTTCTCAGGCCCTTTATCTGCACAGATCCAGGCACTCAGGCCCTAATTAATCCTAAATTAATCAACGACAACACCTCCAGTGCTATCTCCCCTCTTTTGCCCACTTTATGCAGTGGTGAGAGTATAATGGTCTGGAAGCATCTGTATGTGTGTATTAAAAGTGTCTGATCAAATTTGATTATGATTCTGATTATGGTGTGACTTGAAAAAAAAAACTAATTACCTAAAACGACTTGCAAATCTGATGAGATAAACTGTGCCCTGATTTTAAGACCTGTTTTTTTGTGGTGTCAGTTAACAGATGGTACAGGTAGAACCTTCCCCTGTGCCATTGCTCTGCAGAAAGCTTTCTAAGCAAGGACATTCTCCTGCTCCATGTATAAAGTTCTCAAGGTCTGAAATCTGTAAAATAACTTATCTGTATGGTCAAAATTAATCCAGCTCTTTCCAGTAAGGACTCAAGTTATCAATATGGTGTTACCTGGAATATGAGGGGCTGGGTTCTTTGGTAGCTGGGATGTAGTGCTGCTAATTGTCCAGTGAGGTGTTTGTAATAAGATGTATTTCAGCACCTGGTGCTGCCATCTCCTTGGCTTTCATTAAAATGATATTTATATTTATGGTTATTGCTGTTGCCATCCCTGCAGAGCATATCTGAATTTCATTTTTTTTTCCTTTTATTTGTGTTTTGGGGAAAGAGAGAGGGGGCATTTTCTAGAAGGAACTTGAATGCCGCACCAGGGGAGGTGTTGATCAGTCAAAGGTTCTTCACACAGAGTGTGGCTGGTCACAGGAGCAGCCTACCCAGGAAAGTGGTGATGGCACCAAGCTTGGCAAGAGTTCAAGGAGCTTGTGGACCACACTTGTCGTCATATGGTTTAGTTTTACCTAGTCCTGCAGGGAGCTGTTGGTCATTATGGGTCCCTTCCAACTTGAAATATTCTGTGATTCATTGGCAACAGGGATACTTAATAACTGATTTACCCATTTGTTGGTACACCTACAAAATTCCAAAAGATTTCTTCTAATACCAGGTACTTACAAGTCAAAAATTTCCCTGCAGAGCACCCTTTTGCTTTAATTTTTCCTAATGTTCTTTGTTAAGTTGATATTTATTGTGAGAACTTGTATTTTCCCCAATACATTTAGCCATCCAGTCCTTCTCTCCAGCTATTTTTACTTTGTGCCTTTTCAGTGGGGCTCTTGTCTATGTTTATCTCATAAAAGCCCTTGGCTGTGCAGCTTCTTGTGTTCTCCTGCAGTGTGGTGTTTCAGCTTCTCAGTGTCCCTAGAGCATTGCCTAGCATCATTTTCTCTACTAATTCCAATTAGTCTACTCTTGTTTTGTATCAAAACAGTCACACCTGGTTTTTCCATGCTCTGGACTCCTCCTTTGAATCTCCAGGTCTCTATCTGTTGTTCCTGCTTGTATAGCAGCCTGGGTTTGGATTTTCAGGCTAGAAGGCAGCTGTGTAAGTCAGGATTCTCCTTTGGGAGAAGCTTCAGCTGCAGTAACCTAAACTGGGTCACAAAATAGCATCACCTGCTCTGCAGCTCAGAGCAAGGCCAGCTACATCTGGTCACTGAATTTGATGTCCAGAGGTGGGGATTTCCCAGCCTTGCTCAGCACTTGGTCCAGTGGTCGACTGCCCGTAGTGTGAATGTGGTTTTGGTTTTGTTTTTTTCATCTTTTCTAACCAGAATTTCCCATGTAGCAACAGATGTACAACCCCTCTCACTGTCACACTTTGAGTCTTCTCTCTACCCTGTCTTTAGGACACAAACCAGCAGCAATATCCCAGTGCAGCTGAGCCAGCCTGCTCCTCTCACCTGCTCTGTGGGATTTGGACTCCAGGTCCCTCACCATCTCAAATGGGCTTTGCTGGCTTGGAAACAAGGGGCAGGGAGCTGGAGCAGGTACATTCTCATGGGCAGATGGGGACACTCAGTCCCCATGCTCTGCTGGCTCTGGATGCAGTTGTTCCCCTCAGCTGCCAGGGCTCCTGCCTCATCACCAACTCCTTTCCCACCAAGCATCCCTTTTCTCCAAAGCTCTTTTCTGTTCAGCTGCACAGGGCTGTTGCCTCCCAGGTTCTGGGTTTGCACTTGGCCATTTTTAACCTCACCAGAACCCTGCCAGCTTTTCTCCAGCTGTGTCTAACTGCAGCCCATCATGGCCATCAACAACTCCATCGTGGCCACTGCTGCCCCAGTTTTGCAGAGGACACCAAGCTTGATGAGGTTCTTTCTTTCCACGTGTTATTAGTAAAGACATTAAACAGTGTTCAGCCTGGTATTGATCCCCAGGGACCACTGCTAGTGACAGCAACCACTCTTGGACTTTGCACTGCTGCTCACAACCCTTCCAGCCCAGCAGTCTGTAACTGGAAGTGGCTCATAATGTCTGTTGGCTGAGGGTGGTGGGCTAAGGGTTAATTATTCACAACAATTAATATTATTTATTTATTTAAAAATATCAGCATTCTCAATCTGAAACACATTTTAGAGGTTTTCAGCTTTCTACAGAGGGACAGATTTAATCTTCACTTGGACTGCTTCAGTTTATCTGAATGAAGGCCATATAATAGATTAAGATGTGGGCAAAACTTAACTGGCAGTAAGACCCAGGTATTTACCCTGCTAAGTGAGCCACTAGCTGTGAATGTCCAGGTAGTGACCAGTGACAAGTGACTTCCCTGCAGCTTTTAATGTGGTGCTGTGACCCTTGGCTTCAAAGTGCACAGCAGAAAGCAGAAGTTACAGATCTGGGCCCATATACCAAATATAAGAATCTGTCTGAGGGGAATACTTTAAATTATAGCTCTAAAATCTCTGCTAGCTGTTCCTCTTTATATTGCAGCAAGGATGTAAACCTTTAATATGAGACTGCATGCAAGTGAGATTGGTTTTCCTGTGGCACCAGATGGCTGTCAGCATCCTGATGGAGGCTTGAGCTGGAGTTCTGAGTGGTGCAACAACCTGGCAGGGGTGGCAAAATTAAGGGAAAACAAACAATTTTCCATATATCAGCAAGATCCCATCTAGTAAATGGGAGTGCTGACTAAGTAGGCCCTGCTGTTCCAGTTTCTAGTGAGCATTTCTGAATGATGAAACAAATTAATTCCCATCAGTGCATGGAACATTTCATTGTCTCAGAAAGCCGTCATGAGAAAAGCCATCCAGCTGGATCTGTTGCTGTTTTCAGTTCAAATACATCATTCTCTGGATCAGTTCATATTTTGCTTTTGGTCTGAGTCCACCTTCAACTATGTGTTCCTGCAAAGCCAGGGACTGAATAATCATCTCTTTTTAATGAGATTGGATCTGCTCAGTGCAGATGTTTGTAAGCCTTCTCATTTCACAACCTGCAGTATAAAGTTCAGGCTAATATATAACTGATTTTAGCCAGTGTGGAAAGAAGCCACTCTACAGAAGTATTACTGCACTTCAAGAGAAGTGAGAAACTGGGCATAAAGAGACAAACACAGATTAAATGCAGTGCAGGAAACCATTTCAGTAGTCAGTCATGGTTGTACTGGGGAGGACCAGCTGCTGGCATCTCTCAGAAACCTGTCCTACCAGAGCTGCTGTAGCATCTTTCTAAAGATACCCTGATGGAGGTGAGGGATGACCTCAAAGGTCCTTTCCATCCCAGCTGATTTTATTCTAAAGCTGAGCAAAGCTGGTAGGGACTCCAAGGACTGCATTTGTGTGGAATACTATAAATGCTGAAGGAATCAGTTCTGAGTAACTAAACTTAAAAGGAAAAAAAAAAACAATGGGTTGTCTGCTGTTCAGTTTGCTCAAGAGATTAGTGCTCGTGCTTAACTTTTTTTTTTTTGCTGTCTTGTGAGTCCAATTAGTGTTTCCCTTTCCTGTAGTTTTAATATCTCTGGGATGTGCAGCAGGCATCAGTCTACCTTTCTGGAAGCAAAGACTTGTTTATTACACATGTGTATGAGTGAAATCACCATCTCTCATTTTGATTCAATTCAGTGTATTTTGCTACTGTAGAAAATAAACCTTAGCTAGAATGTACTTGTTGGAAGCTGGTTTTTTTTTACCTTTTAGTATGGCTAACAACACAGTGCAGCCAAGTGGTGTTCCAAGTGGAGTCTGGGTTTCCTTTGAGGTATTTACATTTGTTACCTATAATATTCCTAGCTAGTGTGCTCTCAGAAAGAGATCTCTCTGGAGCAGACCTGAAACTTTTTTAGGTTTAACATTTGAAGTACTTCAAGTGTTCCAAACTTGTGTTTTCATTGTAGTGCCCCTACCCCTTCTAACAGCCAACATCAAATACTGGTGCCAGGTTCTGCAGAGCTCAAATGCCTCAATCCTTACCACAAAAACTCACTCTCATTTTTCTCTGGGAACTTTCCAGTGACATCCCTGGAAACAGCAATCTTCTGACACTCCCTGCTCATCATTTGGTTAAACCAAAGCATGTATTTTCCAGTTTTGTGTCTAGCACTGAAACCTGTACAGATGATTTTTTTGGTGGCTTTTTCAGAAATGCCACGGTAGCATAATGTTGGAGTGTAGGGTATATCAGCATGGCAAGAATATACCAATAGCCCATAATTTTTTAGATCTTTTGTTCCTATTTGAGACTGAGAGGAATGCCCTTCATTACACAAGTACAGTGCCAAAAAAATCCACTATCCATAAAATAAGCACAAGGAGCACAATTTGCTGTATGCCCTTGTTGGATGCAGTATCTTTTTCAGCTTCTTTCTGTCATAATCTGCCTCCTGCATGTAGCAGAAAGCATTTAGGACATGAAGAGGCACTAACAGCTGTTCTGATTTTGGTGTTCCTGTGCCTCGGTGAACAGAAGGATTTCTGCATTACTTTAAAAAAAAGCCAGATCTAAAAATAGTTGACTGGGGCATTCATTGACTTACAAATTTACTTCCTGGTGCAATATAACAGGATCATAGGGAAAAAATATACCAGAAGGTTTGGTAAAGGTTGCAAGTCTAATTATTTAGAGACTTTGATATATGCAGGTAACAGAAAATAATAGAAGCCTCAGGGGTTTTCAACTCTTTTATTTTAATATATATATATACACACACACAAATTCTGTGTGTTTCTTGCTGAACAAGGTTCTTGGTGTACTTTCTGACAGTGAATAAATTTGAACTGGGCTTTATAAAGAAACTTTCACCTTTGGGCAAAGTTGAACAGGGAGCACTTATTCTAAAAGTGATTTCCTGGCAGGCTTTCTGCCATCAGAGTTTCAACCAAAGCTTCCCAGCACTGGTTTTGCCTGTTTACTGTGTTTGAATTGAAGTCAGACTCTTGCATTTCAGGCACTTCATCTTGGAGTGTCACAGCTTCAGCACTTCAAAGGAAGAGTAAATGAACCAGCAGAGTCTTGTTGGGAGTTTCTTACATTTTTCACATGAGCTAAATCCCAGTGTGCCAGAACCTTCTGCTGCTCAGAAAAATTCCAAGATGACAACAACACAACCCACACCAAGGATTTGGAAAAGCCCTCAGAGCTTCACTCACCTGTCAAATAATTCCTCTGTTCAAAATATAATAATCCAAATAAAATGTACTTGCTGGATACCTCCAGACTGTCCTGGATGGCATCCTTTCCTTGACACAAGTACTCCAAAGACTCCAGGTTGATTTTCAGAAGATACAGGTCTCATTCAGCCTCCCATGGTGCTTGTGCTCTTACAGGCATTAAAAAAATGTCTCTTCTCCATTAAAAAAAGTTACCCGGGGGTTGATTTGGTTGTTAAAATGCCTCCAGCTGCTGCCCACCTATCTTCCCCACTGCTGCTGTTACCTCTGCTCTGTGGGTTATTCAGATATTGAATCTTGGTTTGCTACCTCCCGACTCTGCCAAATTCTTCCTAAGGTGGCATTCTTGCCCTTGATTGCAGTACTGGTGCTCTTCACAGCCAAGTAGGTCAGTTTTGTCTTTTTCCAGCTTTGGAAACTGTTGGCACCGTAGAAGAAAACACATTTGCTTTTGGGAGGGATGCTGGAAAAAGCTGGATAATGAACCAAAAGTCTTGACAGTGTTGTTGGCTGGATGTGAGAGGGACAGGTTGCATCTTGAGAGCCAGGTGGCTGTGGAGAGGGGGATGATGAAGAGCTCACCACTTCAGACTGACCTCCTGATCTGGCTGGAAACTAATTCTTTAATCTTTTAACTTACTTCCCAGCTGAACTGGATGGCCTGTTTCTCAGTGGAGCTATAAGGTTACAGGTAGTAAGAAAAAGGAAAGAAAAACCCCCTTGGCAGCAGGGTCGTTTTTTGAATCAGTCAAGAAATTGCATTTTAAATTCTATGAACTCATGTTTCAGTGCCAGCATACTCCAAACTTGAGCCTGTTGGTCACGTTGGCATTATTTTCCTCCTTTGGAGGCATGATACCATAAGATCTCCTGTGGTTTTCAATTAAGAATATATTTTCCTTGCTATACAGCAATTTTTGTAGATCTGAATGTTTTTCATTTCCTCAGTTCCCATTTTGTAATGCCTCCATGCTGTAAATATATAAACTGAATAATAGAGAAGCTGATGAGGTATATTCTTCTTGCTTTTACAAGCTGCTTGAATGCATTGGATGTGCTGGCTGAAGTTTTCTCTGCAAACCTTGCATGATTGGCCAGTGTAGCTGCTTAGTTTTTCCATTTAAATCCTTTCTCAGAAATTATTGCACTTCAGCAGAATTTTTTTGTTTTAGGAATTACTCTTTTTTTTTTTTGAGTGGAAATCTTGAGTTTTCAGAGTCAGAAGCAATCAGATCAATGTAAACTTGGATTTACTACTAAAGTTTTTGGTTTAGAGCTTTTGTTTACATGCTGCATCAGTTGTAAAGAGAGAATGCTGCTGAGGTTATTTAATACCATCTTTCTGCTAGGTTGAAGGGCTTTGCTATTATTAGGAAGGGCTCATTTGCTGGTGACCAACTGAGATCTGGAAGACCAACAGATCTGGAAGTGAAAATCTGATAAAAATAAAAATATCATGCATGCTTCTTCACTTGAGGTGATTTCCTGGTGAACTGAAATAACTTTATGAATTAACTCGGTGATGTTGCTCTTTGGTTGGTGTTGCCATTTTTATTTCTGCTGCCAGGTAATAGTTGGTAAGAATTTGGTACTTAGTGTGTGGCTTTTCTGTCAATCTGTGCCCACTGGGTTGGTAACACCGCACTCCAGATATCCAGAGTTAACTCTCAGGAGACTAATTTATCAAAAATTAAACCCAGAAGCTGTCCCTGAGTATCACTCTGCTTCTGAATGAACAATAAGCTGAGATCCTTCTCCTTTCAGAAGAATGCTTTGTAAGTGAGGGTTCCTGCACAACTTTCTGCTCCCCAGATGGAGTTTGTCAGGGGAAGTGAAGCTGTTGGTTGACTTTGCTCTCATGCAAGCAGCCTTTAAGTCATCTGAGGAGCAGAGCTATGTTGGAACAGGTGACAAAGTGCTTTAAACACAGCAAATTTTTCCCTTGTTTTCTGTGCAAAGTCATCTTTCATTGGCCTGCACACAGCACAATGTTTCCTTAGCAAATGAGGCATGAACAAGCATAACATTCAGTGCATAACTCAGTTCTGGTGCAACCAGTTCAAAGTCAGGTTGCACCCAGAAGGAGGAAATGGGAAATACAACCTGAAGTGGAACACTGTAGACTTTAAAAGTTCAACTAACAACATCCTTAGGGTTTTTTTGGTACATTATTTTCTGTGGTTCTCTTAATCAGTGTGGATGCTTGGCCACCCTCGATTTGCAATAATTAAATCCATAATCTCCAAATTTGTAGTGTAATAGTTAACTGGCGTCAGTAGCACTTACTATTTTCTATGCATCTAGTGATATAAAAGAATTAATTTGCCAAGGGAGGAGAAGAGTTGTGTGTAAGTGCCTGGACTCTGTGGGTCATCTGCCCAAATGCCTCTGTACTAAAGGAACCTGTTCAGCTTTTGAATTGGACAGGAATACTTAGCCAAATTCAGCCAAAACTACCCTTAGGATTTGGTTGGTTGGTTTTGTTGTTTGCTTTTTTTGTTGTTGGGGAGGGGGGAACAAAAGGAACAAATGTTTTCATCCTAGAGGTTAGGATCCTTATTCAGCGGGGAAACTGCAAGGAATGTAGACTTCTCCCATCAGAAATAAGATTTCCACATCTTATCTGACTCACAGCCAAGAGAACATGGCCCAAGGCTTGATCTGTTGGCAGGACACATTAAAGTGACCAGGAAATTTGCTGTTGTCCTCCTTGAGAAGCAGCTCTGAAATAAGAGTCCTAGAAACGTGTCCCAGTTTGTTTGGTAAGTCAACAAAAAACGAAGAGGTGGATCTCAGGAGGTTCTCTTGAACATGTATACAGGGCAAACTTTTCCATTAAATTAGCATATCACAAAGTTTCGTCAGATTTTGTGGGGATGCACAGCCCCTGTAGAGATATCAGCCCAAACACACAGATAGTGCTTATGTCTTTATGCAGCAGCTAATTGCATATCATAAAAGCTTGAATTAAAGCTATGAGATCCAGGAACATCTTGGTGTAGATTGCCTACCATAACAGTCATAATGTTAGACATGGGAAATCCTGCTGTCCTTGTCACCCTTCTTCCTCTCATCACATACTCATGACCATGCCCTTGCTTCTGTTCTCATACTCCTAGAATCCTCTGGGATTTAATTTGCTATTTCAGCTCAGACAACCAAAAGGGGACTGCATCCTGTTGAACTATTTTTTGGGGTTAGTTCAGAGGAGATACATGGTGAGCACCAGAGCTGATACACAGGACTAACTGGGATCATGCTGTCAGAATGGAGGAAATGGGGCTGGAAAGCCTGGAGCTGAGCCTTTGGATCTGCTCATCCACCAACCTTCTCAACTGCAGTGACTTTGCCCCATCCTGTCAGGAAACAGAATGGATTGGGCATGAGGAGAAGGCTGGGGTGCCATAGGTTACTGGGACCAGTAAAAGTCCAGTATGTAACCACTCTGGGCTGTGACCCCTAATGTCATTCTTCATCCAGCTGCCAACTCCTGTGCTTTGGAAGCTCCAGCATGGTCTTCTGTAAGAGGAACCTCTTGATTGAGTTCATTCCCTTGGTCCTGAAGCCATCAGATCTTAATGCTAGGCTGGTGTCTTAAATTGGTTGCATCTTGGAGTTGGCTTGAAGCTGGAGTACTTTGTGCCTGTTGAGGGACATGATGGAGGAATTCAAAAGCTGTAAAAGAAAATAAGTTTTTGCAATTTAAGGTATCTAGTATTTCAGCAGTAGGTACTCTTAGTATTTTTGTGAGGAATGTACATAACTCTTACGCTTAGAATTTGTGTGCCTGAATAAACTAAAATAGGTTTAAGATTAAAGCATGGTTTGAATTGGGTTCTGAAATCACAGTGTTTTTCAAAGCACAGATGTAAAATATGGATATATTGTGAATGCTGAGTGGACAGAAAACCTCTGAACAGACAGCCTGTTAGTTGAATGAACATGAAACCTCTTACTTTTTAAAACTGCTCTAATTAGGAGAATGTCTGACCTTATGGACTCTTGAAATGTCTTGCAGGTGGATTCGCCAATGAACTTGAGGAACCCACATGATTTGGTCATACTAATGAGACAAGAAACAACAGTTAATTACCTCAAAGAATTGGAGGTAAAGCATGACCTTAAGTACTAACTAATCTCTGAGAATACAGACTTTTCTTCATGAACTTGTTAGTGTTAGATGTAGATGGGGAACAGAACTCATTATTGGTGTAATTGTGCTTCAGTGGAAGGATGAAGAATTCTTCAGGTCTCAAGAATTTTGTGCCTCAGGTTTCCTCAGCTGGGTGTCATTGTCCCCAGCTGCAACCTTCCCTGTTGTTACCCATAAATTTTAATATTTTTATGTGAAGTCATTTAGGTGCTGCCTTCTGTAGCTGACTACTGTATTCCAGAACTATTTGCAGAGGTGTCATCTTAAATTTGTTACAGATTGCAGCCTCCAGGCCATGAATTTCCCCATGCTTCTCTCTGGGTTTCTCAGGCTGCTCTTTCCATTGCTCTTTCTAGCACCCATCAGAGAGCAAACCACCTCTGTCTTTCTTCAACCCTATTTGTGATTGAAAAAGGGTCTGGAAACACCCCTCTGAAAGAGGCTTTAATTACCTTGGAACTGAACACTTCAACTGGAGTTTAAATGTGAAATTGCTTTTGTCAGGTTAGCATAAGTAGCTGAGTGAGAAGTTAGATGAGCACCCAAAGAAAAAAAGCAGGACTGCCCCTTCCTTACATGACTGCATTCAGTCTTTCTCATCAAGATACACTATTTTTTGTGGTAATGGACATTTTACCTGTGCATGGAACTGCACCTCTAAGTTTTTCAGGATGCAGGTCGTGGGTTTGGAAATGGCTAAAGTACAGTTTATGGCATACAAATGACTTTCAGCAGGAGTTACCTATTTAACAATCTTGTACAAGTTGCTTCTACTGTACATATGCATAGTAGTGTGTTATCAAATATGTGTGGCTTTCGTCAAAAAACTTCTCATTTCACATAGAAATTCCCCTACGGTATTTCATGGGTTTGTAATTTACAGCTCTAGGGGAGAATTAAATGCAGGTTATGTGCTGGGACAGATGGTTAGTTCTTTGGCTGCTCAGAGCAATCAATACCTATGAGCTTGAAAAGGTGAAAGGTAGCACCTAAGGCATAT
Source organism: Phaethornis superciliosus (assembly GCA_023637945.1). Classification (NCBI taxonomy): domain Eukaryota; kingdom Metazoa; phylum Chordata; class Aves; order Apodiformes; family Trochilidae; genus Phaethornis; species Phaethornis superciliosus. The sequence goes on from JAJQWJ010000006.1 coordinate 1,507,020, forward strand.
CATAAGTTGATCTGTTGAAATTATTCTCAGCTTTGATTCTTGCATTAGCCAGCCCACCTCAGATCTACCTAACTAGCTGCATCGTTAAGATAATTTTGTTTTCAATCAACTATTATATATAATATATATGTATTGTTATCAATTATATTATTCCCATGAAGTCTTACAATGGAGGAAAAGGGCCTGAATATGGAGAAGCTGCCATACTGTTAACTATTGCTTCTTTCTCTGAATGTCCTACTATGAGTTTGGAATGCTACTAGCACTTTTTTAGGAAAAATGGGAGAAATAAGGGCCTGTTCAAGTCACATTATCTCTAATGAAAGTATTTATGCTCCGTTTAAATAAAAAAATGTTAAAAAAATGTAGGGACAGACACAAAATTTGAAGAGAATTAAGCTTTACTTAAAGTAAACTTTGTGTTAAGAAAGAAGTTGTACTATTCAGCAAATACAAAGTTTACTTTCATCAGTATACATTTTCCTGTTTCTTTTTGTTTGTTTGTTTTCTTCCTGCAGAAACAGTTAGTTGCTCAAAAGATTCATATAGAGGAAAATGAGGACAGAGACACAGGGCTGGAACAAAGGCATAATAAAGAGGATCCAGACTGTATTAAAGCAAAGGTGCCCTTGGGGGACTTGGATCTGTATGATGGCACATACATCACCTTGGAGAGCAAAGACATCCGGTAAGAAGATGCTTTATCTCTTCAGATTTTTTACTGAATGGAAAAAAAGCAATCAACAAAACCTCTAAATGCAATTAAAAAGAGGAGAAAATGCTGTGGCTGACTGTATTTCATGTGACAGTTGATTTGTGTTAGTGTGGAAGGAAACTGAAACAACCTCTGCCACTAATTGCAAAAGGGGACAGTAGAGAAATGCTGTCTCCCCCAGGCTATCCATGTTATCCCTACCCTCAAACTTCTCCATTCTATTCCCAGCCTCCCACTCACTTTTACCATGGTAATTCTGCACGGTGGTAATGACCAGACATGAATTAAACTGAAATGCACCATGTAAAAGGGGGCTGAATTTACCTGAGTGTGCTTTGGGTGTTTTAAGCTACATATACTTCTTGTAGGGGGAACTGTCTGAAGTGAAATTTGAATGAAATTATGTTGGTGACCTTCTGGTCATACACATATTGCTGTGTTTAGCAAATAAATAGATGTGTGGACAGCCTGCTTGACATTCAGCTTCACTGGTAATTCATCTTCAAGGCTGACTTCTGTTTTCCTAGTTTGATGGGGTTTTAACGGATGAGTACTTGGATTGGGAAAACATTAATTTTCTCCTCAGATACTTTCCTTTGGGTTTCTCACCAATAATTGGGATTTGTTTATTTCAGGTGAAGGGTCTTTTAATCTGCATGCATGGCCAGTTGCCTGGCAGATAGATCATTAATCATAGCAGTGATACACCAGGTTGATGCAGGTACATTTTGGAAGCTATCCAAATGCTGACATTTTCTCTAAAGCAGACAGAAATGTATTTACTTCTCCTACAGTGATGACATCCTGATACAACCGAAACCTGGGAGGACATCAGGAATGTTCCAAGGTGTTCAAACATGGGATTTTGCTAGCACTGAAATCAGGATACTGTGTCTGTCAACTACAGGAGTGTCTCTTGGGAACTTTAGCAGTATTTTAATCTGGGGTCTGCTGTGTTTTGTTGTTATGTCCTCAGCCCTGAAGATTACATAGATACCAAGTCTCCAGTGCCTCCAGACCTGCAGCAGCCAGACTGTACAAAAGTTCTAGATCTTCCATACAGTATTCATGCCTTTCAGCACTTACGGGTAAGAGAGCAAATCCAAGTGTGGCTTTTTCCCCACCAGGAAGAGGAATACAAAAGTCTTACTGGTGGTTCTCAATCAATATTGGAAGTTACTGTAATCTTTCAAGACTGTTTCAGACTTTTTTTAAGCCCCAGTTGTGTCCCAAGTAAAGTACTTGCTTACAAGATGGTATTACCATTAGTTACACTGTTTCTCTCTTGTTATTGTCTGCCTTATTTTAGAGAACAGTTTTAGGAAAATGGAGTATTTTGTTTTCATAACACGTCATAAGTAAATGGTAGCTTTCACTGGAAATCTTGCTAACTTATGATTTGTTTCAGTTGAAAATTAGAGAGTACTGAACAGGGTCTTTAAACTGTGTGAAGATTCAGGGTCAGAAAATTGTTTGCAGTCTTGCTGGTAGCTCCTAAGCTACTTGACTCTCTCTTTGGTGTCTGAATGCCAAGCCCTAACCCAGAGGATGAGATAATTGTTCTTTATTAGTACAAAGTTCACCTGCTTTTGAAAGGTTACAATGGAAATGTGGTGCAAAAATTGTTTTTGCCAGCAGTATTATATGAGCAAGTTTTCTAATGCGGATATGCAGCTTTAGTGCATAGTGATTTTACTGCAAGCCTTTAAAATAGCTTTTCACTTACAAATGAGCATTTTCTTACAAACAAAACAAGACTTGAACTTTTCTAGCTCTGTTCCTGGGTCTGGATATACTTTTGAAAGGAGTACATCTGTTGTTGGGAAAGGAAGAGAGAGAAGAGATGTAGGGTTACTTTGATAGATTGCATGTAACCTGACCAACCTGACTGAAGTGCTTCAGTAATCATCAGAGACAGTGCTACCACAGAGCAGTTTTTCTTTTGTAGCATTCACAAGCAGGGGTTGCTTTTGGCTGCTGCTAGTGTTCACCTATCTAATAAAATATATATTATTCATCTGCCAAAGGTGACACTATCCTGTCAAGTCTCTGAGATTTTTATTTGAAAGGATGCTATGATTCTAAAATAACCAAGTTGTAAATTTTCCTGGGAGTTCTGCTCTTGTGTATGTGTCTGCTTTTAGTTAAAGTGTCAGCAAATACCTACATTCAGTTTTTATTTACAGGGTGTCCAAGAAAGAGTGAATCTTTCTGCACCCTTATTACCTAAAGAAGATCCAATCTTCACATACTTGTCACGGAGGCTGGGAAGGAGTATAGAGGAAATAGGGCATCGTATTTATGATGGGCTCATGAAGGTAAGAAATTGTCATTTTGCTGTCTGCACCAAAAGAGAGGTGGAAGTATTAGAGGTGCCTGGCACATCCAGTTGGGTCCAGTACTAGCTTTGCACCTAAGTTTTTGTTTTACGTTGCAGTTAGGCTAAAAACATTTTCTGCTAGTCAAGCAGAGGTAGGAGAAGACATAGGCAAAGCCAGTAAACCAAGATATTTACTGTCATCTTTAATGACTCTTATATTTGTGGCCTGCTGAGCCACATTTGTTGCTCTGTCAAGGTAATGAGAGCTTTTAAACAAAAATGCTGGTGTTTCAAGTACAAAGAAGAAACAGAAGTACTGAAATGTGTATGGTTTTATTAAATGCTTTCTGCAGAGTACAGGAACTCTCACTGAACTTGTTATGTTGCTGGTGCTCTAACTACTGTCACTTTTTTTTTTTTTTTTTTTTTTTTACCTGTCTGAAAAGCAAAAGTTCTGTTTCTTTTTCACATTTATGTGTAGTTCATTATTCCTGAACAGTCACAACTGTTGCCAAATGGCAACTTTCCAGAGGAAGGGGATAACTTAGAGCAGGTTTGGTGCTCAGCATTCCATCCCATAGTACTTAAAGCCCTGATTAACCTTTTAGTTCATGTTTTAGCACAGTTCACGTGTTTCTTCTTACTGCAGAACTCTTCTTCCTGGGTACTTTATAATATGGCTTCTTTTTACTGGAGAATAAAGAATGAGCCCTACCAAGTAGTAGAATGTGCCATGCGTGCCCTTCACTTTTCTTCCAGGTAAGAATTGTTAATAATGATTTGTTTTCAGATTGCTTTTCTAGTTATCCTAACTAGTAAGCAGGCTTTAGTTCTTCAGACTGCATCCTAAGGAATAATCCTTGTTACTGCTTCTCAGTCTTCATGTGCTATACTAGGCATACAGATAATTTAGATTTTTTTCCTATCAAATTAACATATTTTGTGAATGAAGAATGAGTGTATCCTTATTCATTGTTCTTTCACGGTCTGACGTGCTTTTAATGTCTGTGGTTTTCTTTTAGGCAAAACAAGGATATTGCACTGGTAAATTTGGCAAATATTCTCCACCGGGCTCACTTCTCTGCAGATGCAGCTATTGTGGTCCATGCAGCTCTGGATTACAGTGACTTCTTCACCAGCTATTACACTTTGGGAAATATATATGCAGTAAATACTGTCTTTATTTTCCAAGACTTGTAGAAAAAACAAGTATTATTTAAGTGTTCTGTCTTAAGTTATAATGCCTTAAATCTTTTACAACAAATCTTGTGCTGTACGTGCATTTCACTTAATATTTACGGTTCTGCTAAGATACTTCCATCCAAAAGTCTGCCCTTCAGCAAAGGATTTTATCTCCATTTGAAAAAAAATCCCAGGGAAAATCTCCTGCAGCTTCTCTTTAGCAGATAGAGTGGCTAAATTTCAGAAACAACAAACTGCTTTTCACCACAAATTAAAAATCGAGTTAACGACTTCTTTAAAAATTGAATGTTTTCCATTAAATATTACTGAACAGTAGCTGATTGTGTCTCTCTGTCCTTCTGCAGATGCTTGGAGAGTACAACCACTCAGTCCTGTGTTATGACCACGCTCTACAGGCTAAACCAGGGTTTGAGCAAGCTGTAAAACGGAAGCATGCTGTCCTGTGTCAGCAAAAACTTGAACAAAAATTGGAAGCCCAGCATAGGTAACTAAAGAAGCATCCTAGTGGCAGTTCATACAATCTCACTTTTCTTGTGCCATTGCAGCAATCATTTATCTTTCAAACAGAATAATGGTTTTCAACGTTATCTTTCTTTGAGCATGCAATAAAATTACATGTAAGAATACTTTTAGGAAACCCAGAGTTGAAAGCGTGTAACGCTGTAAAAAAAGCTGATGTTTTAAAAAGCATTCTACTGTTGAATTTTCAAGATCACTTCAGCGAACATTAAATGAACTGAAGGAATATCAGAAGCAGCATGACCATTACCTCAGGCAGCAAGATGTTTTAGACAAGTACAAGCTCATCCAGGAGGAACAAATCTTGAGGAACATCATTCACGAGACACAGATGGCAAAAGAAGCTCAATTAGGTACAACTTTATTTAGAGTTCATGCTCATTATAGCAATAAAGAATTGTGCATATTCAGATTAGTGTCAGGCCATAACTTTTTTATATATTAAGGTGGCCCTAAGTGGCTGTTGTGTTTTGCTTAATAAAACAAGGGATTGCAGTATGTTCTTGAACAGGGTTTTTTTCAGGTCTTTTGAAGACAGTTTCCTCCATGCTGATTAAGTAAATAAAAAGGATTGACTAAATCGGGGGTGGAGGAGTGGACTCTATGCTGTCTTCTCACTTATATAGTAGAAAAAAATGTTTTGTTCTCTGCAGGGAACCATCAGATTTGTAGACTGGGCAACCAGCAGCATAGCTTGCACTGCCAGTGGGACCAGCCTGTTCGTTATCACCGCGGAGACATTTTTGAAAATGTGGAATATGTTCAGGTTGGTCTTTAAGTTGCATCCCATTTTCCTTATTACCAAAGTAGTTCCATGTTTTTGGAGGCTTGAGTAAAAGGGTATGTTTGGGGTTTGGTAATTACATTGAGAAGTCATTTAGTTTGTGATTCTAGAGTGTGAAGTATTTACTGCTAGGTTTTTTTGCTAGTAATACAAGCTGAGATAAATGGTGGATTATAGAAAACTATAAACCAGGTTTATAGTATGAGTTTGTTTTACTTGGTAAAGAAACTGTTAGAATTATTTGAATTGAAAAACTTGATTTGACTCCAAAGTCTTAGATTCCTATGAGTTTCTTCTTCTCCATTGACTCCTTTGTTTTCTCCTCCTGCCCAGAACAGCAGAGTATTTATTTCTAGGAGCTACAAGAATCCTCACTTGATAGATTACAGCTTTTTCTTACATAAATATGCTATGTCTCAGGCATGCTAGCAGGAGCATAGCATACCTAATTTTCTAATTTAGTTTCCTTCAAAGAGGACAAGGCATTGTGCAACTAATGTTTGTGAAGAGGCAAAGGTTTTCTGAGGAGATTGTTTTCAAATGTTTGTGTGGTACATGGAACAAGAATTATTCTGTACTGGAAAAAATACTCTTAATATAACAGCTTAGAAGTGTGTTTAAAAATAATATTGTATTAGTCATTTAGCTCTTACAGCCTTAAAATGGATAATAATTTCTTTTGTTTATTACACTGCCATATGACTCAAGCTATGCAATTTTTGCATGTTCCTTCCAATTCAATCTTTTTTCCTACCAGAAGGAGCATAAAACTGCCATAAGCAATTAAATGGAAGAGCCCAGCTCCATGGTGTTGAATCTAGTGAGTGGTTTTAGAGCCCAAAAATAAGTGTTAGCCTGGTTTTGTGAGTATTTTCTGATTGTATATCTTGAATAAGACAGGGCACCAGGGACCTGTGATCAGCAACACTGAGAAGTTTTGGAAGCAGGGTATATACCAACACCAAAGCCAGCCAGTCAGCACCACCACTGTGTTAGAACTATCAGTAAAGGTTGTGCCTTCATCTGTTTTGCAATGTGGAGTGTGTTCTGGAGTTTTCCTATAGCTAGTTTAGGAAACAGGAATAATTATTTTTAATTATGCTATGTTTTCTTCTTGGATGTTTTTCCTGTGATAGCAATTATAAATTCAGATTGCCAAGATAATTTTGCAAGCCATGGGTATTAGTAACTCTGACTTGAACTATAGCTATGCAGTTTAGATATGTAAAGTTGGTGCTCTATTAGAAATGTTTACTTCATACCTTTTAGCATTTTTGTGGTGATTTGCACTCATATTCTCACTATTGCCTTATTTACAACCTAAATATTACTTTTCCATAGCGTGAGTGGATCAAGAGACTTAAATTCCCTTTTTTTGTTGTTTCTCTGTTGGTTTTAGTTTGGTGAAGACTCTTCAACTTCTAGTATGACCTCTGTGAATTTGGATCTTCATGCAAACCAAAGTGACCCCAGCCAGTCCTTGCTGAGCTCCCCTGTGGCTCGTTCTGTTGTTTCAGTCTGGAGTGTAGAATCCCAGAGAGTGAGTGAAGAGGATAAGCTCTGCCCTTCCAAAGAGGAGTTGGGAAAGAGTGAAGCTGGTCCTTTTTGTCTGAAATTTCTTAGCATTTGGGCTACAGTTCTGATGTGTACTGAAGAATGTAATGTTCTGAATTTCTTCAACCATAAAAGCATCTCTAGTTTCTCTGTACCCGTTTCCCATTGTTTGAAGCTCTGTTCAACAATCACAGAGGTGATTGTTCTTAGCTACCTCTCCAAACATCTGCAAAGAAAGTAGTACAGCTGAATAAAGATGGAAAACTCAACTACTCTTATTCTAGAAAAGATGGGAAAATAATAGTTTTAAAGATTTCTGTTCTTTTCTTTCCCTCCAGACTATTCCTTATGTTCTTATTATATTGTTAATTAGAATATTTAGAATGTTAGAAAATGATCAACAGTAATTCCTTCCCCTCTTAGGACAAACAGCATCTTCTTTGGCCTCGGCGATCAGAGTGCATGCAGTCTTTTCCCAAAATTCCTAATCCAGAAGATCTGCCAACTTATTTCCTGCCTCCAGAAAACAGAGGGTTCAGGCAAGTGTTGATTTTTGAAAATTCTATTTGTAAATTTTCGCCCAAAGGTGTTAATGAGCAGGGTTTTTTTATACTAGAGAGGATGGATGCAATCAGTAGTCAACAGCATAGATGTGTTTGCACCTCTTTCTCTGGCTGTTCCACAGAAAAAGGGAATTTTTCTTTGTTGTCATCTTTGCCATAACTGTAGCAGTCAGATCCAATTCCATGGTGATTCTTCACCAGCTATTAGTACATTAATATAGCCATGATATATTACAGATATATATATATATATGTATATAATATACATATAATACATGATATATCTACAGTATTACTAAAAGACAGGATTTAAGCACAAGCCTGAATGTCTTCTAGTGTATCTTAAAAGGAAAAAAAAAGACCTTAAGAGAGAGAATAAGATAGCTATTCCAGAACTACAATTAATTGTTGTACATTGCATGTATCCTCCTACCTTTAGTTATTCTAAAACGAAATTGTGCAGACCAGCAAATACTAAAAAATTATTAAAAGTGGAAAGCTCTGGCTTATTCTTTTTGGAACAAAGGTAGAGAACCAGCTTAATTGTGGAATAGTCAGTAATATTTGTTATTATACAGGATAAAATTAATGTGTCTGTGCTGCAATATGCAATTGCTTAGTGATAGTAAGAAAGCTTTCTTCTCTTAGAATTCTAGTATTGAGCATGTATTAAAGCAAAGGTTCCCATCCACACAAGTGAAAAAACTGTGTTCAACTTAAAATGTTCTTCCCAAGTAATTTGGCTATTTCTTGATGGTTTTGTAATCCAACAGGTTTTAAAAACTTCATTTTCTTTTTCACTTTCTTCCTTAGTCCTAAATTTCATTCAATCCTTATTAGCATGATATAAAAACCTGTCTTGTCTTGACTGCATGGTACATTATTTACAGATATTTTGTGCTTAAAAATGGAAAGTAATTTGGAATTGTTATTTATTAATTCCTTCTCAAGGGAGGGTGGGGGGGATGGTTCTTGAACTCTCCTGGTTTGCAGCTGGTGTCTCATGGCAGGATAGACTTGTCCATTGCTATGCAGCTGATTCTCTAGGTTTATGTGCCAAGTGACCTGCAGCACATGCTATTAATTTGTCTTGGTTCTCCTTACTGCCAGAGTCCATCCACTCCTGAGTGTCCCAAGAGATTCTGTTGGGCATGGAGAGACCCAGGCACCAGATTGTTCTTCCATTACTGATGCTCGTAACAATGAGTCTCTAAACATACTCCTCAAGGAACTGGACAGCAATCTAGATTTGAAATTCTCAATGCCAGATGATCAAGCAAGACAAGTAAGAGACACTGTCTCATTGTTTCTCTTCTGTTTTCAAGTTCTCCTCTCTATTACCTTAAGAATCTTGCTTGTAACGTGAAAGGTTTTAAAATTTTGAAGTTCTTTTCTTTATTGCCTTAATAATCTTGCTTGGAACATGAAAGGTTCTGATACTCTAGATGACTTGGTGTCAGAAATCAGTCAGTACTTCCAAAAAAGGGGAGTAAGTGCTTTCTAATAAGGCTGGAGAAAAGGAGAACTTGTCATTCAGCATAAGGCTCATTGTCTGACTTCTTTCAAATGCTGACCAAAAGCACACAGAGTAGGACATTTTAATTTACTATTTAAAATTACTGCTTTCTTTTAAAACTAACAAGTCATTTGACATGATTCATCTTTTGGGGGTTTCCAATATCTGCTGTATTTGACCAAGCTGGTAGCTTTAGGCTGAGATAGGTCCTTCATATTGTTTTCTGGACACTGGGTGCTTTATTTGTTACATGTCCAAATTATCTATTTAGAACAATTTGGGGTTTTCTTTTGACTTTGCTATAGAGACCTGGGGAAGGGAGACCAATGTATATATACATTGTAAAATTTCTTCACTTTAAAAAAAAAAAAAAATTAAAATCTTTCTTGTCCAGGTTTTGCATTCTCGTCTCAACAAACAAACTGTTACACAGGCGAAGATAGGAGCACTTCTAGATCATGCCATGAGAAAGGTATGTCCAAAATTGTAGCCTGAGATTAAAATCAGAATTCTTATCTACAGCTTGTTTCTACACTTCTAAAGAAGTCAGTCAGAGATGTGCAAGGAATAAGCTTTTTTGCTGTCTGTAACTGAGAAACTGACTTAGAAATCCATGTTTGTAAGTCATGCACAAACATACAGAGAAGCACCCCTTTAATTGAGCATAGTGGGGACCAAATACACATTACTTGGTCCCCTGTGGACCAAGTAATGACTTGTTCTTGTGACGTGGAGCAGCAATATATTAGCTAATCCTGGCAGCCATCTCCTTAACAGAGAGAAACAGCTTGGAACTACTCCTCCATCTTTCACCCTTCCCTACATGCCTGCCATTTGCTCTTCCTCCTCCTTCCCCCACCACTGCCCTGCTTTCCCCTCCAAAGAAGCCAGCTCTCTGACAATCTCCTGTCAGGATAATTAGCACTCTGGGACAGAGAATGTGTATCTGTAGAACACCCTGTGGAATGCCACCTCCATCATGCGTGGGACCTTGGAAAGTCATTGCAAGTCAAATGACAGGAAGCACTGAGACAGAGGCTGACTCTCCTTGGTGTGTCAAGCTGAGATTTCTCAAGTTAACTCTCTTGTACAAATTGTGTTAGTGTATGTATGTATTGTTTTTAGTCTAAAATCAGTACCATTTACTACGTGCATCTGTCTTACCCAGAAGAAAAATGAACAGTAGGAGCTGATCCCTTCTACAGTGCTGTTCAGAAGAGTCCTGTACATGTCTAGTGTAGTCCTGCTGTTGCAGTGCATGGGTATTTTGTTTTTAACTGTATTATTCTATTGCCTTCATGCTAAAAGCATGAACTTCTCAGTCCCTCACTGATGTGAGAACATTGTTGTGTCATGCCAGTGATCAACTGCAGATCAGGAGTGCCACAGATGGTATGCTGGTGCTGGGAAAGACAAAGTGCTAATAACGTGCTGAGGATTTAGTCAGAGAAAGATCACTGAGTCTTGTGGATGAAGGACAATTCAGTGGGGAGTCTGACATGAATAACATGCAAGTAATGTTATGTATGTGCATTGCAAAACAGGGGTGAGAAGTACTCTGAAATTACAGATTATGTAAGGCACTCTGAACAAGGAGGTAATGTATCCCATTGAATTTTGCAGTTCATCTTGAACCCTAGGCAGAGCCTTCCTGTGTGAGGTTGTTTTTAAATTCTGGAAGAAGATCATTGTGCTGATTAACTTTTTTCAACACAGTATAATTGCAATGCTGGTTGTATTGCATTAATACAATACTGCAGAGAAGATCCTTATCTGTTTTGCTGCTTTAATCCTTGCCACACATTTCCTACTGATGGATGCATTTGGGCTTCGGACATGGAGGTTGGATTGGACATTAATTTCAATAATTAATTTCCATATATTTTAAATAGGGTCCCACAGAGGGATGAAAATATTAAAAGCTAGAATGTGTTTCTAAACCATTTTGAGCTACTCCATCTGGAAGTGGATGTTTGACATAGCTCTTTCCCCCTGTATTTTAAGTTGTACTGTTTCTCCTCCAGGATAAGTATTTATTCTTTCTGCTACAGGTAAAAGGGGAGGAAGAGACATTCAAGGTGTATTTGACACTTCCTTTATTCTTCCACCTGCCCTCACTTGTTGCTTCCTATTTCATAGTCTTTAAACTGTATCTAATATATATCACTTTTCAACTATTGTAAGATAGAAACCTAAATCAAATTAAAAACTATTCTGAAACCCTAAATGTACAGGACATCTTGATGTTGGATATTGGACACAGAAGCACATCTAACTACATTTTAAAAGCTGCCCAATCTTCAAATTGTCATATTTTACATAGATCTGTATTAATGTGATTTTTAGGACTCTGAAATGTCTCCCAAGTGTTGGTTCCTGTAACAGGTTAACCATTAGCACTGCTGTGCTTTAAGGGATTTTGTGGTCATGATAGAAGGCAGTCTTATGAATAGAGTGTGAGCAACAGCTGCTACTAAATTCCAGTTCAGACTTCCAGTGGTGTCACTTTGATTGGAGCAGATTGCATGATCTGCCAGCAACCACAGCAAGGTGGGTTTGTATCTAGTTAATAAGGTAGTGTGCCAGAGTGGGGTTGGTTTGTTTGTTCTTACCAGAGAGCAGGTATTTCTGTCTTCCTTTGACACCTCTTTGTGGGAGTTTTCATCCTTTTCCCTGACTCTCCTGTAGCCAGAAGATCCTCTGTGGCTTGTGCTTAATGAAGCTGGATTGTACTGGCGTGCAGTTGGGAATAGCACCTTTGCTATCACCTGCTTGCAAAAAGCCTTCCATTTGGCTCCACAAGAGTATCAGGACATCCCTCTGGTCAATCTGGCTAACCTCTTGATTCATTATGGGCTTCATTTGGATGCCAGCCAGCTCCTGCTGAAGGCTTTGGCTATCAATGCCTCTGAGGTAAGGTGATGTGATGGTTTTTGCATCCACTCAGTGGTGAATGTCCTTTCCTTCATTATTTTCTAAGTGCACACTGCTTACTTGGGCTTGCTTACTTCTGCATGCAGTTCAGCCTCCAGTTTGTTGTTTGCAACAGATGTTTTCATTCAAGTTCTTGATCATACTGAGGGTGATGCTGATTGCTGAGAATTATAAGCATCTAGAGCAGGAGGCTTTATAAAATATATGATGTTTATGATGGCTTGGAAGTAAGTAATGGTTGATTCCAGCTTGTGTGTATTCAACAGCTGTTTTTCATCAAAGAAGGGTGGAATCCTCAGCCCAAACAGCTTTTGCTTAGCACCAGTGTATCAACCTGTTCTCCATTCTAAGAACAAGTTTTCCCTATTTAAGAAGTTTTCTAATTTTTTTCCCAGACAAATTTGGGAGGGTGTGGATTGTCAGGGTTTTTTTGCTAGTTGTCTTCAATTTTAAACAGCAGAGATATTTATGCTGGGGTATATGTCACTTTTCTCTTTACAGCCCCTGACTTTTTTGAGCCTGGGAAATGCATATCTGGCTCTGAACAACATCAGTGGAGCCCTGCAGGCCTTCAGACATGCCCTGGATTTGACAACGAAGTGCTTGGAATGTGAAAGCAGCCTGAAGATGATTCGCTGTCTGCAGTTTTATCCCTTTCTGTACAACATCACCTCTTCTGCTTGCAGTGGTAAGCAAGTGCTGAACCATGGACCACAAGTGAAATAGTGTGTTTGCCTTGGGTGTTGCACCTGAAATTCATGATTGTTCTCCTATTTTTTTTCCCAAGGATCTTTTGCTTTTGCTTTGCACTTCTTTCTTCCTACTAGCCAAGGTTGAGGCTCTACTTCTCATGAAAAAATTATAGTCCTTTAGGAAGTGCTTGAGAGGATGACTTCTTAAATGTATAGAGGGCTGCAAATTACTTTCTCAGTGTGTAAGTAATACCTTCACAGACTCACCAGTAACTACTGCTGGTAAAAGAGGAATGCTGGGTTCAGTGTTTATGCTGCTACTCCTAGGCTTCTCAACAGCTTTTTTGTACATCCCTTCACATAGTACAGACAGGTGGGTGTGTTTTCTTAAAAGAAGAGTTTGGTAAAGAGCAGTTTAGCTTTAATTCATATCCTTTCAGTGTGTTCAGTACTTTGGATGTCATTTTCTAGTGTTCAGCCAATATCCTTTTGTTCATGTGAGGTCTGTGGTGACTGTACATAACCCTCAGAAAATCTGTTAGAAGAATGACTTTGAACCCAGTCTGTCCCCCAAAAATATTATATTTGAGATAGAAGGTTTTATTATCCTTCTTTTTTCTTGTTCTCTTTCATTTCAGTGAATCCCACTAAATACTTCCAGTATTTTGTCTGTACTTGCATATGGCTAATATGCTCTCATGAGCAATCTTGAAAAACATGAGTGTATTTTGTAATCCCTTCTCTCTCAAGTTGTTACTAAAGTATGTTTCTGTCTAATCTTTCCATTATTTTTAAATGGAAACATCACCTGAGGGAAATGTTTTTAATTTTTAGTATCCCTTTAGACAACATTAAAAGTTAAGACTCTTAAACTTTACTAAGAGATTGGTGGTAGTCAAAACATGAAGCACAACTGGTTTGGAGCTTCAAGTTTGAGTCTCACTTCCATTACTTGGCAGGATAGTGCTTTTGCAAAAAGCTTTGTGCTGCTCTTCTGGAATTAAGGACAATGTGGTTACATTATGAATTTATGTGCATGCCATCAAATACCTGAAAGCTTTTGTGGAGTGGGTGTTTACTTCCTTTATGACTTCAGTGATGTGCACAGCAGTAGCTGAATGAGCTGCTGTAAGTGTGGTGGTAATGCCCTCTTGTGGTACAAATACTGTATTCCACATGGAATCAAGAGTAGTTTTATTTCATCTATGGCCTCTTAAAACGAGAAGGGATGGTGTTTCATCTCTAAATATATGGATTTGCCTTTGTCCCTAGCACTTCTGATCTTACTAAATAAATAAACTTAGACCTTTAAGCAAATAGACCTAAAGAAGAGAGTTGGCCTGAAAGGAGAATCTCTGCTTCAAATTCTTAATAGTAACCTTATAACTTACTAAAACTGACATCCCAGTTTAAGCCTCTGACTCTAGTTTGACAGCTGCAATCGTTTCAAGTTCCCTACAGCAACTTCAGGTACCCAAAGCAAAAGCATCACATGCATTTTCTTTACAGTGGTATTTTAAATACTGTCCCCTTAGAAGCTGTGACTGACTTGATACAAGCGGCTGCTGCATTTCCTTTCCCTTTGCTATAACATGAGGTCCTTTTAGAGATTTTTATCCTTACAGCATTTTAGTTGTAAGCTGGATCTTGTATCACCAAGGAATGCTCATCACTTCCAGGGGAGGGAAGAGGGGAAGTTTTTCTCTTGGGGCAAAGGGTGTTAACCTTTTAGCTCCAAATTTAATCTTGATTTGTTGAAACAACAGGCCAGAATCTGTATCAGTTTAGGGGGATTCTGGCCTGAATGCTGCATATTTAAAATTCAGCTTTTTCTTTGACTTGCTTATCATGCAAAGGCAGAATCCCTGAATGCTACTGAGCCTTATTGAGACTACACCAAATGTTAGCAGTTGTTTGTCCGATTATATTAATGAAAGGGATGGGATCTGTGACCATTCATTTCTCTGTCGTTTTTATTCTCTCTGCAATGATTTATGGACAAGTTAATCTGTATAAGCAGAGTAGTCCACCCTGGCAGGGTTTTTAAAGCAGCAAAATTCTATGAAGCATGCAAACAGCTCATCAGAGCCCTCAGAAACACATCGTGGCAAACGCTTGCATTGTCATTCAACAGCAGCATAGAGAGAGTGGGTTCTGTCTTACCCAGCAGCAGTTCTAAAATCGTTGTTCTAATTTGAACTTAAATACTCTGCACATGTACACTCACGCATCTGTTGTTCACCCTCCAAGTTCCACCAGGGCTCTGAAGATCAAGCTGAATTCTTCCGAGCATCTCTGGCAGTGTCAGCCCATCTGAAAGATGTGTTGGTGCTGCACAAGTGGAATCTAGGTCACCATATTTGTGCTCTGCAGTGCTAAAGGAGTAAGAGGAGCTTAAATTGTAAACATCTTGCTGAAAGCAGGCAGGTGGGAGATACAGAGGACAAGGACTGCTTTTTGTCCTGTTGGAGGCAGACATCCCGAGGGGATGGGGGATGTCAGGAGATCTCAGAGCTGCCTCTGACTGGGAGATCCTGCAGAAATTTTATCTGAAAAGTGCTCTGTAGGAATAATATGACCCAATTATTCTTTGAGGTTTGTGCTACCATTTCTGCACCACTAACTCAGCAAGGGGAGAAGCAGCTCTTACCATTCACCTTTGCAGCAATAATCGTGGCATTCCTAGAATTTTAGGTTGGAAGGTTGTTGAGCAGACGCAGGATTTTTGATACTTTTACTATTTGACTTGGTGCCTACTTAAAAATCAGATCTTTCCATTAAGTCTTGGTCTAGCATCTCTTAAAAGTGGCTGAAGAAAGCTGAAAGTGAAGGGCATCACCCTGATACTGCCATGTCAAGCTGCAAGTATTTTTCTTCTCAAAACGGTTCAGAGATGTATAGATTGAGATTCTTAAATTTCAAAACCAAAGAATGTGGTGCTGTGTTAAACATGGCACCTTTAGCTACAGCAGTATCCAGAGCAGTATCCATTATCCCATGCACATTGCTTCCAAGCTCCTATTTCCTGGGAAGCCATTATGCATCTTCAAGGTTTCTGTACCCAGCAAACAAATCTGTTGCTCTAATGTCATTCACTTTTGCATTTGTTAAACATGCTAATGGGTGAATTGGATCAGCAGCTTCTTTTCATGCTAACATGAGGTGATTTCTTTGCATCATGCACAGTCTTGCTCAGCTTACATACTTACTCTGCTTATTTACAGTATTACAATGTACCTAAAACCTTCTCATTGTCCTCAGTCTCACTTTGCATCATTCTATTAAGAAGGGTATGGGTAAAATATTTAGTGTTCTGTATTCATTATGTCCATTTCCAGCTAGCAGAGGGGGGGAGAAGAAAGTCATGGCCTCATCTGCAGGAGTAACTGAGAAAATGGGGATAGCATGGTGGAAGAGTATTTAGAATTGCAAGAGAGTTCACTGAGAGTTTACTGATGCAAAACTATTACTATGTAAAGGAAAAGCAGTTCAGTATTAAACTAAATATAATATGACATTTCCCTGTTTTAAATCTGCCTTTATAGTGCAAATGATTCTTTGTGATGCTTTATCTGGATCCTTCACTTCACCATAACTACATGCTCATGCAGCAGGAGCATCAGAGGTTAAGAGTGGAAGGGAAAACATTCTCTTTCCAGCTCAGTTTCTCAAAACCTGATCCATTCAGCTGTCAGATGTACTGACTTTTCTCTGCAATGTTTTTGGTACGTTTTATTGATAGGAATGTAGAGCCTACTGTCTGTCTTCATCCCTTTTTAGAAGGCTTCTTTTGCCAGTGGCAATTTATTGCACAGAGCTGCTCACAGTTCTTACTGAACCTGAAGTGTCCACTGCCTGGAGCTCTACCTTCTTGAAAAGGTCCAACAACTGTGTATGTCCAGAAGAATATAATCCCCAGGTTGTATTTTCAAGGAGATGTAGCTGCATCACACTTCATAGTAAAGCTGTACAGACTGAGTTAGTTATTTGGCTAAAAAATGTTTGGAAGAGAAAGAACGTGGTCCCCACACCTGGGAGAAGTGACAATGCAGTTCAGTGCCATGAACAACCTGCCAAGCCCTTGAGGGCTGTATTCACTTGGCTTAAATCTGAGGACTTGTAAAGTGGGGATAGAATCATAGAATCATAGAATTGGCTGGGTTGGAAGGGACCTCAGAGATCATCTAATGAGTCAGATTGAGGTTGTCCCAAAGCAGCATGCCCTGCCATGTGCTCAGAGTGAAATGAGCACTGCATGCTGAGCCATGGGCTGCCAGCCACTTCACTACCCCTCATCTCTCTCCTTTATGGATTTTTTTTCTTCTCCTTTTCAGGTTGGTTGCCTGGTTCATGTGAGTTTGTGTTATGTGCTGACTGTCCTTAAAGCTTTAAATCTGTTATCTGTTCTGGCCACTAAGGACTGAAACTGGAGCAATTCAGATTTTCCCTAGAGGAAGAGATTGTTGCTTCTTGAATGCAGCAGTTTTGGGGAGAAGGGGCTTTCTTGCACAAATTCTTTCTGCAGGCACTGTTATAGCTTTGTACTATTCTAGGAGTGTGAGAAGAGTATTTTTCTGTTGAATCCTAAACTAGGGTGGTTGACAGTATTCTTGCCAAACTTAACATTCTGCAGGCATTCCTTACCTGGACTCAAGCAAAGGGTGATCCAATTCTTGCTCATCACACCCTCAAAACCAGGATTGATTTTTTTTCCCCTCTTATTTGCTGCAAAAACTCTTCTTCTTCATGGAATATTGTAAAATGTGGCCTGTCAGACAAACTGCTAAGCATTTTAAAGCTATCCTAGAGAAATAAGAGGCATACCTACCTGACGAGTTCACTAGGTTTTTTGTTATGTGAGTGTGACAGTGTCATTGCTTTGCTCTCCAGTTAGGAGAAAGATTGAATTGGTATCCATGCCAGGCAAATCTCTTAAGTTGTCATGGATCAGGTCTGACTATTAATCTGCCCTTGTTGAGCAGTGTGAAGAGATACACAGTTAAAAATAAATAAAGCCTATAAAAAATATTTTTTTAAAATAAAAAGTATGAAACCAGGTCTCTGAGGAATCCTGTTGGAATTTCAACATATGGTGCAAACTTTAGACACAGTGGTAGTCAAAAGACACAGAGCTAAGGCCATTGCTTGGGTTTATAGTGTCAAACTCCTATGTTGAGAGATGACAGAGATGTTGGGGATAGTTAACTAAAAGGATCTAGCAAAAGATTTGCATAAGAGGTTTGATGGAGGAAAGATTAGAAGGAGAACAAAACCAAAGCAGGCCACTGTTGCCTTTTTTTATGCTAGTGATCTTTAAGAGTTTCCAGGGCTTAATCAGAAACAGATTCCAGAAGTGTGTTGTGTGTAGAGAACTAAATATTAGTTTGTCTCTATTAATGGCATGTGTTGTACCACGATCTACTGTGGGTGACATGATTGGTAAGAAATTAATAAGGAACTGTGCTCTTTTCTGGCAGGAAAAAAATAATCTGACACATGGAAGAAGTCACTGAGGACAAACATTTGCCTTTGGTAGTGGTTTCTCCTGCCTACTTTCCCTCTTTTCCCAAAACAAACCAACAAAAAAAGCTGTTCTGGAGGCACAGGCTTAAATTGGGGCTGGCGTGCTTCTTACCCTCCTACTGGGTATGTAGGACTAGAGGCCCTGAAAGAGACATTTTTAAATCTCCTTTATACACGGGTGGGGTTGGAGAGTTTAAATTTAGATGTTTAGATGTTTCTAGGATTTGGGCCCTGTTCCTAGGCATCATAGAGCAAGTTACTGCTCTGAGATGTGCGTCAGAAAAAACCAGGCTCCTATTTTAGTAGGTGGTGAGGAAGAAGGAGAGTAAAGGCTTTAGTTAGTCAATGCCTTTGATTTTCCCCTCCCTGTTTTTAACCATGGAAGAGGTATTGGGGAGGAGAGTTGATATTTTCTGCTCTTTTAGGAAGTGGCCTACTGAATTCTTTAAGATACTTTGCATGCTTTTCCCTTACTAAACTGCATTATATTCTAATTAGGTTTGTCTCTCTTTCTAATTTTTTTTCCATGTTTTATTTATCACTTCTTTATATTTCATAAGGAGAATGTGTGTGTCTGTTCTTCAGGGACTGGTCTGTTACACAATGGTGAAGTATTATTCTCACTTAATATGAATAAGAAATCTGGTTATGCATTGCTGGCATTTTTATGTTTTGAAAGATTTCATCAGAACTGCTGTAATGAGACAAATAGATAATCTTTAAATCTATAGTTAAGCCAATTTAGAGGCATCTTGTGGCTACAAATCAGATATTAGAGCTATTTCCTTACAAGTGAGAACAATTATTTTACTATATAATCCTCTTAATTGAAAACCCTAAAAAGAGAAAAGAACTTTTGTATGCTTCATTTTGTGTGCTGAAGTCAAAATTTTGACCCCTTAAATCATCATCCTCTAGTTTGCTGGATATATCAAATCAAAGTTTGTTATGTAGCACACTCTTCTGACTACTCAGTTTTGAGCAAGCCTCTCATGACCTCTGAAGAAGGTCCACTGACCACTCATTTAGGGGAATAATTTAGAAAAGAGGTAGGATTTTATGAACATGAACTTTTAAAGTGCTTTTTGTTATTAGTTCTCTATACTTAGTTTTTTGTTTAAAGAGTGTATGTCCTGTCCTGCCCTTTGAAAAGTGTGTTTGGTTTTTTTTTTTTTTTGTCCTGTAACTTCCAGTTTTGCAAAGGAGGTCTTATATTAGAGGAACAAGCTAAAACTTCTGGGGTGGGGGAACACACTGAAAGTTCTGTCTGAATTTTTCCCCCTATGTTCTTTGTTCTCTGCCAGTGTCCTTATTGATACCCAACTTGAAATACTTGACCAGAGAGGGAACTTAATTTCAGTCTACCCATTATTCCAAAATAGTATCTGTGATGATATGTGAATAGTAGATTTTTTTTTTTTAAGAGATTTATGCCATACATTTCAACTCTAAAGTTCCTGGAGGTGTTACTGTTAGGCTGCCCATGTCTGGTTGGGATGAGCAGTGATAACTGAGGGTTCAGAGAAAGCAAGACTGACCACTGGGTGGGATCTTTGGCTTTTCAAGTCTGCAGCAAAGCTTCAAGCAATTTTATGCTCCTGCAGATAGGAGTTGCCTGCCTGCTTTGTGTCTTTCCTGAGCCCTGTGGTGCACAGGGAAGATGTAGCAGGTCTTGGGTATCTCTCTTCTTTTAAATACAGACCCATCAAACATTCACAGGTCAGTATTGCAAAGAGAGAGAATTATAGTTAAGAACTTGAACTTTTCTTTTTCCCTTTTTCTTTTCTGCTCTGTTTATCATGTTGGTCATTTTTCACTGGAAACAGAGAACTGTTCAATTATGTTTATTTTTATGCTCGTGTGTGTGGAAAGCACCAAATTTAGTGTCACTTCTGGAGCACAGTGCTTGCAGTTCAGGTATGGCTCCTGACCTTTCTGTTAGGTTTTTGATGACAATCCTGTTCTGTCATAAGGGATTTACAGTTGCTGTTTTCAAAGCTCAATCATGGGATTCATTTTGAAGTGTAAATATGTGCTTTTTCAGAAAACAAATAAGGGATGCTTGAGTTTTACAGCAAAATCTTAACAGAAACATGTAAATTTATAATTAAAGTGAGCAGAGCAGCAATAGCTGCTAAAGATAGCTGCTCTTCTGTTACTGCTCATCCTATGGCATCTAAAACTCATCTCAATATAACTGGCCTGGATTTTCTTTCCCTTCACAAATGTTTTGCAATCAAAATATCTGTTGGTGAGAGCAGTAACATGGTTGCTGTTAATGGCTCCCAAGTTCTTTAGGAAGTTCACCTTGAAACACCAAGGTAATTTGGATATGCAGGGTGTTAATCACTACTGTTAACATTGCTGTGAAAGTCAAAGCTCATGTTTTATGTGGTCTGAAGAATGGGCTCAAGCAGCACTTTGCTAGAACATTACTTTGGCTCTGTTAATGTCATACTGCAGTGAAGTCACTATGGTGCAGAAAGAAAGTCCTTAAGTGCTAGTTTGGTCCAGATTTTGGTGATCCTGGTAGTTTGAGATGTACAAAAGGGCTCTGATGCTGAGTTCGTTCATTCCAGATTATTTTTGTAGGCACTGGTAAATGATATTGCATGTGACATGATGCACTGAACAAGACTTGTTCTGTGGAAGTGATGGGTGATGCTATGCTGCTTCTCAGGTTAATTTCTATGGAAATATTTTACCCTAATTCTAAAAACACAGCATTACCCAAGCAGTGAGCACCTCTGAAATTTTCACGTGATCTAGGAGCAGCAGTAGTTATGCATTTTCATGTGTAAAGATGTGTAAAGTACTATCACTGCCCCCTCTGCCTGGTGTCTGTCTGCACCTGTGTGAGCAGTGACAAGCACAAGTCCAAGGAAGGATGCTTATTGATAGCACTGCTTATGAAATGTCTGTAGATGAGAGTTTTCATCTGTGTGCAGGTATTAAAACCTATTTCCATTAAGCTCAGTGATAATTCCTGCTATTAAAAAAAAAAAAAAAAAATGAGAGAGAGAAACTTACCTTTACTGACTTAGTGAATCCCCTGTCACAGGGGTTGGAACCAGGGGATCTTTAAGGTCCCTTGGAACCCAAACCATTCTGTGATTCTGTGAATTTCACTGTGGGGAATACTGGTTATGCATGTGCATCAAAAAAACAAGTGTGGAGTTAATAACTCCTGTTAGCAGTTTGGTTTCAGTCTGTTCTGCACCCTGACAGCTCTGTCATTAGGCTAACTTATATCTGTATTAAGTAGAGTTTTCTCTTCACCCTGTTTAACCATAAAGGGGCACATCATTTGTGTGATACTTATTTCCAGATAACTTGCCTTTGGCATCACCTAATGCAAGTCACTGGCTGTAGCAATAATCACTTGACTCTTGTGATCATTCAAGAGAGAATCCAGCTCTGTTTATTCCAAGTGGTAGGGAAAAAATCAGAACCTGAAGTTTAAATTACTTGGCTTTTAGTTTTGAAGCATTTTAAGAATTTAGGAGCCAGTTATTTTCTTAAATCTTGCATGTTGGAACATAGATGGTGGACTTAAGAACACCAAATTTCACAAGCTCTGCATTGACAGGCAAAGAATAAAAACTCAGTAAAAACTCCGTGCTTGGACACTTGGAGTTAATTTTACTTTTTTCCTTCCAGTGCTGTGCTGACACAAAGTTATCTGTGTTGAGTTGGTATATAGGAAATAGTGAAGATATTTAGGGAGGTCTCATTCTCTCTGCAATATGTACCACAAGACACAAACAGCAACAGTGGCTGTTAATTTAGATTTTCAAAACAATCAGTGCCCTGTGAATGGCAATGTTTGATTATTTCCCATTATTTACTTTGTATCACCTCTATAATAAGCATCTTTGTTTCACTTTTGGGAATACAGTAAGCAGCTCTCACACTACACAAGGTGGGACAGGTTCCTATCCAGCTTTCTTAGCTCTCCAAGAAAAGTAGCTGCAACTGCTCTCAGAAAAGAAATTTGCAAGGAAATGATCCTTCTCTAGTAAGTTTTCACGATAGAATAATGTGAATTACCAAGTGCTGTGAAGTAGTGTTATACTTCAGAATTTTGTAGCTGGAATACCACTCTCTCAGGACTTTACACCTAACTTAGACAACCAGAATATATGTGAAATATTAATAAATAATCCATAGCTGAGGTTTGAGCATGGCCTTCCCATGGATGGGGTGCTGTAAGCATTGCAAGAATAGTGCTGATGTTTCCAGCCAGTGAATGTGCCTGGGGTTTGGGGCTGTACTGGGCTGGCACTGGTACCTGGTGGTCTCCCCATCTGCCTGAGCCAAGCTGGGAAATTCTCACCTGCAGTGTTTCAGTACCACCAGCTCCATGGTACACTCACAGATCTTGAATTTCTGCTGTGGGTTTTGGTTTTTTTGGTTTTTTGTTTTTTTTTCAACCAGCATTTTTGCCTCTCCTGGGACGTCAGAAAACTGAAAAAGCAGCAATTTGAAAAAAATGAGGCCACTCAGGTTTCTATATATAGCAGCTCTTGGATCCTGAGAATGCCAGTGCTCTCATCTGGTCTGCTTTTAGCTGTCAGTGTTTGTAAACTAATATTAACAGAGTTAGCTTTAAGTAGCATTTTAAGTGCTGTCTGGGGGGGGTTGGGTTTCTTTTTTTTTTCCTCTTCTGCTTGCTATTTTCAGCTTTTTTCTCTCTTTGGCATTTTTCTCCCAATTAAACTAGTTTTTGGTGTTTCAGCCTCTTTGTTTTTTTTTCTTTATGCTAATGATGAGCTGACCTTCAGCAAAGGGGATTGTGGCCATCATAATCCTGGAAGCACCTGCATCAAAATCAGGCTGGTTTGATGTCAGGCAGGAGGACAAGTTCCAGCTTTAGGGTTCTGACCATGCCATTTCTCACAGATTAAACATGAGGGTCTCCAAATATTGAAGTGATTATTTATTTTCTTTTTTCTTTTTTTTTTTTCTTTTTTTTTTTAATGAAACAATTTAATTATTTCTTTACAGCATTGGGTGTGGAGAAGAAAAGATTCACTGCCTGATGGGGTAGGAGAGGCAGATTGTAACTGTATGGCAGATGTTAGAGGAGTTTATGAAGTTAATTGCTTCTCTTTTGGGGGGGTTTTCTTAACAAATTGCTTCTGGCCAGGGAGGTGCTGGAGGCATCATCCCTGGAAGTGTTCAAGGGATGGGTATTTGAGGTGCTACAGGGGATGGTTTAGTGTTTAGGGGCTGTAGGGCAGACAGTTGGACTTGATTCTATGTTTCTATTCTATGTTATATATATTTACTCAAACATAGTTCAACTTCGTTTATATACAGAAGAAATAGTTTCCACAGAGGATTTTTTTTTTTGTCTGCTTGTACTGTCTCTACATTTGGGTTTTCCCACTGTAATTCCTAGATCTTTGTATCTGATGGAATCTGTGAGCAGCATCCAGTAATTTTCTACATACTGTTCCCTCAAGAGACACCTGATTTTTCTTTCATTAGTAGCTCACAATGTATACCTAATAAAATCCTCTCCTGTAACTGTTTTGGGTGATCCATCTTGTCAAGAGGGAGGTCAGCTTTTTAGTCACTGAATAAAGACTTTAGTATCTTGTAGAATTATTCTCTTGAATCATATGTAGAAAACCAGAAGAATGTAGGTTCCACAGTATAGCTTCTGCACTTGTTTTTGGGAGCAATGTTCTTGCACGGTGTATCAGTAAACTCTTTTTCAGGCCACTGTCATGAGAAAGATCCAGATGGCAGTCATGACAAGGATAAATACTTTGATGACCACCGTGAGTCAGTTACAGCAGTGGCAGAAGGACACTCCAAGGGAGGTACAGCAGATCCAGAAGTCCTTACTCAGAGTTCAGCAAGGGATTCCTCCTTTTTGAGACTGGAAAGTAAGTCAGCTTTACAACACCAATACTGGCAAAATGAATTTTTTCCTCTGTTTTTCAGAGGTGTTGTCTCCCCGCCTCCAAGAAGCTACATTTTCCTTACCTCTGTAAAAGGGAAGAGTAAGCCTTGAAACCAGTTTCATTCTGTTCACTGTTGTCCTCCAAGTTAAATGCCAAATTGCATTAATCAAAAAATGAGATCAAGGTTTAGATGCTTCCCTAGGTGAAAGATGTAGTTTCTTGCAAGACTCTCCAAACACATGTTGGTTGTACCTCAGTGAGTTCTGTATCAGCTGTGTCAGAGAGAAGGGAAGAAAAACATTGTCTGTGGATGAGGTACAGAGTGCTTTATTTAGTGTTTCATGCAAATCTGTAGAGAAAAGACAGCACCTGTTTACTCCCTCAAAGAGGCAGAATTCTGTTTTGGAGGGAAAACTGTGTCCAGTGGCCTAGAGGTGTGGATTTTTTGAACCAGCATCTGACACACTTTCACAGTGGAAAAACCTTCAGTCCCCCTCCCTATCACTGTGTAGTCAGTGAGAGTTGGTTTGTGTGAGTGGGAAGGTCAGGTGATAGAAAAAAGCTTTTTTTTTTTTCCAATTTGTGGAAGGTGCAAGAAGGGAATGTTTGAATTTTAATGGTGTTGCCTCTTAGACGCGGTCACGGCGGAAAGCAACGGCTCAGAAAGAGTGGAGGGGGTGGAAGATGATCAGATGTCTGAGGAGATGATGGCTTTGGTGGATGAGTTTGAAAACTCTTGGCCTCAGGAAGCTTTTGAAGGGGCACTGGAAGTAAAGGGTCGTCGGATGGACCTGCAGGGAATCCGGGTCCTGAAGAAGGGCTCTCAGGATGGACTGGCCACCTCCTGTTTTGGGGACTGTGGTGATGATGATGATGAAGCCGAGTGGGTAAGTCTGGAGCAGTTTAATTCAGTCATTTACCAACTTAGCGTTGTGGAGGAGGGAAAGATGAGGACAGCTCAGAGCATCTAATGCTGGAATATATTTGTAGGAACTTTCCTGTGGGCCTGAAAGGTGGTTCATGCCTTGTGTGAAATGGACACAGTCTCAGTCCATCTTCTAAAGGCCTCCACATCCCTAAAAATGACATCAGGCTGAGGGGAAACTTCATCAACTATTTGAAAGGAGGTTGTAGTAATATGGGTGCCTTCCTGTTCCCCCACATAACAAGTGGTTGGATGGGATGCAGCCTCAAGTTGTATGGGGGAGGTTTAGATTGGATATCAGTAAAAAAAATTCCCTGTCCAGGATAGTGGTGGAGTCACCATCTCTGGAGTTACTTAAGATGTGTAGATACGGTGCTTAGGGACACGGTTTAGTGGTGTACTTTTCAATGTTAGGTGTAGGGTTGGACTCGATCTTAAAGGTCTTTTCCAACCTAAAACAATTTCATGATCATAAATCTTGATTATGAGCACCAAGAGCTTAGGTGCTGGATGATGCCAGGTGCCTTCAAACATTTTGCTCACAGTTAAAAAGGAAAAGGGTTTCTAAGAAAAGTTCTGGTTAGCATGAAAAGAATGAAGTATCTGTTGTCAACATGTTACAAACAAAACAGGTAATGAAAAATACCTTTCAGTTCTCTAGCAGTTAAATTGTTTCCTCATGTTGGAGGTTGAAGCTCTGTAGGTTGGTGGTGTGGTGTGGTGCAGGCTTAGAGAGTGGGCTGAGATGGGAAGGGAGGGAAAAAGATCTCACCTGTAACATCTTTGTAATTGAATCTTAGGGCTAAAACAAGCAGGGTGTTCAAATTGATAACATTTGTGGTGTTTTCTTACTGTTAACTTTGGTTCTTTTGGTAGATCACTTTTCAGGTCAAACGTTTAAAGAAACCAAAAGCTGAAAACTTGGATCTCCAGGAGCCAGTTGGGAAAAATGGGGAAGAAGGGACTAATGGAGAAAATGGAAATTTTTACCAAACTGCCCTGGAGATCAGTGGACCAAAGATACCTTCTCCTGGACCAATAGGTAACCTCCTGCTTCTAGACAAAGCAAGTCTCTTGCAGCTTTAGCATTACCCTGGTTTATTTCTTTTGCAGCTTTTACATTACACTGGTTTATCACCATAAGCTTGGATCACTAGGTAGTGAAATACACCTTCTAGATCAGTATGGGAAAAAATTAGAAAGCTCTTCCATCTTGCACCTTCTTCTTGAAGTGCACCAGAAGTTTATCAGCTGAATAGAAACTTCCTAGATAATTCCTGGAACTTCAGAGGATGAGGTGGTAAGAGTGGAGAATGAGAGAGGTAAATGAGAGAAGTGTTAAAAGAGAAGGGAGGTTTTCATTACCTTTTTCCTGATGTAACATCTTTTCATTCAGTTTTAATCAGCTGAGAGGCATCCCTTCAGGGGGAAATGCAGGGTGAGAGCTGGAATTGATTACTGACTAAACATAAGACACACAACTCGAAACCAGAAGGCAGAAAACTTGGTCTGATAAGAATCAAATTTAGAAACAAAACGTGACTGTTGTGCTATAATTCTTTTGGTGATATTATAAGAGAAAACTGCCTTCTAGAAGACCCAAGTTACAGAAGAGTAGGGTTTAGCACCAAGAGAGGAGGAAAAGTCATAGGGCTGATATGGAAGCAAAGATGAGTTCTCCAAAACATTTTAATCCTTAACAATTTGATGACCTAGAAAGTGATTTCACATTTTCAAGGCTGTTACATTAAATCTCTACTCAGCTTATTTTTTAGCAACTGAAAAATGGTAGTTACTGAATTAAATATTTAAATAGGAAGGAGTGATTACATGAAATCATTTATGAGCACACACTTGTCTTTTCCTTGATGTGTCTTGAAATTTTGGGGAAGCATTTTACTAGCCTTTGGATGGGAAATATGATTTGCATCCAAATGGGCAAAATTTCAGGTAACTAGAAATAAACACTGAAATACTGCCTACATAGCTGGTGTGATAGCCTGGCACATTGTTAAACTTGGCATCCCTCTGTGCAGATTTACAGCTACAATAATTTTTCTTATGCTCCAAACAGTTTGGATGTTTCTGATACGAGAGAAAAATGTTTCCTGACAGTTAACACAAACTGGATTCCTAGGACTTGTTTCAGTATCAAGCAAATAAATGTAAGGGGAAAATTTCAGTAGGCTTTGGTTCAAATGTGAAGACCTGGTTCTTGTTTCCCTGAGTGATCTGTTAATGTAAAGCAAGTTATGTCACTTTTCCCTGCCTTAATTAACTTCTTGGCAAAATGGGAGGGCTGAAGTGTAATTGCTTAATAGTTTCAGAAATGTTGTTACCTTGAGTGTAAGAGGGCAGTAAAAATCACTGTCTGTCTTAACCAATATTCATTGAAAAAAACCAGCAGTAGTTTTCACCTGGGATTGTCAGAAAATGGAGCAATAAACTTTATTAGTTTTTACTGTAGCTGTAGAACATAGATGATGACTCATTTATGAACTTTTTTTAAGGACATTTAAGTAGAGACATTACCTGTAAACAAGAGTGGCAGCTGTTCTTAATGTGTAGCTACTGAAAAAGTGTAATGAAGCAGGGTTTGAAACTCCACCTGCTAATCTGTCTTGCTTAGAACCCAGTTCTGTTCTCTTTGGATCCCACAACTTCCATCCAGTCCATTCAGAAATGTTCTTAAAGAAATCTGGCTAGAGAACCATGACTTTTAACATTGGGAATGAATCCACTGGTAGAAAAAAATTTGGTAAATAATTGTACTGAAATAGAATGTCTTTCTGCTTCCAGACAGTTTCTTGTAATTTTTTTTTGTTGTTGTTTTTTTTTTTCCTCAAGGCAAAAAACGTGATTATCGTAGCCTGGGGTGGCCAAGTCCTGATGAGTGCCTGAAACTCCGCAGGGTGGAGCTTACAACTGTGGCCAGCACATGGCTTGCTGTTTCTGCTAAAAACATTGAGTAAGTATCTGGTATGTTAACTTGAAATAAGCTAGGCACACAGAGCAAGTCAGTTACATGGCCTTCAGAGTGCATACGTTAAAGATTTTAGTGTTCTTTTAAAGAAAGAAAAAACTGCCAGGATTTCAAAGAAGTTGGAGAATATTCTGTGGTGTTTCATCAACAGACTTGCAAATCAGTGTGCCCACAAAGATGCAGTTCCTCTTGCTTCCTGAGATACTCAAATGAGGTTCTGCTGTCTTCTGGGTAGTTTGCACGGACTAGGGAACTTAATAACTCCTCTTGTGTTTCCTTCTCCTGATTCAGCTTCTTTTCTGACCTTTGCAGCATTACAGAACACATTGATTTTGCCACACAGCTGCAAGAACCAGCCATGGAGCCCCTTTGTAACCCCAGTCTGCCAGCCAGCATGCACACTTTGGACCACCTGCAAGGTGTCTCTGGTCGGGCCAGCTTGCATTACACTGGAGAAAGTCAGCTGAAAGAGGTATGCCAGGGCTGAAAGCTGCCACACAAAAATGCCTGGAACGTGGCAATTCAAGGTGCATTTCAGCTCAGTGCTCTGTCACCTTCAGTAGTGAATGCCTGGATAAAACTGTAAGACCAATGGAAGCTGAAAGCTATATTTTACCAGGATGTTTTCCCAGCCATCTGTGATCTGGCCTGAGGAAAATCATAGAGCACTGTTAGTATCTTTGTATTTATAGCTCTTTTCTAACTTCTATCATTCATAGCATTCAGTGCCATGGGGTTATAACCCTGCTGGTATTAACTCAAGGTACAGAGGTGTTCAGGTTGGAACAGGTTACAGCATTTGGAAAAGGCTGGGGAAAAAGAAAAAAAGATCAAACAAGTGAAGGACATATCTTACCAGGTTTTAGCATCTAAGCATCTTATTCTCCCTCTTCCACAGGTCTTACAGAACCTTGGCAAAGAGCAGTACTCACCACAGTCACTAGAACAAGTTGGTACTCGAATAGCCAAAGCTTTGGAAAAGGTATGTGTAAATAGGAACAGTGGGAAGTCCTGGCTTACTGCTCATGACTCCTATGGTGCTTGATCCAATGTTGAGCCATTTGTCTGAAATCCCAGACAAGGAGGAATGTATGTGTAGTAGGGATTTGTCTCTATTCAGCATCTGGAATGCCCCCAGAGATATATTATTGAACTATACCTGTGCATGCTCTGTCAAGTGTCTTGCATAGCCCTCTAGTAAAGCCTAAGCTCAAATTTCCCAGTGTTCCCAGCCCTGTAGTGAGCAATATTGCAGGATATTGATACATATTCAACTATTTTGCTGTAGTTGCTACACAAAGTCTGAGGGCAACCAAGAGAGACTTGACAGCCTTGGGACAGCTGGTTAGGGAATCAGGAGCACAAGCAGTGTTTTCTTCTATTCCTCCAGTTGTAGGAAATGATGAGGGAAGGAACAGGAAGAGCCACTTCTTGTATCTGAGTCCACAGAATTCAAACACACAGAATTTTCCTTTCTAACACATGACATGGGAGTCACAGCCAGCTAGAGGAACCAAACTGAATCAGCTAGGTTTGTCAGGCTGCTGCCTGAGCTGCATCCCAGAGCATCCTTTCTCTTTCTGGTGGCTACAGAGAGCCTACCAGTCCAGTCTGCTAACATAGCTAAGTAATTTGCTTCTTGTTGGGCAATATGTATGCACATCTAGATGCTTCAGCATCAGACAAGTGGTTAGGAGCTGTTTTGGCTGCTGAAATGGCAGTTGCTTTTTAAGCTATTCGCTTGCTCTTCCTTTCTTAAGAAAATGATGTTGCATTTGGAACTTGTGTTATGTTTGGCAATCTCATTTACCTGGCTATTGCATACATGTTCTTAGTTCTGAAACCTCTTGCTGCTTTGAAATTGTTTAATGCTATTTTTTAAGCCTATCTCCCTCTAACTCGATTTACCAAACCAACTGGAGGAGTGAAAGATGGGAAGACCATTCACAAGAGGTGTTGACATGATTTGTTTTGTTGTTTTTTTCCCAGAATCAGACTTCCTGGGTCCTCTCTAGCATGGCAGCTCTTTACTGGAGAGTGAAAGGCCAAGGCAAGAAGGCAATTGACTGCTTACGGCAAGCGTTGCACTATGCCCCCCATCACATGAAGGTGGGTGCACGTGTGACACTGCTCAGGTGAAATAATGCTTAGTTTGTCACTGTGGAGCTTTGTCACTATCCCACAATGGAGCCATGGAACTTAGTTAAGGCCAGCATGATGTGTGTCAGGTGTCTCTGATGTTTTAGATATTAGGGACTTGTGGTGAAACCTCAAGACATTCACTAACTGCTTAGTGTGGACTGTTTCTGTTTCTTAAAATAATTAAAAAGACAACTGTGAAAGAGGTTCAGTGACTTTTTCCTGCAGTTCAGTAGGTTTGACACTTCTCTGGGCAATGCAGGTTTGAACTATCTTGTGTTATGTAGGACTTTGAATTTTCATCAGCCTTTGGACAAGTCCTCTGCTCTTAAGATTTGGGTAGTATATTTTCTGGTTGGGCTTTTAAAGAGGCTAGGAGGAAGTGATACCTAAATGAAGAACTTAAATGTTTAAATTCAAAGTGTCTGGGCTGTGAATCTCAGCCAGGCAGCAGTTCTGTGCTTTACCTCAAATGAGGCAATGCTTCAAACACAATCTTCTGTTCAGTGTTTCAGCTGACTAAGGTGCTTCCTGCCCTTCACCTTGGCACTTGGTTTGCTGAGCATTGTATTGCCTGTTCATGTACACCCAAGGTCCCCCTTGCAAACTGATAAATACAATATAGGCTGCTCACTTAACACTGCAGATTTCACTCGGGGACCTGAGCAGCAAATTCTGCAGCATTGCAAAATGTAGAGTACTTTTTCAGTCTTGGCCTTTTCCATCTTAAATTCTTAAATCAAGAGGCAAAATGGTCTACACCTTCAGGCTGTGTCATTAGGAGGATTTAGCCATTAGCAGTAGAAATGCCTCCACTCAGAAATCCCATTTTATGTCTCTGTGTCCCCTGTAATTCTGGGTCTTTGCACTTGTCCTTTTAAAAGAAGGCTGGAACCAAGACCTAACACAACAAGGCTTTGCTTATTTTCCTGTCTTTATGTAACTGGGAATGGTTCCTCAGTACCTATTTCCTCTTTGAGTTTATTCTCCTCTTTGGTTTTAGGAATTCCCTCTACTTGCTCTTGCCTTTTCTCATGTAAACAAAAGGTAATTTCTTTTCCTGGGGGCTTCTTTTGTGATTCACACTTCCATAATATCTGCTTTGCAAACCTGAAAGAGATATCCATCAAAGCTACTCCTTGCCTTGTGGGGGCCAAGGAGGCAGGGATCAAATAGCTCCCAAATTTTTTATTGTCCTATGGAGGGCAACTAAGACTTGCCATTAAGCAGTATTTTGGCCTTTGAAGGCATGAAGCTCAGCTCCCAGAGTCTGTTATGGCTGTCAGGGCTCAATAGTTTTGTCAGTCAGACAAGGTCAAACTCTGGAAATCCAGGAAATAAAACCTATACCATTAGGGACTAGCTGAGAAAATATTATTTATAGCTGTTATTCAGTGTCACATGGGAATTCTGTTGTAGAGGCAGGATAAAGAACAGTGCTTCAGTTGCACTAGTAGTTAGACCCTTTTTTTTTTTCATTTCCCTGCTACCCCCTTTTATTTATATCCCTGCCCCTTTTACACAAGAGCTGAAGGAGGGTGGGCAAACCAACTGCTTGTCTTGTCTCTGATAGTGCCTCTTATCTTTGGGAGGAAAACTGGTGTAAGAGCATCTGCAAAATGAAGTTGCATATTAGGACACCTGAAGTGACTTAGTTTTTTAGTTGTTTGTGCAACAACATTGTATGTTACTATTGGGAGCAGATGTGTGTATGTGAGGGGTTTTTTTGTTCATCATTAATATCCAAATGCCCTTTTCTAGTAAAGTAGGTCTGCTCATCCCTTTCAAAATCACCAAGTGGGTGCCAAGTGGGCAGCAACCAAGGGAGAGTGGCCAAGTGGTGGAGGCTGCTGTTTGTATTGCTGATCTTGAGCCAATTTCAATGGAAGGAACCTCACAGTTGACCATTTTCTCTTCTCTTCCAGGATGTACCACTAATAAGCCTAGCAAACATCTTCCACAATGCCAAACTCTGGAATGATGCCATCATTGTGGCCACCATGGCAGTGGAAATAGCACCCCACTTTGTGGTCAATCATTTCACCCTGGCAAATGTCTATGTAGCAATGGTGAGTGTTGCTGTCACCCAGTTATGCCTTGTCTTGGGTGGGCTCATTTTACTCTTATTAGTCATGCAGTATGTGAAAGCCAACATTTTTATTCTGACTTCAGAATGCTGTCTGCAAAACAGCAGCAAACAATTGGTAATTTTGGTTGGCTGGCTGGCTGAGCAGAGGATGTTTTTGCAATACTGGCAGATGAGTGATAAATTTGGGCTCTCTTCTGAAGAGCTGAGTTTAGGCCAGTAAGTAAAACCCAGTTAACAGTTGTGGTGGACAAACACAAGGATACTTGAATTTCAGTATCAGGATTAACAATGCCCAAAATAATTCACAGATTGAACTCAAATTTCTTCATACTGTCTATATATTTTAATTCACAATTTAGCTTTCAGTGCTTATTCTGAATACAAAATGTTAATTCCTTTTATCTTACAAGCTCTGTATTGGTTGGTGTGTTAACAGGGACAGTATATTAAAAAAGGCACCATTAAAATGAGACACAGTTGATATACATGTTTGTGGCTGAAGTATTTTCAATTATACCTTCTTATGTGTCCCTGGCAGTTTTTAGCACTTGTCATAGTTTTGTCCTTAGGATTTTACTCCTGTGGTTGAGAAGATCATGGAGTTAACAAGGCAAGCTGAGCAGGTTTATGGCTCTCAGGGTTGAGAAGAGCTGAAACCCACACTACCATCAAAGACACAACAGAAACTGCATAATGTAAATGTAAATTGTTACATCCAAAAAAACAAAAAATGTGGTTATTATTTTCCTTGCTGTGTGTCAGTGTTCCCACAAACTAATACAGGGTTTTCTGTGTAACTCTTGTTAAACCTCTCTTAAAATACAATCTTAAAAAGCAAGGCTTTCCAATTAGCACTGAGCTAGTTAGTGGTTATAACATGGCTAAAAATGGACATTAGCTCTAATGGACAAATAAAGTTACTGAAAAAAGGAACTTGAGAGAACAAAAAACTGGTGAAAGTGACTGAAAAACCCAGAATGTTTTTGAATCTTTTCCCCTCTTGTATTTCTTCTGATACGTTCTCAGATGTTGTCTTGCTTTCCTCATTAATGAAAGAGCTGAGTGGCACAGGTAGTGAGTTTTCATATGTGTAAAAATAGATGTAAATTCAACATGAATTCTTCTTGCTACTATTCTGGAGTCCAGCTTGAAATTGTCCAGATACTCTTATACTCTTAAAGTTCCATCTGTTTGATTGCTTGTTGTTTTTTTTATTGTGGGCAGTCTTTTAAAAGTAATTTCAGGTTGTTTCTAAAAATGTTGACTTTATAGCAAAGTCGATGTTTCTGCATTGCCCAATATTTCTAAGTTTTAATCTATGTAAGTTCTGCCTGAAATCTGGTTTTAAATGTTGCTTTTACCACTAGATTGCAATGCCTACTATTAAAAGGAAAAGACAAGAACATTGGTCAGTAATGCTTAGCAGTGGTTTGACTCCTTTCTAAAGAGTATGCAGAATTGGGTCATTAGCCCAGGAATATCAGAGTTATTTTGGAAAGAAGGGGCAAAAACAAATCCTAAACCACAAGGATTGGTTCAGTTACTCGTGCACGTAGCGTAGTACTCAGCTACTTAGGACAGGAAAGGCACAGAAAATGTGTTTACTGGTTTGTTTTTTATAGAATCTGACTCTTGTCAATTTTTTTTTTTTTTTACAGGAAGAGTTTGAAAAGGCAATGAAATGGTATGAGTCAACACTAAAACTTCAGCCGGAGTTTGCCCCAGCAAAGAATCGAATCCGCACCATTCAGTGTCATTTACTGCTGAAAAAAGAGCGGCGGTCTCCCTAGAGAGCAGCAGCTTCCTTTTTTCCTAACAAAAAAATTCATTATTCTCTCTTTTGCTTTTACATGTGCTAAGATAAATTGAGGAATCAAAATTTTTAACAAGACTTAAAAAGAGATGGGATTTGGATCAAAGTTTGTTTTTTTTTTTTTCTCAGATACGGGAGCATCTTTGCCAAATATGTTTCAGAGACCATAATTTTAAAACATCCATGTAAATACTAAACTGAGAAGCTTCCATGAGTCCCTGACCTCCTGTGCTAGGACCCAGGCACTGTTACTTTTTCCTCAATGCTGAGATTGGCATCAGCATCCAAACTAACTTGCTTCATGCCTTATGATCTAAGTCAGTGGAAATGCAAAGCACACACCTGTACCAAACAGTAAGGGGAGATAATCAGCAGTTCATCCATCTGAAACTCATGCTTTGTCCAGCCTTGTTCACTCCTTACCATATTGCTTGCTTTTTTGGAAGGAGAGGGACAGGTTTGAAAAGGTTTCTAAAAAAACGTGAGGAACATCAAGCATTTTTGGAATTGTCTATTTCTGTTGGCAGATGAGGGGAAAAAGAGAAGGGGACAGCAGGACACTAAAGTCAAAGTGGGTTTTAATCTTATTCACAGGAAAAAAAATTCACTGAGGATCCCAATAAGATGTTTTATATTTGTCTATATACTCATAGCCCCCTGCCTCCCTGAATGGTTGATTTACTAATTCTTTGTTCACTGTATTTTTAACCATTTCAGAATAAGGTGCAAGTTTGTGCTCACTCTGAGCCACGCTTTCAGCTGCCGAGGAGGAGGGAGGCAGTTTCAAGGTATCATCAGCAAATAAGCCAGGTGGAAGATTCCCAAATCAGTTCTCTCTTTGGTTGGTGGAGGACATGATTCTCCAGACATCATTGTTGAATCAACAAGGGCACATATTTGAAATAAAACCAATTGTTTATGAACAAAACACAGCTTCTCCTCTAATCTTTGTCACGCGCCATTTGCAGGAGTCCAGGCTTGGGGAGCTGCAGCCTTTCCTCAAGAGCTGAGGGGCCAGAAGGTTTTCAGTGCTTCTGATCAGGCAATGATTTACTGCTTATCCATGGGAAACTTCCTGCATCTCTCTGCCTGACTCCTTTGCCATGGCAGAAAGGAAAAAGGGGAAAGTTAACTAAATCAGCTGTCTTGGGTGTAACCTACTCTCCAGCTTTCAGTGTTAAACATAGTGTGCTTAGTGATTCTCTTTAAAGAAAACATTATTTGTGGACTTTTTTTTACTTTTTTTTACTTTTTTTTACTTTTTTTTACTTTTTTTTACATTTTTTTTACATTTTTTACATTTTCTACTTTTTTTTACTTTTTTTTACTTTTTTTTACTTTTTTTTACTTTTTTTTACTTTTTTTTATTTTTTTTTATTTTTTTTTACTTTTTTTTACTTTTTTTTACTTTTTTTTACTTTTACTTCTTTTTACTTCTTTTCTTTTTCCACTTCCAGTGATGCAAATGAAGAGCAAGTATATGGCAGTGATACTAAATGTGGTGTCAATTGGATCATTTTATCTTTTTTTTAATACTAGAGCTTTTAACTTCATAGCAGCATCCCTGAATATTTGTATATGTAATGGAAAAGGAGCAATTCTAATGCAAATTTTACCTCTGTTTTACCCCAAGTGATTTTTATTCATCTAAGAAGCCTGAAAGAGGTATGAGCAAGTGCTCATACCCAAAAATCTTGGGTAGATTTTTATTAAATATGGGTGAATATATTAATTTTTTGTCAACAGAACCAACAGCATATCACCCAAGGCTACGTGAATGCTGGCTGTTATGTACTGGGAATGGGCATAGCTCTAGCTATATAAACTCCCAAGAGGAAAATCACTTTCTGGAAGGTCTGCTACATCATCACAAGGCCCATGGACTGGGATAATGAATTACAGAAGTTTCTCATATAGAGGTGTGGGCTGGGAAACCAGTAAGGGAGGTACAAGTAAATGGAAAGGAGTTCCATTTGAGGTAGAAAAAATGAGTTTTCCTTGAACTAAAGCAACGCACAGGGAGGCTTCTTTTAGTCAGTTTTATTAACTGGTCTGCTTTACTTTGGTAGGGGTTGAAAACCACTTGGGAGCCATTAAAATACATTCAGTAAATCTTCCATTTAATGTGCTGGGTTTAAAATGCAATATACAAAACCTTCCAATGCACCTTACTCTTTGGTCTCTTAATGTGTCATGGCCAAATCAAGTGACTGGCACATCCTGAACTCGTTTCTCCTCCACCTGTCTCACTGCTGATGAGGGATGCTGGGACTGAAGTGAAGGGTAAGGCTGGTCCCTAGGAACCTAAAGCAGCAGCAATATGTGGAGGACAGATGGTTTTGACAAAAGATGGGATTAAAATAGGTCTTTTCTGGCTCACCAAGGGTTATGCTCATAGACAGCACTGTCAGGCACTTAAAGTTAGCCATTAGTACTCATGTCAGTTTACACCTTCCTTGCTGCAGAGGTTTTTATTTTATTTAGAAATGCAGCAAGGTGCACTGCACACCAACATGGAAAAGGCAAGAGCACTGAAGTTTTGCATGCATGACCATGCTATAAGTTGGTATTACCACCAAGGAGATGGAGGTTTGCTCTTCTTGCTCTGCTGGCATTTCCAGACACCTTGGACCTCCTACATGGATTTTGAAACCTGCAATAGTATGACCATGTCAGCTTTTTCTGAATCCTGGTTACTTTATGGGAATGTGTACTGCCTTAATCTCATCATATTTCTATGCACAGCTGTTAATTTGCTGCTCAGCTAATGTATGCTGAATCTGCCAAACCACTAATTTTAAAATAGTCCATGTTTCCCTCTTAACTGTGTTTTCAGAAATCTTAGGTAATTTCTCAAATTGTTCTGCATTAGCAGTACAAGAAACTGAATCAGGGAAGCAGAAATCTCTACTCCAAACCATAAACTTGACCTGAGCCTGGGTCTTGATCACCCATTTGATTATGGGAGAATCCTGGAGAAGGCAAAAGGAAAACTCTCACCTCCTTGCCTTCACCCTCCTGTACAAGTGCAAGGAATGGTGGTGGCTGTGTCCAGGTGTCAGGCAAATTCTGGTGACCTTGGGCAGCATGTCATGGAGTCAGGGAATTTTATGGAGAAGAGGTGCAGGAGGAGTTAGCTATTTAAGGGTGACATTCCTCTGCCTTCCATTGAAGCTATTTTAAAATAAGCTCAACTAGTTGTCTAGACTCCATCTTCAGTAAATGGAAAAGATTAGTATCTGGAGAGGGTGATCTGCCCTCCCTGTTGTAGGACATGACAAATTGCCTGCTTGAACTGCCTGTTCCTTGCTATTACCTGTGGAGATCCCTGTGCCCAACTGATCTGATTTAACAGTGGCACTTGGGAACTTATTTCTTACTGTCTGGCTCTGTTAAATGTATCACTAAATCAGTCTAATTGAAGGGTGGCATAATCACAGGTAAGTGGCAAAATTCTCTCTTCCCAAAAAGTTGTGGGTTTTTTTTATTTTTTTTCCTCAGTTCTTTTCAGAGCATACCCAGAAATGAGGTTCAGCTGGGGCAAAAGAAGTTTTCATTTGTTAACCCAACAGCATCATGTTCCTGACATCCAGGGGCTTTGGAGCCCAAGAGCTACAGAAAGAGACTCAGATATTTCTGTCTGTGGAGTGATAGTTTTGCTTCACTGTTGGTGGCAGAGTTGTGCTGCTCAGGGCTGCACTGATGCCATACAAAAGAGAAAACCCAAAATTACCATGTGGGCTCCCAGTGTCACCTTCACAACAGCTCTGACAATGCAATGGAGGCTGGGGTTTTAATTTCCATCACTTCTGAACACCTTGCATCACCTGTGATGGCTGTTTTGGGGTTTGTTTGTTTTGTTTTCTTTGGGGTTTTTTTGTTTCTTTGGTTTTTGTTTGTTTGGGGTTTTTTGACCAAAAAAAAAATTTTTTCATTACAAAATACTCATTAGAAAATACTCATTAGAAAATTAGGAAAATATTCATTAGAAAAGTTTTCTGATGGAGCTTACAGCCTTCTTCCTCCTCTCTGGCTCTCCTCCCTTCCCTCTTCCAGATAATTTGTTTCTGTCTTTGTCTGAGGAACACTTGTAGTGCCAGACTATAGGTATTTTACACCAATTTTCAGAACAACTGTGTGCAGACCTGTGAAGCAAGGTCCCTTCCAACCCAGCCGATTCTGGGTCTTTTTCTCTATGAAAAAGAGTTTAATAGTCTCTATATCAGCACTGAATGAGTGAAAATGCTTTAAAACTTCCCTTGGCAGTCAGAAAAATTGAAGCTCCTCTTTTCTTAGAGCTACAGGGTGTTGTGTGGCAGGTTCAGGGTGGTCCTCTCCTCTCAAGCATCACTTAGAGATGTCCTTCTGGAGTGCTGGAGGTTGCCTTGATTTCTTTGAGGACCATTTTTGGGTCAACAAGACTCTCTTGAGAGAAATGCCCCCAAAGAGTAAGGACTGTCACTTGTGGGGCTGCTTTTACTGATGTTGGGGTTTTTTTCTATTAATTTGCTGAATGTACTGAAGGGCACCAGGGTGGATTTTAACAATGCAAATGCACCTGGAAACACTGAGGCTTTGGAAGTTTTCCTACCAATTTGCAGTCTTCCTGCTGAAGCCTGGTGGTTTGGTCATCTGTGAGAAGAGAGAGAAGTTCATCCTGCAAGTGACTCCCAGGAAATGACAGGCAAGTGAGCTTAAAGACAATTTTTCTCTAGTATTATTTTTAGGAAATCTGCACAAAAGTGATGCAAGCTGTATTCCATCAGTATCATGTTTAGTGAGTGAAAATCTGAATTAAGTAAAAGGGTTCCCACACTGAGCTTTTCTCCTTTTTAAGTACTGAAAAGCAGTGTTTTGATAAGGCTGACTGCTTGAAAAAGCAACCCCTCAACCTATTGCAAGTGATTGATTTTTTTTTTTATTATTTTTTTTTTTTACTTTTAAACCAAATAATCTGCTTCTGGGTTCTAAAGCAAAAATTGTAATAACTCAGTTCAGTAGACCCAGAGGAGGTGCAATGGCAGTGCCACAGAAGGAAGAGTTTCCAACACAAGTGAGCATGAGTTTGCTTGGTGGTATTTATGATCTAGGGGAGTTGCCTTAAGGCAGATGTTTAGATTTAGAATCAGGGACTGGTTTGGGTTGGCAGGGAGCTCCCAGCTCCCCCAGTTCCAAGCCCCTGCATGGGCAGGGACACCTCCCACCAGCCCAGGTTGCTCCAAGCCCCATCCAACCTGACCTGAGACACTGCCAGGGATGGGGCAGCCACAGCTTCCCTGGGAAACCTGGCACAGGGGCTCAGCACCCTCACACCAAAGAATTTCTTCCTTTTTGAAGTTTTTTGGTTTAGGGGTTTGTTTTGTTTTGTTTTGTTTTGTTTTGTTGGGGTTTTGGGGTTTTTTTTCCTTGACTCCAGTTTCAGGCTGCTCTTTCCACATTCAGTCCCTCAGAATCAGGTTATAAGCAGTCTAGCAGAGTTTTGCTGTTTGGATTTCACTCCAGTGCATCCTGGTCTTTTGCAGTGAACTGAGATAAACTGAATGAGCTTCCAAACCCTAAATAATAAATTCCTGACTGTCCTCCTAGGGCAGTCTGAATTATTTGGAGCAGCTTGGTCAGCACACCAGGTTGCAGGAGCTCTGCAAGGGTTCTTATCCCCACCACTGCAGGGTTTACATGACCCTTCCTATAAATTTCTGTCATGACACCTCCCTTGCAGCCACCCACAAAACTCCTCTTTAGCAAGCAGGAGCATCACTAAAAGCTCTTCAAATACTGGGTGGCTGCAACCTGACTGAAGTCCTCTCCAGCTGAGGTGGGAAGGACAGCATTCCTTCTAAGCAGATCAGATCAGTGTAGCACTGATGCTGACAAAGCAGCCCCATGGCCTCTCTTATAAACTGTGTTTTGTGCTTTTAGAAACCCAGGATGTTTCTCATGAGCCTCTTTCCCCCAAATGTCTCAAAGGCAATTGACCAGTGGAACAAACAATTGAGCATATTTTAGTATAGGCTTTGTTTCTGCAGCTGGAGGACCCGCAAGTTAAAAAAAAAAATTAAAAAAAACAACAAAACAAAAACGGGGGGGTGGAGAGAGGGGCTGCAGTTCAGGGAAAAACAATAAAACAAAACCTGAGTGAGAGTTTCTAAGGAAACTCTTCATAAGAGAAGCCAGGACAAACCCAGACTGTAGTTTAAACCTTACTCAGTACTGGGCAGAGGAGTAGAGCCTGCCCCTTAGCTATGTAAATTCAGGGACAGGGCTTTGATTTTCTTTCCACCTTTTTTATTATTATTTATTTACTCGCTTAGCCTTCAGGGTTTGTTGCTTTTTTCTTTTTTCCTTTTTTTTTTTTTCTTCCCCTGAATGGCAGTTGTAGTTCTTTCAGACTGGATAGCATGTCCCAGCATCTCAGGTTACTGTGATTTGTCTGTTCAGCATGCGACCCATCAAGTTAGTCAAAAGGAAGATTTTCAAATATTGTCAGCGTGGCACCTGGAAGTTTGAGAGGGGAATGAGAAGTGTGGATGAGTTTGTAATACTAGTTTAAAAGTTGCTGTTTCGTAGATTGTACAAGGGTACTGTGGATCAGATGAAAATTAATTCACCCCTGCATCTCCTTCACTTCGAAGTGACACCAGCAGCCCTTGATTCCCACCTCATACCCTTGCTTCCACACCATGCCTAAGGTCTCCAGCAAAACAGATCCTATCTGGCACATCTGAGTGGTGGGGGGACTGGCAACGAGGGTCACTTTTTTTTTACATTATTATTACTATTATTACTATTATTACTATTATTGCTATTATTGCTATTATTATTATTTTAATACTCTGAGGGCCCTCACGTACAGCAAAGTGGCTTCTCAGGGCTGTGGCAACCAGCTTTATCTTCCAGGTATCCACATTCCTCCAGGTGACCCAGCCTGACCAGCTCTGGGAACACTGCTGCCAGCTGGGAGCAAATGGAGGAGACAGGGAAGAGGGAAGGTGGAGGGAAGATGGGGCTCTGGAAAGAAACCAGGCAGTGGCAGCTGTCAGCCTCTAAGTGCTTCCCCTGTTCCTCAGAGTCTCCTCCTGCCTCTCAGAGCTGCTGTGTGGGAGGAAAGAGCAGCACCAGCAGCTGGAAGAAGGTGGGAGGAGTGGGTGGAAGAAGAGGGAAGAGCACCTGGGGGTTGAGAGCCAGCCTGCCTGTCTGCTCCCTTCTGCAGCCCCCTCTAGCCATGCTCTGGTCACCCCCCTAGGAGCCACAGGGGCTGAGGAGCAGGTTGGGGGGTGATGCCCCCACCTTCCTCACCCTGACCATATTCCTGCCTTCCTCTATGCAAGGAAAAATGCCATGACTGATACTGAACCACTCCAGCACTGTCGTTGCCTTCTTCCTTGTACCTCTAGGTTAACAAATGGCCAGCTGAAGCAAAGGTGCAAAGTTGTCAAGGACAGAATTATTACTGCCTCTGGATTTACCTGGATTCGGATTGACACTCCATCTCACTAGGAGCAGGTAAGAATTGTCTGATCCCAGTACACCTGTCCTGTCCCTAGACTCTCCCAGTATTTTCCCTGGGGAATCAGTGTGATCCAAGAAGGGCCTTGAAGCTCTGCACCAGCCTGGGACCATCAGGTTTCCTGAGCTGCAGTCGTGTCCCCTGCCTGTCCCCCCACCTCTGCCACCACAGCCTTGGGCTCCACTGACTTCTGTTGCCCAGGTCCCAGCTTTTGCCCTGCCTGGCTTTGTGTGCCAGCTTTGGCCCTGTGTCTGCCTGTAATGCAGCTTTGTGCCTACACACCTCCAGTGCTGGAGCCTCCCAGATGCCCACCCCATTCCCTCCCAGATATCCACCCCATCCCTTCCCAGATATCCACCCCATCCCTTCCCAGATGCCCACCCCATCCCCTCCCAGATATCCACACCATCCCTTCCCAGATATCCACCCCATCCCTTCCCAAATATCCACCCCATCCTTTCCCAGATATCCACCCCATCCCTTCCCAGATGCCCACCCCATCCCTTCCCAGATATCCACCCCATCCCTTCCCAAATATCCACACCATCCCTTCCCAAATATCCACCCCATCCCTTCCCAAATATCCACACCATCCCTTCCCAGATATCCACACCATCCCTTCTCAGGTATCTGCCCCATCCCCTCCCAGACCCCCACACCATCCCTTCCCAGACACCCACAGCATCACTTTCCAGACACCCACCCCATTCCTTCCCAGACACCCACCCCATGCCCTCCAGGATGCCCACCCCATCCCTTCCTAGATTCCCACCCCATCCCCTCCCTGCCCCTCCACGCTGATTCATGGCAGCTCTGCCTTTCCCTTCCCTTTCCCTCTAGCCCGGGCTTTTCCCCCTGGGCAGTGGGGTGATGGTCACTAGGACTGCCCAGCAGCAGCTCAGCCTTTCACCCTGAGCAGGAGCCTCTCATGCTGGGGGTGCCACAGCCCCTGACACCCGGGACAGCCCGGGGGGGGAAGGGCTTGGGGGGGGATCCCCGGGGTTCGGGTGGGTTTGCAATTCACCGGCACCACTCCGGCAGAGCCCAAAGCTTCTCCATCCATAGCTCGGCGGTCCGGCCCGGCCCGAAGCGGCGGGGGGAGCCGGGGGCAAGGTCGGGGGCGTTCGGGAGGCTCCATCCCCGCTGCTGCCTGCAGGTGGCAGCCGGAGCCCGGCTTGGGGCTGCGGGATGGAGCGGTACGGATCGGGCCCCCCACGGCCCCACACCCCCCCCCGTTTCTGTCTCACCCTCCGTGCCGAACCCCCGGCGGGACCCCCCGTCCCTGCGGGCTGCCGGGGGGGGGGGGGGGGGAGACCTCGGCGCTGCCGCCGGTGCGGGACCCCCGGCTGCCGTCGGAGCTCCCCCCGAAAACCGCTTCCCCCGAAATTTGGGGCGGGGGTGCTCACGTAGCGGTCGGTGAGAGGCCGGGTCACCCCAGCAGCAAGGGCCCCGCCATCCCCTGTCCCCATGTCCCGCCGGTGCTCACCGCCGCCACCCCGGCCCCAAACGGAGCCCTCGGGGGAGCAGCCCCGCTCCCCCCCGGGACGGAGGTGCCTCTGGGGTGCCCACCCCTTGCCCAGGTTCTCCCCTTTGCATTTCGGGGTCCACTCTTGTGGCCAGGGCTGCGGGAAAGCCAGGCTTTGCTGCGGTGTTTCTGGGACCCACCCTTCATTTCTCCCCCCCCCCACCCCCCGCAGGAGCAGCTGGGTCAGGCAGAGGAACATCGGGTGCTGGGGCAGTCCCGGGGACCCCTGTGAGCTCTTCGGGGTGCAAACCCCCATGGGCCGCTCCCCCCCGCAGCTCCGCGGGGCTGGGACTGGACGGGACGGGAGGGGACAGGGAGGGGACAGGGAGGGGACAGGGCGGAGGGAAGCCCGGTAGCCCGGCTGGAACCCCCTGCTTCGGGTGCCAGCTCTGGAAACCTCCTTGCTTCTCCCCACACCTCTCCAAGGGTGGCCGTAGCTCCCACCACAGGGCCCAGAGAGGGATTTTCCCTCCCCCCCCCCCCCCCCCAAATCTCCGCAAACCGGAGCTCCCCAAGGAGGGGGATGCGGGAGCCGAGGGGCTGCGGTGTTCCCGGCCATCCCTGCTTCCCGGGTGAGTGGTGTCCCGCAGTATTTCTGAGGGTTTTACCCCCCCTGAGCTGTAAATTCTGCAAGGGAAGGGTCTGCCCACCGGGGGGATTCTCCTGGCCAGCCTCACAGCCCACCCAAGGGCTCTTTTGGGGATGTCTGACGCCCACCCCGGACTGCTCTGAGCAATTCCCTCTCTCCTTTCACTGTAGGTTGTTATTTTGGCCCAAGCCTTAGTCACAGCTGGGCTAATCTATATATATTTCAAGAATTTCACGATCTTTTCTTTCCAGTTGCCCCTCCTCAGCTCCTTTCCCAGATGAGGCTCTCACCTCTGCCTGCCCTCCAGCTCCTGGCATCAGCCCCCGGGGAACAACCTATTTGCAGGGAGTTCCTGCTCACCCTTCCTCCAGAGGAGGCAGAGGCAGCATCCAGCACTGCATCTGTCCTGAAATGTCTGTAATTTAGCCCAGAAGCCACCTCAGGCTCTGTCAGCTTCAAACCTTTTTCGGGCTGGATTCCTACTCAGAGAACAATGACACCACTTTTCTTCCAAGGTGATTTTAAATTCAGACCAAAAAAAAAACCAAAAAAACCCCCATCAAATAGAAGAGTCAGGCTCAGGGCTGGGCTTGGGAGCCAAACATTGGGACTTCCATCTGTTTGTTGGTCACCAGTCCCACCCAGACAGCTGACAGCCTCCTCTTTGGAGA
Source organism: Phaethornis superciliosus (assembly GCA_023637945.1). Taxonomy (NCBI): domain Eukaryota; kingdom Metazoa; phylum Chordata; class Aves; order Apodiformes; family Trochilidae; genus Phaethornis; species Phaethornis superciliosus. Next base: position 1,551,499 of record JAJQWJ010000006.1, read on the forward strand.
GCTGGAGGGGCAGGGATGGTGCAAACACCCCCACCTCAAACCCCACCACCAGTTTTACAATTCCCTGCTCAGCCCCCTGGGAGGTGATGGGCACTAAACTGGGATTTTGTCCCTGCAGGGTGTGGCACAGGCACTAAAGGCTAAAGTACACAAGCCATGGCCATGGTGGGGACTTGTCCTACCCCTGTCTATGATGTTCTTTAATCTTAGGAAATGTAGGGGACTGCAGTCTACAGGGTTCTCAGTCTTTCCCCCTATTTGCCAGCTTGAAATGCTCTTTAAAACGTATTAAAAAAAAAAAAAAATCCAAACAGTATTAAATGCAAAGAAATCATGAAAAACAACAAGGAACAAAAGCTCTCAATCCTAGCTGAGCACTGCACAGACAGGAACCTGCTCTGACGTACATGAGCACCCCATAGGGATTAACTCTCTCCTGCCCAACCAAGCTAGCCTTCTAGTTTCCACTTTGCAGCACATTTTGTGGGCTGTAAATGTGTTTAATCTAGACAGACAGGGAGATTAAAAGGTACTGGCTCAGCACCTATCTGCAGTTGCCTCCACCCAGACCCCTCTCCTCCACCATAGCCCCCCATCCCAGTCCCAGTCCAGGATTTTTCTGCCTGTATGACAGATCCAAAGCCATTTCCCTTGTGAAGCAGACACAAGAAATAGGCAGCAGAAGTCTAAAGCAAAATGAAAAGGAGAAGCTCTTGGAGTCCTTTCCCCTTGTTTTCCTCTAGTAAATATGCAGAAGGCAGGCTATTGCATGTACACTACCAACCAGTTAATGTTTTGTTGCCTTCACCTCTTAACTAAGGCTCCTGAAGCCTTCTGCAGCCACTGCTTCTTTCAGTCTCAGGTGCCCCCATCTCAGAGGTATCTGGTGTTATTAACCCCCTCACACAAAGAGGGGCAGTGAGCCACAGGGGTGACTTGTGTCAAGGCACCTTATGGAGGCAGGACTTGGAAGAGAAATTAGGAGGTGGGATTCTCAGTTTTGACTTTAACCTCCAAGTCAGATTTCCTCCTTTTCCCAAGCCTGCAGAGCCAAACCACTGCAGTGTCAAACATGCAACAGCATCCTCCATCTTCCTGCCATCTTTAGTGCCACGTTGGGGTGAAGGCAGAAGTTAATCTGCAATCCTCCAGAGCCTCACCTGCCTTTCTACGAGACTGCTGATTGGAAACCTGGGCCAGGAGATTCACCCTTTTGGCTATCTGCATTGCTCTTCGTTTCTCGAATGGAGCATCATCACTGAGGAGGGAATGACACAGAAATTCCTCGCTTCAGGTACTGTGTCACTGCATCTGTCCCATGTTTAAGCACACTGAGAAGGTCTGATGTTTTTTCCCTGATGTACCATGTACTCCTATCCCAGCTCTTTTCCCTGCAGCTGTGGGCAATTCAAGGTCTCACCGTGGGACCACCTGCACAGGGATGCAGCCCATAGCAGGTCTCAGCTGTGGCTGCAGCAAGAAAAATTGGGAACAGTGTAGGAGACTTTTTCCATTGCCATGACAATTAAAGCATAGCATTGCCTAAATGAGCCTGTCCTGCTTACAAAAACCAGCCAGTTCTGAGGGAGGGGTTTTTTTTGCCATTTATTTTTTTGATTTTAATTTTTTTTTTTCACTTTCAGGTCTGTCTGGGCATGACCAGCATCTTGTGGTGCCTGACTGGTGTCTGCCTGGGAGATGTGTAGACATCATCTCTCTCTTCCCCTGATCACCTGTTACTGAGGTACAGCCCAGCAGGTCAGCAAGAGGCTCCAACAGCACCTGAAGTGGCAGTGAAACTTCTGACAAGACCCTCAGAAACAGGTAGGTCATAACAGGGCTGATGTTTTCCTTGAGAAGGCCAAGTGTGCAATGCTGACTATTTTTCACTCAAATGCACTTAAAGAAAATTACAAAAAGAATTTGAAATCTCTCCCTCAAAAGAAAGAGGGGGAATGGCTTCTTGGGAAGAAGGGATTTGTGGTAGGGAATTCCTCTCACCTGTACATCTGTTCTAGAAATGGGAAATGTCCACAACCTGTACCCAACCACTGAACTGAAATCTTTTCCCAAAACACCACCTCTGCTTTTCTTAATTCTGGGATGGTGCTGTTCTGAATCTGTACTTTGGGTTCATCCTAAAAGGAGAGAAGAGCAGGCTGAAGATCCCAAGTTAGTGTTGCAGGAATGGGGTATGAGACATTCAGGTGTTGCTGGGTGTGAAAAGTATGGTGAACAGCTATTGAATTCAGAAGCATGCCAGCAAGTTTTTGGCTGATCTTGCTCATCAGTCTGCCTTGTAGTTAATGTGTTTGTACTCTACACAGATCAGTGAAGTGTAGAACCATGAGGGGAAGGGCCATGGGTAACATCCTGGAATTTTCCAGTCTTTTTCTTGACTGTGCCTAAAGCCCCTGCCCTCCACAAGGATCTGTCTAGGAAAAAGTGTGAAGTTTGAGAGAGAATCCCTCGAGAGAACTGTGGCAGGGGATGGAGAAGACAAGAGGGAGAAAGAGAGGGAGAAAGCTGCAATCACAAGGTGAAAAAACCCACTCATTTTGGGGTTGTGCTGCTCAGAAGCCACAGTTCAGTGGCATTTGATCAGAAATGAGAACTTCTCAGCTAAGAGGAATCAGGCATCAGTGTGGTTCCAGGTTTCTGGAACTTCAGAGGAAGGCTTAACATCCTTTTAGTGCTCCTAATGGCTCAACATTTGTCTGCCTTTAGGAAGTCCAACAAAGACTGGTTTCCAGATTGGTTTAAATGTCATGAAACTTGGGCTTGAAACCTTAAAACATTCCTCATCCACAGTCCACCTGCTAGTGATGAGACCTCAGAACCACAGATCCTCTTAAGGAACTTTAGATAAAAAACCTTTCTTCCAGTGCTGTTCTTGTCTCCATTTGCTAATTGTGAACAAGGAAACTTGATAGCCAGAGACCTCATGCTAGAGCCTTAGAGATCTTCAGATTACACAGCCATAACTAAACTGAGGAGAGCAGAGGAGAAAGAATTATTATTTTAAAATATAATAATTAATAATAATAATAATAATAATAAAGAAACCAATGACAACCTAACCCCCAGAAATCAAATCCATGGCAATGAGTATAAATATATATTGTGTGGCCAGTGACATATGAGTCACTTAGCCTATCTTTACAGGAGTGGCAAAGTATGAATGAAGCACCCAGCTGGCATGGGGCCTCTGTCCCTGTAGATCTGTCAGAGCAGACCAGCAGTTGTCACCCAGGCTGAGAGACAGAAGCAGAAGAAGGTGCCCAGGTCTCTACTTCTCACAGTTTTGTTGCCTCCAACCCCAGCAGCTCTGCAGGGCAGGTTCCACCTACACTTAGGGTTTCTGGATTGACACCTGGATCACCTGGACTGACAATCCAATGCATGGCCATGAAATCCCTTTTTTTGTGGAATGACCACAGACCTTGGCCATGCCCATCCAGGTGCTCGGTTTGGGGATGTGAATGTGGACAGTGCTGAACCATCTCATCTGCAGCACAGAGAGGGCTTCTGTAAAATGGAGACTGTGGCATAAGTGGATGCTGGGGAAGCCTTTAGAAAGGTTGATCTGTAAGGAATGACTTTGGTTAAGGTTGACTCTGCTTCAGCTAGGACAGATTATGCCCTCCAGAGTAGTTTCCACCACCATTAGCTTGATGAGCCATCACAGGCAAAACGTAAAGAGGAGGAAAGATCCTTTTTTTTTTTTTTTTTTTTGGAAAGAGAGCTTGTAGTAAACTAATGTACTTCCAAACCTCTCATTTTTTAGCTACAGCTATGTGGCAAAAGCAAAAGTTGGTATCCTGCCATACCTGAGGCCAGGGTCCATTCCCATCCTACTCATCCCATCCTTCTCCATCCCATCCCAAAAAGGGCAGACCAGAGGAAGGCTGCAAGGGCAGGATTAACTGGAAGAGGGAAGAGTTGGTACAAGGTGGGCAGTGGGAGCACAAGCCCATTGACATCATGTGAGTGGCATTCCTCAGCCTCTCTTCTCCAAAAGATGGGGGCTCCTCTTAGTGTCTGTAAGTGGGAGTAATGGGTGAATTCCCAAATGACTGAGGGAATCACTGCAACCATGAGGCAACTGAGCTGGGCTGAGGGAGCTGGGGGTGTTCAGCCTGGAGAAGAGAAGGCTCCAGGGAGAGCTGACAGTGACCTTCCAGTGTCTGAAGGGGCTACAGGAAGGATGGAGAGGGCCTGGAGTGACAGGGTGAGGGGCAATGGGTTTAAATTAGAGAAGAGGAGATTTAGATTGGATGTGAGGAGAAAATTCTTTACCATGAGGGTGGAGGATCAATGGAACAGTTTACCCAGGGAGGTGGTTGAGGTCTCATCCCTGGAGATGTTCAAGGTGAGGCTTGGGGAGGCTCTGAGCATCCTGATCTGGGTGAGGGTGTCCCTGATACTGCAGGGGCATCGGACTGGATGAGCTTCAGAGGTCCTTTCAAACCCAAATCATTCTATGATTCTAACTCCTGTTCACAGCTCTGGGAAGGAGAGGAGCCCTCCCCAGCATCTCACTGGAGGCAGTGAGTGGGGTTTCCTTCATGGGAATCCCTCCCTTTCTCCCCCAAATCCCTGGCTTGTGCCTGTGGGGTGTGCTGCCTGTGCACCAGACTGGTGGAATGAGCCTGAAGACTTATTTTTCACTCAAAGGTTTAGCTGAAGATAGATTTGAACTCCACATGTATATTTAAAGGGAAGTTTTTTCAGCAAGTGTAGCAGGCTTGAGCTGAAATGCCCACCTCTACCCACCCCTCTCCCTCCAGAGAAAGGATGCAGCTTGGTTCTGTTGCCTCTCACTACATATGTTTGTAAGAAAGTTGTAAGGGAAAAGCCCAAATATGTGGGCTGAGTATGCCAAGATTAAAAAAAAAAATAAAAAAATAACAAAACCAAAAATCTACCAACGTCCTCACAAGTGAGCTGACAGCTTGAGGTTCAGCCTGATGTGGGTGAATATCAGGTGAGGCAGGGGCATGGCCTTTCCTGGCAGCATGGCACGTGTCTGTGTGTGTGTGCAAGGCAGTGTAAGACAGCCTCCAGCTCCCATATTCCCAAGTTTTTCAGCATCTTCTGTAGCCTAACTTTCATTTACATGGAGTCCAGAAGTATTTACAAATCACTGATTAATTTCCCTCCAGGGCTTCCTCATGCATGGGTAAGGGAGCACAAGTCCCCTAAGTCAGACCATGGCAGCATCTGCTCCCAGCACTTTCCTGCCCATCACACCAGGTCTGTTCTCTCTGTATATGAGGGTGGGCAAAACTTGGTGCCTGAGGGGGTTTTTCCAGGAGGTAGGGCTGTATTTGCTTGTGAATATTTGGTGATGAAGTGCCTGCCATGGCTGACTCTCTCCTAGGAGGACCCAGAGGAAGATGAGCACCCCACCCTGATGGTTGGGGAGCAACTTTCATTTAGCTAGCTACAAAGTAAGACTAAAAGGTTTTGGTTTTTTTCCCCCTTTATCTTTATTGTTTTCTTTTTTCTTCTCTTTCTCTTCTTCTCACATACTAAGCTTCTTGAGCAGTCTCTTCATACCAGGCATGTATGGCTTCTAGTATGTTATGGTGCAGATCTTATTTGGTTGTTTACCTCCCCACATAACATAAATGAAAATTCCCTGTTAAAATCCCTGTAGGAATAATGGGACTGGGAGAGGTTGTTTTCGTAAAGGACAGAACGGAGGGGGGGAAATAAAAAAAAAGAGGATTTTGTTGAAATGCAGAGCCAGGCTGAGTTAGCATCCCAGAACTGGTAATAAATGCTAATCTTTTGTGTGTCTTTTTGCCATTCCGAGCTGAACCTTTCTCCTACAGTGTATGTTCTGTCCTCAATTAAAAAAAAAAAAAATCGCAAAATAAAATAACCCCCTGATAATATAATTCTTCTCCCACTGCCTGAGCCTCTGCACCAGGGAACTGTGTATAATCTCCCAGCACAAACAGCCCCCTGTGTAAAAATAGCAACACAACTGCAAACTTCAGGGTAATCACTGCTTGATTTCAAAATATTTGTTCTGCTCCTGCCCTGTCTTTTATCTCTCAGGCCTCTATATGTCACTAAAGCAACATTCGACAGCTCCTTGCCAGGTCTGCCTCCTCCAACGTGCTCCACCATTAGTAATGGCAACAATCTCCATCTCAGAGTATTTAAAAATATACCCTTTTCTAAATATAGGCAATCTGCGTGTGCTTAACTACTACAGGGCAGAAGGAGAGGGACCAAAATATTGACATGCACTTGGTGTGTATAATTTGTTTTGATTCCCTCTCTCTCTCTTTCTCTCCCCCCCCCTCCCTATGCCAATCCCTGTATTACCCACACACCTTGGTGGAAAAAAAAATCTGTTATTATTATTTAGCATCAGGAATGTGGCTGCTGCTTGGAGCTCAGCTTGAATGGAGTTTCCTTTGTTTATTTTTCCATCCTCTGTCCAAAGGGTGTCCATGAGAGTGGAGCTTAAGGAGCTATTTATAGCCACACCGGGCTGCACCTTGGCAGCAGCATCACCCCGGGGGGGGGACAGGAGAGGACAGGGCATGGGACAGGGCATGGGACAGGGGGAGAGGAAGGCAGGGAGGGGCTGTGTGAAGCAGGGGACACGGTGTGGGAGCAGAGAGGAGCAGAGGGCAGGCGGGAGTCCTCTCAGGGGCTTGGCAAGGGATGGATGCTGGCAGCATCAAAAGCTGGATTAGCCCGGGCTCGGGGGGGTGGGAGGTAGCAATTCCCCAGTTAGGATGGGGGCTTGGAATGAAATCAGCTCGGGACAAGCCTTGCTTGGGCTTTGGGAGTCCTTGGAAGCGAGACTTTCCTCTTGGGAAGTGGATTTTGGGGCATGCAGAAACACCCCAGTAGAGGGGGAGAGTTTAAAAAAAAAGAGCTGGTCCTTGGGGAGGAGGCAGCTGGTCCAGCCAGGAGTCAGCATCACCTGGCACCGCCACACTCAGGGCTTGGGTCACCTCAATGCCACAGGGGATGGGGTGCAAAGCCCACCCCTTGCCCAGCATCATCACTCTTTTGGGGTGCCAGGCTGGCTCGGGGAGGGGCAGAACCGTGGCACCTCGGTGGCAACCTCCGGGGATGCTCCCGGTGCCTCCTCCGCAGCCCCCGCAGCTCTGGCTCAGCTTTTGCTCCCCCCCCAACCCCACCCCTGCTCCTTATCCCTAGGGATGCTCCCTGCTTCCCTGCCCCTGGCTGGCTCGGTGCCTCTCCCCGTGGGTCCTGTCTGCTTCCCTCTCCCCGGGTGGGTCCCAATCCCTCCTGGTTTGACCTGCAGACGGGTGCTGGTGGCAAAAGGGGTGAGGGGAAGCTCCCCAGGAAGAGAGGGATGCTGTGGGGCTCGCCTGGCTGCTGGCTGCTCTTGTTGTTGAGCGCTCACAAGCTTGCCCTTGGTGCAGTCTGCAGGGCTTGAGGTGCTGACTAAGGAGCAAAAAATCCGGGGAAGGGAGGGGAGAAGGGGAAGAAAAAAAAAAAAATTAAAAAAAAATGCTCCTTTCATTTGGGAGCACAAGCCCCGCATTTTGGAGCAGGTGGGGCACGCCCTCCCCTGAGTACCTGCCCAGAATCCAGGGCCACACTTATTTTCCTAACGGGGTGCAAAGGGAAAAAAAAAAAAAAAAATCTGCAGTTTCTGCTTGAGGTATTGCTTGAGCTGGCAGGGAGAGCTGGGCTGGCCAGATGGAGGGATGAGAGGGAGGCAGGGAGAGAGAGGCAGGCAGGGATGGGAGGGGGGAGAAGGGAGCTAGACACCTACGCAAACACAGAGTGAGAGGAGATCCTTGGATGCAAACACAGACACAGGCGTCCTCCTCCTCCTCACATGCCCCTGATTCATTTCCACATGCCATACACGTGACATGCTAATTCAGGGCTACTACAGAACTCCAGGGCGAGAGAGGAGCAGGAGAGAGAAAGAAAACCCAGGCAGACACCAAACTGCAGAATTTTTTTTTCTTCTTCTTTCTTTCCTTTTTTTTTTTTTTTTTTTTTTTTTTTTTTTTTTTTTTTTTTTCCACCGCCCCTCCTGGTAGCCGGGTGGGCTGGGGAAAGCCTGGCAGGCAGACACCCCCCCTTCCTCCCTCCCCCCAGCTCCTCCTCATCCTCTTTAATCCTCTTCTTCCTCACGCCTTCACATCCCCCCCACACCACCCCCACCTCGCGGTTGCGGTTCCACGTGACACCAACCCCCCCCCCAAAAAAATAAATTTAAAAAAAAAAAAAAAAAAAGCCCCAAAGCCTCTCAGGATGCCAGCACACATCCCACCCATGCCCAGGCTGGGGGGGTTACATCAGCTGGGGCGGGGAGGGCTGCGTGCTTCCAGCCACAGCTTCTGCCTCCCCCCCTTCCCTAAAACTGGGGACCTGCTGAGCCTGAGTCTATATTTAGACACAGGCACATAAGCCCTATGTGCTGGGGGGGGGGGATGGAAGCACCAAAAAAACCCCGTGACAAACACTGGAGATCCCCATGGTAAATGTTATCTGGTGGGGGGAGTAGGAAGATTCTCCCAGCTGCAGCCCACCCTGCCCCTGCCTCCATCCCTCCATCCCCCCCTCCATCCCCCCCTCCATCCCTCCATCCCTCCATCCCCCCCTCCATCCCCCCCTCCATCCTCCCCTCCATCCCCCCCTCCATCCCTCCATCCCTCCATCCCCCCCTCCATCCCTCCATCCCTCCATCCCTCTCTCTATCCCTCCATCCCTCCATCCATCCATCCCTACATCCCTCTATCCATTCCCCCCCCCCAGCCACAAGAAGCCACCTGCCCCACCTGTGACAGTCACATCCCCACTGTGCCAAGGAGCTGAAAAGGTGGGGAGGAAAAAAAAAAAAAAAAAAAAAAAAAAAATTCCAAAATGCAGCTCTGGCTGGGGGAGGGGATGGTTGGGAGCCTTGGGAATCTGACTGCTCCTACCCTGCTGGTGTTTGCACCAGGTAATGGTTAGCACAGTTTTATCCTATGACCTTGTCCTTTTGCTTGATTTAGGGAGTTCCTTCCCACCATCCACTCTTCTAACACTGGGTCCAAAATGGATGAGCCACCCGGGTTCATTGTTTTCATCATGTCACTATGAAGAGCTCTGCAGCCCATCACCAGCCAGAGCTTCCCCCCACCCCAGTTTAAGGCTGCATCAGTGCAAAGACTGCTGTGGTGGCCAGTGGCAGCTGGCATGGACCTCTCTCCCCAGATGGCAACCAACACTTCCAGTGGCCTTCAGGATTAGCCCTGAGCCCCCAGAGCTCCCAGTGCAGCAGTTTGGTCTGATGGGGTCTCAGGCCTGGATAGTGGGAAATCATAAACTCATCAGGGAAGGTTTGGGTTGGCAGGGAGCTCCCAGCTCCCCCAGTTCCAAGCCCCTGCATGGGCAGGGACACCTCCCACCAGCCCAGGTTGCTCCAAGCCCCATCCAACCTGACCTGAGACACTGCCAGGGATGGGGCAGCCACAGCTTCCCTGGGAAACCTGGCACAGGGGCTCAGCACAGAATGGGGAGCTTGGAAGAGACCTCCAAGCTCATCCAGCCCAACCTTGGACCAACACCACAGGCAACTCCTAACCCATGGCCTTAAGGACCAGGGCCAAATGCCTTGGAAATGCCTCCAGGGATGGGGACTCCACCACCCTCACCCCAAAGAATTTCTTCCTCCCTCGGCTCCAACCTCAATCTCCCCTCTCCCACCTGGAAACCATTTCCCCTTGTCCTCTCCCTCCCCGCCCGTGTCCAAAGCCCTCCCCCAGCTTTCTTGTAGCCCCTTTGGATACTGAAAAGCTGCTAAAAGGTCTCCCCAGAGCTTTCTCTTCTCCAGGCTGAACAACCCCATCTCTCAGTCTGTCTTCCTAGGGGAGCTGCTCCTGATGTCTCCGTGTCCCTCCTCTGGACTCACTCCAACAGCTCCATGTCCTTCCTGTGCTGGGGGCTCCAGAACTGGACACAATATTCCAGGTTGGGGTCTCACGAGAGCAGAGTAGAGGGAGAAAATCAACACCTTGCCCTGCTGACCATGTGTATTCTGATGCAGCCCAGGATTTGTTTGGCTTTCTGGGCTACAAGCAGACGTTGCCAGCTCATGCTGAGCTTCTCGCCAACCAGGCCTCCCAAGTCTTTCTCCTCAGGGCTGTTCTCAAACCATTCTCTTCCCAACCTGTGACTGTGCTCGGGGTTGCCCTGACCCAGCTACAGGACCCTGCACTTGGCTGGGTTGAACTTCACCAGGTAAGCATGGGGTCACCTCCCCATGTCAGTTGCTCTCCCCTTGTCCCCTGATGCTGTGACCCCATCGTAAAAAGCCACTGAATTTGCCAGGTGGGCGCAGCTTGCCCTGGGTGAAGCCATGCTGGTTGCTAACAACCACCTCCACATTTTCCAGGTGCCTCATCAGAGCTTTAGGGAGGATCTGCTCCAGGATCTTCCAGGCACAGAGGTGAGACTGACTGGGCTGTGATGCAGGTGGCAAGGTGTTCTTTCCTTCACCAGGTGGGCAGGTTAATGCTTTCTGGGCAACAGAGAGGAAAATCCCTCTGCCTCTCTCCTACAGTCCCCTTTCTGTTGACAGAGGAGGCAGGGGGAGGTACCAACAGCATCAGGGAAGAACTGTAACCCACCAAAGGCATCTTTGTGTTCCTTTCCTCAGTAATTTAGTAGACCTGGCTTCTCTGTAGAGCAACAAGGATATTTGGGGATGTACTGGATCCTTAGGGTGCTTTTGCTAACTGGAATACTTTCCCAGCCATCTCCAACAGGAGCTCCAGACCCAGCTCTGCAAAATCATGCTTGCTTCCTCCTGGTTAGCACCTTGAGTGTTGTACCTGAGAGGTAAAAGATGTGGGCTGGAGGATCATTTTCTCCCTCGAACAGGTGGCAGTTCCAATTTTTTTCTCCCAGATGCTGACTCCCCTTCTCTTTTGGGGAGCCAGAGGAGCTGGCCCCAAGACAGACAGGTTAGCAAGCTGCTTGCTTCTGCTGCATTCCTGAGGAGGAGAGATGATCTGGTTTACTGGCTGCTCTCCCTGTGTGGGATGGGGCTTTCTCTGCAAGACTGAATGTTTTGAACCAAGACCTGTGAAGGAGAATACACAGCAATCCCAGATTTAGCTGCCATAGTTTTTATTAGAGACACTCTGCTCACTCAGGAGAAGAAACCTGTGCTGGTTCATGAAAAGACCCAGCAGAGGAGGCAGAAGGCATTCAAGCTACAGATTCCATACAAGTATTTTAAACTGACAGCCACGTGAAGTAAAAAAAAACCCCAGAAGCTATGTAAGACTGTGTAAGGCTTACTGAAAAACAAGGCTCCCTGTCTAAGGCAGAAAAAACAAAGGTCACTCATAACACCCACTCCCAGATGTATTTTTAAACTCTGATTGTGTCCATTCTCAGAGGATGCCCTGATCATGATGGACGTCCTTGTGTGTACAGACAGAAAGGTTAGGGGCTCACCCCAAAACACTTTTAAGAACATACCCAGATAGCTAAGCTGGAAGGGGTTGCAAATCTAGGAATCCATGTATTTTATGCCTAGCAGGATAGCTTTCCACAATATTGCCCTTGGGGCTCAGAGTGCTAGATGTTACTCCAAAAGTAAAGAGGAAATCCCTGACCAAAAAACCTGCAATTGCAAGACCAAATTGAGGCAAGCCTTTAGTCTTGAGCCTAGGAAACTGGCAGGCAGCTGCTGGGGTTGCAGCCCAGGAGCCCTGCCTCTCCCTGTCTCTGGTAACCATGAGACTGCACTCCTTTCCACATTTGCAGGAACAAAAGATTTTTATATTTCGTAATTATATTAATACCTGTTCTGCCCTCATGCTAGCAATTTGGCTGATTTCTTGTTTATTGCTTTTCACCTTCTACCATCAATAATTCAGCCACACAGCCCCCAGGAGGTGGAGAACTAACTAACTCATTTTACAGAGACTTGCCTAAGAAAGAAGGAGTGATGGGAGAGCTGGGATGCGAGCCCAGGTATTCCTGGTTCCTAATCCCAGCCACAGTCCCGGGGACAGCAATCCCAAAACCTGTGAGGCTCTCCTGGACTTGGAAAGGTGTGTTCTGGGTTCTGTCTCCTTGGGTGTTGGTGTGAAGAAGAGCTGCAGGGTGTGACCCTGCCTGGAAATGAGGACCATGGGTGGGATCTGTGCTCTCAGTCTCCTCCTTTTCTATTTCCCAAATCAAGGTGAGGCACCCGGGACCTTTCAGGAGTCCTTCCAGGTCATGGGATTCAGTTCAGTCCTCAGTTAGAACCTCTCATAATTAAACTGCTACCACAGGCAAGCCCAGAAAATCCCATGTTGGGGCCTGGCAGGGGTGAGAAGCAAAAAGGCAGGGAGGGATCAGCTCCACTCATGCTCCCTACTGGGTGTCTGAGCCATATAGGTCAAGCAGGAGCCATTTGCTGTGCTGTACCTGCTCCATGAATGAACAGGGTCTGCACGTCAGCTGCCTCCTTACTTTTCCAGTTGGAAGCAATTAGCTAAACCCCTCTTGAAGCCCTTTAGATATAAAGATCCCTTTCCTCCTCAAGAAACTGCTGCTTTTTTTCTTTCCCTTTTTAGATTTTTTTCCCTTTTCTCTTTTTTTCTCTTTTTTTTTCTTTTCTTTTTTCTTTTTTTTGTCTTTTTTCCCTTTTTTCTTTTTTTTCCTTTTTTCTTCTTTTTTTCTTTCTTTTTTCTTTCTTTTTTCTTTTCTCGTTTTACTTTTTTGTCTTTTTTCCTTTTTTTCTTTTCTTTTTTTCTTTTTTTCTTCTTTTTCCTTTTTTCGTTTTTCTTTTTTTCTTTTTTCTTTTTTTTTCTTTTTTCTTTTTTCTTTTTCTTCTTTCTTCTTTTTTTTCTTTTTCTATTTGTTTCCCTTTTTTTCCTTTTTTTTTTTCTTCTTTCCTTTTTCTTTCTTTTTTCTTTTCTCTTTTTACTTTTTTTGTCTTGTTTCCTTTTTCCTTTTTTCTTTTTTCTTCTTTTTTTCCTTTTTTCTTTTTTTTTTTCTTCTTTTTTTTTCTTTTTTTCTTTTTTCTTTTTCTTTTTCTCCTTTCTTCTTTTTTTTTTCTTTTTCTATTCGTTTCCTTTTTTTTTTTCCTTTTTTTTTTTTTTTTTTTCTTTTTTTCTCGCATGCTGTCCTTCCAACTCATCATTCAAAATCTCCGGCCACCTCTTCGGGGTGCCCTGGGCTGTGGTTTTCTGACCCCCATGCAGAGGTGCCAGCAGTGCCCGTGTCTCCTTGCCGGGTGGGGAAGGCAGGAGGAGGCTGGCGGAGCGGAGCAGGGAAGCGGAGGCAAACCACAAGGGGGCATGTGCTCTTCTAATTCATAAAATGTGCCTTTCATTGACAAAAAAATGCCGAACAATCGGTGAATGGTGTGTGCAGAACTTAATGCCGCTGGAGAAGCGGCGGGGGGAAGCTGGGCTGCGGGGCAGGGAGGATGCGGGAGGAGCTGGGGGGGCTTCAAATGCTCTCCTGCTGGACCAGGTATGGGGGAAGAGTCCAAAAAATCCGAATTCTGCTCCCAAACTCCACTGGAGGTGAGAAGAGAGGCAGCGCCAAAGCTGGGGGGAGGTCAGGGATAGCCACAGGCTGGAGCCTTAGCTGGCTCTGGGGATGCTTTTTTGTTGTTGTTGTTGTTATTGGTTTTTTTTTTTTAAGGTTTTGCAGCAAACGTGCTCGGCCAAGCGTTTTTACTTCCTCTGCTAGGCAAGGCAGAAGGGGAAGCTAGTAGCAAAGGAGAAGATTTACCCCCAGAACATTTCTTCCCAAGCAAACTCACCAGCCAGCTCCAGCTGCCAGCCTGCTGTGACTGAACCCAGCCTCCCCCTGGTAAGTTACTCAGCTCCTGCTCTCTTCTTCAGTCCTGTGGAGGGGTCTGGGGGGGCTGTACCAAAGGGCAAGCGGGGTAGAGGGAAGAGAAGAGGGGCTGAGCACTGAAGAGGGAGCCTGGGGCTGCTTCAGCCCAGCTCTTACCAGGTGCCTGTGAATGTTCTGATGAATTAGAGGACCAGGAACTGCTAATGGCCACTGCCAAGTCTTTGCTTTCCAACAGATTTCCCAGTGCAATGGATAAAAAAAAAAAATTATGAGATGAGCTGAAGATTTTCTGGCTGGGCATCTCACAGTAAATAGTTGTTTTATTGGCTTTTTAGAGTCCTATCTTCTCAACCCAAACTGGAGCCAGATGTGCTGGGAATCACTTTATAACTTCACAGGACATGAGTCGAAATGTGCAGCTTGCTGCCTGTAGCTCCAGGGACAGCAGTGAAGTTCAGCCAAGGACAAAGAGGTGTCATCAGGATGGTCCTAAGGGTGGGTAAGCAATCCTCACTTCTATCTGCCCTACAAGCTTGTGCCCAGAAAGAAAAAGTACCATAGCAGTGGAGGGGAGATATTCAATTGCTTCATAGTGATGAGCCAGAGCATCACCTCCTCCAGTAGCCAGGCAAGGAGGATCAGGCCTATAGCCTGTTGTTATTCATTTTCAACAACTCAGCTTTCAAGCCTCTTCATCTCACTTATAAAAGGCAAAAAGCCCCTGTCACACAGGTCAGAAGGCAAACTTGCCCTCTGTGTTTCCCCCTGCACAGGTAGGAGCAGGGCACGGGGGCTGTAAGGGCTTACATAAAAAAAGAAAAGAGGGGAATGAGGGGAAGAGGGGATGTCCGTGTGGCACAAACCAGATTTAGCTCTTGATCAAGTTTGCCCAAAATGGCCTCTCTCAGACTTTGAGCCCCAGTGCAGAGGAGATAGAAATAAATCAGCAAAGGGCTTTCTGTCCTGAAGGATGGTGTGAATATATGGTAAAATTGCTGTACTTTGCTCAGCAGAAGAAACCCAGCCAGAAGTGCACAAAAGCCTGGGACATCATATCCAGGGTTGCTGCATAGGGGTCTCCTCTGGCAAACTCTGTCACTATTTCATGATGCTGACAGCAACACCACACCACTCAACGTTATACATCTACCATGGGCAAAGCTTTGGGAAGTCCAGTTCACCCTTGGGACCTGTTGGGTAAAGGTGGGATGTAGGACAGATGCCTTTCACTGTGTTACCAGTTTTCCAGGGCTTTGGTAGTGCTGTAGCTGATCATGATGTTGCTTTTGTTAAATTTGAGATAAATCCTCCCTCCCTCAGACTTCTTGCAGTCTGTGCAGACCAGAAATTTCCCTTTGGACTTCAAATTGTGAAGGTAACCCTTCCTTGCATGGGAAAAAAAAAAAATACAAGTTTTCCTTTGACCTGGGGCTAGACACAGCCCCTTTCTTTTGTGCTCTCATGCCTGTGCAGCCCATGGCCTGTGACACCCCTAAACCCAGCCAGGCAGCCTATCCAGGCTATAAATCTCCCATTTCTTCAAGAACTGAACCTTCTGCTGTCATTCCTAGTAGCCTCTAAACACAGGATGCCAATTTGATGAAAAAGCTGAAAATAGCAAGACGTGTCTGTCCCACCTACAGTTAAATTTTGCAGCTTACCCTCCCCATCCTTCCTACCCTTTTCTAATCTTTCTTCTTTCTAGGACTCCTGGTTTAGACTGGAATCTCCTTGTGTAGAGGATGCTCTCCCATACCTGACCATAAAGCTCTGAAATTGCCTTTTCTCACCATTATGTAGTGCTCAGAACATTTGGTGCTGCACAGTTAGCCTGGTGTCTCCCTGCTCTTCTAGAAAGCTCCAATATTCCCAGGTCTGCAATGTCTGAGCAGTAAGCAACAAAATGCTAGGAGAAATCTCCCTCCCTGACACAATCTTTACTGTGTCCTGCTGGCATTACCTCCTGGGAATGACATGACAAAAAGAGAGGAGCCTAATAATTAAAGCTGAGACATTTCTCTTTTTTTTTGGGGGGGGGGTGCTATTAGAATTACAGACAACAAATTGGAAATCTGGCTTTTATCTGTATCTATTGAGTGTGCTAACTGTGCTGTAGCTGAATTTATCCTTTGGAAAAGCAGGTATCATGATACAGTGCAAGGGCTGTGTTGAGAGATGAAGTGATTTGATCCCAGACTGGTTTGGGTTGGCAGGGAGCTCCCAGCTCCCCCAGTTCCAAGCCCCTGCATGGGCAGGGACACCTCCCACCAGCCCAGGTTGCTCCAAGCCCCATCCAACCTGGTGTTGAACATCTCTCACTTCTGTGAGCATCCCAGTTTGCTGTAGAATCCTGGTGGTTGGGGTGAAGCATGGATGTTGGTCTGACCAATGTGCCCTTAAGTAGCCTCTTGCTAGAAGAGTCCCCCACAGCCTGGTGGTGTACATCAGTGTTGGTTGGGAGGGATGAGCAAGGCCATCTCACAGAAGGAATCTCTGTGGAAAGGGAAAATTCCAGCTAACTTTTAATGGGATGGGTATTTGCACATAAGCTTGCACCTCTTTGCTGTGTGTGTGAACTTCCCCTGCGTTTTGCCACAGCAAGGGAGAGGTGAGACTTTGTCCAGGAGTCCTCTGTGCTGGGTTCCAGACCATCTGCAATGGGAGGTGAGGGCTCTGCTGTGGCACAGTGCCCAGAGGGCAGGGTTGAAGTCACACTGCAAACAAGGTGTGCGACACCAGGCTCCATCTCCAGGGTTTCCATGCTTGCTCTCAGCCACTCTCTGCTCCTCTGCTTCCTGAAAGGAAATGAAGGGAATTTAATTCCCTCTAAGCAGAGTTTTGGAGCATCCAGTCTTCTTCGGTTCACACCCCACCACCACCCCCCTGAAAAATATTTTTTTTTTAAAAATTTAAAAAAAAAAGGACAGCCTTTTCCATGTCAACTTTTTCCATGTCCAAAGCCAAGCCACTGCTTCCCCTGACTTTGTCCTCCTGTGTTTGCAGGTACCAGCATGCATGCAGCCTCTGAGAGGAGCAGGGGAAGGACAGGGGAACAGCCTGGAGCCAGCGACCACACTTTGAAATCCAGAGAGGAAAATGAGAAGAGCTGAGCAGGAGACCTAAAACAAAGCACCCTAAAAACCCCTGAGGTATGGGATGTGGGTTGGGAAGTTTGTGAAGCCCAGCTGCCTCAGCTTCTCCCGTTCCTCTCCATCACTTTCACCTTCCATATTCCTTCTGGTTCTTTTTCCTCCCCTACATTACTCCAGCTCCACTCAAATCCCCTCTGTTCCACCCATACTTTGCACCTCTCTGACCCTCTCCTCTCCCCCTCCATGAATGCACTGTTTGCAGCTCTCCTCCCTCTTTTCCTGAGATACATCCAGCTCACCTTTACCCCTCTCTTTCTGACCCCACACCTGGAGGGCTCCTGAGAGATCTGGGGGCAAAGAGGAGCTTGGCATGGTGCAGGTACCTGGTGCAGGGTGGTGGCACAGGGAACAAGAGTCAAGGTCCATCCCTAGGCTTCTCCTGGTGCATTAGGACAGGTGTTGGCAACCCTGGAAATGGATGCAGGTTCTCCATTGACGTATTCTGCTCACACAGTCAGAAGGGAGAGTGTTTCTAACACGTTCCCTTCACTGCCTACATCTCCTTCCTTCTCTGCCAGGCCTCCCATCAGGTTTCTGGGACAGGGGCCCCGCTTCACTCCTTTCCTTTGTTCCCCATCACCCTTTAACCCCCTCTCTCTAATCCCTTTTGCCTCTCCAGAGCCTTAATTTCTCCTTCAAATCCTTCTTCTCTAAGCAGCCAACCCACCCTGTTCAGTCAGTCCACGTGCCCCAAAGCCTTCCCTCTACCACCACAACCCCTAAAATATGAAAAAAACAAATGCAGAAGCTGAAGAACAGCTTGTGTTAAAGGGATTTTGTCTCAGGGACTTATCAGGGCAGATGACCAAGATGCTTGTTTGTCTTTGACTGCATTCTCTTTCCTTGCTCCAGGTAATTTAATCCCAGGTTTGTTTGTTTGGGTTTTTTTTAACAGTTTTCTATCTTCCCTCAGTCATTAGTGATTTTTCCTGCCTCCTTATGTTTCTAAAACAATATTGGACTGTTTATCTTAGAGAACTCTGCCAATGTTGGTTTTAAACCAGAGATAGTGGGGTTTGGGCAAATGTATATCACAACATTTGGGGCAGATGTACATCGCTCTGATCCCAAAAGCTTTCAAGAGAAGAAGTCACCTGCATGGTGCACGGGGTGCAGCTTGGGTTCAGCCCACACCCTGTGTCACCTTGAATCACCGAGTTATTTAACCAGCAAGCTGCCTGGAAACCTTGTCTCAGTACCTGTTTTCCTACCCATCTGCACCTCACTTTCTGTGACCCAGCAGTTTGATCCCAACGTGGGGGCTTGAGCTCAAAGGTGAAGTCACTTTTGCAGGAGAGTGTCACCCACGGGGTGCTCCAGCACCTGCAGAAATGATGACCCCAAGAAGAGATCACTCTGTGCAGGACCAAACCATCTTTTGCAAAATCAAAATAATACCAGCAGTGACACAAAGAGGAATGAATGATTCCCATCACGGCCGTGCTTTCATCCTTTCCCCTGCTTTTTTTCTTTCCCCCCACAGAAATAAGGGTGGAGCCCATGTGCTCACCAGTGCTCAACTTGGAGTAACCAGGAGCAGTCAGAGCCACAGGATGATGTTTGCCATCACATGCAAAAAGTGACACGTGAGATGCCCACCCGAGGCAGGCTCTGCATCCACAACTTCTTGCTCGAGTGACTCCAAATTTGCCCCCAGGGGTGTTAGTCAGGGCCTCTGGGAGGCTGATCAGCATCACAAAAATCAGATGGAGCAGAGGAATAGGGAGGTGTGTTGTAGGCTTCCTTGTGAAGCAGAATGTGGTGCTGGTTCTTCCCTCCAGCAGAGCAATGCACGCTCTCTGGGATGGATCTGAGCTTATCCGGGGCTAAAGTATGGAAAGGGAGAAATGGTGCACCCACCAGTGCCTGGATGCAGTGGTGATTAATCATTTAGGCCCTGATCCTGCAAATATGCATGCATTTAATGTTACTACTATGAGTAATCCCCTTGATTTCAAATTAGATTAGTCACAGCCTTAACACTTGGCACGTGAATAAATGTTTGCAGGGTGAGAGCCCCGCTTATGGCCTGATCTTATAAATTATTGCTGTCTAGCACCGTGTCTCTGTTTCTGAAGAATTTCACCAATATTAAAAGCAAAAAAAAAAGCAAAAAAAAAAGCTTCAAACACTCCCCTGAATTGTGAACACTGCAGGACTCGAGCTGCTGTGTGGTCCTTCTGCAGAGCATGGGTCATGGGGAGATTGGGCTGGATCTTGCCATGGGTGCGTGCCTGCTTGAGGCTCCATCACCATCAATGTTTTCTGCTGTCCTTTACCACTGGTGCTAAGACTGAGGTCTTCCATCTGTGGTGTAAATGGATTTTTTTTCTTTTCTGCTGTTTCTTTTTCAAAAAAGGAGAGACTATATCAGTTTTTCTAAAAGTTAGGGTGGGGGGGAAGACAATAAGGAAGCTGATGAGCAGCTCACAACTTTAAATCCCCAGCCTAATCAAATTCCTCTGGGCTGCAGTGTCCTTTCTGTGAGATCAACCTGCATTAAAGGGACTGGGCTGCTGTTTGTGAATGTACCATCTCTGCAAATTACCACTGCTCCGTTGCATTGTGTTTGTATGAATGGGGGTGACATGTGCTTGCCCACAGGTCCACGTGAGAGAGGTGGGGTGAGGAAGGAAGGATATTTTTAAAATGAATCTGGAGGGAGAAAGGGGAAAGCTTGCGGCTTCGGGGAATGTGAATGGTATCCTAAAATAACCCCTGTCATCTGCCCACCCACCCACCCACCCACCCTCTGCCAAAATCAAGGTGCTGCTCTTTAATCTGAAATTAATTCTTGGCCCCAGAGGGTATCGATGGATCGATAGCTGGGGCTTCTGATCTCTTGCAGGCCACCCTTCCATGGCTCATGCAAAGGCTAAAAACAGAAAGATGCAACACAAAAGATACCGCAGTCAGCTCAAGCAGGGGGGATATTTTTAGATCAGAAAAGGGAAAGGAGGGGAGAGAGAGAAAGAGAGGGAGAGAGGCTGGTCTAGGGTTTGCAATCTAATTTGGTCTCTCTCCCTCCCCCTTCCCCCTCCCTCCCCCCCCCCCTTTTTTTTTTTTTTTTTCCCCCCCCCCCCCCCCCCCCCCTCCTTTCTTTCCCTCTTTTTTTTTATTCCATCGGTGGTATTTTCCATACAATCTGATTTCTGCCCGCTTGGCTGGGGAGGGGGTGGGCAAAGGAGGGGGTGGTGGGGGTGGGCTGAGGGTGGTGGGGGTTTGGGGGGGGGGGGGCCAGCACAGCAAAGCTGGGCTGAAGATTCTGGAGTTTTATGGCTCATTCCAGCTAGTGGCTTCTCTCTGCCAGTTGAATTAATTTGATACTATTTTTGAAAGTCAGTGTTTCTAAGGGAGACCTAATGACGCAATGACGTCAATGCAGGTCAATAGCACACACTGGAGGAACTGACTGTGCTACCAGGAGCCAAGGGCTGGGAGCCCGCTCCACCACCCCGGCTCCCGCACACCCCATCCCCCCCCCCCCCCCAACCTCCTTTACCACCCCCCAATCCCACTCACGAAAAAAAAAAAAAAAAAAAAAGGAAAAAAAAAAAACAGAGAAAAAAAAAAAAAAAAGAGGGGAAAAAAAAAGAGGAAAAAAAAAAGAGAAAAAAAAAGAGTAAAAAAAAAGAGAAAAAAAAAAGAGAAAAAAAAAAAAGAGAAAAAAAAAAGAGAAAAAATATATTAAAAAAAAAAAAAAAAAGTGATGAGACGCAGTGCAGAGACCAAAAAAAAAAATAAAAAATAAAAAAAAAAACAAACCACAATAAAACCCCCCCCGCAACCCCCTGGCTACCTGTGAAAGGCAGCGGGGGGGGAGGGAGCAGGGCCAGGCGTGTGCCCGCCCGGGCCGGGAGCCGCTGGGCTATAAATAGCGGCGGGGGGGCGAGCGAATCCGCCCCGCGCAGTCACTCAGGAGGTGTCGGGCTCGGCGGTGCGGGGGTGGTGCGGGGGCGGTGCGGGGGCGGCGGTGCGGGGGGGAGAGAGGGGGCGGGAGGAGGGGGCTGCTGCTGCCTGTCTCCAACTCAGCCTCTCAACACCAACTGGCTTTTTTTTTTTTTTTTCCTTTTTTTTTTTTTTTTTCCCCCTCTTTTTTTTTTTTTTTTCCTCTTTTTTTTTTTTTTTTTTTTTTTTTTTTTTTTTTCCCTTTTCTCCTAGAAGAGTGCAGGCACACATTACCCGAAGCCCACAGCTCGAAACGCTCTGGTTTATTTATATAGCCCCTCCACCCTCGGCTCTTCCCACCCATCCCCAAATTCCCTAGAAATCCAGCTAAGGCGTGGGGAAGAGGGGAAAGCGCTTTGAGAGGGAGGGGGAATTATTTATTTTTTATTTTGTTTAGGGAGTGTTTTGCTTTGGGGGTTTTTTTAGGTTGTTTTTCTGTTTGGGGTTGGTTGTTTTTTTTTTTTTCTTTGCATACAAAAATAAGTGAAGAAGATTTTGCAAGGTAGGTTTCTCTGTGTGCCTGCGTGTGTGCGTGTGTCTGTGCGTGCAGGTGGTTGGCTTTTGGCTTTTTTGCAAAGTTTTCTGATTCGAGTGGTTAGATGCTTTTACAAGAAGTAAGACTTTTTTTTTTTTTTTTTTTTTTTTTTTTTTCTCTGACTTGTTCTGCTGCCTGCCTTTGGAAAGACTGGCCAAACATTGCATTCCCCTTCCTTGCAAAGAGTTCCCTAGGCTGTTGTGTTGTGTGTCCTGTGTATTTGATGTTCCTGCAGAAAACCATGCTAGTTTGCAAGCTCCAACAGCAGCCAGGGAGCCAGGTGTTTAAGACACCCCCACACACACTTTTTGCAGAGGCTGCAACTTTCACTTTGTCACTTTTTCTTTTTTTTTTTTTTTTTGGGGGGGGGGGAGGTGTGTGGAAGGAAGGCATCGACTCACTCGGGTAATGAGCTCACAAATTAAATTTTAATTAAAAAAAAAAAAAAAAAAGTCAGCAGCAGTGTTAAAGCTTTGAGAAGGATGGAAGGGAGTTGACAGCTCTTGCACAGAGATTTTGCTACCACTGGGAACAGACTGAATGCCCGTAGGGTGTGTGTGGGGGGAATAGGTAAAATAATAAGAAAGTAAATTATGAGACAAAATACTAATTAAAGTGATGCAAGAAAAAGTGCGAGGCTGTTACAAGCTCTAACCACCTGTAGAGGGAAATCTTTATACATAGTAATTTCTGATAGCTGATCTATAGAGAAACTAAAGAGAATTACATGTTCCAAACTTTGCTGCTCTGCAATGTGGAAGCTGAGGTGCTGAAGCTGCTGGGGAAATTCCTGGGGGTTTGCAGACTGCAGAGCCTGTTAGCTGGGGAGAAACTTGGGGTTTAGCAGCTCCTGAGCCTCTGGGGTGCATGTCCTGGTTTCCCTTAATGCTGCTGCACTCGACGTAATCAACAGATGTCTTGCCTGAGAAGAGTTGCTTTGATTTATTGCTAATTTTAAGCAGGTGTCTTAAAGGGAAAAAAGTTGGATGGTTTTCCCTGGCTGAGGGGAAGTTTTCCAAAATAAGCTGCAGTGAGTGAGGGCTGACTGACTGCTCCAACCTGGGGGAAGCTTTTTTCCCTCGGAGAACCCTGCTCAGCCTCTGGGGAACCACCAGAGGAATAAATCCCACAGGGTGACAAATGGCCCGGGGCAGGGTGCCAGCCATGTGCCACACCTTGTCCTCTGCCTTTCCTTCTGAGGAACCTCAGGGCACTCCAGGGAGCCAGGAACCAGCCTGGTCTCAGAGGGGACCCCAAATGCAGCTGCAGGGTGATGGCCAAATGCCTCAGCAGGGAGAGGTGGCTCTGGAAATCCAAGCCATGGCAGGTGGCTAGTGGTGCAGAAAGTCAGATGTGGGGTGGTGTGGAGCCAGCATTCCCCCCCTCACTTGCTCATCCCCCCTTTCCACCTATTAGTCACAAAGTGCAGATTTGTCAGGAATGGACCAGGGGCTACCAAGCCCTTGTCTCTTAATTCTCCTACCTAACTGCACCACTGGTACACCTCCCCTGGAGAAAAATGGAAATCTGAAGTTAGCTTGGCCTTTCAGCACCTCCACTGCCATCTCTTCACCCCTCATCTGTCATTTGCCTATCCGACAGAGAAAAGGGGGAGATTCTGTGCTTTATTGCCATGAAGCTTGATGGGTACATGATGGAGGTCATCTGATTAGTGAGCACTTCAGGAGGCAAAACACAGTGTGGCAATGCCACTCTCTTCCTCCCTCTGCCTGGCTTTACAGCAGCTGGAGTCCATCACCTCTGGGTGCTGCTTTAGGTCTCACCTGTACCCTCATCACAGGCATTAGTGCTTTTGATTTATCATTCAATGACCTGCCAGAAGAGAAAATTGTTCCAAACCCTCATTTTCTGAGTTTTTGATCTGTTTTCTCTGCTCCTTGCCTCCACCCCCAAATCTTGAGGTATCTGAGTGGTTTGAAATCCCACCAGCTTAAAACAGCTCCAGGAGCTCCTCACTTGCTGCTTCAAGGGAATAGCCTGTAACAGGATGACTCTCTGCAATGAGTTTTCATTAATTCCTTTCACTTCCCCTTCTCTGGGATCTTCTGAGGTCCTACACATGGTCTTCTCAGTACAAACTCTCTTTAACCCAGATATTCTCATATCCACTTCACCTATGAGTCACTGCACTTTCTAGCCTACAATTACATTTGCATAGCTGGTACAATAGAGGGAATTCTCCAGCTTGCACACAGCCCATAGACTTTCCTGCAGCATTCCAGGTGCTGTGTCTTTTCATCTCAGGTTTAGAAGGATTCTCCGTGCTGAAGCAGCTAACCACTGCCTCTTCTTTCTCTCTACTCCCATCTCATTTGAACAGGACTTCATCAACAGAGGATCTTCTCCTGAAAGCACTTATCTAGGTCTAGGTCCTTGTGCTACTCTTGATTTTTCTCCTGTGTCCTGTGATGCCATTTATCTCAAGGAGGCCACATAAGCTAATTCTAAAATGAAGTTTTTATTCAAGATGGTGGTAGCAGATGCCACCATGCAACACATTAAGGGTGTCAGGTAGACAGCCCCTTAGAGGAAAATCCTGCATTTCTTCTCACAGTACCTGCCCAGATTGTCTTGGCAATAACTGTATTAGAGACCTAGATACAATCCTCATAGTAAATGAGCAGCAAAGCTTGCACCTTTCTATGAAAAACCCTCAGAAAGGCAACCCCATGCTGCTTGATGTGCTCCAGGAAGAAGCAGCCAAACTCTCTTCAGTTCAATGATGTATATAGTTGAAAGACTGGTCATGAAGTCAGTGCAGATGTGGGAGAACTATATTTTGTTCTTTCATCAGACATGTTATTTTATGGTCTTTGATCAATCAGGCTTCAGTTGTGATAAATATTGTTCTTTATGAGTGGATACATGGAAGAAGAAAACCCTTTATCACTTGGGCTCATCTTTAGTTTATAGAAGAATGAAGAAGAGGGCACAAGCCCACAAACTGTCTGGGAGAAGTGGTGCCCTCTCCCAGCTCCATTGCAGAACTTGCTGAAGGGCACCCCAGACTTCACTGCCACCCACAGGCAGTCTCCAGCTTCTGTTTCTTCCACCCCCCAAGTTTAGTCACCAGATTCCCAGTGACCTCCCCAGTGACACTAACTGGGAGGCTGTGCAACGTGTTCCTGCCACTTTCCACTCCTCTTTGTTCTACCCAAGATCTCCTTCCCAGCGAGCTGGAGTCTCTTACAGTCATCTTCCCAAAATTGCCTGCACAGCTGGGATACCTTCCTGCAAATATCCCATTTCATTTTTTCTGTCTCTCTTCCAAAATACAACCCCATGCTGGGACACAGGTGATTTTCCTCTGTTCTTCAGGGGATTCTGGCTTTGTTCTGTGCCCTTCTATTTGAATTGTAACCTCGTGGAGCAGGTAAAATGTCTCGTTCATTATTTTGTACAGTACCCACCACACCATGGGTGGTTAGGTAAAAATGACATCATCTGTCATTAATTTTCATTTCTTTCCCCACAAGTAAGTAGCAGTTTTATTTTAATGCCTCTTTGTTTTGTTTTTTTTTTTTTTTAATTCTTTATTTTAATGCAACCTCTGTTTTCAGGGGTTGGCTCCTGGCTAGAACTTTTCGGTTTTGTCTTTGCACAGCATCCAACAGAATGGGAGCTTCATCTGTGGTTGCCAATATACAATAAGGCTCACAGTTGACAGTTTAAGTTGTAACATATGTTGCTAATGTAAGGAGCAATCAACTGATACAATATTAAAGTAAAAAAACAAAAAAACCAAAAAAACCCCCAAGACATTTCTAAATTTAGCTCAGTACTCATTGTCAGTCTTGAACAACAACTCAGGATTGTTTGTATTAGCAAACCTTGAATTGCTCAGAAAATCATTCCATGGAATATAATTCAGACTTTGTATCTCTGTCCATATAGTCCTATAATAATCACAATTACCACAAAAGCAGTACCAAAATGATGATCTGTGAGGGATTTGCAAAAGTGTAGATCTTTGGTCAGCTGGCTCTGCAGCAAACATTTTTAGCAGTACAGTAACACTGCACTTGTGTGTTGCTCATCCATGGCTCTCCAGATATTCTGCTAAGACTCAGTAAATGATGTGTGATATTCCCTTCCCCATCCAGTTCATGTGATTACTCCCCATCTCCTGACATTCAGAGAAGGAAGGAGATTCCACAGCAAGGAGCAGAGACACAGCTGCCACCCATCCTTTGCTTTCTTGGGACCCTGATGAGGGATGAAATGGAGAAGACCACGATGGTTCCAGGACCTGGTTTTGGCCATCCCTTGGCTGATGGTAGTGGTGCCACCAGGTGTATGCCATGCAAGGGGCTTTCTGAGGAATATCTTAGGGACTTATACTCTCCTGAGTATTGAAGTGTGTCCTTCTTGCTGTTACTTCCATGCCAGGTCCTGTCTTCTCAGTGATAACTCTTAGTCCAGTGGCTCTCACAGTTTTCCCTGGGGCCATGTCTTCCCAAGAATAACCTTGTAGATGTTTCCACTCCCGTGCACACTCACATGAATTGCCTCCTTCCCAATCACGATCAAACAGCCCCATGTGCCAATACTTGCAGCCATTTCTTTGGCAAAGTAAAAGGCCAGGAAGCATTGTAAGTTTCTATAGAGAAGCCTCAAGAGCTGAGAAAATAAAAAGCCTTTGCTGCTGGGTCAGCTGCTCCTCCTGGGACTTCCACAGGTTCTGTACACACTGATGGTTTGCCAGCCACAGCCAGGGAACTGGTGACTTAATTTGTAAACTGCATAGTAAAGACAGCTTGAAACCAAGCAGAGACACCTTGGATCTTGGTGCCATTTGAGGGCTGAACTCGTTATTAGCACACCGAGCATAAATGTGAACTGGTGATAAAAAGAGAGGTTTGTACCAAAAAGTCATATGTGATCTCGAGCTCCTGCCCCGTTCATGTTTTAGTTTTCCCTGATGTGATTGGAAATTGCTTTGCCAGATGGTTCTGCCCTACTGCTTATGGGTTTCTGGAAGTTAGGCTCTAGCTAGCTAGGAATGTCAGGACCACTGAATGGTATGAATTTGAGATTTTCTTACCCCCACAAAGGTAAGTAGAGAAGTAACTGATGAAATTGCCTTGGTTTGAATATCTGTTGAATTTTCTGGCTGAGTAGCAACTTAATGTTGTAATTTTTGATAGCCAGATTGAACTACACGGTAAGGATTATCAAAACAGAGGCAACATCCTGGGAAATAACAGTGTTAGATGAGCATCATAGGTCAGGATGAGACCTCACAAGGCCATGTCCTCATAACTCTAGGCATCTCACCATGTCTTTCACCCCACCATCTATGAAATGCAGCTAAACGAATATATTTTCTTTTTCCACCGCACTGTTGTCATCTTTGAGAGAACCTGATTTTAATTTTTTTTCTGTGATTGGATCCTTTGGCTTCATGTTCTGTTAATTCAGTAATTAAATTCTTCCTGTATTACTTTAATATCACCCACTCCCTGTCCCATTCTCTTCCACTGGTTATGATACTCACTGACTTCATGCAAAAACTAACACAGATTTTTGGCATTTCTTCATCACTACCATCTTTTTCCTACCAGTACAAGATCCTGGATAATGCACCTGAAAGTCTTGTCTTATCCTTTTTGTCCTTGTTTATAACTCTCTCTTTAAGGTGGTTGCCAGATGTGTGTGCACGTTATGATAAAGGTCGTGGGTCTTATTTATGAAAAGTTCCATTCTAAAGGCTATTGAAAATCAAATCTTAGTGTAAAGGCTCATCAAATTCATAGCAGGATTCCTCAAAGGTTATGCTCCTTGTATCTGAAGTACGATGCCTATTCACTGTGTTTCTTCCATAGGTTCAACTTTTTAATAAAAGTGGTGTGATTTTCTTTTGATATCATCCTCAATATTGAGACCTCAGTACTCTTTTTCCACCAGCTTCATTATGCTAATGGTTTTCTTCTTTTCATCCCTGTTGCACAGAAGTCTGTCTCTAGGGTCTGACTTTGCAGCCATTGGAGGAGGATCCAGTTTCTGTCCTTTCACATGTTCTAGCCATGCCATATCTCTAGAAAGTAAACAGAAAAGCTAAAGAGAACAAAGCAACCCAGGTATACTGGCATTTCAACCCAAGGTGGCTCAGTGTTTATTAAGACAATCTGTGTGAGATAATGTTAGCATGCAAGCTGTCTGTTTTCTTGCTTTCCTGGTCTATGCATCCAGATTCTCCAACAGTTCCATAAATTGAAGTCTTAATAAGCCCTTGATCTTCTGACACAGGTGAGATTCTCTTTACTACCCTACTGCACAGCCTGTCAGTCTGATGTTGGAGGAAAAGTACTCTTTTCCTCCTCGTGCTTCTTTGTATGTCCTGATCTCTCTGATAATTTGTAATATTGCTGTCTTCTTACTGATGACTTTTATTGATTATCTCGATACTTTAGATATCTTCAAGAGCATCCTGGTTAGGTAAGTAGGTATCATCTTACCTTCATTTCATGGGTGGACAAACCAAGCAGAAAGCAATGGGTGCTTCTCAAAAGTATTCATGCTCCTCAAAAATATTCAAGGGAAAAGCTGTTCTATGAGAAATCTCAGATCAGTACTTGTTGCAGCAAATTTTTGATTAGAAGAGGAATGTCTAGATCCTAATCCCCTGCTTTACCTAGCAATTACTTTTCTTCAGGTCCTTCCCCTTGCTCACACTTTGCCACCTAAAATAGTCAGCATGTTGAATATATGTTGTTCTGCTTTATTTCCATTCCAATGTGACTGCTCTTTGCTCTGGGTACCAGATTTTCCCACAAAAAGAGTGAACTCCTATAAGTTATTGATTGCTCTGATACAAGGTGAATTATATTCAAAAGCTGAGGGGTTTTGTAAGTTCCTGGTATAGCTTGGTGTCACTTAGTGTGTTTCTGGTCATCTTCTGCCCTCCTTGTGTTGGGGACATGTTGGGTCATTCAGCTTCCCTGGGTGAACTAGGCCAAGAGCAGACTTTAGCTTCTTGTAAGACTGGGTTAGGAGAGCATTTTCTGGCATATTTAGGAAGGTCTCACAGGTCAGCAGAACTCCAAGGCTCTAGCTCTTGAAGTGCAGAATGTTAGGCTGTTTCCCCCTCATTTTGTGGTGCTCCCTCTGACTGAGATTTGCCATAAAATGAGCAGGTGAGAACCCTCTTCCAGGCCAAACTTCCAAACTCAACTCTTTTGTAAGTGAGGGACCACAGCTGTTTTGAGCAGCAATTTTGTGCAAGCTAATACTTTATTACTCATAATAACAGCAGTATCCCAACGTGTGCCATTCGGGCAGAGATTGGAGGGGATATTTCTAAGGGTGACAGTCCAATGAGCAGATGGGATGTGTTAGAGGTGGAGTTTCAGCATCTTTAACAGCTCTAAGTGAAAGGCCACACACGTGCAGGTGATGAGCACTTTGCTTCTCCAGCCAGTGTCAGCAGTGTCACTTTTCAGTGGAGGAGAAAATACAGAATCCATGGCTTTCATTAAGACTTCATTGGGAGGGAGGCTTAATTGTTTGGAAGCAAGGAGCTTGCTGGTAACTAAAACATCAAGATAGGATTTTCCTTTTAGTGCTTCTCATGATCAGAAGTGGGAACTGCTGTTTGGGACATGATTGCCTGTCTGACATTTTTTTTCCTGTTCGGATGGTTTCCATTTATGGTTTGTGTGGTTTGTTTTTTTTTTTCTTTTAAGCCAGGATTTCCCTGGGCACTGGACTTTGCTTCAACCAGGCCTTTAGCAGCAGACAGGCAAGAGAGGAGATGGGTCTGCTGAGACAGACATGACACATTTGGGTGGAGAAGCAGAGGGCAAAGGAGGAGGCAGGCTCCTTTTGAGAAATTAAGGCTGAAAGCTGGTACTACAGCTTCCAGAAGAAAATGTCAAACCCTTTGGTAGATTTAGCTCTTTCACGGAGATTGGAGACTTTATCAAACAAACAGAAAAAACAAAACCAAGCAAGGAGCTGCTCAGGATGGGGAGCAGGGAGGGAATTCCAGGCATCTGCCCAGCTGCAGGTCCTGAGGTCCAACATCTGCAGGGCTTGCCAGTGTGCCCACTCCTGGCCTGCCAAGATCACCCTCTGAACACAACCGTGTTGATGCCTTGTCTTTGCAAGAGAGAAAGGCTAAAGCTCAACAGCTTTCCCCTGTTCACATGCACAGAGGTGAACACTGCAGAGAAATGCAAAGCTCCTCAGGTATGTGAGGGAGGGGAGAGAAAAGGGTGAGAAGGGAGAGGGAAGGGTCGTATCCCCTCCCTCCAGAGGAGGCCATGGGTTGTCTCTATGCTCTAGGGTGTGAGTGGCAGAAGTCAGTTCAGGTGTGCACACCCCCATGGTTAAATTCCTCTGTGTCCCTAATGTTGTTATTCACCCAGGATGAGCTTTGTGGCAGCTCCCTGGGGAAGGTGTGTTTGGTGACTGGCTCTTTGGATGGGGTCTTGCAGTGCCAAGGGCTGTCCTTGGGGTCAGATCTTTTTTCCTCTCATGCTGTGCTGTGTCTCCATGGCTGCTCTTGCTGGGAAGGCCATCCCTCCAGGTCTGCATGGTGGGAATACAGATGAAGTTGGCTTTTCCTTCCAAAGAGCACCAGTCCTGGGAAGAGGGGTTCCTGGCTGGTGTTTGTGTAGATGTCTGCATGGCAGTGCAGCAGCTGGCTTCTACCAGAGCCTGTGGGCACTCATTTCAAATGCCTAATTTATCTCCCTGAGGCTTTGCAGTGCCTCTGCTGTGATCTTGGGTAGGTGTGTGATTTCCCCCCCTCGCCAGGTGCTGCTGGATGAGTAGCAAGAGTTGGTGGTGGCATTGTCTGGCTAAGAGAGAGAGAGAAACAACCTCACCTCATTGATTGCAGTTTATTGACATTAGGAAACAGCCTTGTCTGCAAAAGAAGTTGGCAATAATTAAGCAAGTTAATAAATAAGGAATGGATGTGTACAGATGAAACAGTAAATAACTTACTGGCTTCTTGATTGCCCCAGCAAGAATCAAGAGATTCCCTTCTCTCTCCAGACAAGGTGTGAAGTGAGCTTGGTGGTGGGCAGAGTGTAGTAGGGGATTCTTGATGCTCACCTGGGGAAGAGACAGTCCCCAGAAACCTTGGCTTTCCCTCGGGTGCTGGCGTGTGTGTCTGAGCCCTTCCCCGGGGGCGGGGAGGTTGTTTAATGCTTTTAGTGCCTTTTTTTCAACAAATGAGAGATGTGTTTAAAAATAGCAACAGCCCTTCGCGCTTGCCTTTTTTTAGGCATTTTTAAGAAAGAGCTGCGTCCCTTTGTCTGGGTGACAACCTGCTCTTCAAGGTCCTCATTAGCTTCTCTGGGACGGTGGAAGGGCTCCCGGTGCCCCCCCCCCTCCCCTTCACACACTTAGTGACAAGCGAGGGCTTTTCAGAACCAGGTTTTGCTTAATGGGCGCTGGGAAAGGTGTGGTGCATAAGGGAAATACCTCTCTTGGCCGGATAAATCCCTGCATTTGGCAGTCCTCTTTTGTCTGCTTGCTCTTGATGTGCCCTGCTTTGGGGCAGGGGGCTCCAAATGGGGGGGGAAGGTCAGGGTGTGTCTGTGTGTGCCACCCTGCAAGCTCAGGTTTTAGGCATTTGGGGACAGGCGACAGCAAGCATTATAATTTTTAATTGCAATTTCATTTGTTATTCTCTCCCTTTCCCCCACCCCTCTCTCTGTATAATCTGGATCATTGCTCTCTGTAGCTGATTCCGTGGGAGACCAAGCAGAGTGCGTGGGTGCAGAATATAGAAAGCCAGAGCCATAGAATCTGTTATTTGCGTCATTCTAGGAGACGGGGCTGTTTGCCTGACAAATATACAGAATTAATCCTGGTTTTATCAATATCTGTCTTTTGCTACAGTAGCCAAATACAAGTGTAAGGTGGCAGGGGGACTTTGCTGCTGCTGGGGGAGAGCTGGGGGGTGAGAGGGGGAGAGAGGAAGGATGCTAAAATATATCCAGCTACCCCCATGCTGTTTGTCTTTCAAATATTAAAAAAAAAAAATACCACCAAAAAAAAAAAACCCCACCAAACAACCCCCGATTTTTAAAATCCAAAAATCCAAATTGTTTTTTTTTAAAATTGCTAACCACAAGAAGGGGATGGGGGAAAAAATGGGGGGGGGGGAGAGAATGTTCTTGCAAGGTCTGGCTATGCAGATTGCTCTCCCTGCCTGGGTTTTTGCATAGGATATGTGTGTATTTTTGAAGAAATATCTCCCCATCCCCGTGCATATTCTCCAACCCCCCCCCCTTTACATATATGCACATCCCTCAGGATTTTTGTGCCACTGCACAAGACAAAATATGGGGCTTGCTAATTAACTCTTTTCCTCGAATTGAAGTGCCTTCCTGCGAGCACAAAGCTCCAAGCACAGACATCTTTTCTGATGAACTCGAGCCTCTGAAGAGGAGAATCTGAACGTGACGTCAATAGCTGATAACTGACGCAGCCTTGCAAAGGAGTCTCAGCCTGGCTCCTTCCAGCCTGCAAGCCCTAATGATTCTATTTTTTTCCCCAGTCCCCCCTCGTAGTGAATTACTAGAACGCAAAT
Source organism: Phaethornis superciliosus (assembly GCA_023637945.1). Taxonomy (NCBI): domain Eukaryota; kingdom Metazoa; phylum Chordata; class Aves; order Apodiformes; family Trochilidae; genus Phaethornis; species Phaethornis superciliosus. Next base: position 1,583,516 of record JAJQWJ010000006.1, read on the forward strand.
ACACACACACACACTTTTTTTTTTCATATATGTATTTATAGATCCTTTATTCTCCAAACAAAGGATTTTTTTTTGAGGGGGGGAAAGGCACTGGGCGGGGAGGAGAGAATTTAAAAAAAAACCACGAGCGTTCTTTGTGCTGGTTGCAATTCACTGTATGAAACCATCTCTGTCTCCCAGCAAAGCAAGCATCCTTTCCTCAACCCCACGTTTGTGCATGATAGCAAAATGGTGCATGGTGGTGGCTGTGGTTTTTTTCCAAAGCCCACTTTATAAAGACACTGCAAGAAGACAGACATAATGCTTGCAAGGCAACAGGCAGAGAGCCACAGAGACAGACTCAATACAACTGTGGATTAGTGGTTTGTGCAATAGGACAGCATGGAAGGCGGTCAGTTTGGGTTGTTTTTGTGATTGAGGTTTTTTTTTCGGGGGGGGGGGGATGTTCTTTTTTTGTTTGCTTGGGGATTTTTTTTCTTCTTGTTGTTCTTGTGGTGTTTTGTTTTTTTTAATTTTGATTTTTTTTCCCCCCAATTCTCTGCAACGATGCACCTAGAGCAGCTCTGGATGGTGGTGCAGAAAAGAGCTGGGGGTGCATGGTTGGGGGTGCTTGTGTTGTTAGGGGGGCAGACTTAATACACATTTAATGTTTTGGACGTAGCGTTCCAGCGAAATGCCTTTGTGTGTGGATTTTTTTCCCCAGTACCTGCTAAAAATAGCAGCAGGGTTTTGATCGCGTTCCAGAAATAGACAGAGGGTTGCACTTGCATAAAAAGCGAGCGCGGGTGGAAGAAAACCTGGACATAACCGCAGTATTTTTTTCCAACTCCTGTCTGGAAATTAATTGTTGGATTCTCCCCCCCCCCCCCCTCTCCCCCGCCTATCCTCGCCCCCCGCTTCTCCCCCCTCCCTCCCTCCTTCCCTCCCTCCCCTACCCGAGGAGTTCCCGTTTGGGTAAGTAGTGATCTTTCCTGTGCATGATGCAGAGAGTGGCTGCGAGCCTTCTCTTGGTTTTATGCATGCCTGGCTTATTTTTTTTGTTTTTTAATCCCTTTCTACTTTCCCTCTGAAGCCAGAGGGGGGTGGGGGGGGGACGACTCGTCTTCTGAAGGAATTTGGTGCATGCACGGAGCCCAGAGACGGGGAATTCTTGCAGGCAAGGGGAATCACCCTGTCGGTAAATCTCTGAATCAATAGCGAGCTGCAACTCTCTCTCTCTCTCTGTCGGCGCTATTGAGCCCCCTCTCTCCACCCACCCCCCTCTTCCTTTTCACCTCCCGAGGGGTTGGGCTGGGGGGAGCCCTCAGGGCCGGCAGCGGGGCCGGGGTTTTGGGGAGGGGAAGGGAGGGGAAGGGAAGGGAAGAGCCGGGACCGGGCGGTGCCCACGGGGCGGCTCTCGGGAGCTGTCCCGGTCCCGGTGCTGAACCGGCAGCCGGATTCACCGGGGGCTGAGGGGCTGAGCCTCGGGCCCGTCCCCGCTGCCCCCGGGGGCTGAGCCTCGGTCCCGTCCCCGCTGCCCCCGGGGGGGCTCCGGGAGAGCCTTTCCCGAGGGGGCTTCCCCGCTGCCGCCCAGAGAGGCTCCGCCCGCCCTTCCCGCCCCAGCGTTTGAAAGAGCCTCTACCTGATGATGGTGCTCGGCAACATCAGAGGCTATAGGTTGCTTTATTTGGACTCACCCCTTCTCCTCCCACCTCATTTTTTTTCCTCCCCCCCCTTCTTTAAGTGCTCACACCTTCTGTGTGTGCGCGGCCGTCTGTTTTTATTATTATTATTGCCCGTCCTTAGTCATATCCTCACCAGATGAGTTGGTGGAATGACTGAATTAGAGGCGAAGTAGTGGGGAATTGCTGTGGTGTGTAGGGAGTAGGTAGGGTTACCTGGGTGCTGCCAACCCCCCTTCCCCCCGGCATCCCCCTCCCCGCTTCTGGGAGCCGGGGAAGTTCTCGCATGCAGGTCCCCAGGCATTCCGGCTAGCACAGACATTGTCACCAGCTTGCACGTTCCAAAAGACACGGCACTCACACGCACCTCCCCGGTATCCCGCATCTCCCCGCAAGTGCCCTCAGCCGCAGAGCGGGACCTGCAAAGGGGGGAAAAAGCAGAAGGCAGACACTAGCGAAGGAGGCACGTTTAGCTACAGCCTCCTGGTAAAAGCAAGCTTAGAAAATGGTGCACCTACCACACAAAGCCCGGCAACAATTGCGGCTCCTGCAGACAATGGAATGATGCAGCCATGGGTATCAGTACAGCACAGCACCTCGGGCTGGGGGGCACAGCACCTCCTGGCCAAGCCCGCAGGCAAGGGCTCTAATCTAGGCATACAAAAGGCAGAATTTCTCGCAATTAATCAAGCCCCAGCGCCTGAATTCACAGCACGATACTCCACCCACGGCTTGCCCTTAGTGTCTACACCGTCCCTTCCCCGAGCTTGCGTGGTCGTATTTACAAGCGGACCCGGTATCTAGTTTGTTTGTTTGGTTTTTTTAAAGGAAAAAAAAAAAAAAAAAATCCCCTTACAACACGTGTAGCCAATCATCGCAACTCTTAATATAGCTCTATAAAACAGTCATTAGAACCAAGAAATGCCCTCCTCCCTCGCCTTCCCAGCCCTCCCCTCCCAGCTCCTTGCCTCTCTTGGCACAATGCATAAGATTACCCTTAACTGGATCCTATTAAATAATTCAATGGTGGCGGTGTAATTTTGGTTGGAAACTGCACGGATTTCCAAGTCGTGACTGTAAAAGTGAGTAATGTGCTCTGGCTGCGTCATGGCTCCAGTCACAGATGGTTCCAAACTGAGGAGAAATCGTGACTTCGACTTGAGACGTCCCCTCTCCATGAAAAGACCATCCAATCACAGCGGCGTCGGGGGGCAGCCGGACTCCGCGGGGCTCGCTTGCTCCTTGCTCTCCCGTCCGTGTGTGTGTGTGTGTGTGTGTGGCTGTCTGTGTGTGTGTGTGTGGCTGTCTGTGTGTGTGTGTGGCTGTCTGTGTGTGTGTGTGGCTGTCTGTGTGTGTCTCTGTGTGTGTCTGTGTGTCTGCCAGAGCGCGCGTGTGTATAAAATCCTCAACAAGTTGCAGCAAGGAAGGGAGAGGAGGGGTTAATCCCGGGGAATCTTCTACACCTAGTGAGATCGTGACCCTCCCACACAGTACAGTAACTTATATACATACCTGGAGGAAGGGACGCTTTTGCTTTGGGGTTTTTTTTTTTTTTTTTTTTTTTTTTTTTTTTTCTCCTTAACAAAACAAAACCCCCAACAACAAGAAAAACAACAAAACAAACCACCAGCAACCAAACCAACCAAATCAAACCCAAGCCAAAACACTGGTGGTGATGCTCGCACCTCACCCGGGACTCCCCGGAGCGGCCAGGGACGCGCCCCGCCAGGTAAGTCCTGAGGGTTTTCAAACTTCTGCTGCCTGCTCTGCCCCGGCTGCCCTCCCCGTGCTCCCTTCTGCTGCTGCTGCTGCTGCTGCCGGGGTCTCCGGGGGCTTGGGAGCCGTGGTGCCGCCCGACGGTCAGGAGCCTGGGGAGGGGAGGGAGCCGCGGGGCTGCGGGCTGGGATGCTCTGGGAGGGTCTGGCGTATTGGGGGGGGGTCGGGGAGACCCCCTGTACCGCCGCGGTGGGCTCGCAACTTCTGGAGTTTGGGCCGAGGTGCGGTCCCTGAGGGCTCCGTGCCCCAAAAGGTGCGGGGGCTCGGCAGAGGGGCGGGAAGCGAGGTGGAGGTACCGGGAGTGGCTCCTTGGTGCCGGCGGGGCCCTTGGTTGCCCAGAGGCTTGTAGTAGAAGACCTCTTGGAGTTGGGTGGTATGTCCTGGAAACTTTTACCCAAGCGAGTGTCTCCTCCGGGCGGGTGGCTCAGCGCTCAGGACGCTGTTAGGGAGCTAAGGAAAAGAGGGGGGGTCCCGTGTCCCCCGCTGCCCCGGCAAGGTCGCCCCTCGAGGTTGCCCGGCTCTCCGAGCTGCTGTGGAGGCGGTGGGAAGGAGAGGGGAGCGGCGGGTCCCCCGTGTCCCCAGCTGCCTGCCGGGAGGTGGCGGGCTGCTCCGGGAGCCCCCCCGGGGGCAGCAGGCGGGGCGGGTCCGTGTCTGAACGGAGCCTCTTGGGCAGAGGTTTCACCCAGAGGGGCTGAAGGGGGGGGGATATCAGAGGCGAGGAGGGGTCTGGGCTGGCCCTGTCTGCGCTTTCGGACGTGTTCTTGTGGCGGATTTGGTGACTAATTAGATAATTAGACAGGGAGAGGGTTGGGGAAGGGGGGGGGGGGGTGTTTCTTCCTCTATTTTTTTTTTTTTTTTTTCCCCTTTTCCCCCTTCCTTCCATCCTTCTCCCTTCCCTCCCGCTCTCCTCATCCCTTTCGGGAAAAAAAAAAAAAAAAAAAAAAAAAGGAAAAAAAAAAAAAAAAAAACCGAACTAGGCAATGTGAGGCGCCGCCTGATTGGTGGGTGACGATTTTAGCCCGCACCAATGAGCTGCCCGCCTCCTCTCTATTTATTTAGCGCTCAGGGGGGAGAGTTTTCTCTTTACGCAGCGCCCGTGCCCAGCGCCGGAGCCTCCGTGCGGAGCGGGGCCGCGGACACACCGCGCTTCTCCACGCTCCCGCGGCCCCGCTCCGCCGGCCCCGGCCCCGCTGAAGCGGGAAGGGGGGTGCCGGAACCCCCCCCCCCTCCTTTCCACCGGCACCGCGCCCTGGCGGGGTCCCGGGTTTTGGGCTCTGGACTTGGCAGGGATGGGGGGTGGGGACCCGGCGTGGCGGGAGATGGCGGAGCCGATCGCCCGTGGGTCCTGTGGATGTTGTGGTGGTGGCAGCCGGATGGATGGATGGATGGATGGATGTAGGAAGCCGCAGCAGACTTTGTCCTTCGCGAATCTTTTTGCGGTCTGGGCTTGCTGTACATAACTACCTACCCGGGAAGCCCTTACCCCAAAAAGCATTCGCGGAGGGCGCATTCGCCGAAGGAGCAGCAGCTGCGATCGCCGAGCCTTGGACTTATCTAGACTCTCTGGGCTTCTATTATTAATTCCTGGCACCTTTCCCCAGTCCAGCGCCACCCCCCCCCTCACCCCCCCTCCCCATGTGTTTCCCTAGATATCTATATAGTGAGAGCAATAAGCACCCTTTTCCCCCTTCCCTACCCCGCTTGGTCCCCCAGACGTTCAAATATTCACCGTCGCCTGCTAGCCTAACTTTTAATCGACTTTTGCCTAAGGGAGCAGATCACACGTTCATTCGGATGACTGTACGGTGGTTTTTATTTCGTCAATAGAAAAATAAAAATAGCATAAAACTTCCTAAAAGTTTTCCGCCCCTCGCCTTTCCCCCCCTTTCCCTCCTTGCGGGGCGTAGATGTATTTAAAAAACACGGGTGTCCTAGTTGATCGAGATTAATTCATTAAAAAAAAAAAAAAAAAAAAAAAAAATCTCCCGAGCGATTCATTAAACGCTCTGTAATCGGGAGCCCGGGTTTATTTCTAGGTGGGGAGGGTGGGATTTACTGGGATCGCCCCATAAATAATAGGGAGGGAGGAGGAGGGGGAGGCGCACGGCTCCGCCGCGGTTTGGGGGAGACCCCAGTTAGCGGGAGATGCACCAGGGAACCGCTTGCCAAAGGCGCCTCCCTCCCCCCTGCCCACTTCCAACCTGATTTTAAGGAACTTGCAGTCCGGCGATCCCTCCGATCCCTCTTTCCCCAAAAGCTAATGCCCCCGAAAAGGGTAAAACAGGCGGAATCCGGGGGAAAACCCAGCCGAGGCGATGCTTTTGGACGAGGTGATTGCAAGCGAGCAAAGCAGCATCAGCACCAGCTCCCTGGTTCTGAAACTGCCTTCTGCATGCACACAGCACTGAGAGCAGCTCAGGCAGGAGTTGGGAAAGCTGCATTTTCCCTCTCTTTGCAGTAATTACCAGCCCGGATTCTGTGGGCAAGAAATAAACAGCAAAGAGAAACCCTCCCCGCTTGCCGCCCCCCAAAAGGAGCTGCGGTTCCGAGCAGATCTGTCCGTGCAGATCAGCCTCGTGAAAGAGAGAAGATGTGAGCAGCAAGTTGGGAGCAGAGTGGCCGCTTGACGCAACACAGGGGCCTGTGCTCCCCCCGGCTTTAAAATAAAAAGGAGGTAGGGGGGCGATCTGATGTCTCAACTGTGCAAAACTAGAAGGGCTCTCCCCTCTGCTCTCCCAACAGCAGCACGGAGGGAGATCCTGCTGAGAAAGGGCTGATCTTGCATTTCAGGGAAGCCTGCATTGGAGAGTCGGGTGAGGACCACAGTCGAGGCTGAGAGTGAATATTTCTCGAGAGATAAAAGAGATTTTGAAGACCTGCTTGCACTTTAGGAAAGAGTAAAAGGCCGGCTAAGGGATGAGAGAGGGAAGAAGGCGAAGGAAAAGCACCTCGCTGCTCCCCTCCCTCCTTTCCTTCTTGGTCAGGACACGTAGCTTGAGCACTGTCTGGGCTTGAGGAAAACGAAGGTGGAAGGGTCACAGTATCTTTCAAATAGATTCATAATTATTTATCCTCTTTTATTTAGAGAAAAAAAAGGCGTTTGTCCTTCCTGGTCGCCAGCAAACCTCTTTACAGGGGTTTTATTCATGTGAGCATATTTTAAAGGGAGAGACAAGGTACTAGAGGGAACTTGGAAGAAAAAAAAAGAAGTGGTAAGAAGGATCAGCCAAGCTCAGGCTAAAAAAGCATCCTCTCTCCTCCCTGCCTACCGTCGTCCCTCAAGAGGATTGAAACCAGAAGTGATTCTGGGGGGGCAGCTCGGTCGCGAGTGGAAATCCCGAGCCACGGTGGTGCAGCTCCACGTCTCTTTCCCTCGCCAGCCAACTGTTGCTGCCATGCTAGGGCTGCTACTGCTGCTGCTTCTGCTGCTGGTACTGCTTCTGCTGCTGGTACTGCTGCTGCTGGTACTGCTGAGGGCAGGAGTGGGACCCGCACCTCGGGGTTACCCCCAGCCGGGCTCCGCAGCCGCTGCAGCTCCAGGGGGCAACCTCTGCACACCCCTCCCGGGCCCACCCCTCCTTTCCCCTCTTCCTCCCGCTCCCTCCTCAAGGGTTTCTATCCGCAGCAGGAAAAGTTAGACACGTCGGGCGAACCGGGCCGCTGCCTCGCTTGCCCCTGCCCACCCGCTTGCCCCGCTCCGAGGGAGGTCCCGGGCCTCTCCTCCTTCTCCTCTTCCACCTTCTCCTCCTCCTCCTCCTCCTCCTCCCGCCGGGCTCTGGCTGGGGCCTCTCTTGCTTCGAGGTGTTGGGCCGGGCCCGAGCTGCGCCTCGTCCTGCCTGGGTCACTTTGGGGCTTGGGCTCCACTGTGCTGGGGCTTTCTCATGTGTGTGTCCCCACGGGTGACAGGGACCCGCGAGGGGAGGGGTGGGTGTGTGTGTGGGGGTGGGAGGGCAGGGCTCCCCTCCCCTCCAGGCGTCAGGGCAAAGCGGAGCCAGGTGAGTTGGGGCGGAGCGGGTTGCTCAGGGGGTTCGGCCAGCCCTGACCCGGTTAACCCTGCTTCCCCTCTGCCTCTCCCCTCAGGTCTGGCTGCCCCGCCGAGGCTGGAGGCTCCGAGAGAAGCAGCCAGGAGCCCGGGCAGGTGAGAGCAGCGATGCTACGGGCTTTACCTACCCCCCCGGGGCTCCCTCAGGCTGAGGCGGGGGGGTCCCAGCCCTCCCGCAGCCCGGGGAAGGAAGGGGCTGCTCTGGGGAAGGAAGGGGCTGCTCTGGGGAAAGGAAGGGGCTGCTCTGGGGAAAGGAAGGGGCTGCTCTGCTCTGGGGTGCCGTCCCATCCCCGTCCCCTCCCTGCCTGTCGCCCTCCCCGGTGACCCCGGCGGTGGCTGCAGCCAGGCTGGGCCTGGGGCAGTGTCAGCCCCGGGACCCCCAGCCCAGGCACCTCCTGTCACCACCCCCCTGGTCCAGGCAGGGAAGGGAAGGTCAGGGCATGGATAAAAAAGGGGGGAAAAAAAAGAAATCCGCTTTAAGTTCGTGTAAATCGTGTGTATGTGAAGGCCGTCAAGGTTGATTTCCAGTGAAACCTGGCGTCGTATGAAGGGAAAAAAATATTAGTGGGCTTTTAAAAATGATTTTTTATTTATTTGTATTATCTTTCCTTCCTTATTTAGTAGTTAAGGCACTCATCCACTTTGTAGTTAAACTCATTGTCCGGCATTTGCAGCTCCTCTAGGTTTTGTCTTGCAGGTTTCTGGTTTTTAAATTTTTTTTTTTCCTAGTCCGTGATCCTTGAGACAGCTAGTACAGCTTTCTGCCTACCACTGTAATTATGAGGTAGAAAAACGAGGCAAATTAATTAATAGCACATGTTTCAAAAGCACTCCTCCAACCCCCCACCTCCCACCCCCCCCAGTAAAACAATAAAACATATTGTTGTTTTCAGTCATGTTTAGTGGTCAATACCAGACCTGGCAATTTTGAAGAAAGAGGAAATACATTCCAGTTGCAAAATTAAAAGTTTATAGATAAATGAAGGCAGCGAAGTCTCTTTACATTTACTATATTTCCATTTTAAAATTAAATTTATGACTAATAAAATACATAGGAAGGCTTTTTGCATTAAGCCTTTTTTTTTTTTTTTTTTTTTTTTTTGGTCCTTTCATTCTGACATCTAATTTTTCAGAGGCTGTTACCTGCTCACAAATTGCTGCAAACAATTTGCCGTGAAACAGCCAAAAAAAAAAAAATGCTTTCCTTCAGAATGCTGCCATGAGGGGCAGATGTCTCCAGGGGTTAGGGGCTCCGTGCCACCTGGCTTTGGTCAAACACTTTGCAGGGAAGCCATGAAGCTTTACTGGTATCAGCTGGTTGACCACCAAACTAGCCAAACTCTGCTGGTTTAAGCATAAAAAGGAAAAGTATTTCCTCATAGACAGAGATGGAAAGGGCCTCTTAGAGCCTCAAGAACATCCACCTCCTAGACCAGCATTTAATCTCCCCCAAGAGAGGACCTATCAAATATTAAAGCAGTACCACTCTTGAGGATTTTTTAAAGGTCAAGGCATACGTTGGTGGGAGCATGGGGTCAGTGCATGTTAATTTATGTCTGTTACCACACTTGATACAATTATATAAAGGCTAAGGGCCTAGGAATAGAATTGCTGCTTGAGGCCTCTGAGCCTCCTGTATTCCTGTCAGTTAAGGAGAAATACCTCCAACCATCTGTAAAAAATTGCTTTGTGAATAAGAGATTCATGAAATAATGATTAACGCTCTTACCCTCCCCTCCTTCTCCCCTTCCTCCCCCCCTTTTTATTAGTATTTGAATCTTTTGCAGAGCATCTGCACATAAGTCCTCATCCTTTCATATTTGTTACCACAAATACATTTGGCTATAATACCTACATTAGCCATGGTATGCTGCCATCTCATTTCTGTCTGTAGAGAACATTCTTACAAAGGACACACATAAATTAACTTTTATTTTTATTATGATGTTTTCAGGCAAGTTTGGTGGTGGTTATTGTTTGTATAGCTTTCAATAACTATCAGCTCTTGCTGAAATGCTACTAGTATTTAAATATACTTTTTGAGAGGCTTTTTGTAGAAATTAAATACCTTTTGGCTTTTATGCTACTAGATATACACCCCAGGTTTGGTGGGGTCAGGTTAATTTGATTGGTGTGATATCACACACACCCCAACAAAAAAAAAAAAGGGGGGGAGTGAGGGGGGGAAAATTATTTTTCCTCTTTCTTTCCCTGAAATATTTTAGGGGGACTACTTAGGGATGGATAAGCTGGGTTTGGTGACTCACTGGCAGTGTCCACACGAGTCTCTTTTGCCAAAATACTCCCACTGTTACTATCACCTCCTTGGCATGACCACTGGAACTGCTCTGCTCCCCAGGGATGCAGGTAGCAGTTGTTGGAGCATGTGTGGCTGCATTTAGCTAACACAGTGAAACCCCTGATGAGGCATAATTAGCAGCAGAAGTGGTAGGAAAGGTTGGCAGATTTATGGTCCTGCAGACATGATAAGCAGCAGGGTGTAGACTGAGCAAACTTCAGAGGAAAGTACTAGGGCAGCCAAACTTAGTCTGAAATGAGGCTGTGCTGTTTCAGATTAACTTCTGTTTGTTGATATAACCAGTTTCTGTTTGTAAATATAACCAGGAAAGAGATGCATTCCAACCTGCAGCGGTGTCTGTGGATTTTGTTGGGAGCAGAAATTGTACCCTATTGAAATACAGGCAATTTTCTGTCTAGTATTGTTCAGAACAGTGCACGGAGACACGGAGTTGGTTGCACACATATGTGCACACACGTATGGAAAACACGTGGACGTGAGTGTAAAATGGATTTTTTTTTTTTCTAGGAGTTTGCTTTAATTCCGTACAGTCAAGCTTCCTGAATTTTCGAAGGGAGTTTTAAATCTTGTCCCTGTGAAACTTGAAGTTTCCCCAGTTTCACAAGACACGGGTGTCACTTACTTTTAGCATACCTGATGCTCTTGTTTGGGTGGGTTTGGAAGGGAGATAGAAGATGCTTTGTTAATTACTATATTTGCCCGTGGATAAATGCATCAATGCAGCAGCATGACCTGAGTGTTGTTTCTAACACAGCTTTAGCCTCTGTAAAACCTCCCCTGGGGTTGGTGTGATCTCTGCATGGCCGCAGGATGGTCCCCAGCACCGCTCAGGTGCTTCCTGTGACCAATGTCCCCGTGCAGGTAGCCACGGGCTGAGCTCTAAAGGTGGAGACAGTGATGAGGGCTGGCATTCCCACAGCCAGGGTACCCCTGCAGGTCACCAGAATGCAGCATGAGCCTTCTCAGGAGGAAAGGGACCATTCCCTCGAGTGCAGGCAGGGTGGTACCCCTGTGTTTGTGTGATGCTGTGGTGATGGGGGTGTCAAGCATCACCTGGAGGCACCACACTGTTCTCTCCTGAGCAGACAGAGGTGGGACACACGTGGGAAGAGGAGGAAGGTGAATTGAATTTTCTGTTTATTTTACTGGAGAGTTTCCCCATCCCTGACCCTTGTTCTCTGAATTTGGCAAATCCCTCTTTTTTCCTACAGTTCTCCTTGCTGTCCCACTGCAGCAGGTTTGTCTCCCAGAAGGTGGCCAAGCTGTCTTCCAAAGTCACCCCCTTGGCCAGCCAGTGGAGGGACTGAAAGGGTTATTGTCAACTTAACTTCAGAGCTGAAAGGGGCTGCTCCAGTTGGGCATATTTCTTCAAAAGGCCGTGGAGCAGCTGGGAGTTTCTAGGCTGAGAATATGGTAAACAATTTCCTAAAAATAAAATCAGGAAAACGTGTTCCATCATCCCTTCTTTTTGTTGAGCTGTAAGTAAACAGTATGGGACAATGCTATGCTAGACAGCATCAGCTATCACAGGCACCTGACCAAGCAGGTGACATCCAACCCCTGAGAAACCTGAACCTGTTCAGTTTGTGTGCAGACATTTCTGAAAACCAGAATTACAAAAAAAAAACCCCAAACTCTTCCGAGAGTTGTTTTGCAAACGATGAGTTTTCAAAACGAGTTGGGAAAAAAAAAGGAAAGGGGTGGGAAACTGCCATGGAAAAATTGCATCTAGCTTGGAAAGGACAAAGGACATGATTCTTCCATTTTCCCTTCTTGAATTCTCTGCCCTCACATGAATGGTTGTACCAGCTCAGTGTGGGAGGCAGAAAGCACTGCCGGATCAGGGCCTGCCACACTCCTGAGCTTATAGCTTTACTGAAGCAAATAAGGTTATTTTCCAACAGAGGAATCAGGACAAGCACTAAAAAAACCTGTACTGCTCTGTAACTCATCATGTTACAGTCCCAACTGTACAGATGGAAGCCAGTGCCCATGTTGGTGGCCATCCTGGGGACAGAGAAAAGGAGGGAAAGGAGAAAGTGGCCCAGAGAAAGCAGAATTTGATCTGGGGCTGAGTGAATAGCATGTGGTGCCCACTCTGGGGGAAAAAAAAAAAAAAAGTCAGGTTTTCACCCGAGAGGAGTAAAGATGAAAAAGGCTGTTTAATTAGGAGAAGGCTGGGAAGAAGTGGCCAGCAGCCGTGACACTATCAGTTATTTAACCTCGACATACAGAATATGTAGTCAGCAGTATTAATTTAATGTAAGTACCATGAGCTGCAAGCATCCAAAGAAAGACACAAAAGCCAACATGGAAACATCTCAATGCCCTTGCCTTTCTCTGGCTGACTTGCTAAAATTCTGCATGCTTGGCTTAGCTGCCCACATTCTTAGTGGCAAAGTGATGCCAGGGGTCCATCACTTTCTGGTTTCTTTTTAAAATCTCTTTAATTACTTTGTTAGATTTTAGCAAACATTCAGCCTGTGTTTTTATGCTCCTCTTTCATCCCATTAGAAAGGGCCAATGGTTTAATTGAAGAGGAAACCTGTAGGAGTAGCAGCAGAGGTGGGGGGGAAGGAAGGGGAAATGTACTAAAGCTATTTATTTGCTACAAGTTTGTGAAAAACCTGATAACACCTGTTAGAAGTTCCTGGCTGTGCCACTTTGGAAGCAAACAGATTCTTCCTGTTAATCTGCTCTTTGTTGATCCATCTCCAGTGCAGGGATGGGGCAGTGAGGGGTTGCCTGCACGGGCAGAGTTCTCATCCTTTGCTGTAGATGTGCTCATCTGGCTTCTCAGAGAAGCTCCAGCCAATACATCCCACATGTAAGTACAGGCAGAATTCCTGGTTGGAAGAGGAATTCAGTTTCCTCTGAAGGATGAAGAAAGAGAGAAACATCTTAAAGTACATGGAGCGTGGAGAGGTGACGTGACTTGGGAGTGTCATGTTTTGGCAATGTATTTGGTGACTTTCTTTTCCTTTCAAATTTGGATGTAAGAAGCCAAAAAAAAAAAAAAAGAATAAAAAAAAAAGAAAATTAGCAGAGTAATGTGTAGGCTTTTACAAGGATCTGTCCACTCTTGGTTCCTAGACTCAGCCTCATCAGAGCAACTCTTCTCAGTCTTCGTGCTTATCCTCACGTGAACATCTGCTGGGGAAGTGAGATATGGCAGAGGTAGAGGAATGACTGCATGGAGCCCATGGTGTGAACATGGCAAGATAGTTCCTATTCCTCTTCTTTCAATCCCTTCTCCTGTTTTGTGTTGGCTTTTTTAAAATTTAAATTAAAAAAAAAAAATTCTCTTGTGTTCCCCCTGCTTATGTCTCATTGATCCTCCCTCTCCTCTGTCCTGGCTCAGGCATGCCTGCACTCTCCTGCACTGTCTCTCTGTTTTCCTCCCAGATTTTCCCCCATCTCTCTGGACCCCTGTGTCTGGCAAGGACCTCCAGCTGGTTCCCCTGCTCCCCTGGCCTTGGGTGCTGGGATGCACCAGAGGAGCTGTGGTGAACACACGAGTAGGTAACTGGGAGGCAGGGGGCTGAGTCCTTTTAACTGGGAGGGTGGGGAGGGGGGGCACTGTCTTCTGGTCCTGAAAGGATAAAAAATTCATCCTGGAGCAGAGAAAGAAAAGGTCAGGGCCTGGCAAGGTGAAGGTGAGGAACCACTTCTGGCTGATGTGGACTTTGCAGACAGGGTGGTTGGATCAGGAATGGGTGAGGAAGGATTCCCTAGCTGCAGCACCTTGCAGGTGACAGTGCAAGCTGCAGGGCATAAAGGGGAGCCAGAGTGGGAAGGAAGAATCTACCAGACAAAAATAGGATTTGTTAGCATTCATTCCGCCTTTTTATGGAGAGTTCTGTAAATAATTGCTTGTGTTTGGATGGTCACAAGCCCGTGAGTTTTACCATGCAGATGTAGCAAAAGGCCAACCTTACTGAGCCAAGTAAGGCAAACAGGAGCAAGAAAAAAAATAATCCCAATTTATAATACTGAATTGTATGCTGGACCTGTACTAGTCCATATACTGTCAGGTCACCCACACCTTTGTCTCGAGGCATTATTAAGAGGTTGAAATAGTGTGACATAAAAGAACAGGATGCCAAGTCATTAAGCTGAGACATTTGGGATCTCCGGATCTCCTCTCAGCAGGTTTGGTACGTAAGAGAAGCTGAATTGTGATCCTAAAAGTCATCTTGAAGGACCTATGACAATGACTCCTTAAAGCCCCAGGTTTTTCTTTTTTTTTTTTTTTTTTTTTTTTTTAAAAAAAAAGTATGTTTGTGAGAACAAACAGAAAAAAGAATTCTCTTTTTTTGGTAAATTAAAATACTTTATTTTATATTTAATGTAAAAAAACCCAGGTGCAGCTATTTGTGTTTGTAAAATGGATAGAATAGGAAGAGAAACAATTATTTTTGAGGTTTGTTTTCTTATTTTTTTTATAGGCCAAACTGAATGAAATGCAACAATAAATAGCCTATGAAAAGGGAAATCATAATTGCCTTTTTTTTTTTTCCTGGTTGTTTTGCTCCTTTCAAGTAAAATTTCTATCAGGAACCATGATATTTTTTGCATGGTTTCAAATTTAGGCCGTAGTTTTAATTTACAAAATTGTACTAGGTGCATTTTTAGTTCTTTAGTTTTTCTTACATGCCATTTCTGAATATACAAATCCTTGTATCTGCGTGCAGATAAGCTTATGGGTGGATGTGGATGTGCACATGTGAACATATCTATAAATGCATGTACATGCCAATCCATCAGAGAAATAATAAAGGCAAAATGTGATCCTTTTATTGATGTGCCTCTTTGACAAAAAATTATAGATGCTTTACTGGTTCACAGGTTTTACTGTACACTAAAAATATTTGGGTTCATTTAATAAATATTTAGTAACTTTTTGAAGGCCTCTTCAGTATTAATTCTGCTGAAGTACAGGGCAGACTATTTTATTATATCACAGTTTATGGACTTGAGGACATGAAAAAAAAAAATCTTTCTTGGCCTGTGACTGCCTGCATTTCTGCTACTTCCATTCATTTTTTTAACCCCAGTTTTAACCCTGTAGTCAGGGAAATATTTTAGGGCTGTCTATTCACCAGCAGCCTGTTGTGATACAAAGCTTTGTACACTATTTGCAGATCCAGAAGCTGTTCCTTGAGTAAAGGAACCAGATCCTGCTCCAGCCAGGGCTTTCCTATGCCAAGCAGTCTTCCACCAGGACTTAGCCTGACCACTGCTGCTCCGAGAAGCAGATGCTTGCAGGGAAAAGCCTTTTGTCTTCCACTACTGCATCTGAGATTTTTTTTTCCCCCCTTCCTTTTCACAATGGGTAAAAATACCTGAAAGCCAAACCTGTGTAGAATTTTGCTTTACTTTTAACTGCCCAGCCACAGAAGTGGGAGAAAGACCTCACAGCCCTCCCTGAAGGATCCTGTTTGCTGGGAATTTCTCTTTGTTGTTATTTTGAACAGTTTCTATAGGATGTGGTGCTGGTGCTGTCTGACTGGTTCTCCCTCCATTAGCTTAGGGAACCCATTAGCAATAGATATTCTGGCTGTATTAATTCCCTGCCCCATGCAGAAGTATTGCTCAAAGCCTGAGAGGAATATTTGGTTTTCCAAATCCTCACTTCTCAGGTTGTCAAAAGATGAGGGAGGGACATTTTGGATTAGTTTGGCTTTTTTGAGTGAGTTTGTGTTCTTTTTTTGTTTTGCTTTTTTTTGGTTTTTTTGTTTTTTTAATTCTTTTTGTACTTAAACAGTAACAATTAAGCCTGCCAATTTAACACAGACCTTCAAAACTTGGATCCCACAAACCACTGGTACCTTGGTACTTTTAGCTTCCTTGCTTGTTTCTTTCTCTGATTATTCATAGTTAAACCAGGCCTTCCTCACTGGGTTTTAAAAATATATGTATAATGCAGCTGCTAAACCCAGAAGGGAAATCCTGCTGTTTAGTACTCAGTGAATAAAATGTGATCAAATACTTTCATGGCAATAGGTTTGAAAATTCCCAAATGAACATGGGTTCTGAAACCCTTGTAACCTGCTATATTCCCCTTTTTTTTTTTTTTTTTTTTTTTTTTTGCTTAAGATCTTCATTTACTCTCCTGTATGGTTCATGAGCTTACAGAGTCAGTTCTCTTTCTACAAGTGAGGTCACAAGCAAAACTCCTTTAGACTTGTATACCAAAAAGTGCTGCTTCAGAAGTGGTAATTTTTTTATTCTAAGATTGTTATTTTTCCTCTTCTTCTGAGGCATGTTCATCCATTTAATTTATTTTCTTCAGTGGATATATATTTATACACGGTACCAACCTAATGATTTAGCCATTTTATTTGCTGCCCAAATTTAAGCAGGTATTACATGCAAGAAAAGCAGTGTTAGGGTAAAAAAAAAAATCAGGGAAATCTAATGAGATTGAAATGGAAGTAAACATTCTGCATAAAAGAACATTTATTGCCTTTCATCTTTCTGTTTTATTTTTACATTAATTTGAGTGCTCGTGGGCCACAGTCTGCCTGTTGCTTCCCCCCCCCAATCATGTAACACTCATTAAACACTACTGAACTCACTGGTCCCACAGAATCCTGCTTCCCTCATCTTCCCCACACTCTGTTTGGGAAATTATAGCTAACACTGTCCCAGTTAAATAATGGTCATTGCTTTTCACTCCCATTACACTAAACCACTCTCTGGATTCATTCAGGTTAAAGGAATTTTTGGTATAAATTTGAACTAGCAGAGCAGGACTTTGAATGTGGGGGACTGGGTCTATGTGCACTGAAATCTCAGGAGAGGTATAGTGACTGAAAAAAATAAATAGAATCAAATAAATCAGTTCTCAGTTCATTGTTTATCAGGCGTTTGGGTAGGTAAATAGAATGTGAAGTTGTTCATTCAACTGCAGTATGCTTCTCCTATAGAATGAGGTGGTGATGCTGGAGAGGGATTCCACGGATTTATTTTTGTTCCAGCAGTTGCTTTGGAATTGTGTGTGAACCATAGGTGTCTGTAAGGTGTGTACTGCTCCCCAGGTTTAACCAAATCTCATCCAAACCTTCCTGAAACCAAGGGCTGTCTGGAGCTGGAGTTGGATCAGACTTTGCAGTAGAGCCTGGTTTGTTGGAGAGAAACAGCTGTCCTTGTGTCTGTGCACCTGTAGGTGGGTGCATTTTCTCCTTCTGCCTCTTCCTGCACAAAATCCACGCATTTTGTGCACTTCTTCCTCTGACTTTGTGTGCAGGAGGAGACGTGTGCCTGAGGAGGGGTGTGAGAAGGCTGCCTGGCAGTGGTCTCCTCTTTGTAGACAACTATAAATATCTATTTTATAACTAGGGGGAAAGGCATCATCTGTACTTCAATGGTAAAACCAGCAGATTAATTTTTGCTGCCTTTTGCCCACTTATTTTTGTCCCTGAAGGTCAGAATTATTTTGGTGATCACTTCATGTCAGGATTTTTCTTTGGAACCTGCGGTGGCTCTGGCACAGGGACTGAGAGGTCATGGACATGTATGTGAAGTGCGTTAAGACACCAAAGGAGGTTTTTGTTGTTGTTGTACTCTCCATAGGCAGCTGTGAGCCAAGTCCTGCTTACTTTATGGTCCAGATTTTACTACTCTAGTCCACTTAATGACAGAGCTAAAAATACTTGTTGCTTCCATAAGTGGAGTTTTGCACCTGCATGTGTCACAGGCATTACATCACATGGTTGTTCCTTGATTTAAAATACTTTTTTTAAAATTTCTTTTTATTGGCTTGCCTTTCCCTAACACTTAGTTTAGGAGCCTAGCCTCAGACAAGCAAGTTTTGCAATTTTAGACCTTACAGAGAGCCACCAAACTAATAGAGCCCTTCTTTCTGGATCAGCTTGAAGAATAAGTGCGTATGGGTGCTAAGAATTCCCAGATGCTACTTGGTGGTATCCAGAAGAGAGGTGTAGTGGTGGTTTAGGAAAAGATGTCAAGAGGGAAAGCAGTCAACTTGCTCTTTGTCATTTCTAGCAGCCTTGGCCAGAATGGAGCTGCAGTGGCCACCATCCAGGCAGCTGGTGCCCAGGATGTCCAGGCTGGAGCTCATCTGCCTACTGGGAAGGAGTAAGAGGAAGCAATTTGAATGCTAAAAATGTAAGAAAAAAAACCCCGTAAACACCAAAAAGATACCAGAAACACTCAGGGGGCTCTTTTTGAAGTTAGAAGTTCTGGATGCACAATGAATGCAGGCTTGGCTTCTTATTTGAAGGGATATTTGCAATAGTTTTCTTTTATTTGTTGCAAAGTTAGGCAGCATTGTAATGGAGACCTTGAAGATGTTTTGAAATAGTTGCTTAAAAAGCACATTTGCTTAGCAGAAGTAAGCCTTAGTGAAAGTTTGAGTTTGTGTATGCTCATCCAGGGCTCCAATATGTGAGTGAGAGGATGTTTTGTAGGGAAGAAAAAGAGAAGTGTGTTTGTTAGGCATGAGACGGATCCCAGGCCCATGTGTGTAAAGGCTAAACTCAGCTCACTTTCTGTACCTTAATTACCATAGTCTTGCTTCCAGTACTTATCTGAGTGGCTGGAGAGAAGGTAGAATTAAAAATTAACCTTTGCATTATTCCTTTGCACCTTTTGGAAAAAAAAAAAACCAAAATCCAAATTTACAATTAAGCAGATGGCAAACAAAAAAATGAAAACTTTACTCTGTTCTTTTTGCTGTAGCAAGTCAGAGGGCTGTTGATAAAAAGAGCATAATGGCTGCTACAGCTAATAAAACAAAAAACTAATTGCATGTTCAGATAACAGCCAGATCCATACTGCTCTGTGCCATGAATCCAGTCCTATTACATGGAGGCAGGGTCTCGTCCATTGGCTTCATACAGGCAATTCAGATGCATAAAGACAGCATGTTTTGGCTCAGTTAAATGCAAACAAAAGTCTCCTGCACATTTACAATGGAGAAAGCATGCTTAGGATGGACTTTTTACCTGAATGTAACCCAAAGTAGGAAGGAAAAATAAATTCATTGAGGTAGGAGTGGAAACTGAATGTTAAGCAAACTTGAATGAGAAAAAAAAAATTGTCAGAGCAGCTTAGTGCTGTTTTATCACTGTCAACTGTTAATATAAATCTTATTAAATAAATATGAAAATTAAAAATAAATGTTATTCTTCTTTTCATATTTACTCCATAGTAACAGTCAGGTTTTGGTTTTTAAAAAATTTTGACATTAAAAGTACTTTAAAAATGTTGCTGTTGAGAACAAAGGATGAAGTGGGTTGGGTTTTTTCCTCCATTAAAACTACTGATTAACAATTTATTTGCTTTTCCCTTATTCTTGACCATCCTGGTCATTCCTTTTTATTTGCTGTTTTACTTGATGTTTCTGGGTGGCATATGAAGCAGGTTTTCATTTCTGCATGATTCTAATCCTGTTTCTACATATGTTCCTGATATTCTCCTTAGCAATACCTTGTCCTTCTAATGAGAATTTCCCCTCTGTAACTTTACAGCTCTGTTTCAAACATTAAATTCTCCATACTGAAGTTTTCTTATTTGGGGCAGTCACTTTCTTGCAAGGCTGATGCTTCAGGTTTGAGGCTATAAACACTTCTGTATGTGTGAGGAAATCTTAATTCTGTGAGTAGCCTAAGCCAGCAGGCTCCTCAAACAAATACCTCTTTGCAGGTTTGGGACCTGCAGGTATTTGTATGGAGGAAAAGACAGAGAGGGACTACAGATAAGAAGTTTTATTTTTAATTACATATTCTGCTAGGATTATTGAGAAATCTGACAGTATATTCCATGAAACTGGGTTGCTTGGGATACTTAAATGAAACTGCTTCGTTTGGTCCCATAAGGTAAAGTTACCTCAAATCCCTGAGATCTAAATAATGCCTCATAATTGTGGTCATTGAAACCTTTGGCCCTGATTTAGTTAAATTTATAGGTAACACTCTGACATGTAGAAATCTTCACATCCAATGATACCTGGCTGAAAAATTTGGAAAAAGCAGGGATCAGTCTTGAAAAATAGTGGTGGGTCAGAAGAGTTGTTAAAGGTGCTGTTAGATTCACAGCTTTTTGGTTTAGATATTTAAGTTGTTATAATTGTGGGTTGTTGTTTTTTTCTCTAAGAATATTGTTTGGGTTAGTGAGGCTTTTTTTCCCCTTTACCCCATCCCTGCATCCACAAATTTAAAACCAGCAAACAAAAAGCTCCAGGTCTGGTTCTTGCTGCTGCTCCTGCTGAATTGACTGGGATCAGTGTAAGAGGTGAAGGGTATGGTGTAAAAACAGGGGGACAGAGGGGCATAAAAAGAGTATTTCAGAAGCCTGTGCAACGAGAGAAAAGGGATCTGAGGACATAGTCAGTGGTAGGTAAGCGGCCAGAAAAATCAATTTTTTAGAAGTCATATTTGCAGGTGTGTCAAATATATCTACCTGGTTAATGGCAATTACATTTTTAAGCAATGGTGGTTTTATTGTCATGAAAAACAAGGAAAACCGTGAGGGTCAAATTCTGCCCTTAGGAATACTTAGTTTTTGCCTCTCAGCATCAAGAGGGAAGGTTTTAACTTTTCACCTCTGACATCCAGCTCTGAACCAAAGCAAAAATACTATTTCCAGCTGAGAGGATCCCAAATTGATCTGCCAATGTATAGAAATGTGATTTGATCAGGCAGTCAGGGCAGCCTCTTTGGAGTCAAACACGGTGGCTGTTTAACTGTACAGAGCAATGGCAAATGGAAATTTGGGCTTCTGCAGGAAAAGAGAGAATTTGCTCCCATGTAGAACTTCACACCAGAGGACAACTGGCTCTGCTAAAAGGTGTGACAGCACTGCTGGCCATCATTCTCTCTTCAGACTACTTTGTGATGAGTTTGCTGCTGGTAAAACCAGTCCAAATGGCTTGTGCGGTTCAGTGGTTAAAGCAGACCATTCCTCAGCACCACTTCCACATCCTCCTCCTGGCTCCACCAGCTTTTCAGCATAACCCCAAACAAGCATCTGTTTTTCAAATGGTTTGTACCTGGGTCATGTTACAGCAAAATGGAGGCATCAGGAAGCAAAGTTTTGGGTAGAACTGATCCCAGGCAGCTGTGGGGGTTGGGGTACACTCATTTATCCTGCTGTGTTTTATTTCTCTTAGGAGTGGAGCTTGGTGAGCCCATCTGGGTGGCCTGGTTGCTTGTAGTTTCATGTCTGGAATAGTCATTGGCTCCTTCTCTGTAGTTAAAAATTGCTCAGAAGAAGAAAGAAGGCAGCCTGCTGTGTCAGAGGGCTACGTACAGGGCCAGGTAGAAAGGTTTTGGTGGGTCTTCCCACAGTGACCAGAAATTCACTGTCCTTTTTTTTACCTGGTAGACCTGAGCCGTGTCAGCACTTAGGTTTTCTCAGCTGTCTTGAGAGGACCCAGCTAAAATTCCTGTTTCTTGTTCCTTTGTTGAAGAAGGCAGTCATCAAATCCTCAATTCCTACTTATTCTGCAAAAATAATTTATTTATGTGGCTATTGACATATACAACAGTCAAAAGAAATTCTGAATTAAAAGGTCTTTTTGCTGTCAATCAGGATCAGCATCCTGAAGACCAGCAATGGGGGATGTCCCTGTTACCTCTCAGGAGGAAAAATAGGGTGAGGAATGTCTTGGATATTGTAGCACAAGAACTGACAATGCTGATTTCCTGGGAATGTTTCATGCTTTGTTCCAAGTTTTGCTGGGTGGTTCTCCTGCAGCTGGGACATGGATAACTGTGGGGATTCTCTGCTGCCATCCAAGGTGTGTGCTCACAGGGCAGCCTTTCCTGACCACCTGGGACACTTGGAGGTCTCTGTAGTCTTGGTGGCCACCTACTTCCACCAGATTTGCAGGGACCAGCTCTGATGACAAGCTAGCAGTTGATTCAACAGTGACCCAACAGCCTGATGGTCACTTTCTGTCTTGTCTTCTTACACACACGTGTAGGCACACATACACACACAGAGCATGATCACAAGTCTTGTTGCCATAGGAAACCAGGCTAAAAACAAGCAAGGTCAGAAGGCATGAGCTCATTGTTTTTCCTTTGCAGCTCCTTTTTAAAAACTGTTGGCACAGGCTCTTTTTTTTTCTTTTTTTTTTTCTTTTCTTTTCTTTTTTTTTTTCTTTTTTTCTTTTTTTTCATTAGATCAGATGTGTTCTGGGATGATAGGTAATGGAAATCCTCCTTGCTGCATGCTAACCTTTGTTCTGCATGGCATTGTGGTGGCCACCATGGGGTTTGTCTGGTTGCCATCTTTGCCAGGCCTTAGCTCATTCCCTATTCATTCTCTACTTGATTCAGAAGTCATACTTGGTGCTTGGGGTTGCAGTTTTCCTTCCTGGCCCACTGCATCTTGTTGAGAATCTCTCTCAAAAACACTTTGATCTCCCTGCAGAGTTTTGCCCACCTTGAAAAGCAGCAGCAGCACCACAGGAGCAAGGGATATTCTCAAATGGATTTTAGGGAGCTGCACTGGTTGCAGAGAAAACTGAAGCAGGGTCATCAGTGGGTAAATATGAATAAAATTTCAAAGTCTGGTTAGGACTAACTCAACCACTATCATCTTTGCTTTAGCATACACCTGTAGAGCACATTCTGGCTAAAGCTTTGTAACACAGAGGTGCCTGTGCTGTCTCACATTTGTGGGGATGGGCCACATTCAGCTGCTGAGCCAGGTGATGGCCAAATCACCTGGATGACTCCAAATGGATGTGCTGGTGAGAGATGGAGGAGCAGGCTCTGCTCTCAGTTTGGGCAGTGCCATCACCTGGCAAACGCTCCTCTTGTTCACCACAGACCATGTTCTGCATCTTTGAGGGTGCTGGAGGCTGCCAAATTAACCAGGGATACCAGGGACCCCTTACCTGCAGAAACTGGTTGCCTTTCTGGTCTTCTATATACACTAGGTACTTCTACCTTCTTGCAAGGGTGAGGTGGCTGTAAGCAGAGGGATGTGTGAGGCACAGAGCTGCAAAATTCAAAGCACTTGACGTGCAAGCCATGCTTTTGGTAGCTTTTAATGTCTAACCCTTTTTTCTTTGCCTCCCCCCCACTCAGGGAAGCAGCTCAAATGTCTGCTCTTTTGGCCAGCACAGTTGCTTGTGGAGACTTATTTGCCTTTTCAGCATGAGTTGTTGCATTCTCTTACACCTTCTTCTAGCAAATACAAAGTACAGACCTTAAGGAGCAGGAATTCACCTGGGTATGAATGTGTAAACCAGCTTAATTAGTGATAAATCATAGTACATATCATTCTATCTCATGTAAACATTAAATTAAGGTGCCTACAAGTGAGCAGTTATCTGGATGTGTATCTGTCATGTAAGAAAAGATCCAACTTCTTCTTTTCCTTCTAACTGTTTGAAAAATTCAGAAACCCTCAACCTACATGGTTAGGACTGCCTGTTCCCTTGGCCGGGGTAGGTTTGCTCCTTGCTTGTGATTTTCCACCTGTATTTGCTCTTGAAGAAGTTCTGTTCTTGGGTAAAACCAGAGGGATTCCAGATATATTTCCACTTGTCCTGTCTGGATGATCCCCCACTTTGTTGGATGGCAATCATATCTTAACTGGATATATTGTTTTTTTCATGATTCCTTTGCCTTCCAGCTCCCTTCTTGGATTGGTTTGGATTAGTAAATCCCAATGGGTCAGCCACATCCCATGTGTACACCTTCACTCCCTGGGGTTGGCAGTGCTGCAGAGACAGAGAACTTGAAGTCACTCAGCAGCCTCCTTGGGTTTTGGGGGCTTTTTAGGGACAAAAGTTGTGCCCAGCAGCAAGGGTTTCATGGGGAGCAGGAAGTCATGGTGGAAAACTGTAAAGCTTGGATTACTTCTGGCCACCAAGAAAGGGAGGAAAAACCTGTTTCCTGAAACTTTTTCCCCCAGCTTCCCTAGAACCATATTCCTGTCATTACTGGTTGGTGTGTACACTTGGTTTGGGCTGTTCCTGGTGCCCAAGCCATGAAATCTTTGTAGTCTGGGAGCTATTCTGGTTGCTGTATCAGCAGAGAAAAGAATCACTAGAATGAAGTTATTTTCAAGAGCCATCCAGGACATTAAGTTGCCACAGGGTGTGCAAGTGTCTCCCTGCATGTCTCTCAAATCCTGGGCACATCATAGCTTTAAAATCCTTCAAGGAAAGGAATATGGGTCTCAGAGCTGGCACCATATCACTGACTGCACCCAGGCTAGTAAATTAAAGACCTACAGGACTGTTCTCTGGCAGAAAATAGCCAGCATCCAGACCATTAATCTGTCTTAAACTCCCAAGACAGGACAGGCAGGTGCAGAATTCCTCTTGAGAACACCCCACCACTTGTGGTAACCCCCAGGAGCTCTTTGACCCCAGCCTTGCCCATGCCAGGGGCCATCCAGAACCTGGAGAAGAGGTGGCAGTGTCCCCTGGAGCCATTTAGTCCTTCAGAGGAGGTTTAACCAGCAGTCCTGCAGCTGACTGAGCCTTTGACACAGCAACAAGATGGAAGGGTTGATCTTTTTTTTTTTTTTTTCTTTTTTTTTTTTTTTTCTTTTTTTTTTTTTTTCCACAAGGGCTGCAATTCCCTCTCTTTGCCAACCCCTTTGTCTTCTCTCTCAAACCTGAGATTTTAGTCTGATTAATTCTGGAATGGCTTACTATTTTCAGCTGTTTAATAGTTTGCTGTTGTGATTGTGTTTGAATTTCGATCTCCCCAAGGATACAGAAAGGGATTCTATAAATATTATTTGATTTAATTAATAAATGTCAGCTTCTTTTGTAATGCAGTAGGGGAGTGAAGATATGCACTGGGAGAATGACCTGAGAGGCAGAAAGGCATTTCTGTTTTTATTTCTGTGCACCTTCACCATAGTCCCCGTGCCACTGTTGCCAGAAACTCTCATGCCACCACAGAGGACATTATCTGTTTCAAAACCTTTGCTAACACCCCAGGGTATCAAAGGCAGATAATAATTCAGTACCTTCTCAGGTGTATTTTGTAACTCCTAGTTGGCTGCCAGGAGCCACAGAAACCCAGTAGTAGAGATCCTACTGAAAGGATGCACCTGGCCAACACATTTTCCTTCTTTGGGGCATTCAGGTCCTTTCAGTCCCTTGCAGACTCTTTAGCAGGAGCAGTTTGTGGTTGGTTTGTGTCAGTATAATCTTCCAAGGCTCAGCTTTCCCAAATGTCCTCTGTATCCTGGTGTAAGCCCTGGTTGAATCTGGCCAGGTGTTTTGATGCTTCTGCATTTGTCAGACCATTTGTCAGCAGTGATCTAGGATGTGTACTGTTAGCCAGGGAGAAGTGGTTTCCTCCTGCTGATTACTTAACTGAGAAGACTTCAAATTTCTTGGTCATATTATTTTACAACTCTACAGGTAAATATATCAATTAAAAGGAAATATATCAATCCGATTATACTACTTCTTGGGGCAAACTAGGGACAGTACCCTGCCAGATAGACTGATGGCAGTCTGTTAAGGTTACCTTCTGAAACTGCTTTATCCCTTCCTAAGCTACGTTGGATAAGTAAATAAAATATTTTTGTAGTTTTGCTGTTCTGGGGCATTCTCTTAGACCGACTGTTGGGTGAAATACTCTGTGGGTCAGGTGCTGTTTGATGTTGTTAGGTGGGAGCTAAGCTGTTTATTTCCACAAGTTAGCAAAGCAACCTGGCTTTTGGGGGTCAGAAACCATGGCAGAAGCTGTACTGTATTTTTCCTGAGGATCCCCCCCACGAGTGGAGATGTGGGAATCAGTGGGAAGCTGATTTGTGGGGAAGTCAGGAGGTATGGCACTGAGTTTGAAATGGTTTAGGATTTACAAACAAATCCTTGGAGGAGGGGGCATGCGTGGGGGGGGTGGAACCAAAGTCAAATAGACTCCAAATGGCCTTAAGAAATGTCCAGGGCTGTTTCTTCCCCTGTAAGATGTATTTGTGGAGCTTTTGTGGCTGGAAGGAGCCATACAGCTAGAGCATAGGAATGATAAAAGTTCTAAACTAAGAATTTCAGAGTAGTTTTAACAAATATGCCTATTCCTCTGTAGAACCTGGCAATGTCTTCTCTCAGTGGAGGTTAGTACAGGAAGACTGGTGAAAAAAAAAAAAGGGAACTTTTATTTGAATATGACTATTTGTTTTGATGGTAATTGAAGCAATTCTTTCACTTTCCACAAATGTTCATTAGGGTGAAGTTCTGTAGGAAAACTGTCACATGCAGTGATGCATTTCTGTATCCATAGGAGTGCCTGAACTGGAAGTCTGCATGCAGCTCGAAGGGAAGGCTTTGGTGGGCTTTAAATTTACCAGCCCAGGGTAAAAAAAAGAGATGTCAGGTGATTTGTAAATACTCATCTCTGAGTGGTGAATTCCTCAAATACACAAAGCAGTCATTTTTAGTGAACAACTCGTGAGCAATCTCACGAGCAGAAATATGTTGGCAGTTACTCATTCAATAATTTGTGAAAAATATAGCTGCTCATTGACATTTTGAAAAAAAAAAAAATATATATATATAAATCTTATCAATGCATTGTGGGAAATATCGTGCCAGCTAACAACACAAAACATCTGCCTCCACTTCCAAATATTTAACCTCCAGAACTTCTGCTATTCCTTACTAGAAGTGGTCTGTCTAGGTGT
This sequence comes from Phaethornis superciliosus, assembly GCA_023637945.1. Classification (NCBI taxonomy): domain Eukaryota; kingdom Metazoa; phylum Chordata; class Aves; order Apodiformes; family Trochilidae; genus Phaethornis; species Phaethornis superciliosus. The sequence continues at coordinate 1,609,950 of JAJQWJ010000006.1, forward strand.
ACAGACCCCAGCAGTTCCCTGAACAGAAGAAATGTGACACAATTTGAAACAAAACCAAATCTATCTCTACGGGTGGCTTGGTCCCCACCTGAAATTTGCAGCTGGCTTTTTTTGAAAACAAAATTTCAAGTTCTTCCGCTTGGATGTACTGAAAAAATCCATTGTGATTCGACCTTTGGAACAAAATTCACTTCTAAAGGCTGGCAGGCACGTGCTTGAGGGATGCTAGGATGTGCTTGGAAAAGCAGGGATGGGCAGCCAGTGGTTTAAACATCACTAGGGACCACAGAGGTAGATCCAGAGCCTCCTGGATTTATTGTTCATGATCTGTGAGCTGCTGCAGCTTTAACATTTATGAATGCCCATTCCTGCCTCATTCCCTTCTACAGGCCATCAGGAATATCAGTTTTCCCATGCTGTTTCCCTGTGAGATGCTTCAGAGGTTCAGGGAAGGTTGCTTTGCTGTGGCTCCTTTTGCCTTTGATGTCTGCTGAAACTCTCAGCAAGGAAGGGCCCTTTTGAGGGGCTGGTTTTGTGATGTGGACATGGGACATGAATTGGGACTGACAAGTTCATTTCATGCAGGATACATGAATGGTGCTTGCAACTTGTGGCCCCTGTGTGCCTGCACTGGTTTCAGATTGGTGGCTTAGCTGGCATAGCTATTTCCACTTGCTTTTTTCCAAGGTTATTTGTACCATTTCAGCCTCAGAAATGGTTGTCCTCTGAGACAACAAATACCATCATCTGTAGATGGGATCTGTATAGATATAGATATAGATATATAGATATAGATATAACCCTTTGTGTATTTCTTTTTTTTTTTTTTTTTTAATTTATTTGCTGACACAATTGTTAATTTTTTGCAATTTTCTAATTAAAATCCAGTTCCTAAAGCACTTTATTACTAAATTATTTTCATACTTTATATAAAATTTCTTCTGGTTTGCAAGTATGCAACGACTACCCAGTATCCTTCCTTTATAATTTGATGGTACATCAACATTAAAATGACTTTGTGCTGCCTGCCCATCTGTCAAAATATTCCAAAAGCAATTTATGATGTTAACAGATTTTATATTTTTTTTTTTTACATTTTATACACTATGAAGTATGGAGAATTTTGAACCCCTTCAGGGCCAGTTAAATTAAAATAAAGCAAAAAACACATTCCACAATAGGTACCTCACAAGTAATTTGTTTGTCTGTTGCTTGCATCTGTCTTTCCGTGGAAATTATAGTTTAAAGGGGCAAATGATTGAAGTTGTTTCTAGTCTTAGATTTTTGTTTAGAAATAGAATGACCGAAGAGTGGTAGAGATATTTAATTGAACTTCCTGAAATACACAATGCCTTTGTTTAGATTTTTGGATTCCATCTTCCCTCTGAATTATTTGCTATCCAAAACCAAACCAGGGCTTCTCTAGTACACAGTAATTAAAAAAGAGAAAACTAATAAGTACTAAAAAATGAACCTGGTTCATTGGAGGGTGGTGACCTTTACTGCAATGCAGAAAGCAGATGATGACCCAGAAGTCAGAGAGCCTAAAAAGAATGATGAAATTTCTTACAAAACGATGACTGAACTTGCTAAGGAATCTGTGTTTAAGCCTGTCACCATTCAATGTTTTTTTTTAATTTATTTATTTAAGTGCTCAGTGAATTAAGCATTCCCAGCAACTCTGCTAAGGTTGATGTTGCTGGTCTGAAAGCCTCAACCCTTTGTCCCAGCCCATTTTCCCTCCTGGCATGCAGAAGCACACCTAGCCCTGTTGTCCCTCTTCTTCCAGCCCCATTTTTCTTTCAGGCAGTGGGAATTACAGTCCAGGTTTTTGTGAGAGCGGGGAATAGGAATCCCAGGATTTCTTTCTTCAAGGAAGCAACAGCTTTGCACAGGGACTGATTGTGGGGAGGGGGGTTTATGGCAACTCCTTGAGTTCAGCAATGGTTTTGTGTTTTCTTTTATTGTTGCTAATTTGAATTTATTTTAAAAAGGGGAATTAAATTACCCAGACAGGAAGAGGTTGATGCAAATTTCCTAACTGCTAAAATAATAGGATTGAAATTAGGAGCCTGTACATATCTTTGAGAAGCATCAACAATACGTAACTACAATTTAGGGACCTTAGAAAGATTTCAGTTTTAACAGAAATGTGCTTCCTTGACTGGTTTGGTTCACATCTGGTGGTTTTTTGGGTTTGTTTTTTTTGTTTGTTTGTTTAAATGCAATGACCAAGACTGAAAAGCTTTTTGCTTCCTCAGTGATTCAGCAGGATTGTGTTGAGACTTCTTCTCCCCATTTGCTCCAGGTGATCTCCAAGATTCACCAAACTGCTCACTATGAGAATGTTGCTTTATGGTCTGTTACACCATATCCCTTCTTTACAGTTTTACCTGGAAATTTGGTAGGGGAGCTGAAACAGTGTGCAGTGGTTCCCCAGCTCAAGAAGCTTGAAGTCCAGCTCTGAGACTACCACTTTTTAACCAATTAAATGCACATCTCTTCTGTATTTCTCCTGGTGTGCATAGCTAGCAGTGCATATTCAACTGGAAGGATCTCGGTGCTTTCCAGATGACATATGTACAGGGATTCCTTCCACACTGAAATGCCCAGGCTTAAAGAGTGGGCTGCAGCCAAGAAAATAATCAGCTTATAGCAGACTGCAGCATGTGTGGGTACTGCAGCATGTGTGTAAGGGTCAGTCTGGCCAAGGGCATATCAGACACTACATCTCACCACTGCATCCTCCTGGAAAAGACTAATATTTAAAAAGCAATGTTAAAAATAATGATAATTTAAAAAAAAACCAACCCTGCAACATTGTTCATTGACAGTCAATATGATCCATTAAGGTTTTGTTTTCATTTACATAGGGAGATCTATTTTTATATATATACCTACAATGAAATTGTTGATTTATCATCCCTAAAACACGTCTGTTTTCACAACTGTTTTCCTTTAAGCATCAGGTTTTATTAATTGATGGTAAAGGAAACTAGAAGTAACTTGGTTTACACCTTTGAGGGGACAGTATACACCTATATTGAGTAATGATGCTGACTCCCAGCCCAGAGTAGCAGCTTATACACAGACTGGTGTAAACTGGGAGCTAGGCAGTGAAAGGTGTGTGTCTACTTCTTTTCTGACTGCTACACCACTTGCCTGGATCTTGGGACTTATATACTGATGCCAACTTGGAGATCCCCAAAGATTTTAACAAGATTAATTGAGGAATAATCCCATTTAAATGTAAGGAAAAAAAAAAAACAAAAAACCACACACAAAAAAACCCACCAAAAACCAAACTCTAACAAAAACCTAAAGCTTTTTCTCCATTTAACAAGTGAGGAACCATCCAAGAGTTACATGACACAGCTTCAGCAGTAGTACATGGTGAATCTTATCTTAGGAGACCTTCAATTAATGCTCTGTTGTCTTGGGGAGAAAAATCTGGTGACTACTACCTTGACCTTCCTACTAGTCTGAGGAGAAGGGGCCTCATTAACCTTAATCTTCACCATAATTCTTGCTTTCAGGGTGATTTAACTTAGCATCTCCAAGGTGCATCTCCCTTTCTTTCTCTTTTCCTGCCAGGATCCCTCTGTTCCCAAAATGATGACACCAGCTCTCAGTTAATTTTGCTGCTTAGGTCCTGTCTTTTTCTGCAGATTCCTCAGGACAGATTTCTTCCCCAGGTCCTTTCAGAGGAGGTCCACCAGTGAAATGTCATTAAGGACAGGTTGAAAATGCTGATAAACTAAAATGGCCAGGAATATGTGGACCCAAACAGCAACCACTGGCTCTCTTCTGCAGAAAACCCTTGCACTGCCCAAGCATCCCCACTCTATTTCTCCCTTTCCCCTAAGGTATGTCTTGGATTAGTTTAATTTAGAACAGTAGCTTCTCAGTAACATATTTTTTTATATATTTTTGTCTCTCCTGGGATATATGTATGTATGGCACTGGATCAGTAACAACAGGACTCAGCAGCAACATAGTTCCTTTAGCCCAAAGCTGTGAGCACTAACCAAGGGATTAATTATTTCTGCTCCCTCGTGCTTTGATTTTCAAGTCAGATCATTCATGACAGGGCAGCAGGTGGAAAGCCATCCTTCAGAATAAAACTTGCAGAAGTAGCAAAGTGGAGGAAGAAGATCTTTATAATTGTAATCCAAGCAGTTGTTCTTTAATACCTGATATTTTTGCTTCTCTCACCCCACTTGCTACTGAAGCACACAAGCAGTTCATAGAGAGAAAGCAGCATACTTAGGGGGGGGAAAATACCATTTTTTATTCTGAAAAAGAGGGACTTGTCTCTGAAATGTTTGTCAGGGGTGGTATGTACACGATAAAGTACTCCTGTGTCTTTGAAACACAGTGTGCACGCAGTCCCTCTGCCAAAAAAAAAAAGAAAAAAATGGTAAAAGAAGGTGGTGTATGTAGGATGCAGATGCTTACATCATGTGTAAGCCGAGTTGGAACCATGCACACGTTCTCTGAATGTGTCTGTGCAGGTACACTTAGCTTTTTCAGTATATCTATGTGTTTATGTCAAGCAGTGGATGGTGTGGTTTTGTATTTGCTCTTTGGTGTCTGTCTGGGCCCATGCAGTCTGTTGGAAAGGTTCCTCCAGGGCAGTCTGAGGCAGATCTCAGCAATCCCATGCAGAAATACAGGCTGGGAGCAGAAAGGCTTGAGGAGAAGGATTTTTTTGGGAGGTGGTGGTGGAGCAGAAGCTGAAGGTGAGCCCTGAGTGTGCACTTAGAGCTCAGAACCCAAGCGGGTCCTGGGCTGCACCCCCAGCAGCAGAGACAGCGGCCGAGGGAGGGGATTCTCCCCCTCTGCTCTGCTCCTGTCAGAGCCCACCTGGAGTTCTGGGTCCAGTTCTGGAGTGCCCAACCTCAGAAGGACACAGAGCTCCTGGAAGGTGTCCAGAGCAGAGCCCCTGAAATGCTGAGAGGGCTGAGCAGCTCCCTGGGAATCCAGGCTGAGGGATTGGGGTTGTTCAGCCTGGAGAAGAGGAGGCTCCCAGGGGAGCTCAGAGCAACCTTCCAATATCTGAAGGGGCTACAAGAAAGCTGGGGGAGGGCTTTGGACACGGGGGGGGGAGAGGACAAGGGGAAATGGTTTCCAACTGGGAGAGGGGAGATTGAGGTTGGAGCCGAGGGAGGAAGAAATTCTTTGGGGTGAGGGTGGTGGAGTCCCCATCCCTGGAGGCATTTCCAAGGCATTTGGCCCTGGTCCTTAAGGCCATGGGTTAGGAGTTGCCTGTGGTGTTGGTCCAAGGTTGGGCTGGATGAGCTTGGAGGTCTCTTCCAAGCTCCCCATTCTGTGCTGAGCCCCTGTGCCAGGTTTCCCAGGGAAGCTGTGGCTGCCCCATCCCTGGCAGTGTCTCAGGTCAGGTTGGATGGGGCTTGGAGCAACCTGGGCTGGTGGGAGGTGTCCCTGCCCATGCAGGGGCTTGGAACTGGGGGACCTTGGAGCTCCCTGCCAACCCAAACCAGTCCCTGATTCTGTCTAGCCAAGACTCTAGGTAGATGATGTTGATGTGGCTTGGAAAACATCACAGTAGGAAATCTGCTATAGCAATAGGAACAAGCATTTCTGCAGTCATTCTTCATGATGTAATTCTACTTAGTAGCCCATCAATAATGTCCTGAGACAAATGGGCCTTGCTTTATTTTGGAGATTTTATTGATTTGTCCAAATTTCTGCTTCCCGTTTGTGTGCCTAAAATATAACCTCAAAATTAGGGAAGGGCTTTACCCAGCACAGGTGTAGAGTTCTGGAACAGCTTTTTTACAGGAGAGGTGGAAACAGGCAAGCAAATGAGCTATGGATCGTGATTCATTAATGAGAGGAATCATATAGCAAAGTTGTCCAAAATAAGAGGGCTTTACTCATCAACATGTGAGATCCCATGCACTCTGTCCCTCTGGGGAGCTGTGAAGGAGGTAATTATCAATACACTGTGGCAGGACATGTATCACTGGTACATCTTTTTGTTGCTTTTGGGGACAGAAGGACTTTGACCAACTTGGAGTTGTATGGTTCCCAATTAATCTATTTTTGGCTGCAGCAGACATACAGAAACTTTGAACAAAATAGTAGAGGAGATGCCTGTCAATTAAACTATCCAGGAGATGTATTGGTAAGTGACCTTCAGTCACAGCCATACAAAGTCTAAGAAACCTCAATCACTTTACTGGAGTCATTCAAGACTTAAGCTGACAGAAAAGAGGAAGGAAATTTTTCCTAGTTGCATCCCTTTTACCCTGGTTAGAATAACACAGCCTCAACTTTATCTTCTCTTTGGAGTATGAAATACAGATTTGTTTCAGACTGACCAGTATTTTGGTGTTTAGCTCACTTGACATAGGCTCTGTCAAAGAACATTTTTTTCTTCTCAAGCTTCCAAGCTTGGTTTGCAATTTTTCCAATATAGGTGTTAAAATCATAGAATTTTCAGGATTGGAAGGGACTTTTAAGCTTCCCCCAGTTCCAATCCCCCTGCCATGGGCAGGGACACCTCCCCCCAGCTCAGGTTGCTCCAAGCCCCATCCATCCTGTCCTTAAAAACTTCCAGGGATGGGGCTTCCATCACCTCTCTGGGCAACCTGTGCCAGGGTCTCAGCACCCTCATGGGGAAGAACTTCTTCCTAACTTCCAATCTCAGTCTCCCCTCCTCTAGTTTGAATCCATTCCCCCGTATCCTATCACTCCCTGACATCCTAAAAAGTCCCTCCCCAGCTCTCCTGTAGCCCCTTCAGCCCCTGGAAGGCCACAATGAGGTTTCCTCAGAGCCTTCTCCTCTCCAGACTGAACAACCCCAACTCTCTGCTCCAGCCCTCTGAGCATCCTCCTGGCCCTTCTCTGGACACTCTCCAGCCTGTTTTAGAATCACAGAATTCCTCAGGCTGGAAAAGACCTTCAAGATCATCCAGTCCAGCCTCGTCCTGATCCTATTACCCTGTTCCTGATGAGCCACCACTAAACCATGTCCCCAAGCACCACATCCAGGTGATTTTTAAACACACTGAGGGATGGAGACTCAACCACCTCCCTGGGGAGCCTCTTCCAGTGCTTAACAACCCTTCCTGTAAAGAAGTTTCTCCTGGTACCCAACCTAAATCTCCCCTGATCCAACATGAAGCCATTTCCCCTTGTCCTGTCCTCTGTCACCAGTGAGAAGAGACCAACCCCACTCTCACTACAGCCTCCTTTCAGCTAGTGGTAAAGAGTGAGGAGCTCTCCCCTCAGGATCCCTTCCAGTCCACGTCTTTCTTGTAAAAAAGGGCTTCAGAAATCCATAGGGCCACGTTGAAAACATATTTTAATCCTAAAATGCCATTGTTAATATCAAGAGGGACATGTGCTTAAGAGCAACCAGAGTGAAATAGTTCATGTTTAAACAACAGCAAGATGTTGTAAGAACAAATCTGACTAGCTTAAAACTAACTTCTGTGTTCCACTCTAAATGAAGACCAGCTAGAAATGTTGACATCGTTTAAAAAAAAAAAAAAAAAAAGTATCAAAAGGCAATTTTAGCTACTTGGTGGTTACTGCTCTGGGCTGCATAGAGCCTGGAAACTGGAGGAGATGACAGAGTAAGCTGGGCAGTCCTGCTTCCCCAGTTAACCTGACCAAAATACACTGAGAAACAAATCCTACCAGCTGGGAAACACAGGGGAATTTGTAAAGATTGCTCCAAAGGTAAGGAATCTGCTTAAAACATAGAGCTTAATGAAAAATCTTAATGTTGTGTTTGGGGAGGAAAAAAAAAAAAAAAAAGAAAAAGTGTAAAAATACCTGTCCCATCTATTTGAAAAGTGAGGTTCTGGTTTGCCATGGGAAAGGAAAGCATGGGGAGAGAGTTTTGTCAGTGGGGACTGACAGAGAGAGAAGCAAATCCTCCCTGTGTGACTTTATTGAGGAGCTGCCCCCTCCCCACTGCTTCCAGCAGCTGTAAAAGGCTTCTCCTCCCAGTGAAGTCACTAAGTTCTGGGTATGTTCAGAGTGGTTGGCTTTGGCAGAAACCTGCTAGAAAAGGACAGGTTCTGTGACAGGGCTTTTGTAAATAAATGCCTCAATTATGTGTAATTTGAAAGCTAAGCATTTCCTTAAACACTAGTATCAAGATGCAGACGAAACAGTAAATATATAAAAAAAATTGCTAGTGAAACTTTTCAAGTACAACAAAAAAAAAAGGGGGGGGGAATACACAATAATGTACATGTAAATTGTTTTTTTTTTCTTTTTTGAAGGGAATAGTGTGTATAAAGAAAACTACTTGAGCAAAAGACTTCTGAAGGTAGTAATGATAAAAAAAAAAAAAAAAGAGAGACTGAACAAAGTTTTGCATACATCTCTAGTTCATTCTGATCAGGGAAATGCTGATTTTTCTGCAGGATGCTGACAGGCAGCACTCCACAGGGTTGGGCTGGGGCTCTGTGTTGGTGACAGGTTGTCCCTCAACAGAGTGATTTCAGAGGAGCAGGTGGTAACCAGGTTATTGCCTCCATTTCAGCCCCCAGATCTGAAGATCAAGGTACATCTTCCTGCCTCTGATGATGTTTTTTTGCAGATCATTGTGCTGGGGTTGTGTAAGAGGTTGTGATGTTTTACCAGGCAGACTGGAGTCCTCTATCTCCTACAGGTAGTTTGGCAGTGGTAGATTTATAAAAATGGTCCTGAATCCTTCCTGGCATACAGAAGAGAAACTCCTTAACTCATTGTAGCTGCAAGTTTTCACATCATGAACTTTGGCTTTAAAAGTTTCCTAACAAACTGAGTTTGTCAGGAAAGATGGGGAGACCTTTGATCTTAAAATATTTTCCATCACCTCTAGGTTTAACAGATTGCATTTGTCTGGAGGGAACAGGATGCATGGGCTAAAAGTTGGTAGGGTTTTTTTGCAGTCACAGACAGTCCAGAAACCTGCAGCAACAGGTTGACAGGGATGGAGATTTGCTGCCCTCAGTGTATGTCAGGAGATCACACCCCAAGGGGCTTTTTTTTATGGGCAGACCCCAAGAGAAGCAGAAGCCATGCATTGGGCTTTCAGCTGAGGGTCTGGGTTTTTAAAACTAGTTAACTGTCCTATCCTCCAGGGGAAAAAAGTGTAATAAAAAGGATATTTGCTGCTTGAAGCCAAATGTTTAACTTGCCAGAAAGCACTTCTTGCTTCTTTCTTACTCAGCTGGTCCTTTGGGCTCACCACTTGCATGAAAGGCTTTTTTGCAGGTGAGGACAGGAGCACACCAAAGAAAACAACTTTTTTTTCCAGGAAGTGGGAAAGCTATGCCAAAGAGCCCTGCAACTGGCTACAGACCACACTGGGACCATTAGATTCCAGTTAAGTTACAGACCTTTAAAAAAAACAAAAACAAAACCAAAAAAACTGGGATGAAGGTTTTTTGTTAACCCTTTGGATGTGGGGACTTTTAAAAGAGAGAGGGTGGTTTATCCAGGGAAACACTAATACATCCCCGTCTACTGTGAAAGGGCTAATAAAGGGTAACATCAGCTCCATGGGTCATTTTATTTGTGCAGCAAGTATTCTTTTAAGGCAGATAAACCCTTCCCGTACCTTGTAATAGTTAGCTTCTATTTTTATCAAAGCACCTTTCTAGTTGAAATAAATGTCTTTATTCATGATTAGTGGGCTCAGAACTGGAATTTACTTTGTTTGCAATTACAGAAATAGTCAAAATCACCCGAGTAGCACTAGTTCCTATTTATTAGTTATGCTTTTCTTTATTTTTTTTAGAAGTTAAAAACAGGACAACTTCCTAATTACATTTGAAGTAAGTTTCACGTCTTATTTAAATAACTTTGTAACACTTTTAGACTGAAATTAAATGCCTCTGTTTTAATTTAGTGAGGCAGATTTTTTGTTTCAGAGAAGGGTAATTCTGACCAGAAGGGTTCCCAAAGCTTTATTTTTGGCAACAGCTTTCCAGAACCACACGAGGTGGACTCTCCTACCCCTTGAATAGTTTCAAGCTCTGGCTCTGCTGCAGTCGCTCCGGATTTCCTTGGGTCAGCTCCATAACCAGCTTTGTCCCCTCAAACGGAGCCTTCAGGGGCTCTCCAGAACAAAAGCCTTGCTATTAACCCTTCCCTGCCCATCACCTCCTCAGAGCCTTCCTTTGATTCCAGCAGTCCGGCTGGGAGAGCTTTGCTGCTTGCTTGGATTGTTCTTTACTGAACCAGCCTGACTGAACTTTTTTTTTTCTTCTTTTCTTTTTTTCATTCTTTTTTTTTTTTTTTCTTTTCCTTTTTTTTTTTACTTTTTTTTTTCCTTCTTTTTTTTTTTTCTTTTTTTTTTTTTTTCTTTTTTTTGGGGGGGGGTGGTGGCGGTGAGAAAGGAAAGGCTTTTTTCAGCACTTCTACCTCTCCCCTCCCAAATCCACACTTTCTGCATTTGCTGGGAAAATTTCTGTCCAGTTTTCAGGGGAGGAAGGGGGGAAGGAATCCTACACTTGAACAGCACCCAGACCCAGAGCCGTCAAGATCAGAGGTAAAAGAGATGAAAGCCCTGATTTTTTTAATTTTTTTTTTTTTTTTTTTTTTTTTTTTTTAACAACTCCATCCCAGCAAGACCATGCATCGTGCAGGTCTGATCCTGCCTGACCTGCGATGCTTTTCTGATGCCCTCTCTCTTGGCTACCTGCAGGATTTGTGGACTGGAAGTCGACTTCCATCCCTCTTTTCCCCAGTGCCCCGGGTCCTGAGCCCCAGGGCTGAGGGATGCTGAGGGATGTCCTGCTCCATCCTCTCCTTTTTTTTTGGCTCAGAGTCGTTGTGACACGAGCCTAAACTGCCCTGCTTGCTCAAGGACTTTGTAAACTCCTGGTGGGCTGAATTTAAACCACTAAATTGTTTTGTCCTGGTCCCATAGCTGCTATCCCCATCAGAACTGAAGATGCTTTCTGTAGCTGGCTACTGGGAGGCTAAAGCCTCCAGCCTCTAGTGAATATTCATGAATATTCATGAAAAGAAGCTCGAGGAACTGGAAAGGACCATTTCTGTGGCTCAGGATTATTCCCAGGAATGCAGGTTAGCATCATTCTGCCCTGCAGAACCTCTGGTGTAGAACCTCCCCCTCATCAGCCCTGCCTCCCAGACCTAAGTTTTGAAAGCAGTAAATCAAAATCAAAAGTAAAAGTTAAAACTTCACCTGTTTCCATCAAACACCTTCAAGTGTGTCAGGTTAATTAATTTTTTAAAAATAAAATTTAAAAAGGGCTTTTAGCTGTACTTTTATTTGGTTTGGTTTGGGTTTTTTGTGTTGTTTTTTTTTTCCTGACGTTTGGGATCTGCTATACTCAGTTCTTCAGAAATTAAAAGCTCCCAGACAAGCAGCTTGAAGCTTCAACTAAATAAACAAAATGTTGCCAGGTAGTAGAGTTTTTAAAGGAAAGAAATTTGTGATTGGATTTTTACCAGTAATTTGCAAATTTAAGCTGGAAACCAGCTTTTTTTTTTTTTTTTTTTTTTTTTCCATATGAGACCTAGAAGTATCCAGAGCATTCAGAAAAGGTACCTGTATAAGCTTTCAGAGCTGCTTGGATAACATAGTACCACAAACATTATTTTCACATAATTACAAAACCAGTATTTTTGATATTAAGACCAATTTCCTACAGGTCTTTTGACCTCCATAATTAACTCAGGCAAAATACCTACTGCCTTGAAATGTACTGCCTGAAATTACTACTTTTTCTGACAAAAAAAAAAAAAGGGGGGGGGGAGAGATTTTGAGCTTTGTACAATCTTTTTTAATATATTTTCCATATTGTGAAAGATTGACATCCAGAGGCAGGTTCTCTTTAATTATCTAGAACTCAGGCTTGAAAGAAAATAAAAATTAGGATAGCTTAAAATTTAGGGAAAACACTACAGAATTACAAGTATAAGCCAGGTAATTTCAATGAGCAGCTTTTTTTTTTTTTTTAAGTGAATATTTATACTAAATATTATCCAGTTGAAAAATCATCTTTGGGGAAGATATTTTCTTATATTTTATTCTGGGAAGTTAGGCTCGTAATAGCCAAAGTAGCATGCAGCTAAATATAAAACAAAGTAAGCTCAATTATCTAATCTAGATATAAATACAAGTATTCCTGAAATCTATTTAGAGTAAGGGTGGGGTGGTTTGCACCTTAGTATTTAGAGAAAAAAACTGAAGTGGGAATACTGCATGCTTTAACCAAAATATCAGCTAAATACTTTTTTATTTTGCTGGATTTATTTCCTAACAGTAATAAAAAAAAAAACCCTTAAATTACCAAACTTGTCTAAAGAGTAAGCATACCCTAAATATGACCAAATTCACATAGTAAAAGTTAGGAAACAATTGGATTTTAAATTCCTGTGGACTGATCCTGCTCTCCTGAAATCAGTGCTAAAATTCCCTTTGACTCCAAAGGGGGCTGAATTTCATGTCAACCTGTTTTATAAGATTTTTTAACTCTTCAGTATTTTGCTGAAGAACAAAACTTTTCTGTTTCTTTAAAATCAAAGTCACAATAATTTCAGGTGAAAATCTAAGAAAACAGAAGTAGCAAATACTGCAAAAAAAAGCTTTTGGGTGGCTGCTAATATTAACCTACCGGCTGATGATTAGATAAAAATAAATCAGTCTTATTTATCTACCTTTTTTTAGTGGTTTCTAGGACTTAGACATTTTACGTTCTCCATTTAACATATATAGGATCCCAAACAAATAAAGCCCTGCCCTTGCAGAATAAAGGCAGAAATATATTTTGGCAATTAGAACTAGCTCCTGAATCTAAAAGTTAGTTACTTAAAACTGACATTTTAAGTTTAGCATTAGAAAATAAAGCATAGAGATCTTGGCATCAAGGAAGAACTGCTTTTGAGAAAATACAGCAATCTTTTTTTTCAGTCATTAAAAAAAAATAGTTGTGAGTTTAAGTTTGTAGTTCAGTAAAGATTTTATTTAAACAGCAGAGATGTCCTTCATAGAGGGATAATTATTAGTATTTAAGTATAACAACTTAAAAATTGTACAAAGAGAAAATATTTCGATAAGGGGAAACAATGAGCACAAGTTTGGAGTTTATTCTTTGGGTTCCTGTAGTTCACAGTAATTCATATGACTTAAGAATTAACTATTAGAACTATTAGAACCATTATTCATCCCTACTGTATGTATTTCTGTTAAGAAGTTATATTTTTTCTCTTTTTCAAAAATTGCTATTGGCTGTTCTGCAGAGAGGCAAAAAAGAAAAACCAGCAAATTTGATCATAATTCTCAAATACTTCTCTTGGAGCAGATTTTTTACTTTGAAATTACTACTAGGAAATTATTTGAACAGGTTTTTTTCAAGTTAATGTATGTAGTAAGCTTTTTGAAAGTTATAATATTATATCTTACTTATAACTGGCTGCATCTGGAATCCAGCCCTTTTTCAAATTGGGTACTGTACATAATAATTAACAAAACATGTGGCTGTAGATACAGTAACAATTATGAGGAACATTAATTTGCATTGTTGAATCTTAGTGGGAGGTTTGTTTTTTTTCTTAAGGCTTTTAAGGAGTTAGCAATAAAAATACAGGGAGATTTAAAAAAAAAAAAAAAATCTCCGTTTCAAACCTTCCTAAAAAACTCCTAAAATGTTCTAAAACTTTAAATGTGGTTTGATATGGTTTGGCCTGTTATTTATAGGTTATTTATAAATCTTCTTACGGTAAAAGATTTCTATTTATAGATGGTCCATCTCTCATTAAACTGACTGAACAGACAGGGTTACATCAGACTTGTTTGTAAGTTTAACTGAGACTTATTTCACAGAGCAGTGAGCTACATAAATAATCTACAGGAACTTTTATCCAAATAAAAGCATTTGTAAGAATTTCTATATGTCAACAACCCCATAGTGTTCATGTGTCTGGCAGCTGCATTGTCAGTTTCTACTTAATAGTCTTGGAGCTTTTCCTTTTATGGCTTTAAAAATAATAAACATGATATCCTGGTTCTTTTTGAAATGTATAGTAAAGAATAAATGCTGATTTTGTTTTGACATAAAAAGAAATGACTGACAGAAGGAGATATACAGCAATTTTGCACAAGTAACTTCATGCAATTGAAGTTTTGAGTCCTTGAATTAAGGGAAGGAGTTTAAAAGAACAAAAGCAAACAAACAAACACCCCCCCCCCCCCACCTCCATTTGGATAAAAACGTTTTTAAATGTCTGCTGCAAATTTCCTAAGAGGGGAAGACAGCTTCCTTGCTTTGGTAATGGATTCAAATTGAAAGAAATTAATTAAAACTCACGGTGAGAGGTCTACCACAGAATTTGCTTTTCCAAAGGCTGGTCAGCTCCCTAAATTTAATTAAAACTACATTAAAAAAACATTTTTTTTATGTACTAAGTAAACCCAAATGTTTACCTGGGAAAAGAATAAATGCATAAATCTGACGGATGGAGACATGAACACCCTAAAAGTGAATTTTTTTTTTTTTTTTATGAAAAAGAATTATTTCCATAAAACTTTTAAATCAGTGGGCATCTTTTTATGGCCACGTTAGGGCTATAAGCAGCACAGTAAGGTAGATTTTCTGAATTAAATGTGAGGTAGGCACAGATCTGAAGTGGGAGTGAGCTCTGGGTCAGCTCAGTGTAGTGGCAGCACAGAAATAGAAATGTCAGGAACAAAGTCCAACTTCTTTGACTACAGTTCCCCCTGAAATCCTGCCTTAAATTTTAATTTGCTAATTGTCTGTGCTTCGGAGAAATAATGTGCTTTTAAGAGACGTATTAATAAGCTTAAATATGATTATGTTATTAAATATTTCATTAATTAGAAAGTGAGCTCTGTAAGCCGTAGTGTAAGCCCAGTACAGAAAACAGAATTGATGGATTCATAACATGCTTAATTCTTGATTTATTCATGAACAGTTTTAGATGGGACTAGTAAATTCTCCAGAATAAATTCACAAATGCATACCTCTGTTACTTTTTTTTTTTTGGAAATGCTTTGTTCTCCTGTCACACAAACTATTTCTTCTTTTTGCTCTCTAGAAATAATGCCAATGTTGCTCAAACTGTCAAACATATTACCAGGTTGGTTTAAATCCCCCAAATAAGATTTCCAATATTTTTATATTCCACATTTAAATAAGTCAGATGTGGAAAAATGTTCACTGTTACCCATTAATGTAAAGATTCCCAATGATTAAGCTTCAGCTATATATAATTATTATGGTTTATATATATATATTTTTATACATATATATATTATTAAGGTAAACCATTACTAGACAATTTGAGATTAATTTCTTCTGTAGGACTCTAAATAAAAGTTGTAAAACTCCTACTGATGGTAGCAGCAGATTAAGCAAGGCAGATACTGCAGGATTTGGACTGCATTTGGACTCATTTGTGGCTGTAAACTTAAAACCAGAGGAATATTGATAGCAAAGGTTCAAATTTTAAATTTTTTTCCTACTACAGCCATCTAGGTTTCTACTCTATTTACTAAGACTCATACTTGCCACAGTTTCCATCACTAATCTGTTTCAGAAAAAGAAGAACCAATTGCTTGGTCTTTGGTCTCAAACTCCATCCTGTCAGGATGAGAAGTAATTAATGGAGCTTTATTTAACTTTAAGTGTCCCCTTTCCCTTTTTTTCCCTGGTTAATTTGGGAGAGGGGGAAAATAGGACTCAGGTTAGTAGAATTTCCCAACTCACATAAAATCCTATGTTTCTATAATGCAAATTCTTGAGGTAATAAAGACATTCTGCTCCTAGTAGGCATTTTAAAAACTAAAATATACCCTTAATTAAATTTATTTCACTGGAAAAAAAATCCATTTAATTGGCCTCAATGTTTACCTATTAACTTTTAGTTTTAATGGTCATTATACTTATGGTATAGAATCCTGCTTCGACAACCAGGACTCATGCTTGTAAAATTTAAAGCAACCATTCAAACCACCTTCAACTCTGTTCTGCTTTAATAATGCAGCAAATCTGTATTTCAGGACAGAGGGCTATAAAATAGATGGCACAAGGGCATCTAACAGGACCCAAAAGGAGAGCAGTCAGGATGCAAGGATTTTGGAATGGAGATCTGGGACCATTCCAGATCTGTGGTACCTAACTGGATTTACTCAGTCTTCCAGAAAGGTTGAGTCAGGCCTGTATGGGGGGAAAAAACAAAAAAAAAAATCTGGCTACATTCTAGCACATAATACAGTTGGTTTGAACCAGGTTGTATGTGTCAGAATATTTCTGTGTATGGTATTCTAATATTGCTGGGTTGGACTTTGTGATTATTCTGCCTGCTTGCTTAGATGGAACTGAAGCTTTAGAAATGGAGAACTACTTTTTTTTTTTTTTTCCCCAAAAGAAAAACTATTTTAATGTAGAATGGAGTCTGTATAAAATAGATGATATCTCACCTAGCTTTTGGTGACTTTATTCCTTACTCATAGAGATGGCAAATGCCATGAACCTAGAAGGTATTACTGGTATACCTAGAAGGTATATAATGGCTATTTACAACTGGTAAAAAGATGGTGGATACAGACAGATTCCCTTGACATCTGGGGGGGTTCCAGATGTGTCTCATTTTCCAAATTCAATGAAAATTCAGAATTTCGCCCATTCGTGAAGGTCATTCTCTGTAATTCCAGGGTTCACCCATGGCACCCAGATGTGCAACAATACTGCAGCCTGGGTTGGCTTCTTCAGGGATCCACAGGCTCTGGAGGTTCATAGCATCCTAGAATTTGCTGAGCTGGAAGGGACCCATCAGGATCATCAAATCCAATTCCTGTCCCTGTTTTGGGCTCCCCAAAGTTCTGAAGGGAAAAAAAAAGATCTTAGCTTGACAGTGCAAATCCAAAGTGTTCTCCCTGTGTTTAATTTATTTAAGAAGAGTAACAGTGAAGTTTGAATTCACCTGCTTGGACCTTCTCTTTTGTTTGTCTTTATACTCTGCCAGCAACCTGGGTCCCTTTGCAATACACAGTCAGTACCCTTATGGTGAAAGACACAAAACCTGAGCAGAAAGAATTTACCTTTACCTGTCTGAAGTGGCTACTTCATCCTGTTCTGATCAGGAATCTGTCCTTGGGCCCACGACCACTCTTTACAGATAGGTCTGTAATTCATTGACAATGTGGGGATAAATCTCAGCCCCAAATTGTCTTCTTCTGTGGACTTGCCTGATCATTTTAACTATATTTGGGCAGCTGGAGAAGACAGGGTTGCTATGGGCCATGACCAGAAGTCCCCCAGAATTTAAACAAGCAATGGAAACTTTTTTATGGAATGCTCATCCATTATTATTGAGGGGCTGCAAGGTCATGGCAGGAAGAAATGTCCTGGAGAAAGGCTGGCAGGGCCTCGTTTTTCATCAAAATCTGTAGGACCACTGGTGTCATTTTCATAAAGCACTTTGAATTTTTAATTTTTTTTTTTTTAAGTAGGAAAAGATCGAAGTCACACCCAGAATATTCCTGAAACCTTCATTTTCTTTTTAGGGAAATCTATGGGTTTTGTATCATTCCATCTAAGCTGTGTGTGCTATTGGAAAGCCCCTCACTTGTTCACTGCTGACAAGTGTGCTTTGCTCTTTGGGAATGGCTAGAGCTGGTGTCCAGGAAAGGGATGGGTGTTCCAGATGTCCAAATTCACTTGGATACAGCTTGGTCTATAGCCCATGAATATGGATTCTTGAGGACTAGGTGTAATATGCTTTCAGATGGTCCTCCTGAGGGTAAAAATGGATGGATGTTCTGCTCCTCCTGTGTTAATAGGTGGTTTCTAACCTTCATTATGATAAAAAATAAATTCCTAGCCAACTTTTTTTTTTTTTTTTTTTTTTTTAATCAGAGGATGTTATTTATTCTGCTGGCTTGTTAAGAGAGCAGGAGAAATAAGGGGTATTTTATTTTTTTTGCAGGCAGTTTAATTTAATGTGGTAGGTTGAATATAAGTTGTTTACCCAGGTGCTCTGGATTGGGAACCAAAACACAGAAAGAAAATGTAGAAATAAGTAAAATATATTCTTGTCATATTGGCTGTGAGAGAAATGTTACATCATCTTCCCCAGGCTACGTGTGGGGAAGGACCAGGGTAATGCACAACATTGGTCTAAGAACCAAAAAAAAATGGAAGGCTTGTTTTGCAAGAAGTTTGTTTTTATAGCTGAAGCCCATCAAAAGGCAGAGGGAAACAGAGCAAGCTCATCAGCTGTCTCCTTGCAAGGCAAAGGACATGACAGGCTCCAAGGACAGGATACATTTTTGAGGCAGTCGGAGTTCCAGACGTACCAAACACTTTTTCCAGCTAAGGCAAGTGGTGTGTAGCTCCTTCCCATTCTTCCACTTGTAACTCCTTCAGGAGGACTAAGGCTTGTGGACTTGGGGGGCATGCCCAGCTTTTTAATTGTAGAATATTGAATACATGGTAAAAAGGTTGGCAATAAATGAAGCATCATTCATTGATGAAGTCTGAGAAAGTTTCTATCAGTCAGCCTACCACTAGGAAAAGTTTTGTGTTTCTTTTTTAATCTTGATATTGTTTTAATTCTTTTCTTGTGGTTGTTTTGTTTTTTCTTTTTTTGTTTTTTTTTTTTTTGTTGTTGTTGTTGTTTTTTTGGTTGGTCGATTGGTTTGGTTTTGGTTGGTTTGTTTTTTGGTTTGGTTTTTTTTTTGTACTTTTAGGTGTCAAGTTCTTGGGACCTGTGGTGGGGTTCCTTTTCCCATTTACAAGCAGCAAATGTCCTTCCTTCCTTTGTCATCTTACTATTTGCAATATCATCTTTCCATTAGTGCAGTGTTTATCAAACTTTCTGAATCTGTGACCTCCTTTTGATTAATTTCTCTCCCTGTTACCGCATTGAATTCTTCTCTTTTTCAATGCTAGGGACCAAGGCTTTCTGATTCCTGTCTGGAAACTCTCCCTTTTCCAGGGGGGAAGTCACCAGCCTAGTGGCTTCCCTGGATACTTGCAGGAACTTCTCAGTCCCCTGCTCTCCAAAACTAAGCTCCTGCTGACAAACCTTGGGGTTTTCACATTTTGGAATATTGTTATAGCCTTTTGCAACCCACAGTCTGAGAAACATTCCTTTGGCAGAGGTGAAGTTCTGGTCTAGCAGTTCATTCCCTAGCAGCAGTTTTAGAAAGTGGGAAAAGCCAGGTTTGTTGAACCTGGGTGCAGCCAAGTTCTCTTGGTGGTGGCAAAGAACCTAAATAATTCCATGGCAGTGCAGGGCCCATATCATCAGCTGAGTTGCAGCCATCTGTCTCTCCTCTTCCTCTTCAAACAGAATTATTTTTGGTAATGGGCAATGCAGTGGGCAGTAGGAGAAGGGTTTGATGTTGGCATCTTTGCTTTAAATTGAAGGAAAGAATGAAAATATCTTCCCCCCTTCCCCCTCTTCCATGTTCTCTGCATATTTAGCTCTCTTGCTCAGCTCGTTCTCAGTTAGAAACTGGAAATCTGGGGAGCTGCATTAGATTGGTGGTTTAAAATGGGGGCCAGATGCCATATGTAATCCACGTGCTGTAATATTCATTGGATCTTTGCCAGTCCCCTTGTGCCAAGGGTCAGCTGCTGGTGGCTCCGAGGCACGAGCAGGGATCCACAAGGATCCAGAAGGATGCCCATGCCCAGCACCCAGCCTGCTACTGCTGGGGAGGAATGCCCCATGGAGCTGGGATCAGGGCACTGCTGAAGAGCTCAGGAAAAAATGGAGACAGCTAAAGTCTGGTGTGTTTGGGACTGAAGGGGAGGGTAAAAGTGAAAAGGCAGTGCCCCTCAGCTGTGCTCACTACACCTTTCACAGACACTGTTTGAGCTGTTTAACCCATCTCCCATGGGTTAAACCCATGCTCCTGGGTTTAACCTACCTGTCATGATTACCTACCTGTTAGTCTCTGATACAATTATTATTAATAATGGGACTGATGCATAGCTCCAGGGGTTGTGCCTGATGCCTTTCCAAACAAAATACATTAGTGAGTGTTTGTTAATAGTTGCTCCACACCTTATTTCCAGATGGGAAAAGGAGAGAGGAGCAAGCTGCCCCTGGGATAACCTCATATCCTGCAGCAGGACCTGTCAGGAGAGGGCTGCAGACCATGAAGAACCCCGAGGAGAGCCAGGAGAGCCCTAAAAACTACTGGTCTGGCTAGGCAAGGCACCTCACAAGGAGTTCTTTGGAATTAGTGTAACATTAGGTACCTTTGGAAGGACACTTTCCCTCTTCCCACTGTCTTTCCCATGCTAACTGCCTTCTGCCCCTCTGCCACATCCATAATATTTCAAAGGTTTTGTTGATCATATTTGCTGTGAGGCCCTAATATCCTTGATATTGAAAGACAAAAGATAAATAGCAATCACGCAGCTCAAATTATCCAGTCAGTTTAAGTAGCACACAAAAAATTACAGTAAATATTTATATAAAAGGCAGTTAAAGTACAGGGCAAAATGCTCCAGAAGGAAATAATTTCTATGAATGCACCAAGAGCAGCATTGAAGCTGAGGAACACATCCTTTAGGGGAACCATTTTGAAACAGCCCATTGTGTTTCCCTGTAATTATTTCTCCTGGTGGTAATGATCCACCAGTATTAACTGATGGATATTTGCTGCTTTGAAAAGTGTCTGCTTAAGTTAAGCTTTATCATATATCAAAGAAATTGATGCAATTCAGAGTCTTTGCCCTAAAAGCTAACACAAGGAAGGTGGTGGTAGCAAAGTCTTTCTCCCAGGACACTTTCTCACTGAGGGAGATGCAGCTCTGGGTGAAACCCTGATGCAAGAGCTGTGTGGGAGCAAACTCCCCCCCAGACACTGCGCCAGCAGCTCCTGTAGAAATTAGGAAACTGGGTGCAAATGAGTCTTATTCACTGCAGTTAGGAAAAAGTGAATTTTGGCACCCAAGAGGAACGTGGCTACACTGGGACTCGGGGGTAATGTATTGTGAGTCTGTGAACGTCAGTGTCCTGATCCTGCTTCCCAGGAGTTTCCTGTGGCCCAGGTGATGGTAGTGGTCTTTCTTTTTTTCTTTTCACTGGTGCAGTTGACCGAGGTGTTTATAATCCTACAGAACTCAGGCATGGTGTTTTTATGGTTGAAATAAAGTGTGTGTGGAAGTCTCATGTTACGTTGGCCTTCAGAACACCAGCCTTTTGGAGAATGGAGGGGAAGGTGGAGAGAAATCCTTTGAGAGAGCATTTACTCCTTTCCTATACAGTAGCATCCAGGAAGGGAGAAAAGGGGAAAGTGTGCTAAGTAGTGCTGAGGAAGCTGCTCATGTCTGGGTCCATCACCTGTTAATGGAAATCATATATATAGTACCACAGGCTACTTGGATGGAAAAGTGTGTGTGAAGTGGATGGGCAACAGGAGAACAGTGCAAGTCCTCGTTTTTATTCATGTTTCATATGGTGAAATAAAAAAGGGAGGGTAAATAAAACTGAGAACTATTTGGAGTTGTATATGTAAGCTTTTGAGATTCAACTTTTGGAATGTAAACAGGACAGGAATTTCCGTGAGCAGCTACGGAGGTTCTGTGTCTGCTTGCGGGCCACAGAGTTTCTAGGAAATAAGTTGAAAAAGTGAGGGTTGCAAGGCTCCTATAAACCCTTTGAGACTTTCCATTAAGTCTCCATGTCCCAGAAACCCTTCTGTCTGCAAAGACAGGAACTGCAGTGCTTTGGGAGCTGGAGAAAAATTGCATTGTATGTCCATGTGTCTGGCTACACGTACATGTGTGTTCCCAGCTTGTGGTACTCCCTGCCAAGGAGAGGGGCAAATAATAAGAGAAGGGAAGGTGCAGGTTTGGAAAATAGAACTGGAAGCCTTTTTTTTTTTTTTTTTTTTTTTTTTTTTTCTTTGTGCTTTTGGTGATTCTACTTTCTGAAAGCATTGTGGTTTATCCTGAAAAAAACCCAATAAACCCCAAACAAAACGCAACAAGGGTTACACAAGTATGTGCACAGACGGGGGGGGTTCTGTATGGAAGGGAATGGTTCATCCAGGTTGTGCTGGACAAGGAGGAGAAACAGTTCCTCACAACTGGGAGCAGGAAGATAGAAATCAAAGTGGCTAGGTGCCCTCTCATTTCTTAGGGCTTGTGTCAAGAAAGGTATTCATCACTAATTTAAAAGCAGGCAGCAAGGCAGATGGCAGGGGCAGTTTTTTCCCTTGAGTTTGCATAGGAAGATAATTGAGGGTGAAGGTCGTATGCTATAAGAAATATATTGGCCTGCATGTGGCATTCTTTTGTTGCAAATTACAGACCCAGAGGCCTGATCCTGCTGGTGGTGAGGTTAATGGCACATTTCCTATTGATTTCAGGGAAAGAAGGAGCAGACCATAACCTGAGACAGGCAAAAGCTGCCTTTTTTAGAAGGATGCTGCCCTTTACATATAGACCCCCAAATTATTTTTTCTTAGTGTCCTGGCAAAGAGACGGACATGAATTGTTCATATAATATGGGTAATGAGGATTGCTTAAAATTGTAAATGTCTTATTCAACATTGCTGGACCAAAAATATAAAAGATTTTGCCAAAGCATGAAAGTGAAACTGACTCAGAACAAAAGTGAAACCAACAGGTGACTTTCACTCTCCAGGCTGAGTGAGATGCAGAAAAGTAAATCCTAAAAAGGTGATTTTGAATGGTAAATTTCAATTTAAATTTTTTTTTTTGTTACTTTTATTAGTGTAGCAAAGTCTTGATAGTGATCTAAATAAAGATTTCCCCTAAGATAGGTGTTTTTTCATGACGGTATCTCTTTAAAAAGTCAGAATCAGTTAGAAATGTCTGGTTTTTTTCTTTATAATATTAAGGGGCATCTCTGCATGTTACCTCCTTTTCCTTTTTCATGGTTTGCATCACAGTCTTGTGAGTCATTTACACTTAGCATGCTGACAGGAGCATGTACTGGAGCAGGACAGGACTCTCCTTGCTTTGCAAAAGTCTGGGTGACTGTAATCAGGGAGGTCCTAGAGAAGGGGAAAAAAAAGTGTCTTAAAAAATATATATGAAAATTACAGTAGGATGTGTTTAACCTGTAAAACAGTGAAAAATGAAAGAGTGTAACAAATAGGAGAGAGGGACACTCAGTTCTTTCTGCCCCATCTAATAGGACCAGCAGGAGACAAAGGGACAGAAAAGAGAGCAAAGACCAAACAAAACAAGAGCAAAGGGTAAAAAAAAAAACATGGGGGTGCCATTCAGGAAAACAGACAATGGAGGAAAGAAATAGTTTAGCTAAGTTAACTTTGTGCAAAATGCTTCCTTGCTTCACATCTGGCAATGTCTTAAGGAATTGGGTGGCAAAACAGATGAGTGGCAAGAGTCAGCTGGGATCTGAACACGATGAGGAGGGGAAAATATGTGGAAGGAGAAGGGGAAAAGATGGAAGAAAAGATTTCAACACAGGCAGAATTTTAATTTTTTTTTTAAAGGCAGTTTTGCCATAAATACTACACTCCCCAGTCCTGAGGTTTTCTGATCATAACTTGTATTGATAATGCTTATGAAATGACAAACTGAAACAAGGGGTTTTTTTGAAATGTATTAAACCATGGATTTGCCCTCATTATCTTAACATTTTTTTCCTCTCACGTTTGCTTGAATGAGTGTAGGGGAAAAAAAGTGCATAAAAATGGTGTAGAGACAGTGATTTTTAGCTTGTTTCTTCCTCACAGGTGAAGGGAGGAGGCAGAAGTCTCAAAACTAGAGGCCTGTGTGAATTCTGCAGCATCACAAATAAGTACACAATAACACAGATCACAGAAAAATGGGTAAAACAAATACCATATTTATCTAAGAAGGTATTCAGCTTTTAAAACAGAGCAGGGAAAAGCTGGCATGGAAAGGATCTCAGGACTCTGTCGCTAATGTAAATGGCTTCTTTTTAAAAAAAAAAAAAATTCATTAAATGTAAAATAAATTATATTTTTCTTTTTTGCTATAAAATCAAGCTGTTTGCAGGTGAAATATTGCTAATGAGAGGGAGTATGCAGCAGTATTAATGTCTCTAAGAACTGAAAACTGGGTCTGGAGGTCCTGGTACTTTGATTGGCCCTGTATGGAGCTAATTTTTGACATCTATACCTGACTGATCAAAAACAATTTTGAGGGCTCAATTTAGAATTCAATAGGAGTTTTAAAACTGTTTTTCAGACCAAGAGATACAAAGCCTTGTGAGGGCCGGGCAATTTGGATGTGCAGAAATGGGTTTAAGCATATAATAATTGTGATTTTGATTTTTTTTTTTCCTCTCCTGTTACAGAGAGCACGGGACAGTCCCTGTTGGGGACAGAAGGACAGGTGCCCAAGGGAGGAGAGCATCACTTCTCAGGTAATGTGCTGTCACTGCCAGCCTTCAACATCTAGAGAAAATAACTTTTCTGTTCAGATTAAATAATACTTGACCTTTCTGGCCTTTTTGGTTTGGGGGTTCGCTGGCATTTGAGACGACCCCAAATATTTTATTTTGAGAGAAGTGAGGAGGCAAAGTGTTGAGAGGGAGGGAAGTGAATGCCAAGTCCTTCTGAGGTTGGTTTGGTTGCAGGGCAGCATTGCTGATGGTGCTGGGCTGGATTGTCCCCTTAAAAGAGGGAAATGTTACAGGGAGAGAGAGGTTTTTGTGAGCTGTGGTGCATGTTTCATTTCACCTCCTATGAGAACAGCAAACTGGAAGTGGGAGCTGTAATTTATGGTTGGTCAAAGACAGGGATAGAAAATTAGTTCTGTCTAATTGTACGTGGCTTTCTCGTATCGATAAATATATTTGATATGGTAGCAATTAAAAATAGTCTCTTTTGATTAAGTTGAAGGAACAATACTTCTTTTTTAAGCGTGCTGGTTAATTAAGCAAGAGTCAGTAAATGGCAAAAAGCTACAGATAGGAAGCTGCTATTCCTTGAGGTCAAATTAGCCAATAAGTAAAATTTTCTGATCAGGCAAGAGACTGCATTTCTGAGGAGATATTTTATATTTTGTGTAAGCTTATTATACACTGAAGGAGAGAGGAGCTGTGTTAAAGTGTTGGACTTGCTGTATTGGGGTACATCACTCATCCTTTCTGTTTTGAATTGTTGATCCAACTCTGATAATTCAGACAAGAGAGAAATGTAAATTCCATGTACCGAATGGGATGGTTGTAGTATTTAAAAAAGAGAGATTAAAAATAGCTAGAAGGCTCTAAAATCAGTAATGTTGTTCTGTAGTCTTTTAAAAGGCAAAAATCCAATAACAACATTTTCTCTGGCAAAACGTATACAATATCTAAAAAACAATGTAAACCACTGTCAGTAGAGCTTTGAAATAAACAATATGTGAAGATAGGTAATTAGGATTTTGCAGTATTTATCTTTCCCTGGTCTCCCTCCTTTTTGGCAAGGAAAATTTAAATTTTAGTTTTCAAATATAAAAGGAATAACAAATAAAATTGCAGGGAAACTTTGTTCTCGATATTTGCTGAAATTTGATTTCTTATAAGTATATTATTTCTTAAATGTAAGTGCTGTGAAATAGCTCAGATCTGAAAAGTTTGTGGGGAGGAAATGTTTCAGCATCTTTTTTTCCTACCTGAGGAATCCATTTTAGAAGTCCATTTTCCCTGTTTGCAAAATACATTTTTATTACATCGATGTATTTGGGTTAAGACTTACTTAAAATTACTTAATTAGGTTATACTGAAATTCTAAGTGATTTAAAAAGAAGGATTATGGTAATATGACAAAACATAACACTATTTTCATTGAAATCCTTAAATAAAGCTCTTTTAACATGCCAATTTTAAAAATCTATAAATTTAGGGTGTTAAAATAGTGCAAAATATAAAAAGGCCGAACTCATCATGGAATGTATAATGCTGTCCCAGTGAGCAGGGATTTTGTAGGTACGTCTGGAACATGGGAGGAAGTAATTTACAGCTGCAGTTTGTTTTCCAGCCTTTCTTTTGTGGTCTTGTCCATTCTAAGACTTTGTTTTATATATGTAAGATATTTATAAAATGTTTGTGGTTGATTTGTAAAGAGAAAATGTAGGGAAAGGGGTAAGAGTGTCGGTGCGCTGAGCTAGCCTGCAATTGATTGTGTTTTCCTGGGAAATTCTGAAATATATGCTCAAGTAAAAATTGCCATAGCGAGGAATAAATTCTAAATAATTGTATTTGTGCTGTTGGGAATAACGTGGCTGTGATTTGTCTTTAAAAAACCCCTGGAAGTTGTCTGAAAAACAGTACAACATTGAAAAGGTTTCTCAATAGTGTTTTCTCTGGATAAAGCTGTTGGCTTGTAGGGGACAAGGTCCTAAAAAATGAACTGGGCAAAAAGAGCTATATATGTGCTGTTCTTATCAATAAGTTTGGTTTGTTTGTTTTTAAAAAAAAAAAAAAAAGGAGAACGTCTATGTGTTTCTTTCCTCTGTTCTGTTTATGGTCTGAAATAAACACTAAATTCGCAGTGATTTATTTTTTAAAGGGAGGTATCTCTGCATGAAATATTTGGCAGGAGATTTGTTTGACTTCAGCGTTTTTAATTTGGGGGAAATAGCAGAATGTTTCTGGATATTTGCATTTGTTTCAGAGGCTGGAGGAGAAGCCAGGTTTCTGTGTAGTCTGTCAGGCAGACACGTCTGAGCATCTCACAGTTTGCAGCAGTACAAATTAGAGCCACTTGACTCGGATTTGCTCTGCCAGCCTTTCATTAAATATAATGCAAATAAAATAGATGTGCAGGGGGTGCCTGGCAGCAAAGCTGAGCAGGGGGGCTGGGGGAGACCCAGGGGCTTTTACTCTGAGGTGCTGCTGCTACCATCAGCTCCCTGCTCCTCTCCTTCACTTTTAAAATGGAATCTGACTCCCTGGGTGATTTGATTTTATTTTTATTTTTGCCCTTCAGTTTGCAGCGGGTGAGTTGTTTGCACATTATTTGCTCCCTGTTTTAAGTGAGGAGCTGCCAAAGTGCTGTGTGTGTGTTAGTGGTACCTACACTGAGCACCTGGGGGACAGGGGATGGGGAGGAGGGCAGAGCACGACAGAAATTCCATTTTTTTTACATCGTTTTCACTGCAGGAGAACCCAGCATCTCCCGGGAACTTTGCCCTGAAGTTTTCTGGGGGGTTGTAAGGCTGTTTTTTTTTTTTTAGTTAATTTATTACAGTTTGGGTTTTGAAACAAACAAACAAAATAGTAATAATTAAAAATAAATAAAAAAAAAATAATAATAAAAAAAAAATCGACGAGTTGGAAGCAAGTCTTTGACCCGGTTTTCTGAACCCCCAGTAACAAAGAGCAGGAGTCGGAACCAGAAACCAGACGGCGGGACTACAGAAACCTTGCCCCAGCATCACCGGGCCGGGACCGGGCCGGGCCAGGCCGTTCGGAACAAGCCCTGGGCCGGGCCGGACCGGTCCCGGGAGCCTCGTCCTCCTTCGTCGGGCCGCGGAGAAGCCCGGCAGGAAGGCTGGGGAGCAGGACGGAGCGGGACCGGCGGGCAGGGGGTACCGGTGGTACCGGCGGCGGTACCGGGAAGCTCCGGTACCACAGAGGGTTAAAAGGCGGTGCCGGGCAGGACGGGAATTGTAGGCAGGGCGGAATTCCGGGAGCTGCCGGAAACACCGCCCGACCGCTACCGAACCGGGCCCGACGGACCTCGGGTCCATCCGCCGCTCCCATCAGAGGTCAGTGCCGGGATCGGGACCCCGAGGGTTCCGACGGGACCGAACCTGCCGGGGATGGGGTCCAAAGCCGCTCCGGGGAAAGCGGGGAAAGCGGGTTGGGCCGGCCCGGTCCGGTCCGCGGGTTCTTGGGAAGCCTGTTCCCTCCCGAGCTGCGGTTCTGGTGGGTTTATGCGGTTCGGCTGCCCCCGGGGGCCCGGTCGGGGTTCGGACTCCCCCGTCCCTGCCCTCGGTTCCTCCCGACCCGGTTCTGCGGGACCCCGGCCCAGGAGGGTCTGCGGGGTGCTGGTTCCGCTTCTGGGAAGCTCTGGACCGAACCGGAGAGACACGGAGCTATGCATTCCTGGGGAGCTTTGGACCGAACCGGGGAGCCATGGAGCTGCCGTTCCGGAGAGCTCTGGACCGAACCGGGGAGCCATGGAGCTGCCATTCTGGGGAGCTCTGGACCGAACCGGGGAGCCATGGAGCTGCCATTCTGGGGAGCTCTGGACCGAACCGGGGAGC
The DNA here is from genome assembly GCA_023637945.1 of Phaethornis superciliosus. Taxonomy (NCBI): domain Eukaryota; kingdom Metazoa; phylum Chordata; class Aves; order Apodiformes; family Trochilidae; genus Phaethornis; species Phaethornis superciliosus. The sequence continues at coordinate 1,638,149 of JAJQWJ010000006.1, forward strand.
CATGGAGCTGCCATTCTGGGGTGGCTTTTTAAAATTTATATTTATTGGTTGGTTGGTAGATTTTTATTTTTTTTTTTTAATTTTTAATTTATTTATTTATTTTTAATTTTTTTTTTTACTTTTTCCGTGAAAGGGGAGAACTGAAATGCAGGAAGGTGCTGAAGTGTCTTTCAGTTCTGGAGTGACAAACCCAGGAAACAAACCAGGACTTGGTGGTCTACCTAGCAGCGAGTTATTTTCCTTGAGGACAAAGCAGGGAGGGAAGAAAAAGGAAGCAAAAATCTTTTATCGTGTTTACTTCATGCTAATAGCGGGTCCAAAGTGTAAAATCATCTTTTTAATCATAGAATTTTCAGGATTGGAAGGGATCTTTAAGCTCATCCAGTTCCAATCCCCCTGCATGGGCAGGGACACCTCCTACCAGCTCAGGATGCTCCAAGCCCCATCCAACCTGGCCTTAAAAACTTCCAGGGATGGGGCAGCCACAGCTTCCCTGGGAAACCTGTGCCAGTTATCTTGGTTTTGTTAAACACACTTGGGGTACATGCCAGCTGAGCATCAACACCACCCCCTGGAAAAGCCTCAAACGCTTTCCAAGTTGTCATGAAGGAAGTTTCCCCCCAGGAATTGCTGTGTTGTGTCCTCATTTCCCACGTTAGGAAACTGAAGAGCATTTAGCTCATGAGGATGATCCAGACTTTCCATCTCTTGCCCTTGCATCCCAGAATCCCAACCATCAGCATGGGGATTGGACTTGGTGATCTCCAGAGCTCCCTTCCAACTCCCAGGATTCTGATGTTTGAAATAAATTTTTTTTGAGTTGGAGGGACCTTATTTTGTATATGAAAGGAATGACAAATAACAGTGTGGGAAATGAGTGAGTTTTAAATTAATTTGGTAAATTTTGTTCAGGTTTGTTTGGGATTTTTTTCCTCATCCTTTTTTGAAGGCAAATCTTGGAAGATAAGTGGTGTCATGCATCAACAGTTGCCTGAACTTGGGGCTGAGCAGGCTTAAACTTCTAGAAATGGAAGAGGAAGGATTCTTGTTTAATAATTTCTTTTTTTTTTTTCCTAGTAGTAATCCTCTTGAAATGCAGAAGAAAATATAACTTATCTGTTAACTAATAAATGAAGGTGTACAAAGGCAGTAATACTGCTGTTGAGACCAAAAAAGGGAAATAAACCAGATTGGGTTTGTTTTTTATTGCACGTGTCACAGTTCAGTTCTGAGAGAAGGTATGTGAGGAGCCCTATGAAGATTTTTGGGTTTTTGTCAGAAAGCACATCAGATTTTACCAGTCATCATCACCTGAAATACAGTCCTCATAGTATATATGATGATTGTGGTTCTTAGAAGAATGATAGCAAAGTAAAGTGGATTTTTAGGGCAGGTATTATGGTGGTGGAGGAAAAAGTGATGGTTTGCTTGTGTTTTCAACTTATCAGTGTATGTCCCACTCTGTTTCTTTCTGGAAAGAACCATTGTTTTTCCAGATTTTTAATAGGAAAATAATTTTTCTGTATCTTTTTTTTCTTACTTCAGTGGCAGTTGAGGTGCTTTAGCACAGTAAATACAATAGAGGCCCTTTAAAAAAATCTGCTTTCTAACTTTAGATGCAAAATAAGGAGTGGAAACTACCTGTAAAGGGGGACAAATGGTTGAGGGGACCCAGAGGAAAGACAAGATTTGTAATACAGTTAATCTAGTCAGGTATCCATGGAATACTTAGCTGTGGAACAGTTTTTGAAGAGCAAAATGAAAAAGACAGAGAAAACTGAAAGGTGGGATGAAAGGTTTTAGCAAAACCAGAATATTTTGTGCTAACTCATTACTTTATGTTAGGATTTTCTTCACAGGGGAAATACTCTGGGGCTGATATGTTTTATTGTCAGGGAAGTATTTGGTACTGTGTGGTGGGAGGAAATTATGTAGAATGGAGAAAATTTGGGAGAATGTATCTTGGAAAGGAGGCTGTGAACTGGATTTTTCAAGACTATATTGGAAGCTACTTAATTTTTTTCCTAGTGACTAACACTAGTGAAAAAGTGGAAGAGTGATGAGAGAATGATGGAACTGCTGGTGTAGAGGAGGATTGGAAGGTGAGACCTTATCTGGAGGAGCCTCACTTTTCACCCACATCCTGATAAGTGGATTTCAACAGAGGGATGGAACAGATGCAGAAAAGGACCACATGGATGCTAAGAGGCATAGAGAGGCTGTTGATGGAAAGATGTAAAAGTGACAATTCCACAGGCTCTATATAGAGGAGGAAAATAATTAGGTGAGCTCCAGATTAGAATAAAGCAGTAAAACAAAGGTGTAAAAAGGGATAATGAGCACAGTTTGCTGGAAATTACAGGAAGAGTTCTAGCTGTCAAACCACCAATCTTGTGGAGCAGTTTCAAATAAGAAAGAAGTGGAAATTTCTTTTTAAATTAGGTTTGATAAATCCAGAAATGAACATTGGGTTCTGCCTAGTCATGGGTCTGGAATCCTGCTATCTCCTCCCTCAATTCTGCTGGCTTGTGTATCAGTAAAATGGATTCTGTGGACATTCACAGTGGGCCCAGCCTGAAAGCACTGCAGGTTTTTTTCACTTTAGTTGACTTTTCCATTAATCCAGATCTTTTCTTTGGGCCCCTTATTAGAAGCAGAGTGGTTTGGTCATATTTGCTGTCAGTTGCTTATGGAGTGATGTTCTCTTCCTCTCTGACTTTCACCCTGGGAGCAGACAAACTGGTTGAAGATGCACACACAGAGTGCTGCCTGGCTCCTTGTCCCTGGATCAGCTACTTTAAAAAATGGAAGAATTTTTAGGCAAGCATGTAAATGAAAACCTTTAAGTCATTGAAGTAGTGCATTCCGAAATTTATGTATCATCGGCTCCCTTGGGATGTTACCCAAGACCTTGTATCTTTTTTTTTTTTTTTTTTTTTTTTTTTCCCCTGCCTTTTTGGCTCTGTAGTTTTTACACACAGCACTTAGTGCTGCACAGTGGAACCTTAAAATTCAAGAACATAGCTTTTCAGAAAGGCTGCTGTACTCTAGGCAGACATTTTAGGTTTTTTACTTGGCATTTTTGCTGTTTGGGAAGTCCCCACAAAGCTGTCGTTGCTCAGCCATCCCTTTTCATTTCATTTTTCAGTCCACAGCTGTCACAAGTCTTTCCAAGAGAAGGAATTTTTCGAGGAGTTAATTCCCACTGAGTGCTCAATAGAAAATAAATGGATGGAATCAATCTAATCATCAATGTCTGTGTCAAGTGCTTCCAGTGGCACTTCCACTTGTTGCTGAAGCAGAGGAGTGAATGGATTATAAGGATTAAACTTCCCTCACCCCCTAGAGGTGAACAAGTCATGGAAATGGAAGGCTCATTTGGTGGGAGACACGATGAGAGACTTGGAAGAGAAAAATAGAAATACATATTATCTCTAGATGGTTTCTTGCACACTTTTTCTGTAATAGATAGGATGTGGGATGTGAGCTACAGACAGAATTTTGAAGCCTACAGGGCAGAAGTGTGACTGTGAGGTGATTCTATGAATATGGAATGATGCTTGGCTGTTATTTAACCTGGATTCCTGAAAAAATATTTTTCTCCTAGGTCTGATTCTTTAAAGAAAATTATTCCTGTGAACGGCAGATTCTTACTCTTGTTGTTTCCTTGAAATTTCTGAATAGGAAGGAAGTGATAGACTTTCCCACTGAAATGGTGGGAACACAGTGTGAGGATTGCAGCAAAGGAACATTTTCTGACCTGATTTGCCCGTGTCATCCTACAAGGCTTTTTGCTGCAAAAAGAGGCACTTCCACCGGTGTCACCAGTTTTTTGTTCCCTTCTGACTGGGGGAACAAAAGTATGGGAATGGGAAGCATTCATAGGTGGATAAGGTGGATAATTGCGTTCACATGATTCAACAACAAAAGCAAACCAGGTAGTATTTTAATATGAAACAAAAATAAGGAGTTAGTGCTGTTATTACAAGTAGGTAATGCCAGAGTTTGTTTTGGTAGTAGTAGCCTGGGAAAGGAGTGGTTGACTGGAGCCTGCAGCAGCATTTTTTGAGTTGTTTTGGGTTTTTGGGGTTGTTTTTTTGTTTTGTTTTGTTTGTTTGGTTTGGTGGGGTTTTTGTGTGTTTTGTTTGAGTAATTGTTGTTGTTTGCTTTTAATTACTATTTGTAGGAATGTTTTGGAGCCAGGTCATCAGTGCTGTAAATCTTCAGCTTTTCATTGATGTTTGCAGATGGATAGTGGTTTACACCCCTTGAATAGATGGCCTTCTGAGTGAGGATTATATATTGTGGTGTCTTTGATCTTACATAATTTAATACCTCTTATTCCCAGAAAGGAAAACAGCCAAAGAGGTAGTGATAAGATCCAAAATAAGCTCCTCCCATAGGAAAAAAAAAAAAAGCTCAGTATCTCTAAAATGGATGTACAATTGATACAGAACTGTTGGGTGTTTTATAGCAGCAGCTATAGGAAGAGAAATTGAAAGAGGAGGAATAGGGATTTTGACATTCCCCTGGACTCTGCCCAACTTGTGAAAATCCAGGGATGGAAGGGAGTGCCATCCTTTGGAGCTACTTGATTTGTTTTCTGTGGTGCATTCATATACACAGAAACTTCTCTCAAAAATTGATCAGGACACAATCATGTAAAAGTGATTGAAATCCTGATTGAACTTTTTTCAGAATAGTGGTGCTCATTTCTGTCTCAAGAGTTTTTCTGGCAAATAGTTCCTAACCAGTTGCAAGAAATAGGTGCTACTGTTCTTATTGCCATGTTGGGGTAGATGACAGCTTGGTTTGAATTACAAAAGGAAGGTGAGTTCTGCTTTCCTGACACTGAGAACATAGAACCATTAAGTTGGGGAAGCCAGACCTTGCCTGCTTTCCTTGTTGTGGTGGGGAAAGGTGGACAATGCTGGGAATGACTGAATTTTGAAAGTTTTGCAAGTGCCAGCTTTAATGGTTAACACAGAAGCATAACTGAGTGCTAAAGTTAGGACACTTGAGATGGTTTTGTTTTCAGCTTCTGTCCCTGATAAGGTCCTATAGGAACTCTTTGCCCTCAGGTTTGTTCAAGTGGAATCTAGGAGTGACACATTGTGCTTAACTGGCATTCTTCAGAGCCTTATTTCTGTTTGTGAAATGCTGAGAGTGGCCAAGACAAGGTCTTTTAGAAGTATCAGGTTATGGCAGGGGTACCAGAACTGTCTGGCAAGTGAAACTTTTAAGGAGCCACTGGAGAAAGATGGATTTTATTTATGATGGCAAAGTTAGTCCATTGGGACGTGGAAGAGGTGAAGTAGTTGTGTGAGAGGAAATGTTGCATGGTGGTGAGGCATTTGGCCCTGGTCCTTAAGGCCATGGGTTAGGAGTTGCCTGTGGTGTTGGTCCAAGGTTGGGCTGGATGAGGTCTCTTCCAACCTAAATATTCTGTGGTGATTCCTGCCCATGGATCTGAACCAACTTGTGCTCCGTGGATACTGCCAGGGAGAACAGCTGGAGGAGGGCAGAGGGCTGGAACCACAACCTGACATTCCCTAAACTCCCCAAACAGGGGCAGGGAGAGGGGGCTGGAATGCCAGTGGGTGTCACGAGTACAGGGGATGAGCAGGAGGGGACAAAGGTTCAGGATCCAGTGTATCCCATCACCTGGGCCTGAAAGTGAATGCATCAGCAAGGTGACACCGAGTGCTGGCACTTGTGTGAGGGACACAGGTCCCTGAACTTTGGACATTTGATGTGGACAAGGATCTGTAGCACTTAGCCACAGTTACGAAAGCAGGTGGCAGAGACACCAAGGATTAAACAGGGAGAACAGGGTTTTTCTTTCTGCAGCTGATAACTTTCCAGCTCAAACCCAAGCCATCTCAGTGGGCTGGAGGACTGAAGAAGGTTAATCTTCAGTTGTCACAGCCCATATTATGTCTCTCCATGGCACACATGCTGCACTTGGATTTGACTATCAGATTTTTTTTTTAATAATGCCTTGACTTCCAGTGTTACTTTTTTAGTTTACTAACTTTAAAGTTACACTAACTTTACCGTTACATTTAAATAAAAACATCCCCTGTTACATTTAAATACATTTTAAACAAAACCATTTACATTTAAATAAAAACATTTTAAGTAAAAATACTGAGTAGGGCAAAAGGATTGCCCTACTCAATCCTTTCCTTGGTTTGCATAATGAGAGGATCTGGAGCTCCCTATTGCAATCCCTTCTGAGAACTTTAGAAGGGGAATAGCAACAATAAGAAGAATTTTGTGATCTTTACAGGAGACTCGCCTGTTAATCCACAGTAAAAGTGAAAAAATCCCCATATAAAGTCACAGAAATTTGAAGAGCAGTGTGTTTCTCCATGGCATGTTAAACTTTGCAATCTGTAGACTCAACTAGTTGGTACTCCAGCTTGCTTTAGGTTTTATTTCACATCCATTGTTAAATTTGCCTGGAGTGATTTGTTGTTGAGAAATTTGGGACTTCAGTCCCTGAAGCAGAAGGACAGGTTGGTGATGCCCAAGGTTTATTTAAGAGACAAGGAGTGGTATAGGTGTTACACAGTGTGGTAACCTAAGATGTCTGGATGATAGTTTCAAAGCTAAGACTTGTGTTTGGAAGCTGACTTGTGTTTGCAGGTCCCTGTCCTGGAGTAAGAATTGTGCAATTGCAGGATGAAATGCACAAATCAAGTTTTGTGCTTTTTAAAAAATTATTATTATTATTATGCCACTCAGTGGCAGTGTCTCAGGTCAGGTTGGATGGGGTTGGAGCAACCTGGGCTGGTGGGAGGTGTCCCTGCCCATGCAGGGGCTTGGAACTGGGGGAGCTGGGAGCTCCCTGCCAACCCAAACTAGTCCATGACTCTATGAAAAACTGGTTTGTAAAGGGTTAAAATTAGTACAAGAAAATTGAGTTAAAATTGAGTACAAGAAAACAATTTACTGAGACAAATTACTACACCTCAGTGTCAGGAGAAAGTGGCACGTGACAGACAAGTCCCCTTCCTCCTCTCAGGGTGGCTGCAGAGTAGCTGGCACTGCTCTCTGGGCCAGCTGGGGTGAGAAGTGGTTGCCACATGGCTCCCTGTCTGTACAGGGAGTCAGTAACTTGGCTTCTCTGAGGACTTGTGGTAAGAGATGTCTTCCTGGGGTACCAGGAGAGCAGGACAGGAGGGAGGATGTTCATGTGAGACAGGAACTCACTGAGGTGCACGATTGCTCCTGAATTCCTTCTGGCAGCAAAGTCACTGTAAAACTTAGGAAGAAATATGCATGTTTTATTATTGGAGGCTTTTTTATCCCCTAATCACTGTACTTTATTTCTCCTCTCTGCTATATTTTTGCTTTCTTCGTGTCTCCTTTTGACGTATCCCTCTCGGTAGTTCTGCATCCTTAAATCTTCACTGTTTCTTTTTTAAGTCATGCATGTTTTTACTCCTTTAGCATTCCTAAACACTTTCTCTTTTGTCTCTTGTGATACATACAGCTTGGCCACCTGCCATGCAATGGAGCCACAGAACTGAGTTGTGGGTTGACTTAGGCTTGCATCACCATCCCCAGCCAGCTTGCATCTCCACTCATCTGGAACTGACTGCATGCCTGAACTGATAGAAAAAAAAGCTGATACTGATAAAAGAAGCTGTGGAAACATAGATCCCTGGGGCCTGGGCAAGGTATCCTCGTGTACATGTGTGTGCATGTTGATGTGTGAGGACATTCAGAATGCCTGTGCCATCAGCTCAGCTGACTGGGTGCTCCTTTGGGCTTTGCAGCAGCTTCTGGGAGATGGGAAGAGATTTTGGGAGGTGTGAACAGACCTGCTAAGCTTGTGGAAAGACTGGGATTAACCCTGAAAAGGTGAATATGCCTGTTGCCTCTGAATGTGTGATGACCAGAAGCAAGAAGTCCAAACTCCCTCATTTGACCTTTGTGTAATTCTTTCCCTTCCAGTGAGTCCCTTTCCCTGCCTGTGACTCATCTGCTAAATGCAGCCTGAGCCTCTCAGAGGACTGCCTTTTCCTCTGAACACAGCAGGATAAAAAATAGCAATGCTGTTGAATAACCAGTATTATTTTATAACCAAAAAAAAACTTGAGAACTGCCTCGCTGTCTCTCTGCTTCTCTGCCAAGGGATTTATTGGTTCCCTGGGAGAAGAGCAGAGCAGGTTCTGCCCTGACCCTCAACAAGAATGTTGTTGAGACAAGAGGTCTCAGGAGCAGCAGTGCTGCAGTACACTGGGCAGCAGACATTATAATAAAAGGTAGGCAGCTTCTGTCAAGGCCAACAAATCTTTCCTGTCACCTGCAAACTCCCTTCTCTATTTCTGACCCACCTGTAACTGGCAGTGTCCCTGTAGTAACTGCAGTGTGCCTGATGTGGACATCTAGTAGGAAGCTGCCTCCTCCTCCAGCAGGTTGCCCAGCACTGATCTCCTTTTTTCTAGCCTCTACTATGCTGTCCAGCTGCCCAGTCCCCTTTTTTCTCCACACTTGGTGATCCTGGAGAAGCCACTGTTACTGCCATCCCTCCCTCAAGCTCTTGTTTTGTCTTTGACTTCTAGCACATCTGCTAGAGCCAAACTGGTTCCTTTTCTCTTCTCAGATGGTTTTACCATATCCTCTCTCTTTATTGCCTGGTCTTCTGGAAGACAGAAGAATGAGACTCCGCAGTGCCTCATTTTCCTGCCACCTGTTTGAGAACTGCTTCGACAGCCAATAGAAGAAAATACTGTGATGTGGCCACAGCAAGCACATCCTCTTTGTGACGATTTACACTTGCACTCTGATCCCAACCAGGAGTGATGCTCAAACCTCCCTCTGCTACCTTTCTGCTATTCTCTTACTCTATCAAGTTTTTTTTTTCCCAACACACAAGTGTCCATGTAAAAAGACCAAGATTCTCCATGGAGTTTGCAGTAGCTTTATAAATTAAGAAAAGGCTGGTGCAGAACAAAAGGAAAATTGCATTATCCCAGCAACTTTGCACTGCCTTGTAAACAAAGTCCTCTCTCTGCAGGTGTTTTATGGGACACACACTCAGTGAGGCCCTGGAGAATTTTTCTGGTGTGAAGACTGCAGGAGCTGCCCCCAGCAAATCATCCTGTTCTAAAAATGGTGAGCGGCAAGCAATGGGTGGGCTCTTTGGGGGGGAAAAAGAAAAAGCAGGAAGGACACTGATCCTCAGTGGTGTCTGTCACCATTTACAGCTGAGTGACTGACAAGGAGAACGAAATCACCTGGAGCAGGGATGCCTCCTATTGCAGAGCAGAAGAAATCAGTGAGATGCTCCTCCCCAGAGATCAAATACAGATCTAATAAAGATAGAGATTAATTTCTATGATAAAGATTATGTATGATAAAGATTGATTTCTAAAAACCAACTGTAAACCTATAGGTCAGATGGTAAGACAGTGACTTGACAGATTTTGCATTGCCAAGTGTATGATAATTTCATGCCTTCAATCTGCATCACTGCAGGCAGTGTTACTGTGGAATCAAGTCTGAATGTCACTGTGAATTCAGTTGTTTTCCACAAGTGGATTATGAACAGAAACCTTTTATTTCTCTTAATTATATATCTTTGAATGAAAAACTATTGTGTGTGTTTATATATTTATATATACTTAATGACTGTATATCTTTGAATAAAAATCTATTGTGTGTATATATATATATTTAATAACAAGAAATGTGACATTTATTTTTACTAAATTAATAAAAAATAAACTTACCAGAGCATTTTTTTGTTTGGTTTTGTTTTGTTTCTGTGGTCTAAACGAAAGTTCATGAAATACCTCCTGTATCTTGGGACACACAGCTCATTGCATCAGGTAGCTGATGCCATACAAGTGTCTGGTTTCTAAATCACAACCCTGCATCCTCATGGCACCATAAGCTTGGTGGGGACCTCCAGGTACAACCCTCTCAACTTAGCTGCTGCATTCAGTGTAGCACCCAAACATAAGATCTTTCTGAAAAATGTGATTCCTGCACTGAGGAGCTCCAGCCTCCAGGCAGGCCAAGGTTAGGGAATGTGAAATGGGACAGGAAGAGAGAAATTGGAAGGGGCTTGTAAATCCAGAGTGAGCAGTCTGCAGGAGGAGTGGGGTCTGTCAGGGGAGGCTGGAGCTTTGGAGCTTTGACAAGTGACCTCCTGAAGGCTGAGCCCCCCAGAGCCTGCCTCCAGCATCCAGGGAAAAAAGCCTCCCAAAGGAGGGAGGGATGAAGGGAACTAGAAAGTGGCTTCAGGCTGGCAGCAGTGCTTTGGCAGAGGCTGGAGGTTCCTGGAAAGCAGCTGGTGGCAAAGCTGGGTGACACTAGTGAACGTGAGAGCCACCAGGCAGCTGGAGAGGAGGGAAAGAGCAACCTAACAAAGTCTATGGAGGAGGAGAAGGATGAATTTAGCTGCTGGTTTGGGTTCAGCTGGGTTTGGGGGTGCTTATCTGGGAGAGCCCAAGTAGCTAGATGCCCAAGTCCTGGGCATCAGAGGAGGATGAAGAGGATGAAGTCTGAAACTGGTGCTTTGGTAGAGCTGCAGATCTAGCAGCTGGATTGGGGATGAGCTGGAATTACCTGTTTCCAAGGCAGGGAAGACAATGTAAAGCTGCCCTCTCTGCTATCTGTCACGCGTGTGGATCTCCAAAAAAACTTGTAGAGAAGGTTTCTAACTGCTTGTAATGAGGTGATAGTCATGTAAGTCACAGAAAGACCTTTCTAGAAAAAGATTTCCCTTCTGAGGGTTGCAAAAATCCACCTTTAAAGACAGCAGTACCTGGACTCCTCCAGCTTTTTGGGTTGACCCACGTTGCCCCAAGCTGCTGTTGATGACCCCTCTCCCTCAGCCAGCCCTGTCCTTTCAGCCCTTTGGGGCAGCATCCCTCAGTCCCAGATATTTCAGGGCTTCAGCTCCCCGTGTCCTCCTCCCTGCCCCCTGCCCACAGGGAGGGAGGAGAGAGAAACCCCAGGACTGTGCCTGGGGTGGTGGCATGGCCCTGATATAAAGGTTATAGGGTAAACGTGGCCCTTATATAAGGGTTATAGATAAATATATTTATGTATATATCAGGTTGGCTGGAGGCTGGACAGAAGACAGTGGAGCTTTGTGCTCCAGCACCGTGGGAAGAGGCAGGGAGGGGAGGGAGATGTCTGCCTCTCGGCTCCCAACTCCAGGGATCCCATCCCCACTGCCTGGAGCTGGGGGTGCTGGGGGGGGGGGGTGGTGGCTGCCGGGGTTGGGGAAAGGGGTGCCCAAGGGTGGGGGCATCAAGGGGTGAGCTCAGGGGGGGTGGGACGGACACACACACACACACACACACACACACACACATCTCAAGAGGTGGGTGCCCAAGGGTGGGGTGGGGGCATCAAGGGTCAGCTCAGGGGGGTGGGACACACACACACACACACACACACACACATCAAGGAGTGAGCTCGGGGGGGGGGGGATACACACACACATATCAAGAGGTGGGTGCGGGGGGGGGTGGTGGTGGCTGGCGGGGTTGGGGAAGGGGGTGCCCAAGGGTGGGGGCATCAAGGGGTGAGCTCAGGGGGGGTGGGACACACACACACACACACATCAAGGGGTGAGCTCAGGGGGGTGGGACACACACACACACACACACACACACACACACACACACATCAAGGGGTGAGCTCAGGGGGGTGGGACACACACACACACACACACACACACACACACACACACACACATACATCAAGGGGTCAGCTCAGGGGGGTGGGACACACACACACACACATCAAGGGGTCAGCTCAGGGGGTGGGATACACACACACACACACACACACACATATATCAGGGGGTCTCAGGGGGGTGGGACACACACACACACACGCACACACACACACACACACACACACACACACGCACACACACACACACACACACACACACACACACACACACACGCACACATCTCAAGAGGCTCCCAGGGTCAGGGGGGGCGGTGAGACGGGAACACGGAGCGTGGGGCGCAAGGACGGTCGAGCTCAATCCCGCTCTCATCCCCGGGATGCGGGGCTCTGCTCCCTGCTCCTACGACCCGCCCGGCCCGGTTCGGTTCGGTGTGTGTGATTTGGGGGGGGGGGACACACACCGAGGGACGTATTAGGAGAGGAGGCGGAGCCTTGAGCATTTTATGAATGGGCTCATATGACGTCATGGAGGCGGGAGGAGAGGCCCCGTCTCTCACCAATCCTGCGGCTCCCCGGGCCGGCGGAGCCAATCGGCGCACGGCGTCCGGATGATTGCCAACCCCGCCGGCCAATGGGAGTCAGAGAGCCTTGCCGACCACGCGGGGAGCAGGCCGCAAGTAGTACGGGGGCGTGTGGCCGCTGGCTCCCTGCCCCCCGCCTTTCCGGAGCGGCGGGAGCGTGGCGGGGCCGGGCGGCTCGGGGGCGGGCGGCCCGGGCCTTGTTGCCGGGTTACCGGGTGGCTGAACGGCCCTTCAGCCAATGGCGGCGGAGCGGGGGCGGGCGCCGTGACGGCTGCGGGTCGGCGGTGGCCGGGAGGGCTCAGTCCGGTCGCCGCCGCCTCCGCAGCATGGGGGCTCCCGCCGCCGTCGCCGCTCTCCCGGCCGCCGGCCTCTTCTACTGGGTGGGCGCCTTGGGTGCCCTTTACGCGGCGGCGGTGGGGTCCTACCGGCTGCTGGCCGGGCTCCGCCTCTGGGTGCTGGGCAGCGGAAACGCCACCGTGGGACCGGCGCTGGGCGGCTGGGCAGGTGAGTGCGCGGAACCGGGACCCTCGACCCGGTGGGATGGAGGGGGGTGCGGGTACCGTGGGGAGTGCGGGCGGGTCGGAGTAGCCGGGTCCCCCCCCCTCCCGGGGCGGGGTAGGGGCCGAGGAGGGGCTGGCGGGCGCTGCCGCCGCCACGGAGCGGGGAAAGTTGCGGGGCTGGCGGTGACCGGGAGCGTTCTAGAGGGAAACGCCGTGTGCCGGGGGGACTGCGTGACTGGGGCGGGTACGGCTCCTTTGAACTTTGGTCCCGGGTCGGGGTTGGTGGCTCCGCAGAGCGGTGTTTGTCCCCGGGGAGCGGCTGCGGTCCCGGAGCCGTTTGCGGCGGTTCGGTTCGGTGCGGTTCGGTTCGGTGCGTGCGCGTCCGCCCCCTCCGTGCCCGCGGCTCCGTGCTCCGGCCTCGCACCTCAGCGCTGACGTCACGCGAGTACCGGCCCCGCCGCCCCCGGAGGTACCGGTACCGGCTCCGGGCCCGAGGGAAGGGAGGGAACCCCGCAGCCCCGGCTGGAGCGGGAGAAGCGCGGAATAGCCGGGAGCGGCGGTGTCAAAGTTGCGCGCATCTCTCCCGCTCCCCCCCTCTTTTTCCCCCCCTCTTTTTCCCCCCCTCTTTTTCCCCCCCCTCTTTTTCCCCCCCCTCTTTTTCCCCCCCCTCTTTTTCCCCCCCCTCTTTTTCCCCCCCCTCTTTTTCCCCCCCCTCTTTTTCCCCCCCCCTCTTTTTCCCCCCCCTCTTTTTCCCCCCCCTCTTTTTCCCCCCCCTCTTTTTCCCCCCCTCTTTTTCCCCCCCTCCCGCCCCCCCTTTTCTCCCTCCTTCCTTGGATCCCGGGACGCGGCTCCCTCCTTCCCAGGGCCCTTGGGAAGAGGCTTCCAGAGGGTGGTGATAGGAGGGAGAGGCTGCGGGTTTTATCCCGGTGTTCCCACAAGGAACTCTGGAAAGGAAAGCATTGACTTGGGAGCCGGGGGACTGACTGCCAGGAGAACTTTTATGGGTTCTCCAGTTGCCAGCACAGGAACCGTGCCGGGGAAAGAGAGTTTCTCCCAGTTTATTCTGGCACTGGTAAAGCACCTTCCGAGTAAGGATGAGGAATTAGGGACAAGGTTTTTCTGCCAGCGTAACAGATGAGTCCGAGAGAGTTTTCCCATCTCTCCCTGTCCCATTCAGCCTCCTGAGGCTGGTTGGGAATTGATAAAGTGAGCCCTAAATGTCTCTCTGCAGGCTGTAAGAGCTGGGGGTGATGGTTTGAGAGGCTGCAAAAGGTGTTTCCTTCCTCCCAGGGGAGAGGCAGGAGGGTGCTCAGACTCTGCAGCTGCTTCTGGGTGACACTCCTGTAGGTACAGCAGCCCTCCAACAGGCTAGAGGGGTTTTTTTTAGGGCTGTAGTTCCCCCAAACCTCTTTGAGGCCCAACGCAAGATGTGAATGTGGAAACAATAGTTGGGAAGTGAAATGTCTGCTGGTGGGAGACAGCAGGGAAGCAGCAGTGCTCCTGGCAGCATGGATAATCCCAGAGAGTGCCTTGGATCCTGCGTGCGGAGGCTTGGAATACAAGCAGCAGAGCTTTGGACAAGTTACAGCCCTGCCTACAAAGGATTAAGGCCCATGTCTGTGTTTCAGCTGGAGCAGTGGTGTTCCGGGTAAAGCTGTGGTTAGCAGAGGAGGTGCAAAGCCTCTTTGACCTTCTCAGATTGGCTTGAAATATCTTAATAATGACCCACAGCAGATCGCCCCAGTCTCGGTGGTTATTGTAGCTTATTCTGCATAGTTTCAAAGGTGGAAATTTGCAGTGCCACAAACTGTAGGCAACAGATCTTTTGTCAGTCACATCCTTTAACATCCTGTGAAGAGAACTGCAGATCTCCTCTGTCATTGGTACCAGCACAGGCAGCAGCAGCCCAATGTCTGCTGACAAAAATTCTTCCTTCCCTTTGCTATGATCATCATCTTCAGGGCATAGAGGAAGAGGAGCATTGGCAATACAGTGAAATTCCCAGTGACTGCTGCTGCTGCTCTGAAATAGGAGCACTGCTGCAACATTAAAGAGGGCGGACAAACAGACTGCTAACTTGGACCCGGGCTGTCACTTGAGAAAGACACATGGGCATCCTCATCTGAGCTGTGCTGTGTCCCCCGTGTGTTAATGATGCAGGTGAGATGCTGCTTTACTGGGGCAGTAGACTCCAGCTGAAATGTGGAGAGGTTTTCTGAGTCTGGATGAGCACTGGGGTGGTTTTGCCCTCAAGTGCCTTGTGGCAGTGTCAGGAGGCTGGGAAGGCTCTCTGTTTCCTCTCCTGGAAGGGAGGAAGAATGCACAGCTGCAGATGATGTTGGGTCACCTTGAGAACTAGCAAAACTACCCAGTCATGCTGTGGGAAGAAGTCCATTTTCTCCTCTCTTGGTCTGTTAAAAACCAAATGGGTTTGATGTTACTGGCAGCTGTGATTGCTGTGACAATGCATTCTTTCTGCTGCACAGTTAGAAAGCAACTTCACCAAAAAACTAGAAAGCTCTTACAAGCCCTTTTGGAAGAACTCCTTATTGCCTTTTAAACTCTTCTGTGGGGCTGCAATGGAGCTGCAAATCCTTTCTCTGTTTTCCTGGTGGATTTTTGATTGCATATGTGCAGTTGTTTCTGTCCATGCTGTAACTTGCTGGTATTTCGAAGCAGTGGATTTGAGGAGGAGGAAGAGGAGGAGGAGGAACAGTACTGATAATGTACTGTGAGAAAAATAGGTTAGTACTACTTTAAATAGCAGCTATTTTGACAGTTAATTTTTCTACAATCACATTTAAGTGTGAAGGTCTGTGTGCAGTTTTTCTGGTTTTTTCCTCCTGCTGCTGGTATCTGGCTTTGTTTTGGCTGCTGTGCAGTGATGGAGATTGGGTGAACATTATCCTGGTGTGGGATTTCTGGGTGCATCTTCAGAGAGAATACAGTGAAAATTCCTAGGTCAGCTGCTCTTTAGTGTGCCTCATAAATTGGCAACAGAAGATGGGAATTATAGCATCCTTGCTTGGAAAAGAGCTGAGCTAAACAAACCACAGACCCAACAGGAGCAGAGTGCCAAGCACTTGTTCCAAAGTCACCAAGAATACAGCAAAGACACAGTTGTCCCCCTGCCTCTCTCTTAGACAGGCAGATCTGTTGGCAGCACTGGTACTTGTGATCCATAATGGTATTTCCTTAGGTTGGATGAGAGTGTCCCATGGCTGGTGGTGGCAGGCAGCCACCTCTCTCCTCTGCCATTCAGTGTCTGAAGTGGGGAACACTCTGCTACTGTCATAGCTCCTGCTTGGAGAGTTGCTGTCTCTCCTATTTTGGGAAGCTGCCTCTTTTTTTTTTTTTTTCTGGAAAATATGATTTTTTTTTTTCTGCCTCTTGCCCTCGGTACTTTGGTGAGATGAAGTAAAAATCCTGTGATAATTAAGATGGGGAGGGACCCCAGTCTAGTCCAACCTCCAGATCCCAGTCCTCTGAGCAGATCAGACCTGTTCTGTATATGCAAATAACCAGCTGTGTATATTCAGAATACACCAGCACTACAAGCTGAAGTGATCTGATGCTCTAAAACTTCTAACATCTTGGTCCTGCCAGATACTTAAACTTTTATTTCTTTTTTTCCTGGCTCAAAATTGCAAGTATTTCAATCAGAAATGTGCTGTAACTGATGTCCTAAGAAGCAAGGGTTATTTTGGCGGTGTAATTGGCCATATGACACTCAAGAAAAGTCCTGTTCCCTTTCAAGCCTCACAGTGGCTTAGAAAAGCAGCATCCAGTTCTTCCCCCAGTGCCTTTGGTAGAAGCCTGGTTGAGTAATCACACATTTAGTGATTACAAAGTGTCTGATAGTGGTGATGCTTCCTCATGTGGTGAATACAGCTGTACGGTTGTATTGGGGCCAACAAATGTTTGTGAAGATGTGGTTGCCTCGATTAAGCTTCTTGGAGCTTATTCACTCACATGCAAAAATAACCAAATGTGGGCAGTTTGCTCAGGATTTCTTAAAAAAAGAATCTGTGAGAGGTCATTAATCGGGTTCTCAGCTAACTCTCTAACTTTTAATAATTTGGTTCTAGACAAAAGACCCTTATTCAGTCTTAAACAATTCTTTTCCTGTGTAAATGGTTAACAATTCTTTCAGCAGCAGCAAAGCTGGATGAACACTCTCTGCCAGTTCTTGTTGGCTTCTTTTACTTAACATGGGCTACATTTGACTAGGCATAGACCATCATCTACAAATAGCAATTTGTATATATGAGGGCTGCTCATGGAGGCATGAAAATGTGTGTAACTGGATAGATGAGCAGTGGAATAGATACTCAATAGTATCTTTACAGTCAGGTCTCTTAAAAACTAAGAAGATGCAGAGTGATTCCCAAACTGCTATTGAATAGGAAGTTGGGGAACTAACAAAACCTAAATTAGACCTTAGCAGTGGTCATGTTAGATTAATAAGATGTGATGCTCATGTGAAGAGGAGGAGATAACAAACTGGATTTTGTGCTTGTTAATGGTTTGAGTTCGATTGCACCAATAAGGTTATGCTTCCTGTGGACCCTGGAAAACACAGTATTTTGTAAAAGCAGACCCTGATCCTTACGAAATTCTTGGGACAATCTTAATGAAATCAGTCAGATGCTATATGACTTTAATGACAATTTAAGAACCCCCATACAAGGGACATTCCCTTAAGTGATGATCAGGTGGTAACTTCATAAATTTGAGCAGCTTTCACAAGCCATGTCATTTCCCAAGCTCCTTAGCATCAAGTGAAACAGTTTTTTACCTGAAGGCCTTTTTGTTTTCTCCAAAGGAGTTTCCATCCCTCTTGCACAAATGAGTGCAATCTTTGCTTTGCAGGTGTTGGGCAATGTGCAGTGGTACCTCAGAAATCACTGCTGCAGCTTCAAACAGCCAGCCCAGTGCAACTGGGTGCTGCAGGTGGAGTTGGTGGGGAATCCAGGGGAGTTTCAGCCTCTCTCAACATGGGATATGAGAGAAGAATCCCTGCACAGATCCCTGGTTTTCCTGCACCTCGTGTGTATGGAGCTTTGGGGAGAGCTTTTGTGGTTATCTTTTGTTCTTTAGCAGAATCACTAATTCAGGGATTTAGCATTTCCAGCACTTCCAGGTCATGGTGAAGTTTTTCTGGTCTTGTTCTCAGTTCTGGGCTCTACACAGTCACCTACACCCCCTGTATTAAATAAAGCATGGCATCATCAACCCAAAAAGTGGCATTAAGAGTTTGTGAAAATGTTCCAGCTTTCTCAGAAATCTTGATCATGACAGCTCAAGTCAAACTTGCAGCTTGAACTTGGGGCATGTATTGTTTTCTTGCATCTGGTCCAAGTGTCTTACTCCTGTCTGCACTTCCCAGAAGTGCTGTGCCCTGGTGTGGATGGTGTTTTCTTTTCTCCTGTAACATTTCTCAGTATCCATCCTAACTTTTCTCTAGTTAAACAAACAAACAAACAAACTGCTCTCTTCCTCTTACTGATACCTTGTAGCTTTCTCCCTCCAGCCTGCTCTTAGTTGAACAAAACAAATATTGCTCTTCCACAGCAGCCCAGCAGAGGAGGGATCTCTGACCCTGGTCCTGGCACTGCACTTCAGTGGGGCTGCAACTCCTCTATTTTTTTATCTAGGCTACCACTGTAAACATTTCCTAAAATCACTTTTGCTTTCTCAACAGTACAGAGGAGTGAACCATACTCTGCTTCCTACAATTTTGCTGTCTTTCTCTGCCTGATCACTTCTTTTAAGTGCTTTCTTTTGCATATTCTGCTGTATTTATATATATATATATAAAGTGCCTATCACCATATTGATAAACATTCTTTGGAAGCACTCTGGCAGCAGAGCTAAGAACAGGAGTCAGCCTGTTAGTACCTCAGCACTTCTGTTTCCAACTAATTTAAAAAAAAAAAAAAAAAAAAAAAGAAAAAAATTAAAACCCACAAGACTTTGCTGCCAGCTTGCCTGGCTGCTGTTTAATACTGCATATTCAACAACTGCTGTTGAAAGTGTAAGGAGTGCTCAGGGCTTGCTGGATGACATGCTGCTTCTTGCTCTCTCTGGTCAGAAGGGGACAGGGAGAGCATATCCTTAGAGCCCAGAGTCCCAGCTCCAGTCTTGCTGGATCCCTGCTGTTTGGCTTCATTACTTCACTTTGCTTCACTTCACTTCATTACTTCAGGTTTGTGTGAGCAACTCTTGGCACAGAATGTTTGTGTGGGCACCACCAAGCTCAGCACCAACCAGGCTCATCATCTCCAGCTTCAGTTTGATTCAGTGGGAACACTTCCATTCTCCTGCTTGGTGGGGTTTTTGTTTTGTGGGTTTTGGGTTTTTTGTTTTGTGGGTTTTGGGTTTTTTGTTTTGTGGGTTTTGGGTTTTTTGTTTTGTGGGTTTGGGTTTTGTTTGTTTGTTTTTCTTGCTCTTTTTTTAATTTATTTTTTGAGATGCTTTTCATTTTTCAAGTGAAAGTTGCCTTTGCAGAAATGTTCAGTAACCCAGAGCTATTGCCACTGGGAAAATAGAGAGTCAGAACATCCACAGGCTTTGCCACGTTTAGCTGCAGGAACAAAGATATGTGGGAAGGAGAGTTGTAATGCTGTAGTGTAGTTTCTCCAACTCCAAAAAAAGAAACCTCAGAAAGCTAATGCTGAGTGGAGGACAGATGCTGTTTGCATTAAGGTGAAGGGAATACCTATCTTTGAAAACAGCCTGAAAAGGAAATGCTTAAAAATTTATTAACCTGAGGGATGAATTCCTGTGTTATTTTAAGCTTGCTCCTCCTCCTCTCACCCCTCTGTGTATTTTAAATTAGAAATACTTCTTCTGGAAACCAGTTACTTAAAATCAGGGAATGCATGCAAGGATGTAATCCACAGTATTATCTTGCTTCAGTTTCTTTATGTCACACTTTGGTTTTTTTTTTCCAAGTGTAATTCCCTCCCCTTTGGGCAGATGATGTCTGAAGGTCCTGGTGCAGGAGCAAGGAGCACAGGAGGTTCTCCAGCAAAAAAATTCACCTGGAAGTGTGCCAGGTGGATAAATGCACTCCTGTGTAAGGAACCAGTGAGGTCCCAAGGGTTGGAGGGCAGGTCTGAGATTGGGGTGTTGGGGATAACTACAGGAGTTTATCACCTGGGAATTATTTGACAATGTAACTGGCCATCTCACACCCCAAAAAGTCCTCTTTTCTCTCAAGCCTCACAGTGGCTTAGAAAAGCAGCATTCAGTTCTTCCCTCAGTGCCTTTGGTACAAGCATGGTTGAGTAATCACACATTTAGTGATTACAAAATGTCTGATAGTGGTGGTGCATAGTTGGTGGGTAGGTGAAACAGACTTTTGCTCTTGGTTTTAGGAATATTTTAATTTCTAATCTGTAGGGTTGGGATGACCATCTTGCTACAGAAAGAGTGATAATAGGGAAAAACCTTTCCCAGTTATTCAGAATGCAAAATGTGATTATTTAGGCTTGTATATGAACACAAACGTGGGATCAGCAGCATAGCTACTGGATAAAATATCTTATGTTGGGCTTGCATGGTTTAATCACTTGCTTAATTAGATTTGAGGTTGCTGCTTGTAACTTCAGATGACTTCTCTTGCTCATTTATTGATAGGCTTCAGGAAACTTAGGTTCCTAGAGTAAAGCAAAACACTTTTCAGATGGAGTACATTAATAGATGGAAATGCTAGAATTAGGGCTAGTTGACTTCCTTCCCCTGTAGTACATTTAATTGCACAAAAGGATTGTACATTATTTTTTGACTCATGATCATTTAACCTTAATGTAGTATTTTTTTTCCAAATTTGTGGAACTTCTGAGAATCCTGGACCTTAAATCTAAGAGTGCATCATCACTTACTGGGGGAGTCATTAGCAGAGCTGAAATCCTGATTTACCAAATAAATCTCTCCAGCTAACCCTGGAGAAGAGCTAAATGCAAAATTTCCTACTGAGCTTTTAATTTACTCCCCTGCTCTCAGCAACAGAAGGTGACACCTAAAATCCTGGGGTTTTGTTGTAGGTTTGGAAAGAAACTTCCTGTGCAGCAGTTCTTTAATGGAGGTGAGATGTCTGGAAGCTGAGACTCAGGGAAAATGGTGTCTGTCTCATTATTTTTTTTCTGTACTTTCTCCATTTTTGTCACCTTCCTTGCTTCTTTATCTCCTCAGGGTTCTTGTGTTTCTCTCATGACCAAGTTGCTTGTCCCAAAGGGAGACAGCTGTGTGGCTCAGGATGAGGAATGTTCTACATATCTGCAGTGCTTACTGACTGTACAGAATTTGGGGTTTTTTTCTTCTGTTTTTTTTTTTTTTTTCTACCACGTTCCTATTTTCCCTTCCTAAGTAATTGTGAGCCATGGTGTTGTAGGAGGGTTTATTACATCAGTCATGGTGGTAACTTGAGGGACAGCTGCTCTTCCACTTCTTGAGCAGCTCTATACTTACTGGACAAGGAGGAGCAGGGATGGATGAGGAGCTCAGCTCTAGGGATGTTAATCATTAAGATTTTCCAGGGGATTTTAATATGTTAGTTTTCTGTCACTGAAGCAGAAACTGAGAAAAACTGTAATGGGAGAAGGAGAGTGGGAGGTTTGGGTTGAGCTTAGTGGGGCAAGGTTTTTTGTTGTTATAAGGAAGAAACTGTTGTGCAGAGAATCGAGAGTCTAATCTTCTTCCAAAGTCTCCAGCTCCTACTTTTAGTTGCAGAGGTTTGCAGGGGTGTCCAAGTGTGTGTGTAGATATGGACATCAGAAGGCAGAGAAATCAGTGTGGCTGCTGCTGCTCAGCCAACACTTGTGTGCTGCTCTTCCCTATACTTTGCTTCACCACTGGATCCTTGTTCCAGCAAGTCCCAGTATCACCTTCCTCATCTGTGTCCAACCAATCTTTTCCTCCAAAACCCTTCCCTTGTCTCTCTTCTGAAGCCTGGGGCTGACCTGGCTCCCATGGGCTTTGGCCTCCCTGCTTCCTTCCTCAGGATTCATATCCTGACAGCAAAGACATTTAATCTATAGATTTATTACTCACCAATTGTTTTCACAAATATTTTTTTTGTTGTTCTTGAAGAGGTGTGTGTGTATGCCCAGTGTGCCTGGTGCCCGAGTCCTGTCTGCCACAGGGGCTTTCTGTCTCCAAAGTGTGACTGAGTAGAGGGGATCCAGCACAAAAATCTCTCACCAGGATGGAGAAGCAGCAACCAGGAGGAAGGTAGAGCAGGAGAGTCTCTGCTGGAAGCAGCTGTTGCCCTGTCAGTAGCCTAACAGGGGATTAGAGTTAGGGTATCTTGGTGTTTGGGCCAGCCCTGTGTTTGTCTGGGTGGCAGAAGGGGATGTGTGTTCTGATCCATTTACAGTTGTGCCTAAAGGCAAGGTGCCTGTCCTGAGACAGACTCTTTACCTTGGTCTCTTTGTCCTGCCAGTTCCAGTTCTGTCTCCAGACCTACATCAAAACTTTTGGGGCTCTGCAGCTCTATGTAGTTGCTGAGCTAAGGGCCAGATTCTGATCTAAGAGCCTCCACTTCCTGAACTGTTTTTTTCAGCTTTGCAATTTTTTTTTTGCCAAATTTGATTGTGGTCTGGGTGCTCACTCCAACCTCCAGGGTTTCATTCATGTTCCTTTCCACTGGAATCCTTTTGCTGCCTCTCAAGTGATGCCAGTTGATAATTGAGAGAGCAGCAATCACAAGGAGGCTGAGGCTTTTTTTTTTGGGGGGGGGGGAAGAAGGTAGAAGGAGAGCTCTGTTTTTCTCCTTGTGTTGGCACTGGTGTTTGTCCTGCTCTGCAGTGATCTGGTTAAGGAGCCTGCCCTGCAGATCTCAGTTTTTGGCTGTTTATGCATTGTTGTGGGTCAAATGAGTTCAGTGCCTGTGAAACAGAAGGGAAAACTTGGCAGTATCATGAAACATGATCTTGAGGATCAGTTAAACCTGGTGGTGGTCAGCTAGAGTTGCTCCAAGATCAGATTGCTGCCAAAAGAATTGCTTCTGCTCTGGTCACTTGCTGTGAGCTCCCACCACTTCCCTTCTCTTGTCTCCAGACAGGAGTGAGGGCTGCTCACCTCCAATTCCAGCTGTGGGGTTATCTGGGCCAGCTGTGGGGTTATCTGGGCCAGCTGTGGGGTTATCTGGGCCAGTTTGCTGATGTGCCTGAAAAAAGATGCTGGGAGAGGAAAATGGGTGGCTGGGTGACACCAGGGGGCTGAGAGGAACCTGTTGTCATTTCTGTTGCTTGGGCTCTTCCAAAGTCTTGTGGAGTTCCATAAAGGAGAAGGGAAGTGGCAGTCCTCTTGTGGGCATGTTGAGAGGCTTTTTAATGAGTTTTACAGTTTTGGAGCTTGCTATTAAGTTCTAAGAAGCTTCTTTGCCTTACAAAGATTAGGATAATGATTGTGGATTGATTTGCTGCTTATGGAATGAATTTTAAGAAAACTTTTAAGTCACTCCTCACACAGTAGTTCTAGTACTCTGTTCTTCCTGTGGGGATTTTTTCTTAGGCCCAGATGAGTTGTATTTGGCTATATTAAAAATTCTCACAGCTGAAATCCTGATGTTCTACAATGTTTGAAAATGTGAGAATAGGTGGGAAATCTGTTCATCTGGTAGTAATTTTGCCTAAACTTGGTTTACAATGAGAGAGATGGATTTTCAAGTCATGCAGAATTGGGGTAGGATCTCATCTCAGCTGGATTCCTTACTTCTGTGCTGTTGCTGGCTGGGGTTGAATCAAAATGTAGAAGTTCTGATATGAAACATTGGTTTGCCAGCATATGAAAATAATACATTTGTTCAGAGAAATATTAGTGTGACATACCAGCACAGATTAGCTTGTTTCAGTCACTGCTAGTAAGCTTTGGATTGAAAACCCTGCCTTTTATAAACTAACATGGAATTTATATCCTTGCAGCTTTTGGGTTGGCTTTTTTTTTCCCCTCAAACCTAAGTTTCAGCACAAATTTAGTACAAACAGAGGAAGTAGATCTGAGTAAGAATGCATTTTATAAGTGCATGTTGTGTTCAAATAGTCTTTCCTGTAGAAGTTGATTTATATTTTCATGTTTAAAGGCTTACCTTTGGGGGAATTAGTAGTATGGTGTGCATCTAAGCAAGGGAACCTGATCATAACTTTTCATCCTTAGTCCTCTCCTTCATATAGTCTTACTAGCTGTGGATTTGCTTTAGTCTGAATTTTTGCCTTTAATCCTAAATCTTGGAGCAGTAATGTGGGTGGGGTGTTTTTGTTTTGGTTTTTTTTTCCCCCTTTGTTTGTTGTTTTTTGTTTTTTCTTGGTTTTGTTTGGCTTCTCTTCTCCTCTCTTCTCCTCCTCTCCTCTCCTCTCTTCTCCTCCTCTCCTCTCCTCTCCTCTCCTCTCCTCTCCTCTCCTCTCCTCTCCTCTCCTCTCCTCTCCTCTCCTCTCCTCTCCTCTCCTCTCCTCTCCTCTCCTCTCCTCTCCTCTCCTCTCCTCTCCTCTCCTCTCCTCTCCTCTCCTCTCCTCTCCTCTCCTCTCCTCTCCTCTCCTCTCCTCTCCTCTCCTCTCCTCTCCTCTCCTCTCCTCTCCTCTCCTCTCCTCTCCTCTCCTCTCCTCTCCTCTCCTCTCCTCTCCTCTCCTCTCCTCTCCTCTCCTCTCCTCTCCTCTCCTCTCCTCTCCTCTCCTCTCCTCTCCTCTCCTCTCCTCTCCTCTCCTCTCCTCTCCTCTCCTCTCCTCTCCTCTCCTCTCCTCTCCTCTCCTCTCCTCTCCTCTCCTCTCTTCTCCTCCTCTCCTCTCTTCTCCTCCTCTCCTGAAGGCTTCTAAATCAGCAAGTGCTCAAGGAGCTGGGATAGGATAACTGCAAGGATGGGATGTCAAGAAGCAAATAGAAGAAGAGTGATGGGGCAGGAGGTTCATAAACAGAGGGGTGCAGCCTGTTGTGAGTGCTGCTTCCCAGAGCACCAGGCAGCTGGTGGATTCTGCTCTCCCTTTATAGCATTACATGGCTGGACAAAAGGTCTTACTGCACGTTCCTCTTCTGAACTTCCTTTTTTTTTTTTCCTGAGCCTTGGCTGGTCAGCTTGCTTGGGGTGAGCTGAAGAGTCCTGTCACCACTTACTTGAGTGAAGGACTCTAAATGGAAAGGGGAGTGGGGAGATGGCACCAAAGACCTCAGAAGGAGGTTGTGGTGGCCCTTGGTGGAGCACAGGTCCTGTGAGGAGTGGCTGAGGAGCTGGGGTTGTGTAGTCTGGAGAAGAGGAGGTGAGAGGAGACCTCATCACTCTCTACAGCTGCCTCAAGGGAGGTTGGAGCAAGGAGGGAAGAAGCCTCTTCTCCTTAGTGACTGTGGAAGCACCAGAGGGAATGAATGGATGGAAGCTGTGCCAGGGGAGGTTTTGGCTGGATGTTAGGAAATATTTTTTCCACCGAGAGAGCTGTCAGGCATTGGAATGGCCCAGGACAGTGGTGGAGTCCCCATCCCTGGAGGCATTTCAAAGGCATTTGGCCCTGGTCCTTAAGGACATGGTTTAGGAGTTGCCTGTGGTGTTGGTCCAAGGTTGGGCTGGATGAGCTTGGAGGTCTCTTCCAACCTTAACATCCTGTGATTCTGTGTCCTGCTGCCTGGGGAGTGGGACAGGGCCATCAAGCCAAGGGTGAGGGCTCTGCTGGGTCCTCTGTGAAAGCAGCTGGGGGGATGGCTGGGGCTGGGTGTCCATGCTGTGTCCCTGTCAGCTGCTGCTGGGCTGTGGGAAGTGCTGGTGGTAGCCCTGAGCCAGGATCTCCACCAAGTGCCAGCTGCTGGTCTGGAGTGGGGCTCCAAGCCCTCGATGATGGGTGTCCCAGTGCCAGAGCACTGGTGACATCGTGTGCCACCGAGGGTCTGGAGGAGAGCAAGGAGGCTGTGAAGGGACCAGGGGGAAAGTCTGATGGGGAGGTACCCTCCATTCTTAACAGGAAAAGACGGGTGTTTGGACTGTTAAAAGATTCCTTCAGGGATGCTCAGCCCACTGGATGCCAGCAATAATGGGCAGAGATGAGGTGGTGCCAGGCTATGAAGGAGCAGCCTTTGCACAGACTCTGCTGACCACAGCCAGCTGAGTGTTGCTGCTGCTCTGCTCCTGCAGAAAAAGAGGATTTCCTCGGAGCTGCCCAAGTTCTTGGCCACAATAACCCCGTGCAGCCCAAGACTGGGGGAAGAGTGGCTGGAGAGGGAGCCGGGAGCAATGGTGGAGAACCGGACCCCGAGCCAGCTGCGTGCCCAGGTGGCCTGGAGGAGCCAGATCCCTCCTGGCTTCTCTCCGGGATGGTGTGGCCAGCAGGACCAGGGATGCAATTCTCCCCCTTTTTACTCTGCACTGCCCCATCCTCCCCTCCAGCCCTGTGTCCAGCTCTGCTCCTCACCTCCAGAAGGACACGGAGGTGCTGGAGCAGGTCCAGAGGAGAGCAAGGAGGCTGTGAAGGGAGCGGGGGGCAAGAAAGTCTGATGGGGAGAGGCTGAGGGAGCTGGGGGTGTTGAGAGGAGGCTCAGGGGGGACCTTCTCACTCTCGACAGCTCCCTGAAGGGAGGTTGGGGTCAGGGGGGGTTTGGGCTCTGCTCCCAGGCAAGGAGTGAGAGGAGGAGAGGCCATGGGCTGAAGCTGCCCCAGGGGAGGTTTAGGTTGGACATCAGGAAGCACTTCCTCAGGGAGAGGGTGATCAGGCACTGGGATGGAGTGAGTGCCCAGGGCAGTGCTGGAGTCACCATCCCTGGGGGTGTTTAAGGAAAGGCTGAGGTGGCACTCAGGGTCACAGGATGGGGATCAGCTCAGAGGCCTTTTCCAGCCCACTCGTGTCAGCCCTGCACACACACACACACACACACACACACACACACACACACACACAGACACACACACACACACACACAGACACACAGACACACACACACAGACACACACACACACACACACACACAGACACACACACACACACACACACAGACACACACACACACACACACAGACACACACACACTCACACACACACACACACACACACACACAGACACACACACACACACACACACACACACACACACACAGACACACACACACTCACACACACACACACACACACACACACACACACACACACACACACACACACACACACACACACACACACACACAGCTGCCGCCGGTTGCCCCTTTCCCCTCCAGGGCCCGGGCCCAGGGAAATGGCGGCTCAGCGCTGCCCAAGTCCCCGCCGCTCCGCCGCCGCAGCAGCGCCCCCTGCCGGCACCCGTTGCACCCCGGTACCGGCTCCGGTGTCGGCTCCGGTGGGCGGCGGGGGAAGCCCGGACCGCTCCGCAGGGATCCGCTCCCCAGGGAAGGCCTCCCCCGACAAGGGTTAACGCCGCCTCACCTCGGGCGGGAGGAGAAGGAGTGGTGGTGCCGGTGCCGTCACTGCGGAGAGTTCCGCGCCCGTTACCTAACCGGTGACATAACGCTCCCTCCGCTCCCGCTTACGAAACGGCCGGGGCCAGCGCTGGGGCAGGTTCGCAGCCCCTGCCGGGAGGTGCCGGACCTCCTTTTAGTCCGGTCGGGGTGCAATCGGCTTCCCCCGCACGGCTTCCCCTTCCTCCCGCGATGCGGGATGCCTTGGGGCCCGCCCCGTCCGTCAGCCGGGAGGCAGCGGGGTTCTCCCTTGTGCCCCCTTCTCTTCTCCCCTTGCCCCCTCCTTTCTCCCCTTGCCCCCTCCTTTCTCCCCTTGCCCCC
The DNA here is from genome assembly GCA_023637945.1 of Phaethornis superciliosus. Classification (NCBI taxonomy): domain Eukaryota; kingdom Metazoa; phylum Chordata; class Aves; order Apodiformes; family Trochilidae; genus Phaethornis; species Phaethornis superciliosus. The sequence goes on from JAJQWJ010000006.1 coordinate 1,665,649, forward strand.
TCCTTTCTCCCCTTGCCCCTTTCTCCCTTTGCCCCCCTCTCCTCTTCCTCCTCCCCTTGTGCCCCCTTCCTCCTCCCCTTGTGCCCCCTTCCTCCTCCCCTTGTGCCCCCTTCCTCCTTCCCTGTGCCCCCTTTCCTTCTCCCCTTGCCCCTTTCCTTCTCCCCTTGCCCCTTTCCTTCTCCCCTTGCCCCTTTCCTTCTCCCCTTGCCCCCCTCTCCTCTTCCTCCATTGCCCCCTCTCCTCTTCCTCCATTGCCCCCTCTCCTCTTCCTCCATTGCCCCCTCTCCTCTTCCTCCTCCCCTTGTGCCCCCTTCCTCCTCCCCTTGTGCCCCCTTCCTCCTCCCCTTGTGCCCCCTTCCTCCTCCCCTTGTGCCCCCTTCCTCCTTCCCTGTGCCCCCTTCTCTTCTCCCCTTGCCCCTTTCCTTCTCCCCTTGCCCCCCTCTCCTCTTCCTCCATTGCCCCCTCTCCTCTTCCTCCTCCCTTGTGCCCCCTTCCCTTCTCCCCTGTACCCCCTTCCTTCTCCCCTTGCCCCCCTCTCCCCTGTGCCCCCGCAGCAGGAGGCAGCCCCGCACCGCCCGCTCTCTCCTTCCCCCGCACCGTGCCTGGACGGGAGGGAACGGGAGCGGGGTTTGGGGGGGGGGGACACCCGCGGTGGCCCCAGGGGACAGCGGCTGTGCCACGTGCGGCCACCGAAACGATCCCCGGCCGTGCCCCGGCTTCCTCCCCCATCATCGGCTCAATGGGAGCTGAAATATTCCGGATGTCAGGGAGCTTTTCCTTGCCATTGGAAAGCCCGGGGAGTTTTCCACACCGCGAGTTTTCGAGGTTTTGGGGGTTTTTTTTTGTTTTTTTTTTGTTTTTACGACTGTAAACCGGTGCCGATGCGAATCAAAGAACCGGAGCGGAGGAGTCCCCCTAAAGCTTGGTGGGGATTTCTGGAGGGCATTGCTCCTGGGGCAGCTCTAACCTCCCCAAATTGATTAACTCGGCCCTGTTAACATCATTCACGCTTCCCCCCCTCCCGCTGGAGAGGAATACTCAATTAAAACAAATGTAATTAAGAGTGTGGGATGGGAAGGACCTCATAATTACCAAATATTCACCTTTTAGTGATGTATAAATATAGATAGTGTGTATATATGTATATTTTGGGGGCAGAAAAATTCAGAGTAGTCGTCAGATTGGATCTGTTCCTTTCACTGCATCCTTGTCTTTCAGCTCTAAGGGACCCTCATTTTATGAATGGTAGTTTTTGCTCAATTGAAGAGCCTGCTCTGGTCTCTGCTTCTTTTCTGTGGCTGTGGGCTAGAGGGTGCTGCTGAGCACCTGAAGTCGTCTTCCTGACCATGCGAGAGAAGAAAAGACTTTTTCAAAAGGTGTGGTTTGAGTTTGTTTAAGCTTCAGTTCCAGAACCGCAGTGCACAAAAGCAAGAGAATCAGATGGCTGCCAGGCTGGAACCTAAACCACAGACTTCAAACAAAATATTTCAGAGTACCTCACACTTGTTGTAGGTAGGGTATCTTTTGAAGATAATACCTGTGGACTTTTTTTTTTTTTTTTTTTTTTTTTTTTTTCGTAAACCATGTATTTGAATAGGTTGCACCCCATCATAATTAGGGAATTTCCCAAACACTAGAAATTTAAATTCCTTTTGTGCTACTTCTCTACGTTTTTAGGGGTTGCCTTTGTAACATCTCAGCAGCAGACTTGCCAACTACATCAGCTTTTATCTGGGCTTGTCTTTGCATCTTTTTAACAGCACGTTATTTACTAAATATACTAAAATACTAAAAACTCCTAACGCCATCTTAGCTTCCCATGCATTGTCAGAGACAATTTTCAGTGCGGCTGAGAGGACTCTGCTTTTAACAGAAATAGTGGTCTCCTTTAGATGTTATAAAAGGTTTAGAATTGTTCCTAGCACAGCATAAACATGCTCACCCCCATCTTGTGGATCTTGGAGTGCACACAGTCATGCTTGAACCTGCAAGAGGGGACACCCTGGGGGGTATTTTCACCCCAGAAGTGCTACTTCAGCAGTTGGTTCAAGCCAGATTGGACAGACACTTAATTTCAGACCAGTGAGGAAGGGTCCTATTTGATATTGGTTTGTGTCTTGGGCAGAATCAGGCAGCTTAAAGGGTCTAGTTCACCTTCCTTTTGTGGAGCTGAAGATTTGGGTGACATGAAATCTCTGATCTTTCCATTTGAAGGAAATAGAAGCATAACCTTTTACTGGAAGATCCCATAACATCTCTAAACAAGATGATAACTGCTTCTCACTGTGCATACTACCTAAAAAAGCTATCTTGGCTAATTGGTATTCTAAACTCTTCAATTTTATTACCTAATTTAAGTAACCTCCAGTGGTTATTCAGCCCCCATTTACCCTGGACAAGCAGCACACAGGTCTAATGAGGCTGTAATAGATGAACCTGATCCCTTTAAGTTGTCACTGTCCTGCACTCCTGTAGTTCTGCAGCCTCAGGTGAGGAGGGGTGGGCTGGGTGAATAGGAGCAGCTTTTTCAGGCTCTCAGGACACCAGTGCATGTTTCTAACCTCTGTGTTTTAACACCTCTTGGCTTGCTGCTGGGCTCTCCCTTCATCTCTGTAAACCCAGTAGGAACTGGCTGTGGGAACTGGCCCAGTCTCCTGCTTTCTCATCGCTCCTGTGGCACAGGGGTGAAGCAGATGCATGCCTGTACTCTTGCTTCCTGCTGTGTATATATGTTAAAAGCCTGCTTTTGATGGAGTTTTTATCCTCCTGCCACCTTCACGAGGTCTTGTAAAATTCCAGCTCTGATGCTCCCCATCCTAATGTTTTGGGGCTTGTCTGTGCCTCAGCTTTTGAGCAGGTTCCATGGTTTGGGTGTGAGGCTGTTGCCACTTCAGCTGTTCTGCAGAATCCTTATTTTCATACCTCTTGTGTCCCTAGAGCAAATGCTGACTTCTCAGTGTACAGCTTGTTTTAATGTTGCTTCTAGCCAAAATGAATAAAATATCACTGGGTGTCTTCCTGCCTCAAATTCTGTTCTACTTCTGAGCAGTCAGGATCTCTAAGAGAGTTTAATTCCCTGTTCTGTACATTGCTTCTGAATGAAATCTCTCCAAGTCTTGTTGCTTTGCAGCTGGATTCTTTTTTTTTCCCCAGACAGCCTGAGGATGTTACAAATCCTACCTGTGTTGGCTTCCCCTCGCTTGTGTTGGAAGGGGAGGAAGTAAATCTGTTGTGTGGGTGGTGGGGAGGAAGAACTTCACTGCTCCCAGCAAATACTAAACAGCTCTCAAGCTTTCCTATTCCTGCCTGGTGTGGCACATGGCATGATGGTAACTCATGGGGAAGATCTTGGGGATGTTCTGAAACAAAACAAAAGCTTTTGCTGTGCTCAGATCCCTCCTTACACCTGCTCTGAGGTGTAAAACTTGAGTTAGCGCAACCTGGCCTGTGATGTAAGATGTGAGTTGCTTTTTGTTTTCTGGGTGCAAAAGCCTAAGCCTGTGACATAATCAGGGTGTTAATGTAGAGTTTGAATTGGTCAGGAGAGCAAAGGTTTGGAAATACAAAGCTGAGAAAACTCCTGGGCAGATGTGAGTTGTTGCACGTACATGACACAGGCAGAGTTCCTCCTGAGCCCTAAATTCTGTCTGTGGCTGATAAGCAGATGGCCTGAAATAGGAGGGGAGAGCATGTGTTAACCAAAGGAATAGAACTCAGCATGACAGCAGATTAGACTCATGGATTTATTAATATATTTTGTCCATATGGGATTATTAATACATTGTCTCCATGACCACACGTTCAAAACAGCAAGCATAAATATATATATATGTCCCTTACCCATCTTCCTCATAGGCCCCTGGAGATCAGAAGACAAATTAAAGGAGATTCTTGGGTAGTTCTGACTGAAGGAATACCTCTGCTATTTTGGGGAGAGGTGGAATTTGAATTTATAAGTGGTGAGTGGGAAACTAACACTAACTTGAATCTGTTACATGGAGGTCCACGTGGCTATTGCAAAAACTGGAGGATCCACATATCCAAAGGACTGAAAAAAATCCCTGTTTTATTTAAAAAATAATTAGAAAAAAACCTTGTTAGTATCTTTGGATCTCTTCTCAGTTTTGGAATTTTTAGCTGTTGAAACAGTCACTTATCCAGAAATGTGACTTTAATAGTTGCCAGTTACACACAACTTGTTAAAAAGATCTCCAAGAAAGGAAATTCTCCTTTGGAGGGATTAGGTGTTGGATGAGCTTTGTGGGCTTTTCAGAATCATCACAGAAATTCAGCAGGGAAACCAAGCTGCTTCATATTCCAATGGAAAACCAAGAGGTCAGAAAATACCTGTGCAGTGTTGTGTAACTTTCTTGTCATACACAGTGCAGGGCAGGTGTATTTGCTGATGGGTGTCAATACACACTTTTCACATGGAAAAAAAAAAACATCTGAATTTTGGAAGATAAGCCTTTCAAAAGGGTGACTTCTGTGGGTAATGTGTTAGGACAGTGGGAAGGTGACAGTGCAGGGTTCTTGGGTATCTTGTGGCATCTTTTAATAGGGCTTGGGCTCTGAAAGGTTCTGGGAGAGCCCTTGCAGCTATTGCATCACTTGCCAAAAATAGCATCCTTACTGCATAAGGCAGCCTGTCTGCAGTGTGGATAGGCTTGAGAAATTAGTGCTGCTGGTGAATGATGTTCAGGCATCTTAGCTCCTGTTAAGCAGCTTTTTAGTCGAAATTTTGAGGCAGAATGAAGCAGGTAGTTTTTATTTTCTGTCCCTAAGGGTGGGGTGAGTTTGAAAAGAGCCCTGTCCACAGTTCTGTCTGCAGCGTGGTTCTAAAAATACATTTTTAAGCTTACTGAAATTACAGTTTAAAAGACATTGATAAATATGTTCTTATTGTAAATGTCTGGGGAAGGGAAGGAAAAAAAATGCTTTGTGCAGCATGAGGTAGTCTGCTATTCTCATAAATCACTTATAATTTGAGTGATTTTTTTTTTTAAGTTGCAATTATACAATGAAGCAAAGTATAACGCTAATCTAAATTCTTATTTAAAAACCCCACAAACCCCAAATCCCTTCCCTTGAAAGTAGAAAATGTGTTCAACAGTGGATTTTTTTTTTTTTTGCCCTTCTCTTATTCTGAAATCTTAGTCAAGCTGTACCAGTGAGGGAGGGTGTTTGTATTCCAGTGGTGTTGCTGAACCAGACAGGTCTGCAGCACAGCGTTTTATTTTTAGACTCTAGGTTGCCATTTTTATCCTGTAAAAAATATTCATCAGCGTCTGGGTGACAGACCATCAGTTTTTATAGATGTGCCAGACCACGTTTTTTCCACCTCTCCTTCTCCTTTTATGTCCTGCTGTATACATTTTATTTCGGGGGGGGGGGGGTTTAGGGAGAAGGAGGGAATAGAGGATTGGGATTTTAATTCACGCCTTTTTAATTTATTTATATTCCCCCCCCCCAATTCACAGATTTTTAGCATCACATGGTTCATTCATCTTCTCTCCTGGGTTGCTGACGCAGCTTTGCTTATTGTCTGCAGTGGGGGAACTGTTCTGGTGCCTGGAGCTGAAGGTGCCAAAGGGTTTTGCTGCTGGGCTGCTTGCCTCAGCTGCCCTCTCTCTGTCCCCCCCCCAGAACACCCTGACGTGGCAGTGCTAGAAATACTTTCATGGATGGTTTGGGGGAGAAAAGGACTTCCTGGTGAAGCTATTGAAGATTTTTTTTTTTTTCCACAATAAATTTCTAGAGGTCATCTGACTGCTGAAAATAGAAATAGGGAGATGTCTGGGCTTGGGGTGTTGGGATGGGGCTGATCCATGGCAGCAGGGGCTGAGCAGTTTGAGGATGCTGAGGCTGTAGCTCTCACTCTGCTTTCATCTGTAACACCAGTTACCTCCATACTGGGGGTGCCTCATGTTCCAGTTGCTTTCTAGGCTGCTAAGCTTCTGAACCTCCCTCGTGCAGTTATGGGGGGACAGCCTGAGACCTCCCTAAGGGTTTACTCCTCCAGTCTTGGAGAGTCATCTCAGGTTGGCAGGGAAGCTGGCATGGACTGATGTCACCAGAGCAATTGGTGCTGCTGCTGGCTCCTTCCTTCCTCCCCCTGAGCCCCCAAAATGGGATCTTGGTGTAGCAGTTATAGGAGCTTGATTTTGAGTGGCTCCGATCTGCTTTTGCTGGTGCTGGGGAAAAGTTTGTTGGTTGGGAGAGCTGGCAGCCCAGACTGGAGCTGGGTTACTTCTTGGCCCAAGAACCTGCCCAGAGTCTGGGGCACGTCAGGGTTTAGCTGTAGACTTAGGTTTTACCCAAATGCTGGGAGATGGAGCATCTCAAGTGCTCAAAGAGGATTGAAAGAAACAGGGGAAAATGGTGGAGATACTCCTATCAGTAGTCAAAGGTCTGAGTCAACCCTGGCTTGCTTAGTTTTGGTTTATTTATCAATTTAAAAACTTTTGAAGCCCTAGGAGTACCCAAAGTGGTTGGTTGGGGCAGGGCTAAACTGTTGTGACAACTAATGGCTGGATGTTCACAAAGGTAAGAGCAATAAAATTATTAAGATGATTGCTTGCTCTGGTACTTTTTGGGTTGGAAGTGTAGCTTCAGTATGCTTAGATCCATGTAAAGCCTGCTTTAAATGGAAAAAATGAGTTGGATTTTGACCATATTTGGAGTGTGGGTCAAGACCTTCCTAAGGGGAGAGTTCTCAGGTGCAATTGTGAACCTTTTGTGTATGGGATTGTCACTTACTGAGCATGTGGTGTGACTTCACTAGTGACCTCCCTAGTTACACACAATTAGTATGTATAATTATAAAGTAGCTTATCAAAGCTACACCTTCTCAGTTGTGTTTCTGTAATGTAACACTCTGCCTTTCTCAGGGTTAAAATTTATTTATTTATTTTTAATCTATTTTTTATAAATAAAATTTATTTATTTACAGCCACAGACAAGTGTCTGCTCTGGTTTAAAGCATTACCTTCTTAAAAATTGAACTTCTTCACTTTTGCATATTGCCCTTTGTAAAACCTTGGAAAGTGGCTTTGTGGAAAAAAGTACAGTGGTAAGGTGGTATCCCAGGAAAAAATAAGTAACCCATGTATTTCAGTGTGTTGATCTTTTTTGGCTGATGAGTTTGAAACCACATTGTAAACAAGAGGTTAAGAATTGGAGGCTGGAACTAAGGTTTACTGTCTGAAGTGATATTCAGGGTGGTTAAATCATAGAATTGTTTGGTTGGGAAAGAACCTTTAGGACCATCAAGTCCAACCACTAACACAGCATTTCCAAGTCCTACAATAAGCCATGTCCCTAAGCACCACATCTACACATCTTGTAAATATTTCCAGAAATGGGGATGCAGCCACTTCCCTGGGCAGCTTGTTGCAGTGTTTGATAACCTTTTCAATAAAGAATTTTTTCCTAAAAACCCAATCTAAATCTCCCCTGGCACAATTTGAGACCAATTCCCTTTGTCCTGTTGCTTCTTACTAGGGAGCAGAGACCAGCACCCACCTTGCTGCAGCTTCTTTTTGGGGGAGCTATAGCGAGTGATGAGGTCTCCCCTCAGCCTCCTTTTCTCCAGGTTAAACATTTTCCATTCCTTCAGCTGCTCCTTTTAGGACTTGTGCTCTACAGACCCTTCACAAGCTTCATTGCCCTTCTCTGGACACACTCCAGCACCTCAATGCAGCAATCCAGCAAATCCTCAATCCAGCAAATCCTCAATCCAGCAAATCCTCAATCCAGCAAATCCTCAATCCAGCAAATTCTCAATCTAGCACCTGTGGTTTGGAGTTCATTGGAGCTGGAAGTTATGAAAAATCAGTTTTCGTGGCCTTTCTGGGCTTCCCACTTGGGGTTTTTTGGTGTGTTGTTGAGGCACTGAGATTCTACCCTGTAGCTTGCATTCAAAATGAAGATTTTAGTTCTTAAGCTTCAGAAGAAGTGTGATTTTTCTATTAGGTGGATATACTTAGATAATTTTGCTGTTTTAAATGTACTTAATTTTTAAATCTATTTGCCATCTGCAAACCTGTAGTACAAAGAGATTCTGATAGAGGTCCTCATCAAAGGGCTGCCTGAATGTCTAACCTTATAAATTTTGTTATATCCTTATAAATCATACCTGTTATAACCTTACCTGTCCAATAAATATATATGATGACTTGAAAAGCCACAACTTCAGTTTAAAAGGCAGAAAGGTAAGGAAAAGTGATCAGCATCATTCCTCTCAAAGATTAGGAGGTGATGCAGAAAGCACCAAATCTCCAACTAGGTTGTCAAGTTCAAAAAGAGCAGAAGGAGATGATGCTGTCCCAGGCAGGCTGTAGTGTAGCTTTCTATGGTCTGTGTTAGATGTTAAAGGGTTTACATGGATTTTAAAAAAAAAAAAAATTACGGTAAAAAAAATATCTTTGTAGTTTTTACTCCTGTGAATTTGTCCCAAAAAATTACTAGCTCTGGTCCACCAAACTGTGGAGCTGAAGGCAGAAAGAGAGTTCTGGAGAGGCATCACAAGGTGCTGGGCTGCTGCTTAAATTCTGCCTTCAGAAGCTATTTCTGACATTTGCCAGAGACCACATTTTTGTAGCTGGATCTCTATTCTGAACTGGAAGGTCTGATTTTTTGGTAAAATCATTATCACTGTGGGAGAACTTGTTTAAGCTGTGTTTCGTTTTGTTTTTTCCCCTCACTTCCAATACAGATAGTTAGATATGTGCAAATGGAGAGGTGACTGGCAGGATATTTCTATTAAGTAACTTTTCTATTTTTTCTAATGACCTGATGTATGGGGATGAGCCATGCCTGTGCTGACTGATACATTATGCTTGAAATGTACTTAAACTTTCATTTATTTGAGACTTTTTGTAATTCTAAATAGTTGAGACCCCAGCCATGAAGCTGGGAAAGGTCACCCAGTGTTGGAAGAGTGTAGAGAACAGGTATTTGGCACTGCATTCTGGGCTCTCTTGACCTGCACAGCAAAAATTCTGGGGTTTCATCCTGCTAGTCTGATCTTAAAAAGCCATGACAGGGTCTTGTTGCTTCTTTTCATGCCCCAAAAGTTTTGGGAGACTGCTCTGCTCACTTAGAATATGGAGATACTTTAAAATGAGGTATTTCCAGCATGATAGAGGTTATTGCCAGCACCATAGGGGGTTTCAGAAGGAAACCCTTCCCTGATTGCATCCTCTTCATGGAACCAGAGCCCCTGTTGTATCAGGACCACTGTGCAATCCTTTCTCATCTTGAGCCACAACAAACTTTTTGTTGATGAAGGGATGAGCAGAGACACACTGGAAGTCAAATTGTGTGCTGAGGCGAGGTATGGAAAAAAGGAGAATTTTTCTGATGCCCTCTGACAACCTGAGGAAGCCTGGAAGCATGCAACTAATGGAATAGATCAAAAATAATCAGCAGATTAGAGTTGGGCTGGGTTTGTTTCTCATTTTCCAGCTGATCCATTAAATGGATAGTAATGGACAGTTTGTTGTTGCAAAGGCTGTAGGTCTGTTTGCAGGGCTCTGTCTTGCATCTCAGAGCTCCTCCAACAGGTTAGGTTCCTGATCCTTCCTCTGCTGCTCAGAGGCAGAAACAATTTTTTTTTGTCCTTTGAGATATCTTAATTTCCAGTCTTGATTGTGGCCAATTTATATTTTCTTCATAATGTTAACCAGAGCTTTTCTGGTGGTTACACTACATCAGCTTATGAAGAGCAAGCAAACCCCTTTTAAACTCATCTTCCCAAACAGGTAACTTAATTTTAGCTGCTTTTTTTTTTTTTTTTTTCCCCTTTCTTTCATTTTTCTTTTTTTTTTTTTTCTTTTTTTGTTTCAGCTGTTCTCACTTCAATGACTTAATGTACCATTGCTTTCTATCACTATGGGAAGCACCTCAGTGGGTGCAGTCAGGTTGCATAAGTTGTGTTTATAGCTGCATCAGACTGGCAGTTTAGAATCCATTTGATATTCAGCCACTGTGCCCTGGCTACCTTTCTTCTGTTGCTCACAGCTGTCATCTTCTCAACTCTTAAGCAAAGTTGGTCTCAAGTGTGTGTCTTGACATCTGGTACTGCCATGGCAGCAGGCAATATCTGGCAGTATTATGGCTTTATTACTCTGAATCTGTAAAACCATCTAATTCTTGGTGCTGTGATGCTGTGAGCCTTTTCAGTAGCTAGGCTGTCTGTCAAGTTCCTAAATTATCCCCTTCTTTCCATGGTGGTCACTAGTAACAGTGCTGAGCAGGATTTGTGCTGAGGTCAGGCTTTGAGGAGTGTCATTAATAATTTGGTTTTTATCCTGGTAAAGTTCCTTCTTTTGTTTGGTCCAAACTGTTCTAGAAGGCTCTCCAGGTATCTTCTGATTGATATCCTAAGATTCTTCTATTTGGTCCCAGTCACCTCCACAGGTATAGTTTCTTATGGTCATCATATAAATTTGCCTCTTAGGTCTGGAACATTATTCTTGTCTAAACTAATCACACTTTTTAAAAGTTAAGCATAGTTTCCCTTTGATTAAAACCAGTTCTAGCCCTGCATTTTATTCCAATATTTGCTTTTTTCTATGCTCATGATTATTCTGTCACTCTGCAGAGCTTTGGCTAGAAATGAATGTGCCCATATCTTGCCAAGACCACTTGTTACCCTCTTCTGTTTCCAGGTGGTGGTTTTTTGTTTCTTTGATCCCATGTTGCTGACTTGAATTTATTTTTTCTGTTTTAAACAGTGAAAGAGAGAAAAAAAAAATCTCAGATTTCTTCTAGTGATTTATGTAGAGCCTTTTTTCAGCTTTGGAGGCTGCTTAGCTCCTCCTCACAACAGCAACTTATCCATGTATGTTTCCTGTGGCAAGCACACTAAAAGCCTTCACGTGATTCCAGTCCCAAGCTTTCTGATCCTCAGAATGTTCCTGTTGGATTAAGCCTTTCCTAGAGGCAGGGAGAAGCAGAAATGATAATTTAAATGACCTCCATATATGTGCTTTCTTGGCCTGGTGGTGCTGGCAGTGACAGGCAGCATCTGTCACCTATTTCACAATGACAAACAAATGGGAGTTTGGTTTTGCTGACCATTCATATCAGGCACTAACTTCTGGTGCTGCCTTGTCAAGGCTGAACTTAGAGACTTGAGCAGACGATCTGAACAACTCCCTTGCTAGTGCTAAAATTATGTTCAGGGCACTCTTGGCTTCACCTGATGCTTTTTGGATCAAAAGCCTTGAAAGCAAAGGGGTGAAATGTACAGCAGGGTGAGGTTGGGAGCTCCTGAATGCAGGAGCCAGGGTGACAAGGTTCCCTGTCCCTCCCAGATTCCTGTATCCATAACACAGCAGCCCATGACTAACTGGAGAACAAGACCATAGAACCACAGAATCATCAGAGTAGGAAAGGACCTTCAAGATCATCAGGTCCACCCATCCATCCCTACACCACCATAACCACTAAATCATCTCCTGAAGCACCATATCTGCCTGGTTTTGGGATGCTCTCAGGGACAGTGACTCCCCCACCTCCCTGGGCAACCTGCTCCAATGCTTCACCTACTCTTCTGGTGAAGAAATTGTCCTCAGGCTTCAATCTGAACCTCCCCTGGGCAACTTTTCCTCTTGTGCCATCACTTGTTCCTTGGGAGCAGAGACCAAACCTCCTGGCTCCCACCTCCTCCCAGGGGGTTGCAGAGAGCAAGAAGGTCTCCCCTCAGCCTCTTTTGCTCCAGGATCAACACTCCCAGGTCCCTCAGTCCCTCCTTGGAAGTTTTCCATCCCTTCTTCATCTTCTCCATGTTCTCCAGCCCCTTCCTTTTCCACATTCTCCAGCATCTTATCCATGTTCTCCAGCATCTTATCCATGTTCTCCAGACCCTTCCTGAGCTGTTTCCCATCTCTGGACATGTTCCAGCCCCTCAATGTCCTCCTGAGGGGTCCCCAAACTAGAACATTGCCTGGGGTTGGTGTGACCCATGGGCAGGACCCAGCACTTGGCCTGGTTGAACATCATCCAGCTGTGCTCACCCCATGGATCCAGCCTGTCCAAGTTCTTCTGTGAAGCCTCCCTATCCTCAGGCACACCAGCACTGCCAGAGTGTTGATGGCAAAGCTTTGAGTGGGAGGGTGGAAAAAGCCACCCTGGAACTGATGCCTCACGTAGAGGCAGCTGGAACAGCTCCTGCAGAAGCATTGCCTGTGACTTCCATGAACTCTTTGGGGTTTTCTTGTTGGGATTTCTTGCTTCCTGCTCACGAGTCTAAAGAAAATCTCGAGGGCACTCTGTCCAAAGCCCTTTCTTGCTGTAGTTCTGGATTAAATGGGTCCTTGCCAGTGCTGATATTTATAGAATATTTTTCTACCCACAATCCTAGCTCCTAGACACAGGCTGTTACCAAGTGTGTGGTTCTGGGAACTGAACCTTTTTCTGTAGCCTGTCTTTTCAAAGCCTGACCATTAGGTGTAAACTCCCCTTTGTATGGAAAAAACACACGGAATTTCTAGGATTTCAGCTCAGGTCCAGACGATCTTTCTGGTAAAGCTTCCTATCGCAATAAGTTCAACTGAGGCTGGAAATTAATTTTTTTTTTTTCCTTTTTTTTTTTTTTTTTTTTCCTCAGAGTTTTCTGGTTTTATTGAATAAAAATGCAGGGAGTTACTGCTGTCTTATTAACTTGCAGCTGGCATGCTTATCTTCTTTGTTCTTTGTTAAATATGAGCTGGCATGTGTTCGCCTGCGTTAGCGTTGGCTCTTTGGGACTTCAGTGCCTTCTAAATTTGGCTCTGCTAAGCCAGTGCCCTGTTTGCTTGAATCAATTGGGGCTGCTATTTTTAGCAACAAAAGGGAATTGAAATAGCAATTTTCTTCCCGTGTAATAGATCCCCAAGAGGAATACTGATGCAAGCTCTCTGTCATCCCATCTTCTCCCCCCTTTCCCCAGCAGCGCTCAGAGGAGAGGCAGCTGTCACGGTTTGCAGCTGTATTAATCTTTAATCAATCCAGTGTTTTCTGCATTCAGGTGTTCAGGGAGGGGGAAAGAAAAGAAAAAAGGAAAAAAAAAAAAAGGGGTCACGATGAGGATCTGCCTAGAATAACCAAGCACTCGTGCATGGGCTGTGCAGTCAGAATTCGTGGGGAACAGCAGGGATAGAGCAGCTAAAAATAGCACTTGCTTCCAGTGTTTCTCCAGTCTATTTTTGATGCTTGGTTTTGATAAGGTTGATTGGGCTTTTACTAAAAATAGCTGTTCCTAGCAAGTTAAGGACAAAAAGTAGAATATTTTTAACTGGCACAGACTAAAGTACTTTTGTTGGCTGGAGATAATCTAGAAGCTTGGTATTGGTCAAATGCCAGTGGTTTATATAAATCTGTAATAAATGAAGCACTGCATGATGCCAAGCAGGGAAAGTCTTTTCTCCCCTTGCCAGCTTTTGTTTTCCCCAGGAGCTGTCATATTCTTAATATAGCCTCAGTGTTTCGTAGCAGAAGAATCTCGACTCTCCAGTGATTTCTGTGTTGTACCTCAAACCTGTGCTAAGGTTGGCTGTGCTATGAAGTTTCTCTCAACTGTATTGCTTTAAAAAGACACACAAGGACCCTGCTTGGTGTCTTCTACAGCTGGGTGCCCTGCCATGAGACCCTTGCTTATGTCTTGATCCAGTCTGGCAAGGGACAGGGGTGGCTCTTCCATGGGAATGAAGGATGGAGCTGAGACTTAGCTCTGCAGTGGCCATTTTGACAACAATTTGAATACCTCTCAGGGAACCAGAAACATAGCTGAGCTGTCCTCCTTGAGATCTGTTTGTTAGCTTCATTTTTGGGGGCAGGAAGAGTGCAGGTATTGCTGGACCCACGTATTTCTAGGCAGAACAACATTGCTGGTGGCTCGGGTCGTGACATCCCTGAGTGCATCTGCAGGACTTGGAGAGGTTGCCTAAAAACTCCCACTTAATGAAAAAGGGGAAATGGCTGAGATAAAATGAATTTGTAGGGGCTTCTGGAGAACATGCAGAATAGTTGTTAACATCTTCATTGTGCAGGTGGTTAAAGCAATGCAAGGAGGATGCCTGGTGCTGTTTGCTGCCAGCAACAGGGATGAAAGTGTTCCATGCTTTATCTCTGTGAGGCATCTCAAAAGCTTATTTTGCTGAGGGAAACGTGTGTTTCTCTCTGAAGGCAGGCTTGATCTCTTTAAGCTTTGTCTTCACTGTAGTCTAACCTTGAATTGGGGAGTCACGAATCTATAATCTTGTTTCAGTGTGATTGCTCTGCAGGACCGCAGTAGAATTTTCTATGCTTGCTGTTGCTCCCTCTCCCTGTGTCAACACTGGTCCTTGTTCCCATCTTCAGGCAAGGTGATTTCTACATGCCTGCCTCATGCTTTGCTGCACCATTCTTCCCTTTTGTTTTGAGATGTCCTAGCTGCATAAGAAGGGGATGAAAATGTTCTTTCAAGGCCCTGAATATTCCCTTCATTCACAAAACAGCTGTGCTCTGGTGGGTCCTGCTTTTGCCTGACTGTGGAGTGGTAGTTCGCCCTTTTTTTTAATTTTATTTTTTTATTTTAGCAGAAGGGAGTGTTTATCCAATATACCTCTTAGGAGGTGGTGGATGTTTTCTGGGTGACCTCTTACTTGCTAAGACAGCAGCTGTTACTCCTTACAAGCAGAAGGAAGATGTGTGCTCCCTGTACCATTGGTGAGACCTTATCCTGTGTGGCATAGAATCATGAAATAATTTGGGTTGGAAGGGACCTCTAAAGGTCATATACTCCAACCCCTGCAGTCAGCAAGGACACCCTCACCCAGATCAGGATGCTCAGAGCCTCCCCAAGCCTCACCTTGAACATCTCCAGGGATGAGACCTCAACCACCTCCCTGGGCAAACTGTTCCATTGATCCTCCACCCTCATGGTAAAGAATTTTCTCCTCACATCCAATCTAAATCTCCTCTTCTCTAATTTAAACCCATTGCCCCTCACCCTGTCACTCCAGGCCCTCTCCATCCTTCCTGTAGCCCCTTCAGACACTGGAAGGTCACTGTCAGCTCTCCCTGGAGCCTTCTCTTCTCCAGGCTGAACACCCCCAGCTCCCTCAGCCTGGCTTGGGAGCAGAGCTCTCCCAGCCCCCTGACCATTCCCATAGCTCTCCTCTGGATCCAATCCATCAGGTCCATGTCCTTCCTGTGCTGAGGGCTCCAGAGCTGGATATAATACTCCAGGTGAGGTCTCACCAGAGTAAAGTGGCAGAATCCTCCCTCTCAGTCTGCTGGCCACACTTCTTTTGATGCAGCCCAGGATGCCATTGGCCTTCTGGCCAGCAAGTCTGCACTGGTGGCTCATGTCCAGCTTCTCACCCACCACCACCCCCAAGTCCTTTTCTGCAGGGCTGCTTTCTAACACCTCATCCCCCAGCTTGTACTGATGGGGAGGAGTGTTCCCCATGGCCATGGGCTGTGGGATTTCTGAAGAATGCAGGTGCTGTTGGAATGTATTTTTGGAGTATTTGGGTAGTCACCCTCTCTAAGCCTTTTGGAGAAGAGGCTACATTTTTATCCCCTAAAATCATGTCCTCTAGGCATATTAATCTTTTAGAGTAAAGTCACTAACTGGTTACACACCGTGTTTCATTGGCTTGCTCTGTGGCTTTCTTAATGACAGAAATCCCTGTGTTTGAAGGCTTGCTCTGGGTTTGGTACTGGAGACAATGCCAGTCTGCATCACATCTGTTGGATATGTGACAAAAGCTGTGAAACACCTTGTGAAACTTCAGGAAATGAAGTGGCCAAGTGACATTAATGTTTAGAGAATGAAGGAGTTATGTGGATAACTAGTGCAGTAGTAGAGGCTATGGTGGGTTCCTTTGTAGCTCTGTCTTTGAAGTTATCATTCAAAGAAGTCAAAGATACATAAGTAAACTCGAAGCAGGGGTTGAAAAGGGTTTGTTTGTTCTTTTTCATCCTTTCCACACCGTAAAGGAAACAAAAATTCTGGCAGCCTTGAGGGCAGAGTTGCTGTACTGTCCTAAGGTGGCCGTTTGGGTGATTTTTGGAAATGACTGCATGATGTCTTGAGGAAAATATTGTCATGAAAAATACAGCTGCTGATCTGAGTCCTTGTGCAGATGACTTGCATATATGTGGTGGCATTTGAAAGCTCTCCAACTTGCATATGGCATGACCTGCTCCAGAGATGTGAGCAGATGCTGCCCCATTCTGCTTTCTTTGTTCAAAGACCTTGATGCTACAATAGGAATTTCTGATTGCACCCCTTACACTTCTGTTAGGCAGTATCCCAAGCACTGCTGTGTTCAAGCTCACTGATGTGCTGTACAGCAGTGCCTGACATGAAGGGTGGTTTTGTTTTACCCCTTCTGGTGGCAGAACATTTGGAACAGCATGGAGCTGGTTGGACTCAAGAGTGTTGATGCCCAGCTGAAGTGAAAACTGGGATTAGAGTATAAAAGCCATGCATATACCTGCAACCCACCATAATAATGATTATGCCCATCTTACCCAGTCAAGAAAGTGTCATTAGACAGGAGAGCCAGAGGTGTTCAGTATTCCTTTGGGTGTGATGGACTCACTAGGGCCAGGCTGAGCGGGCTCTGAGTTTTCAGGTGGCTTTTTCAGAACTGAGAGAAGAGGCTGTGGTGTTGCACAATGTGGTAGCTCTGGATTTAGATGTATGCTGCTTTCCAAAAAACATGTCTTGAGCTGGCAATCTGTTCTGGATGCAGTCTTAATTATTTTGTGGAGTAGCTTCTGTTCAGAGCTGCTGAACTCTGGGGCAGTGGTAATGTCCTGGGGTAGATGTTCCCATGTTTCCAGCCCAATGCAAGTGTAGGTACTGATGTATTTAAGAATGAGCTGTTTTCAGAGTGTGTCATGTTCCTGGATGCATTTCCTTATTTTTCTTCCTTTTTTTTTTTTTCTCTATAGCCACAAAAGCCAGGGGAAGATGGGGTTTGACTCCTTTGCCTTACACCAGCCAGTGCTTCAATATGAGGCTCCATTCAGACAAACTTTTCTGTGCTGGGCTCACACATGAGCTGCCTGGGCATTCTTTTCTGTTCTCTTCTGGAGACAGCAGATGGCTGAAGTGTGGGAAGCTACTACAGTTAGTCTGGCTACCCAGTAAATGTGTAGAATCACACTTAGAAGCTGGTGCAGCTTTCTTGTACAGACAATAACTTCTTCCTACCCTGCTTGCTTTGACTTCTTTAAGCTCTGCCAATTGCAAGTCAATTAGAGAACTTTTTTTTGCTGGGAGGATGTCTGTAGAAGAAACAATTTGAAAGGTTTATGCACACTTGGAGTTAAACTAGCTACAACACATTAAGTTGATAGTAAAAGTGTAGTTATACTGGCACAGCTCTGGAGTGGTTAAATCTGCACCACTTGGCTCCTGAATGCAAACTAGAGAGGAATATCATCACTATAAAAATTGTAAGTGCCTTGCTGATGCACAGTTCTTACCAAAGCCTCTTTCTTTATGGCTCTTCCCTGCCCCACAGCACACACACTTCAGGGAATCCAGAGTGCTGAAAAGTTGTCTGAATCTTGACTTTTGTGATCTTGGTGCAATCAGCTGACTTTATCCCACCTCCTTTCCTTGTTTTTATACCATAAGGTCCAAGTATTGCTCTCTGCTCTGGCAGGTATCTGGGCAGCTCCTCTGACCCAGCTGCTCATCACTTTGTTTAGAATGAGTGAGATCTGGGCCAGGCAGCTTCTCTTGAAGGGTTTTAGGAAGTGTGGCCAGAGGGTTTTGTGTTCCATGTTGGAAAGATTTCTTCAAGAAGTCTTTATATGTGTTCTTCAAGATGGTGTGGGAGCATGGAGAAGGAGGCAAAGTTACTCTTCTCAGAGAGGAGCAATTAATAAAATGGTGGTATTAGTGTCTTTATGCAAGAAAAAATCATCATTATCATCATCACAGAATGGTTTGGGCTGGAAGGGACCTTAAAGATTCTAGTTCTGACCCCTCTGCATGAACAGAGACACCTCCCACTAGACCAGGTTGCTCAAAGTCCCATCCAGCATCTTGAACACTGCCTGGCAGGAGGAATTCACAACAATTCATCCATATCTTCCCAATTTAGAGACCAGGATGTCAGGCAGGACAGTGTTATACTTTGCACAAGTCCAGGTAGATGTTGACATCAGTTGCTCTTCCTTAGTCCACTGATGCTGTGACCAGATTGTAAAAGGCCACCACATGTCTCAGGCACAATTTGCCCTTGGTGAAGCCAGGCTGGTTGTCACCAACCACCTCCACATTTTCCAAGTGCCTTAGCAGAGGGAGGATCTGCTCCATGATCTTGCCAGGCAGAGGTGAGACTGACTGGGCTGTATTTCCCTGGGTCTTCCTGTTTTTTCTTTTTGAAAATTGGCATTTTTTTCCCCTTTTCCAGTCAGTGGGAACTTCACCAGACTGCCATGGTTTCTCATGATGGAAAATGGCTTAGCAGCTTCATCTGCAAGTTCCCTTAGGAGCCACAGATGAATCTCACCAGGTCCAGGGACTTGGGGGCACTTTCATGTTCTTTAGGTGGCCTCAAACCTCCTCTCCTCCAGTGGGAGGAACTTCCTTCTCCCAGTCCTTTGTCTTTGCCTTCTGCAACTTGGGTGGTGTGGTCAGAGTCCTTGCTGATGATGACAGAGGCAAAAAACCAGTCATTGAGTACCTCAGCCTTCTCCACATCTTGTTTGACCAGATGTGTTTCCTCCTGGAGAGCCCATATTGTCTCTGGTGAGCAAGGTAAAAGCTTTTCATGTTACTCTTGATGTCCCCAGCCAGATTTCATTCTGTCTGTCCTTCAGCTTTCCTAACCTGATCTGTGGCTGCTTGGACAACTTCTTTGTACTCCTCCCAGGCTTCATGTCCTTCCTTCCTTTTTACATCTGAGTGTGTCCAGGTGCTTCTTTGGATGCATTGCTCCTGGGCTTGGAGGGAGGTGATCCTTAAATATTAGCCACCTTCCTTAAGCCCCTCTCCCCTCCAGGGCTTTATCCCATGATATCCTACCAAGCAGATCCCTGAAGACATCAAAGTCTCTTCTGAAGTCCAAGGTAGTGAACTTGCTTCAGACTCTCCTCGTTTCCCTATGGATCTTGAACTCCATCACTTCATGGATGCTGCAGCCAAGGCTGCCCTTCAGCTTCGTGTGGTCCATCAGCTCCTCCTTGCTGGTGGGAACAAAGTCCAATTTGGCACCTTTTCTTCTTGGTTCCTCTGCCACCTGGGGAAGAAGGGATATTTATCCTGGTTGTTAAGAGAAGCTGGCTGTGCTTTATTCTGATTATACTATACCTTCAGGGGGAGCAAAACACTGAGTATCAGCTGGGGATGATGCAGGTGATGGCTCAAGCAATTTTATTTTTTGGTTGGTTGGTTGGTTTATTTGGTTTTCCTTGTCAGATTTTGTCATAGTTTATTTGTATAAGATTTGTTTAAATTTCTCGAGTTCTGTTTTGGAGGGTACTTCAACCTCTGGACTACAGGTTATTTTAATTTGAAGTAGAGCCTAAAGAGGGAGGAACTGTTCTGTTGCTTTTCTTTCAGCTAGAAATCCCTGATCTTCAGCTTAAGTCTTGTGCTCCAGCTGATTCTATTACAGTTTACCTAAGCAATGGATTCAATAAGTGAGGTAAATATCCTTGACTGACATTGTGCTTGCACTTTACTAAGCCTTTAAAGTGCTACAGATGCTTTTTGCAGTTGCTGTCTTACAGAGTGTGCACCCGGAGTTGTAGTTGCTGGAAGCTGAGCAACTTGTGGTGTCAAAACCCAGTATTTTTGAATGCTGAGCTTGTTATCTGGGAATAAAACCATTAAGTCCATGAATTTTGAGTGGGAAGGAGGAGTAACAATCTGTGAGTGTTCCAGGGAATTGCTGTTCTGTAGGCACCTCAATCACTACAGTGAAGGGCAGAACCTCTTTCCCAGTCCCTGAAATGTCATGTTTCCAAGTTGGGTCAACCTAAAACATGTCCAGGTACTTGGTACTGACTGGGAATGGTACAGGTTTTCCCTGTGCTCTTCCAACTAGAAGAGAGGAGATTGAGGCTGGAGCCGAGGGAGGAAGAAATTCTTTGGGGTGAGGGTGGTGGAGTCCCCATCCCTGGAGGCATTTCCAAGGCATTTGGCCCTGGTCCTTAAGGCCATGGGTTAGGAGTTGCCTGTGGTGTTGGTCCAAGGTTGGGCTGGATGAGCTTGGAGGTCTCTTCCAAGCTCCCCATTCTGTGCTGAGCCCCTGTGCCAGGTTTCCCAGGGAAGCTGTGGCTGCCCCATCCCTGGCAGTGTCTCAGGTCAGGTTGGATGGGGCTTGGAGCAACCTGGGCTGGTGGGAGGTGTCCCTGCCCATGCAGGGGCTTGGAACTGGGGGAGCTGGGAGCTCCCTGCCAACCCAAACCAGGCTGTGAAGCACTCATGGGTTGTGTGATAATGTCTAAGGTAAAACCCAAGGATCAGCAAGGCTGAAACTGAAGCTGCCCTTCAACCAGAGGGCTGGGGCCACCCTGCTGGGCTGAGCTGCTCTGGGGCTGGGTGGGTGACAAGGCTGGGACAGGTTTGGTTGCAGGCAAGCAGACTCCTGGGAATGTGTTCTTGATTTCTTTCCATCGGGCTGCTTTTTTTTTTTGTTTGGTTTGGTTTGGTTTTGGTTTTGGGGTTTTTTCTTTAAATTTTTTGGTTTTGTTGTTTTTTTGTTGGTGGTGTTTTTGTTTTTTCATTTTTGTTTTGTTTTTGGTTGGCTTTTGGTAGGGTTTTTTAGGTTCGTTTTGTTTGAGGTTTTTTTGTTTTGAGTTGTTTTGTTTGCTTTTTTTGGTTCTTTGGGATTTGGTTTCTTGGGCTTTGGTTTTTTGGTTTGGTTTGGTTTCTTTGTTTTGTTTGGGTTTTTGAGTTGTTTTTTGGGGTTTTGTTTGGTTTTTGTGATTTGTGTGTGGGTTTTTGCATGGGGTTTTTGTTGGGTTTTTCATCTGTGGGTTTTTTGTTTTTGTTCTGGGTTTTTTTTTTGTCATTTGGACCCTTACTTGATCTTTCTAGATGCAGACTTGTGTGCCTGTCACACTTTCCTAATCGTGACTGGAAAGGAAGTGGCAGAGCAGTGGGATGCAGACACTTGGATCCCTTGATGAAATTCCCTGGGGCTGGCAGTGCAGCACCAGAACTCTGCTTACTCTCCAGAGCATCCTTTGTGTACAGGGTGTGTTAGCATGGTAAAACCAGGGTCCTGCATAGCTTTATCCCAGGGGAGCTCTGGCATCTTGCAAATAGACCTTGAAACCAGGAAAGGGATAAATGTATGCGTACATCCCTGCATCTTTGGCCACCTGTAAATCTCTCTGGTGTCTGGGGCATGGCTGGGTCTTTCATTCTGTTACTGTGCTGTTTGGTGGCCATTCAAGCTCAGATAGGACCTTTACTGACAGCTTTATCTCTTGTTATCACATCCACTTCTTTGTCGCTAGCAGGCACAGAGGCTTAAAATGGTTACAGCCTGTCCTGGTTGTTATTACTCAAAGAGAAATATTCGGGCTGCTGTTAGTATGCCAACTGCTATGGGGGATCTGCAAGCAGGGACTGATCAAATAATCTGCAAACACCTTTCCTTCTGGTGCCCTGAAGGGGAATTATTGCTGAATCCCAGTGTCAGACACCACCTCCATCTGCTGCAGCTTTCACTCAGGTACATGGTGACCTGAGAGTTGAGCCAACAGTCTCAGGTCAGGGTTCTGAAACACTGAGCAAGCTTTTGGGGATGCTTACATCCAGGGATAAGGAGTGAAAGCACAAACCAAGCTGTCCTGACATGGGGACAGACAGAAAAATCCATCTGTTCTGTAGCCACTTGGAGTGTGAGAGCAGAGACAGAGGAGTGGAGAGCTACCTGAGTAAGGATGTTGAGGTGTGATGAGAAGGAAGAGCTGGGAGAAAAAAGGAAGTGGTGCTGAATATACATGCTTAAAAGGAATTTGAGAAGCAGATTCTGGATGGAGGAATTGCTGTTTAGTGAGCAAACAGAGATGATCAGTTACTGGTGTGGTGAGAGCCCTGGAATGATCTGTCAAAGTAATGGCATGTTGAGTCACTCAGAGCTTCTCAGCACATGGAAAAGAATGCTGGAAAGGCTTGAGACTTGACACAGATCCCAGTCACCCACAGGTGAAAAAGTTCAAGCTCTGGAAGCTCAGCTTGCAACTGGCCACAGAATCACAGATTGTTAGGGGTTGGAAGGGACCTGGAAAGCTCCTGGGGTGCAACCCCCCTGGCAGAGCAGGGTCACCTCCAGCAGTCACACAGAACACATCCAGGGGGGTTCTGGATGTCTCCAGAGAAGGAGACTCCACCACCTCCCTGGGCAGCCTGGGCCAGGGCTCCCTCACCCTCACACTGACAAAATTCTTCCTCATATTGATATGGAATCACCCAGGCTCCAGTTTAGAACCATTGCCCCTTGTCCTGTCACTGGCCATCACTGAGCAGATCCTGGCTCCATCCTCCTGGCTCTCTCCTTCCCATATTTCTAAACACTGCTGAGCTCACCCTTCAGGCTTCTCTTCTCCCAGCTCCCAGCTGGCTCCATCAATCCCTCATCCTTGCTGTGGATAAGCACAGTGGTCTCAGGGCTCTGAAATATCCTGGGGAGCCACTAACAGACATGTGTTATCCATGCCCTGAAATGTTTGGTTTGTTGGATTCTTACAGGCTTTAAGATACTTTCTTTTACTATATACTTAAAACTAAGTTGCGAGCTGGTTTAATAGTCAGACCTGTTTTTTTAAAAATTAATGGCTTAGAAATGTCTTGGTCTGTAAAGTTTCTGAAGAGGACTGGCAAGAAAAGGGGTGCTGAGTATGATTCTTTAAATAAGTGTTTGGCACCTAACTCCTTCCTCTCCTTTGTGACATGTGGAAATATTTTGGTGTTACAAGTTCTCTAAGAGATTTAGTAACTGGAATAGCAAACAGCTATTCCAGAAAATGTGATGTGTCTTTTGACTGGAATGAGTACTTTATTGGCCTGCTAATGAACAGTTATTTCTGTGAAGCAGCTAATGCTTATCTGTCTTCCTTTTTCAGTGGTCACAGGAGCTACTGATGGGATTGGAAAAGCCTATGCAGAAGAGGTATGAATTCTTATCACTTGGCAGTGTGTCTTGATCCCTGGCAAGCAGTAGGTCATATCTCCTCACCTTACCTTAACAGAGATACCTGTGGAGAAAGAAAAGAGGTGCCTTGCCTTGCCTCCATCAGATGACCAGCCAAAAGTTGTATACCTCTTTTTGTTAGTTTTCTTCATTTGCAGCTTCTATTTTCAGCCCTTACTTTGTCCTTCGGGGTTTTTTTATTTTTAACTTCTTTTTTTTTTTTTTTTTTTTTTTTTTCAGTTGTCACAGCTATTTTAACTTTCTCAACCCCTGGTATTTCCTTTTGGTATTTCCAGGCACTGACTAAATGGCATTTCTAGCTGCCTACAGTATGTTCCAATTATTTCCTACAGTTCATGAAGTCTTTGAAGCTGGGTTTTACCTTTCTCTCTTTTACTGTACTTTTGCTCTTGATGGATATGTGGGCTCCAAATATGGTACTGGACTAAACTGCTTAAGACAGAAAGTGCCTGTTAGTATGGGGCAATTTAGCCTATAAGCCCAGAGAACATCATGACAAATAGTGCTGACTCCAACAATTTATAGCAAAAATAACTTCTAACTCCAGTATGAGTACCACAGTCAGCCTGCCTGTACTCATTTTTGTGTTCTCTGAACCACCAGCATGACTGTGTGTGGAGGAGATCATCAGCAGTGGATGATTCCCTTTTTCTGGACTATTCTATTTTGTGGAGCCCATGGGGAAAGTAGTGTTTGTCTTTAGAGGTAGTCCTCCCCCTTCAGATTTCCCTTCCATCCCCATGTGCCATTCCCAACCCCCAGATTTATTTCTACTTTGCAAAAAGTAGCACTTTTTTTTTTTTTTTTTTTTTTTCCTGGGGCAGTATAAGTGGAGTTGGCTGCAAAGGGAATTTCAAGCTTGATGCCATTTCTTGATGCTGGGGTAGAGCTTAGAGCTCCCACATCCCAAATATCCCAGTTACATGGCACTAAATCAAATGGTGTAACACCTAGAGGAGGAGGAAGGAGGTCAGTGTGCCCAGGGCACAGGACTATCAGGTATGGGAGAGACCCTGCAAACATCATGAGAGATGAGGTTCAGGATCTATGTGTTAGGTTTTTGAGCTTGCTTCATGTTCTTCTGGTGTTCCTGAGACCCAGGCTGCCTTCAAACACAAATGTTTGATGATCCTCTGTCTATGCTCCTTCTAGTATGAGATCCTTCTAGACAACATTTGGCTGCTTCAGCTTCTCTGCTGCTGGCACATAGCACCCCAAAAGCACCTTAAAGGGGACAAATATTCATTCTTGGGTTGTGGAATAATGCACATTTCTATTTATAAAAAAAATATTTGTTTAGGATAAGCGCAATAAACACCCTTTGACAGTTTATGTGGATGAAGAATACTTCAAATGAAATTTGAAATATCTGAAAAGACATCTCAATGTTTCAGTTAGCTCTAGAGGTGTCTTCTTAAGACTGCCACTGGAGACTTGACTTTCTACTAGAAATTCCTATAAAATTCTACCAGAAATTCCCACTGGCATACAGCTGCCTGGGCACTGATGGCTGTGATTTATAATCATGCAGGTTACTTCCTTCTCCTTGGAAAAACTTGTGAGAAATGGAACAGTGTCACTTCTTTGAAAGTTTGATGTGGTCTCCAGTAAGTGATGGAAGAATGTTATGAGTTAGTGGATCCTCTGCTGATACTCTGCTCTGGTACTTGCTTTCCTTCTTTTCCAAGCCAGTTTTGCACTTTTTTTTTTCCAAGAGCCAGTTTGGCACTTTTCACTCTTGCAGTATTAAGATCTTTATCCTTTTCTTCACCAGACCATCCCTTCACAAAGGGTGGTGCCATACTCAATCCTAGTTGACTTCTCTCTGTAATTCTTGCCCAGTCTTTGATTCCAAAGCAGCACATTGGTTTATTTTTTTTCTTTCTCTTTAAGGATATGGTCAGGAGTTGCTGTTTGTTGCCCCTGTCTTGTCTGCTGTTTGCTTTTGCAAATCATGAGTTAAATTTAGTCACAGTTGTATTTATATGATAGTGATAAAGTAGAGGTTGTAATTCTGTTGTGTACCCTGCACTACTCTGCTGTGCAGATCTGCTTAATGCTGCCTTTTGGAGATGATTTTGCTGTGTTGCCTCTAAGGAGAGCTTTAACTCAGGCTTGGTGGGCTGTCAGTGGCATTTCTTTCCATCTTGGAGAAAAAAAGGCTTTAACAGCAGCTGTGTTTTGCTGCCCAAGTGGAAAATATGGTAGCTACTAACATGGGTTGAAGGAAATCAGACACCTACATTCATCAGCTCTGTTAGAATGTTTGCTAGCTCAATACTTAGGCTACAAGAGCATCTTCCCAGTCTTTGCTACTCTGGGTGGATTTTTGCTGATGCTTTTAAGGTTTTCTCATTCAGCCTTTTCAAGACCTTAGGAGACATTAGCCAAAAATCCAAGTAGAATGGCAGCAAAGCAACTGGGTCTTCCTGATATATTATATAAAAATCAAATTAATATGGGGTTCTCAGAGGATCATTTATTGATCTTTGGACTGTTGGGGTTCTTCTCAACTCCCTGGGTCTCTAGCAGTGATTTCGGAGTGCTCAGCAGACATGGATCTGATCCATGAGGGGAGCCTGAGTAAAGTATTGAGTACTGGGGTAATTTTGCAACATGACCATCGTTCAAGTGACCATGGGTATTTTAACTTGGCATGTTAACTTTAATTGTGGGTAATAACTGTTTTGCTCTGACTTGCACAGTTGTTTTTAAGAGTTCTGTAAAAATGTCTGCTGTTGTTTTCTAAGTGTACCTACAAAGCTCTATTGGATGACTGAGAAGATTAGTTCTTTCATAACAAATTTATTAATTAAGAAGTAGCATTGAAGTATTTGTCCTGGCTTACCCCTTCTCTCTATTTTAAATTGCATCTTTTTTTTCAAACTCGCTGCTTGTACATTGTTGTGATGTTTGACAAATTATGCAATTCCTTTAATTAGGTTACTAACTAGAAAGCGATTTATGATTGTTCTTATTTTCTGTTTTGTTTCCTTGCAGTTAGCAAGACGTGGAATGAAGGTGGCTCTGATCAGTAGGTCAAAAGAAAAACTGGACCAGGTTGCTGGTGAAATAAGTGAGTTGAAAACTTCTTCCCTAAACTTCACTGACCTGCTTATAAATAAATGCAATTGCAATGCATTACATATATGCTGATACACACAGTTCTTTTAAAAGGTTTGCACTTGTGCACAGTGCAGATGTTAGATACAAGTGGTAAAGGCCTTGCAGATAATTTTACAGGTGGTCATATTTAACTTCTGAGAACAATAGAGCTTAATTTTGGAATAAGTACTGTTAATCTTCCTTAAGAAAAGCTTACCAAGTCATACCAAAATACCATGTGTCCCATAGTAGCTGTCTAAAATGACAATAAGGAGAAAAACATGTAGCCATGACTTTACCTGAATGTCCCCTCATCTTGAAGCAAGTTGGATTTCATGGGCTTCAGTCATAGGGGTTGTTTCTTTGTAACTGAAAGGTGCTGGAAACATATTCTTTATGTATACAAATTTACAGTGGGTAGCTTCCACATCCCCTCTTTTATTTTGGTTTTTTGTTTTGTTTTGGTTTTTTGTGGGTTTTTTGGGTTTTTTTGGTTTTTGTTTCTTTGGTTTGGTTTTGTTTGGTTTGATTTGTTTGGATAAAGTGTTCAAAGGTCAGAATAGAGAACTGTAAGGTTTTTTTGGGGTGACAAGTATTTATAGTCATAAGGATCCAGGGATGAGTTAGTACGTTTAAGAACCTGGGTGAGGGATTGTTTCTTCAGGAAGTGTCTGGCAAGTGGCTGTAATGCAAAAAATAAGGGAGCAACTTAAGTATTCCAGTCATAAGTGTAAAATGAGTATTTGTACAGGATCATTTAGGAGAAATCTTCCTCAGGTCTCATGCTGACAAATGATTTTCCAGTCAGAGCAAAGTATAGCCATGGCACACAAGAATTCCTCCTGTAATCTGTCTCTTTTATTAAGGCAGATTTCATGCAAGGTTATTAGTTTATGTAGAGTATGTCAAGATAAAGTGAGAAATGTAGCCTTGTGTGTACAGGTTTTTGATAAGCAGGAGTGGGAGTTGTGTACTACAAAGCAGGTTTCTCAGCATAATGATGTTAGGTAAAGAAACCTTTAAGATGATGTGTCTGTCTTCCCCTTTCTTGTCTTGCTTAGACCTTCCTAAAATGATTTGTTTGCATAATGCAGATAAGTGTAAGAGCTGTTCTCTTTCAGAGGTCATAAATGTATTGGTTTTGGCTTGAGCTGAGTAAAACTTTTATTAAAAGTGCTTTACTGTAAAATCAAACCTCAACAAACTGTCCTATATGAAGTTGTAAGGGGCTCCTTAGGGCATGTAAGGATGACTAAAAGACTCAAGGGTTTCAGCTAGCTTACTGGTAGCAGTTTTGGTAGTTTACTGAGAGACAGAGGCTGTTCAGTGATGTGGATGCAGGTGCCACTGTCTCTGGGTTTTAGTGTCCAACAGAAGATGAAACTTTTTTCTGGACAAGTGTCTGTGTTCAGATGGTAAGGAGGATGTTCAGATGGTAAGGAGCATTCCTTCTTAGTGCTTGATGCAACCTTTGCTTTATCCTCTGCTGGTTTGGAAGTGCTTGGCATTGCTCACCAGCATCGTGTGTTTGGGGGTGTCAGTGCAGTGTCTGGATGGACCTTTGCTGCTCCAGATCCCTGGCAGGCATGGAGTGAGTGGATGGTGTGGGTGTCACTGCCCACATAACCTCTGTGAGCACTGAAGCCTCCTGCTAACAGGAAAGCAGCTGCAGGAAGGTGCTTTTTGAGTTTTCTCTGCAGTAGCTGGGGGGAGGTTTTGCTGCAGATGTGGGCGTACTCAGTCACGTTTCTTACTAAGAGGTGTAAAGTTGGCTTGCTAAGTGAAAGTGTAACTGACAGAAGTATCTACAAATATCTTGTTCTGGAATCCAACACTTCAGTGTGAAGAGACAAGCTTCCTCCAAGTGGTCAGAGCCCTTTTTTTGCAGCAGTCTGGAAATCTCTTCCTCCTTGGGAATTAAGCATGGTGCTGACAAGACAGATAAATCTATTGCTTTGAGCTTCTGGCATGTACATGATAGCTGCTGGAGGAGCTTTTCAGATTAAAAAAATAGGTACATGTACCTATGTAGAGCAGCTTGTAATACATAATTACTGTGAGGCCTCACCCAAACATTTTTCTGCTTTCTTTCCTAAACTGTTCTGAAATGAGATGACTCACGTTGAGTTTTCAGAACATTTCTTTTGACAACGCTGAGCTGCTTGAAATGTATACCTTGTTCTCTGTGGCAGATGCTGAAGGATTAGGATAGTCTGCATAATCAAGCAAGCCTGAGTTGCACTTCCAGATCTTGCTAGGTTTCAGCTGGACAGAAATTGTACTCAGGCTCATGTGGTCTCTGCAGTCTGTTCAGATGTTGGCATGTGTAAATGGGTGACTTTTTTAGAGCTAAGGCTCTAAGTACTTGTGTCTTACACTCCTAGGCTCCTAAGGTAGCTTTAGACTTCTTTATGATGATCCCAGATTTGTTCTTCAACTTGATCTGAGCTTAGTTCTCTGGAGTAATGACCCTTAATCACTTTAAGGAAGAATGGCTCCTTAACTACTTCCAGTAACTTGAGCTGTCAGAGCTGTGCATGTTTGCTGTTCTTTTCTTATTTTTGCTGATTGGAGTCCTGCTTCCCCTAGTGACTGGATGACAGCTTTATGGGACAGGTCAGAAGGGAGCCAGCTCAGAAGGATGCCCTCCTTTATCTGCTGCTCCTCAGCAGAGAGCATCTCATGAGTGGAGATTGGAGGTGGTCTCAGCCCCAGTGAGCAGGAGGAAATTGAGTTCAAAATCTCTGCTGGCAAGAGGAAAAGTGCCAGCAAAACTTCAACATTGGGCATGAGGAGAGGAGACTTCAGGGAGCTTCTAAATCTCCTGGGAAATTATTTTTGCAGGAGCTGGGGGTCATGAGTGCTGGTCACTCTTTAAACATCACCTACTGAAGGCACAGGGACAGGCAACCCCAAAATGTCAGGAGTCAAGCAGATGAGGCAGAGGAGCAGCTTGGCTGAACAGGGATCTGTTCCTAAAAATCAGGCAAAAAAGGAAGGCGTATTCCCAGTGGAAGCTGGGTGAGGTGACATGGGAAGAATACAGAGATGCTGCTGACTACAGTAGGGAGAAAATTGAAGTGGACAAAGCTCAACTGGAGCTGAAACTGGTCAGAACTGTGAGGGACAATAAATAGAGTTTTTTTCTAATACATTAATGGCAAAAGGCAGTGGAGAAACAACATTGGTCCCTTACAGGATAAGGACAGACACCTCACCAACAGGGATGTAGGGAAAGCAGAGGTATTTAATGCATTCTTTGCCTCTGTCCTCACCACTGATGATGGACCAAGGGGGGAGTGATGTTGGAGTGTCCAAAGGAGAGCAAGGAGGATGGTGAAGGGTCTGGAAGGGATGAGTGATGAGGAGGAGCTGAGGTCACTTGGATTGTTCAGCCTGGAGAAAAGGAGGCTGAGGGCTGAGCTCATTGCAGGGGAAGATTTGGGGCAGGTTCTGATTTCCTCACTCCTGTGACCAAGGACAGGACTCAGGGAAATGGTAGGAAGGTGAATCAGGGGAGGGTGAGGTGAGATATCAGGAAAAGGGGTTTTTTCAGAGCTGAGCAGTGGGAGAAGCTCCCCAGGGAAGTGGTCACAGCACCAAACCTGCCCGAGTTCAAGCAGCATTGGGATGATGCTCTCAGGCACATGGGGTGATCCTGGGGGGGCCCTGCACAGGGACAGGAGTTGGGATTGAGGATCCTGAGGGGTCCCTTCCAACTTGGCTGATTCTGTGATTCTGTGGATGGATAGGTGCCTTCTTCCACAAATAATGAGGGCTTTTGAGGTTCAGGTACATTCATTTTATTTCAGAAGAATCCTCTCTTATGCTCTTAGGATAATTCTTAGGATTGATATCTCTGGGCAAAACACAAGTTGCATAACCACCATCATAAGGGAAATACTGATGTGTCTTCCTGAATGTTAAATGCCAGCTGACCTGGATCTAATATTTTTGTGTGTGTATGCACATTAAACTGGCTGTACTGCTCTAAGAGGAAGGCCAGGTGTTCTGAGCTTGTGTCTCAGCTAAAGCAACAGAAATTAGTGGATTAATTGCAAGTAGTTTGAAACCAGAAGATTTTTCCAATGTGTCTTCAAGCATGTTGCAAAGCTGACTTTTTTTTACAGGATACTTAAGGTGGTGTAGGATTTGCCACAAAAAGGAAATTCTGCTTTGTGTACCTTAAGAAATAGGGCACAGGCCACAGACTGAAGAAAAAAATTCTGAATTCTCTCTTCAGTGGTCATAGACCACCTTGGCATGGAATTCCATGGGTTCTATGGAAATATATTTGATCTTCTAATGAAGTTTTCAAGCACAAACACTGCTGCCTAAGGACACTATACAACAGGATGGTCCCAGTCTAGGTCATGCTACATGACCTGTGCTGTTCCAGCACTTCTTTACAGTGTTTGTTGTAGGACATCATTAAACCCTTTCGAGAGGTTCAGGGAGGATCAGAAAGAAAACTTCTGTCTGAACAGAGTCAATTTTTGGAATGCCATGTACCAAGGCTGGTTCCTAATTTGCTGTGTTTGATAGTGAGTATGATCCAGGAGCTCTCAGCTGCTCTGTGCCAGCACTTGTTGAGGAGCAGAGAACTTTGGAAACTCAGGCTGAAGAACCAGGACTTGGCCATCCCTACATCCAGGGTCACTTCTGTCTCTGCCTGCCAGGACCTGGCTGGGTAGCTTGTCACTTTTTTAGCAGGTTGAGTTCTGTTACACCAAGCCCTTTCTTAGCTGCCAAAGCTCTAAAAACCTTTCACGGACTTCCTTGCTGAGGAAATTATTTTAATGTGGTTTGTTTGGTTGGGTTTTTTTAAATTCAGGAATATATTGTGGTAAGGGAAATAATTAGTGCCAGTTATTAGCTCTTGATAGAGAAATGAAATTGAGGATGATCCATTTTGCACAGGTTCTACAGGAAAATTCTTCAGGAAAAGATAATCTGTGAATATAAAAAATAAACAATTTTTTCAGTGGTGTAACTAATGGATAAAGCTGGCTTCATGTTCTAAATCATGTGCTTTAGTGCTGAACTGGGTTCTATACCACTTTGAGTATTAAACTAATAACCAGTGTATGTACCCCTGCAAGTAACACTTTGGAGAACCCTGAAAATTGTGCTTTTAAGTGTCTGTCTTTTGCCTACAGTAAACACTTTTCTGTGGATGCTGAATGCAAACAAAACTACCTAGGACATAAAACATAATGCTGAATTAGCCTAGGAGTTTGTTTTACTTCTTCAATTTGTTCTAACTAATGTAGGGTGACTGATTTAAATGTCTTGAAATTCACTTGAGAGTTAAGGGCACAATTTTTTTGTTAATCCATACTACTGTATCTTTCAGTGTCTGTAAGTGACTCTTGGATTGATTTTATTCAATAATTCTCCTGGTCATTCTCAAATGTTGAAATTAAATCTGAGTAAAACTGGGTTTTGTTTTGTTTTTTTTTTTTATATAAATTGTTACTGTTCTAATAAGCACAGGGCTGGAGAAATTTGACTTTTCTTTTCAAAAAGTGATTAAAATGTTCATGTTTACATGTATATACATATTCTGTACACAATGTCACAACCAGGCAATAATACTGACATTAAGGAAAACTAAATGTTACAGGAAGTACTGGAAAATAGTCCAAATGCCCTTCATAAAATGAGTTAGTAAACTAAAAATAGCTTTCTTCATGCTGTGTAAAATCCAATACCACCACCAAGTATCACAAAAGCCTTGGGGGGGAGGTGAAAACAGCATCAGGGAAAGGAGAGGGAAGGCACAAGAGTTGGAGATGCTGCCTGTTGGATAGCACTGACTTCCCTCCATCTCAGGATGCTCTTACCTCTGGCAGAGGTCCTCACCTGGAACAGCAATTCAGCCACAGTGGGTACAGAGGAAAAGAACACAAGGGCAAAACCTGGCTTTTTTGGGAGGCAGGAGAATGGTGGGAAGCAGAGGCTCGTGGTGTCAGTCAGCCATTGGAATGGTCTCCCAGGGGAAGGGGGGGATTCCCCCACTTGGGAAAGTTTGAAGTCTCAGCTCCAGGGGATGCTGGGACATCTCCTAGAAACAATAATATGAGAAGGGTTGGAGCAGGGCATCCTGGAGCTCCCTCCCAGCCTCACATCCTGGGATTTTTATGATTTCTTGTCATCCCCTGGGGTGTGCTGGAGCAAAGAGGGTGTGAGTATGGTGAGCATCCAAGCTGTGCTTGCCTTGCTGCCTTGAAATAACTTCAATGTTTGGAAACACTGGGATGCTGTGAGTGTGCAGCCCCTCTGTCTGGCAGCTTCTGCAGCTGTTTTCACAGGCTGCTGGATTCTGTGCTTTTCGTTTGCTTTATAATTAGGACAAGCTTGATTTAGGAAAGCTTATGTTGAGCATAATATTTGGGTGAATGGGCTTAATGATTGATCCTGTGTTGCTAAGAATGTTTTTGTGACTTCCTAAAGCTGTAATATGTTTTGACATAGAGGCAGTCAGAGAGGAGCAAATGGAAGCAAGTATTAAACCATTGTTTCTTCCTATGTTCTGTAGTAAAAATACGCTTATACCCATGAAAAAATTAAATTTCCCTTGTGGCTCAAGGGTTTGAGAACTTTGGCTTAGAGAGCATCTTCTGCTGTGTCCAAGGTGACCCTACTCAGGGAGGTTGGACTAGGAGATCTCTGGAGGTCCCTTCCAACCTCTAACATTCTGCTGTGATTCTGCTGTGATTCTGCTGTGATTCTGCTGTGATTCTGCTGTGATTCTGCTGTGTTGTTTCTGAAAGTTGGCAAGTGAGGGATTGATTTGTGTGTGCACAGAAACTTAAAGCTGTTTAACTTAATTGAACATTTTGAATGAGGTCTGGCATTTTTTACCCATTCCATACTTCTGTGTGATCGGATTTTTTTTTTTTTTTCAAATATTCACTATTTAAAGGCTGCTGTATCTATGAAATCACATGTGTGATTACAGAGCAGTAAGTAGGGAATCCCCTGGCAGTCTTGCACGTGTAGCTGAATGAAAGAAACCTGAAGATATTCCTCAGTGCTTGACCAAATGTGCATACATCTCTGCTTTTAAAAACATATTGATAGACAGCAAGTCCTATTAAATTGTAGGCAGGAAATCTCCTTGTGCTATGCAGAAACTGATGCAGGGTAGCATTCCTGCCCCTGGAGACTTTTTGCAAACTAGGTGCACACAGCACTTTCTCTTAGTTGCAACTTACTTCAACTTTTGTTATTCCTTAGTTTACCTGTATTCCAGAGTTTTATAGGAATGTTGAGATAACTTATATATCATAATAAAAATACACAACCTCTGATACAGCAGTATCTGGTATTCCAGCACTGGTATTCCCTTCTTCTCATCATGGGGCACTCTCCTATCTTCTCTGCTGCTTTCCAGGTTCTGGTTGTCTGTCCTGCTGAGCTCCAGGCTCTGGTCTCTCTGCTTTCCTCTTCTGGAGAAAGGAGGAGCCTGCCCTGTCATTTGGGACAAAGCCTGCTAGTTCCACAAGTGGGAAGTCTCATCTCTCAGAAAGGATGACCCCTTGGGTATTCAGCTTCTCTGTGGACTCAGTAATGGAAACATAAAATGCACATGGCAAAAAAGCACAGATCACCTTTTTTTTTCATCTGTTTGAGCTGCTGGGATCTGAGTCCTGAACAATATTGCAGGTTCTCCAGTTTTTTTTCCTCTTTGCTCCATACACTCCTCTGGCAATTCTGTATTTGACTGAGACTGATGCAGAGGAGGGGGAGGTGCAGGTACTGATGTTGTTTGGTTAAGGATGGAGATCTCCCAGCTTCCCTGCTTTCCAAGAAGGCTTTGTACCACAGACCCCTCTAATGCAGCCATTGCTTTGTCAGGGAACTGAGCTGCTGCTCCTGACCATGAGGCTTGTGTCTGTCTGCTTTTACCTCTAAGTACACCAGGTTACTCCTCTCAAGTTACTCCTTTCATCTGTGTCTGAAAACTTTACTTCCTTAGCATTTTCTTAGCCTTATCAACCAAGATTTCAGTTTAAGGGGCTCTTTTGCAAGCTTCCAAAAAAAAAAAAAAAAAAAGTAAATTTGAAGATGCTTACCTTCCAGCCAACTTCACAGTTCTTTATTCCTTTTTATTGATTTTATCCCATTCCTTTAGGATGTAGCTCACTGTAGTTTCTAAATCCCAAGTGTGATCCTTTTTTTCTGGTGTTACAGCTCATGTGGTGCTATTTTGCACCTGAATCTTTTAAGTACTAAAGGTGTACCCTAGTTTGCCTGATCATTTAGTGTTTTCCTTGCATAGCTTGACACCAGATACATGTCCTGTAAATCTCACATCTCTTTGGCCTTTGGAGTTAATGAAGTTTTTGCCTCCCTTAGTGAGGCTGTAACTCAGCAGCTTAGAGATGGGAAATTGGGTGGGTGTTGTCTTTTCAGCTGTGGCTCAGAATGGTGCCAGTCTCCTTTCTCTGCATTTCTGTCCTCATTTGTGACTGTTCCCTGGCTGCCTGCTTGCTGAGCTTCATGCTTTGAGCTTCACCGGTCTGTCCCAGTGCCCCCCAGTGCTGCAGCATCTTTCCCTTCTGGTCTTGCATTTGTTTGGCATTTGGAGGTCCTGTTTCCATTGCAAGGTAGAAGTGGGTGCATCCTCTTGGCCTCTTAAGCTTAATCTGCTCTTACAGCAGCTTTTGTTCCTTCATTTTTAAGTGAACACTGATGCCATTTGTGACATTACTCTGTGTGAGAGTAAAAATTATTCTTCTGTGAACTGAAATCATATATGAATACATGAGTGTTCCTTTAATAAACATTCTGAACTTGACAATTTAGTTCCTGAATTTAGAGTGCCAAACTGCATCTCTAACCAAGTTTATTTGAAAGAACTCCCATGAACATCAGACAGTGTCTGCATGAAAATTAGTTGAGGAAGACCACTGAGAGCTGGAATCATAATATGATCCACACCTTTCAAAGTCTGAGTGTATTTTAAGTTTCTCATAGTGGAGATCCATTGGAAGGAAGGTGGAGGATAGATGTGGCTTTTGGTTTTGCTGTCTCCATTCCACCTTGCTTGTGCTTGTGAAATTCAGCAAGATTTGTCAAAGCTGAAAGAGGCATGTTCAAATTCTGAAAAATCTAAAAGGTGCATAGGAGTCTGATGTGTACAGGCAACATTTTCACAGTTGTGAAAACAAGTAAGTGTTAACATCTAAATGTTCTTTGGCTCAAAATTGAGAAGTAATGGAAGTAAGTTACCTTTCCAGTGTTAGTGCAGGATCAACCAATGCATAGTGGCAGGAATGGGAAAGAAAAGAAAGTGGCTATGAGGCATGACCAAGGAAGAGATAGCAAGTTAAATCCCTATTATCATACGGAGCAGTCAGAATGGCTCCAGGTACACCAATTCTCAATTTAGTCAGTTTTGCTCTTTGCAGGCTCAAAAGGAGAGAACATGGCAGTGGTGAGGTGGCATAAGGGCTGAAAATCTGTGAAGGATTTGGATAATTGGGCAAACAGCTGTAGGAAGAATTGGCTGAACGCCACCAGGGCAGACATACCCAGCTCAGGAAGGTTCTGAACAAGAAACTGTTGGAGCTTGGAGTAATAAATTTAAGAAACATTACTATGTAATCCCTTATTCTTTATAAATTCTTCTGTCTGCTATAGAATAACAAATACTTTCAGAGATGGACCTCTGGAAAGACCTGGAACAACTGTTTAAATGACTTTATACTTATTTTCTTATTATGAATAGTGCCACCTTTACTGTGATTGAGACACTATTTGAAGTCCTCTTTCTGAGGATGCCAAAGGTAGTGTTTTCTTCAAGGGATTATCCATACATTTTTTGTATTTCTGATGGGCTGTGTGTGTGTGTGAAGAATGTGCTTAACTTGCCCTTTGTTTCCAAACTCTCTCTTCCTTTATTGTGCAGGAAAGCTTGGAATGGGAATATGCCTCAGGGCTGTCAGTTCTTTACTACCTGTGCAAAAGGTGGCAATTTTTTTTTTTCAGTTACATTATGGTTCTCCTTTATAGTGTATTCTATATTGCCTTTTTTGCATAACAACTGCTTTTTCTGTAGGTTTCTTCCTAACTTCCAATCTGAACCTCCCTTCCTCTAGTTTGAAGAGCACAGGGAAAACCTGTGCCATTCCCAGTCAGTACCAAGGCCCTGGACATGTTCTAGGTTGACCCAACCTGGAAAACTGCCAGGGAGATGTTTTGTCAAGGTTTTGTTTGTGGTCAACAACTTATTTCTCAAATGGTGGTGTGGTTGCAGAAGATTGTCTGGTGTTTTGGTTTGGTTTTTTTTGGTTTTTTTATTTTGGTGGGTTTTTTTGGTTAGTTTTGTTTTGGGTTTTTTTTTGTTTTGTTTTGTTTTTTTGTTTTTTTGGGTTGTGTTGTTTTTTGGTGTTTTTTTTTAAATTACCAGGATACTGTTGTGCATGGTTGGTCTCTTGCTAAATTTTCAGGAGTCTTGGCTAGGGTCAGTAATGACTGACAGCTATTGGTAACTTGGTGGTGTAAGAGTCACCTGCTAAAAAGCTTTTGGAGTAACAATTCCAAAGACACAGCATCAGATTCAGTTATGAATATATCCTCAGGAATACTAGATGCTTCTGCAGATAAATATGTAGCTTTTTCAGATCCTCTAGCTGCTGACTGCAAACACCGACTTGGTGCCCTTCTTTCTCTCCCCATGGCTCCAGAGTACCTTATGGTCTTCAAGGTGAAAGCTCCACTAAGGAGTAACAGGTTTTCTCATCTTGGACAGCAAGATTCCAGTCACTTCTAGATAATCTGGATTTAGGACATAGCCTGTTTGCTTTTTTCTCTATTCCACTACATCTCAACAGCTTTTGTGCAGATAAAACAGGGAACGTGCCCCACTTTCTTCTAGCTCATCTGTTTAAGACCATCTTAATCTTTCTTAAGATGATGGAATTTCCCTTTTCCATTGTTCACAGAGATCAGAGTGCACCTTTCTCCTCTGCACCTTGTGCTCTGACTGCAAGGATGAGCTCGTGCAGAAGCAATTTAATGCTGTTTGCATCATTGTTTGGCACGGAACCATTTTATCGGGTATGTTTCCCCATCTTTTCTCTGATGCAGTGGAGCATCCCACCTATCCCAGGTTCTGGGACAGAGCACAGGAGACACAGAAGTTAGAAGATAGATGAACACTGGAGGGGGTCTGGCCAGTGGTCTGGCATCTGCTGGAAGTAAGCTGCTCCTGACCAGATAGTCCCAGATGTTTTCCATGAGCATCCACTCATGAGTCTGTCTCCTCTGGTCACGCCTGGAGGCAGTCTTCTGCTTTTCATATGTTTTTATACACTGTACTACCCACCCTCTGTCCACAAAGGCTGCTGCTTGCTTAGGTATCTTTAAACTTAATGTTTCTTTGCTAATTTTCTAAAGGCTTCAAGAAGGATCTTAGATAAACAGTGGTGGGAGGATGTTTTTCTTTTCTTTTTCCTATTTATAGTTTTAGGTCTTCACATTTTTCTTCTCACCTCATCCTCTCATCCTTTCATCCCCATCCTTCCAGTGATTGCAAAAAGCTTCGAAGATAGGTTGGTAGCAATCCCAATGAAGAGTGTTCAGTATAAAAGTAGCAACTGAGTTAAATTGGTGAGGGTGGTGTTTGGGTCCTTGAAACAAAGCCAGAGCAGTTAAAAATGCCCACACCACTGGCACACATGAGATGTGCCCCTAACCCTGCCTTGAATTCAGGGGTCCTGCAAGACCTCGAATGTGTCTGCTAAATATTAGAGCAGCTGTGTTCAAAAATAGACTGGTTCTGACCCCTGATGTTGAACTTGATTTTTCCTCTGACGCGATCACAGGGCTGCTTGCTGCAGTAGGGGCTTAATGCTATTTACGTTGTCATTTGACATAGCAACATCTCTCAGGGGATTTTTAAACAATGCAGCTGGTCAGGAGAGATGAAGAGGTTGAGGCTGGGGAGGGGGGAAAAAGGAGGAGAAATAATTTCATCTGCCATTAGGGCTGTTGGAGGGGGGGAGGAGGGGAGCGGAGGCAGCCAGCAACCCAGTGAGTTCAGTGGATTCATGATTCTGCATGAATGGGCAGCAGGATCATGGGAGTTGTGGCTTTCCCTTGAATGGGAAGGAGCATCATGGGAATCTGGCTGCTTCTAATCTTTTCTGTGAATGATTCTTTTCCTTTAACATGGCACTGCTTTTATGAATGGCTCTGGGGGCAAAGTGCTGCAGAGTCCTTTGCAGGCGGTCCACGGGTCCCTGAAGGGGGACAAAGGATGGGAGTCAGGTGCAGCTGAACACAGAGATGCTAAGTTCCTGTTTTGCTCTTTTGAAGCCTGAGAGGACATTGCACTAATTTAAATTCGATGTAATTAGCTTAGCTTCATGGAAACAGAATTGTTTTTATAGGAAGTATTTTCAGTGCTCGCCTTCTTTTTCACAACGCCGTTGGCTACGTGTGTTTTTCCTCTTCTGTCAAGGATGGAGATGCCAGCCTATCAGAGCAGTTTGGGAATGATTAAAGTGGAAGTTCTGCTCTTCGTGTTCACCCACACATTCCCTTTTTGGTTATGTTCAAAATACTAAACATTCAAAATTTTAATGGCACGAGGAGCGAGAATGGAAATAGAGGGAAATAAAGAATTATTTTGCTTGGTCTGAAGCAACTTGTTTAGCATTTGGCTTAAGCAAGAAAAAAGTGTTCTTGTTAAGTTGTACTTTAACACTACTGTGTACCTGAATTTTCTGATTTCTGCAGGTTTTCTGGGGTTCTGTACAAACCTGTATGGATC
This sequence comes from Phaethornis superciliosus, assembly GCA_023637945.1. Lineage (NCBI taxonomy): Eukaryota > Metazoa > Chordata > Aves > Apodiformes > Trochilidae > Phaethornis > Phaethornis superciliosus. The sequence continues at coordinate 1,704,709 of JAJQWJ010000006.1, forward strand.
AAGGGTTGGACTTGATGATTTCTGAGGTCCCTTCCAACCCAGCCAATTCTATGATTCTATGATTTGTTTTCTTGCTGTTTTCATTCCTTATGAACAAAATGTGCTGAATCATTTGATAATTTATGTTCTTCCAAGAAGCAGCTTAGTGTCACAAATATCTTGGGCAGGTTATGACAAAATTCAAGGATTCCTACTGCAGAGGTGAAAGTGTTAATGTGTAGTAGTAGCTACTTCAAAAAATATTTTGTAAAACCATAATATTTGCTTTATTCTTAGTATCTGAATGGTAATTCAACTATTTCAAACTTAAAACTTTATTTTATTTTTTTTTTTCTAGAGGAAAAGTACCAAGTGGAAACAAAAGTCATTGTTGCAGACTTTGGGGAGAGAGAAGATATTTATAATAGAATCAAAGCAGGATTGGAAGGCTTGGAAGTTGGCGTTTTAGGTTTGTATCTGATCTTTCTTAATCTTTCCCAGTGGTACTTTGTTTCGACATGCCTACCAACTTTTCCCATATTGAATCCTGTGGAAACCAACTGGCAAAAGCTGGCATTTACCTGTGTCACTGCAGGCTTGATGTGCTTTTTAGCTTTCTGTTGGTACACTTGATGAGGTGGTGTGCCTGTATTCTAGGAACTGTAATGCACATGGAATGTTTTTCATGTGTTTTTTGGTGCCTGCAAAGGCTCTTTAGCTTATGACTGCATGCACAGGGAATTGTCCTAATGCCATCCTAGAACTGAAGGAAACTCCAAATGCTGAGCTCCAGCCCAGCAGTAGAGCCCTGTGGGAGAACCATTAACTTTTAATTACTGAGCTGGTGAAATGGGATCCTTAAAATACAGCATCAAGTACCTGGCTTCTGCTTCAAAAGTTTTAAGCTGCTTCTGGTCATGTTGGTGAGCTGCAATTCTTTTGCTGGTAGTAATATCATATGCCCCACTATCTTTTTTGATGTTAAAGGTGTGCAGGTGATTGGTAGTCCTTGAAGAAACAAGGTGATCTATTGAGTTACTTTGTCAAATCTAGAACAGGGGTGATTTCAAGAAGGTGGGTAGCAGAAGTTAAGAGATTAAAGATAACAGCAGTCTACCTGAACCTTTTCTGAACAATGGTGTAAAGTCAATTTCTTACCAGGTTCCTGGTTCTTTCACATATACCTATGCATATCGTGTGTTTCTGGGGTTACTCCATATGGGATGAGAATTTGGGATGGTTAAACATGATGCATGAAATGTTACAAAGTCACATGGCTCAGACATCTGTTGGCACATGGCATCTAATAAAATGCTTCTTACTACAGCATTAATTTAACTTACCTGAAGTACAGTAATTTGGAGCTAGAACTATTTTTTTAAAGCGTATTTCCAAACCAAATTGTTACACACCTGATATGGTATATGAACTTCTTTGCTAATTGATGAAGCTTGTTGTAAGATGTCTGCCCAAGAAAATAATGTATGAAAAAACTTAATTTAAGAAAAACCCCCCAAACCCTGACATTAAAGGATAAAGCCCAGAATGTTCTCTGATACTTCTGACAGATTTGAGTTACGTGCAACCCCTGACACCCAGTATTTTCATTGTTATAAAAGTTTAAATCCTTGGAGTAATTGCACCTGTGAACAATGTGTCTTGTTAAAGAGTAGTTGTGACTGAATGCCCTGTTTCTTTTTCTAAAGGAAGTAAGTTCCAAAGAAACTTTGAGGATTAAAATTAATGTCTGTTCTAATCTGTCCTGTCAATACCAGCTCAGGGAATGTAAGATTTGCAAGTTGCCTCTCACACAGCAATCACTGCAGAATAGTCCATTACTTAAGTCCCTCAAAACACCAAAAAACCTCTTACTGTGTGAAGTACAAACACACATCCAGAGTGGAAAGGTTTTTATTATTTTTTTAGGTTGTGAGATGATGATGGTGATGCAGAAAATCATGAAAATCTGGCTGTAGTCTTGCTCAAAGTGGGCATTAAAGCAGTGAATCCATCCCAAATTTCATGTAAGGTTACAACAGGGAAAACAAGCACGTTCCTCAAACAGATCCTGGCTCTTGCTTTTCTTTACGTGAGCACCTTGACTAAACACATAGTAAAAATAGCAACTAAATGCTCTGGGGCTGTGTATTCTCTAGCTGAGTTCCTCTGCTTTTTTCTTGCAGCCATTGCCAGTGCAGGTTTACAGAAATCTCTTTCCTAACTCGTCACTAGCAGTTTTAGTAAATCTCATGCTTGGGCTCATCAAATTACATGATATGTGGTTTGTTTGTTTTCTATTTTCCCCAGATAGAGCTGTATTAATAGAAACTGCTTGCCAGTGTAATTTTTCAACACAGATGATGGATACTCCAGAAAAGACTATATCTTAATTGTATTATGGCAATTAATTTCATGCTTTAGTGCCTTATGCTTTAAATTCCATAGCATTTGTTGCAATCCAGGACACAGTTTTTGCTGCTCTATTATTTTTCATGGTTTTGGGGAAGGCAAACGTGGCTTTCAGTGAGAACAGCCATAAGGAATGACTTCTCAAGCTCCAGTATTTTCTTCTTCTTTGAGGTCTCAGCTGGAAGAGGAGGTGTGAGCAGCACTGGGAGCAGAGCACAGTTGCCAGTGATCAATGCTGTTTATTTTTTAGCCTTAAAGACACAGGACCCTCCATATACACTGCTTTTGATCCAGCTTCTGATTACCTAGTTGCAGAGTTTTAACTGAAGTACTTACAGATCGAAATCCATGTAAACTTCTTATTTGGAAGCTGCTTCTCACCCACGTAGGAAGGCTAAAAGAGTTTGCATAATGTTTTGCTGTGTGTGTTCAAAACAGCGTCTGTCAGTGACTTGGAACATGTGCTAACTACAGCAAGAGGCTCAACAAGCAGAGGTGGGAAGGATTCCTTTTCCTCTTCTTACAGGAATTCTCAGGGATTCTCGGAAGGAGCTGGAAATGGACTGTCTCCCTAGCATGAATCATATAAATAGCCTAAATTTGAAGAGAATAACCCAGACTAGTCAAAAAAACCCTGCCACAGTTGGGAAGCAAAAAGCCTTTCCAGAGAGATGGGCTGAAAAAAATAGTTTATTTTAGGGTGAAAAGCAGGAAAAAAATCTGGCTCACGCTGGCAATAGCAAGATTGGGCCATCTTTCTTTTTAAAACTTTCTTCTTTCTAAATACAGCAAATGTCTGCTGAGATTTTGCCAGCTCCCTGTTCCTCTCAATTCCTGTGTTTTCTAAAGGCTATCTAAGTTGGAGATTTGCATCACACAACATGACTAATGAAGTAAGGCTTTACATAAGTAAACACAAAGATCTGGACTAGAAGAGCTGTCATTTGGGAGAATCTCTGCACTTTGCACTTTGCCATTATCTCTCCTGCACGTTTCTTGCATCTCCTGACATCCCTGTTTTTCCTTAAATATCTTTCATGTCAGATGTTAAAATCATAGCTTTGGGCAACTGGGTAGGGGCTATTTGTTTTTTTTTTCTTTTACAAAAAAAGCTACCAGTACACTTTGACAGTGTTTCTTACCCCCATTCAGACTCCTGCCCTAAAGGTGCTGAGTGCTGCTGAGCATACAGAGCACTTTGGGATTCTCTGGGGTGTACGACACTATATGAATGTAAAATGTTGCCACAGCAACCAAATGTCACACGATTCACTTGCGTAAGATGAACAACAGATACTTAGGAAACGGAGATCCCATGTGCTTGCTTTTTTTTTTTTTTTTTTTTTTTTTTTCCTTTGTCTCCATATCAATTTGCTTTATTAAGTTTGAGGCTGCAGAGCAGCGTTGCTTTCTAACAGTGCTGGAAGTTTTTCCCTCACTAGTGGTGGGATTCCAAACCAGATATTGGCTTCATGTCTGGAGAATAAAACCTTGCCCATCTGAGGCACTGGGGGAAAAAAAAATAATAATTAGGTTTAAGTAGTATGATCTCTCGGTTCATTCTAAGTGATGCCAACAGCAAAAGGTGCTGGTGTGGAGGTGACAGCTTGCTGTGGTCAACCTCTGTGTACCCAGCCAAAGCAGAGCAGAACAGAGTAGAGCAAAGTGAAGTGAAGCAAAGTAAAGCAGAGCAGAGCAAAGCAGAGCAGAGCAAAGCAGAGCAAAGTGAAGCGAAGCAAAGCAAAGTGAAGTGAAGGAGAGCAAAGCGAAGCAAAGCAGAGCAGAGCAAAGCAAAGCAGAGCAGAGCAGAGCAGAGCAGAGCAGAAGCCCTTTCTGGAGCAGAAGCCCTTTGGGCCGCAGGGTTCCGGAGCTCTCCTGCCCTCGGTACCTCCCTCCCTCCCCGAACCGTCCGAGCGCTGCGGCGGGGCCGCTCCTGGGCTCCTGCTGCCACCTGCTGGCTGATCCCACCGGACCGGACCGGACCGGACCGGACCGGACCGCTCCCTTCTGTCCCCCTGAGCGGAGCGGGTCAGCAGCCCCCCCAGCCTGCTGCTTGCTCTGCGGGAATCCGGGCTGGGAGGGTGGGGGTGCCAGCTCAGGATCCAGGCTGAGGGATTGGGGTTGTTCAGCCTGGAGAAGAGGAGGCTCCCAGGGGAGCTCAGAGCAACCTTCCAATATCTGAAGGGGCTACAAGAAAGCTGGGGGAGGGCTTTGGACACGGGGGGGGAGGGAGAGGACAAGGGGAAATGGTTTCCAACTGGGAGAGGGGAGATTGAGGTTGGAGCCGAGGGAGGAAGAAATTCTTTGGGGTGAGGGTGGTGGAGTCCCCATCCCTGGAGGCATTTCCAAGGCATTTGGCCCTGGTCCTTAAGGCCATGGGTTAGGAGTTGCCTGTGGTGTTGGTCCAAGGTTGGGCTGGATGAGCTTGGAGGTCTCTTCCAAGCTCCCCATTCTGTGCTGAGCCCCTGTGCCAGGTTTCCCAGGGAAGCTGTGGCTGCCCCATCCCTGGCAGTGTCTCAGGTCAGGTTGGATGGGGCTTGGAGCAACCTGGGCTGGTGGGAGGTGTCCCTGCCCATGCAGGGGCTTGGAACTGGGGGAGCTGGGAGCTCCCTGCCAACCCAAACCAGGCTGGGATTCTATGAATCACTGCCCTGCAGCCCCAGGACACGTGGGGAAGGGAGTCCCTGGCCAGAGAAGTCTTAGGGAGATCTACCAGAAGATTTTAATATTTTTGTTCAAACTATTGTTTCATTTTATTTACGTATAAATTGAAAAGGATGTTAAACAGTTCCACTTCATGTCCTGCCAGGCACTGAGAGCTTTTCTTTGGCTTGAAAATCCATTTCTGCAGTGTTTGGAACTCCATGTTGCAGCAGTGTCACTTGTACACTCACATGCTGTGCTCTGACATTTCTAAAAGAGGAAATATTCTTCCCCTGTTCTCTGAGAAGTGGAAGAAGATGGGTTTTCAGCTTTAAAACAATCAGAGAATTAACCTTTACACATTTCAGATACCTTGCATACTCACTCTCACAATCCATTTGTGTGTAAAGCTGCAAGGAAACTTGGCTAAAGGGGTAAGAATATTTTAAATGCAACACATTAAAAGTATTCCTTGAAAACTGTCTTAATCAGAGCATGCAACACCAGGTGTTATCCAAGCAATCTAATTAGAACTTTGTGCTTTCATTTCAGTGAACAATGTTGGAATATCTTATGTTTATCCTGAATATTTTCTTGATGTTCCTGAACTGGATAAAGTAAGTCCTTTTGTGGTACCTTCTACCTCTCTCTAATGTTTAGCACTAAATGCTTCATGGATGTGACAAAAGAATTTAAGTTTGGTTAAGGTACTCACATCAGTGAGGTTTTCTGCTTACAATTAAGGGTTCAAAAAGCTAAGATATTTATATGAGCAGCACAATACAAATCAGACTATTGCAGCCTCAGGTTTTTGTGTAAGGTTTTTTTTTTTGTTCTTTTTTTTTGCATGAGTTGCTATAGCTTATGGGGGGATTTAGAAGTGACTGAAGAGGAGGGAGCCAAGCAACTTTATGAATGAAAGCTGCATGTTCTGTAATACTGTTATGAACCTTAAATATGATAGTTTGAGACAGTTTATAATGTAGACAATCTTGGTTGTCAGAAAGCTGATTCTGGACAATTTCACTGGTGCATGATTTTGTTTGCAACCCCCCTGTAACTTACTGTATTCACTGTGCTTCTAATCTTTCTGCTTAAGTATTGATAAATATATATGGGGTTTGGTTCACGTTCAAACGAGCTTCTTAATATTAAGTCAAAAATTCTCATGTTTTTTAACTTGAGGAATAAGCTTGAAGTCAATAAAACATTATTATGAAATGAAGAGCAAAATACAGGCCTTAATTTACAAACATGTTGAAAATCTCAGAATTTATTAAAGTTCATAAATACTGCCAAGACTGTTAGGAAATACAGTGTCAGTGCAGTATAGCTCTGTCTTGTTCTTTATTGGTCCAAGTCCCTAATCAGAAAAAATTTGATCAAGAGCAATTCACAGACTGGTTTGGAAGTCTGTCACTACTCCTGATACTTAAGCAGGAAAGCAAGGAGCAAAGGTGGATGTTTAATGCAAGGTTTAATTTATCCTGGCACTTACACTCAGAGGTTACATATTGTAAATAACTGTGCAAATATTGATAAATACTCACAAGTGTAAATATTGATGAAATAACCAGAAAACCCAAACAAAACCCCCCAAACTTTTGTATCTTTCAGACAATTGACAACATGATCAACATTAACATCATGTCTGTTTGTAAGGTAAGAATCCTGTTACCAACACTTGTTCTTGATGTCTTAATTCAAAACCTGTTGGACCCCAGGTTCATTTTTCATCTTAGGATAACCTGTGATACAACTCTCAGACTGCTACAATTATTGTATTGTATAAATTATACAAATATAATTTGTTTCAAAGAGATTTAGCAGCTATTTAAAAGAGCAAAGTATACATAAGAAAAAAAAACAACAAACCTCAGTGCTGCTTCATGCTGGGTCTTGTAGTCCTCCTTGTGAATTGTTCTTTATTCTCCACATGGATTTGTTTCTTGGTGTGGGCAACCCTTCCCTTTGCACACCTGATATTTTTGTGCACTCTGGGGAGATGTCCCTTTGCTATTTTCAGTGAAATAGATGAGCAAGAAGGGAAATGAAGTTCACAGAAGTGTGCATTAACTTCTGAAGTGGTTACCTTCCCACTTTTATATTTAAACTGAAGTTTTTATTGTAAGAAATCAACTCGACATCAGGCTAAAACATCTGGCTCTTCCTTTGTTTATTAACTCGAGGCCCATTCAAAACTTTCCAAGCTTAAAAGGGGCAAAGGGAATAGCAAAATACATGACCCAGGGAGTCAGTTAGTGTATTACCAGCAAGTATTGGAGAAAATCCTTGTGATTATTCACTGCTAAACCTTAACTTGATTCTTTTAGGTGTAACAAAACTTATATTTCCATTAGCTTAGGGTTAACCTATTTCCACAAACCCAAAGGAAACATCAGGTGCTTCAAAGCTGGCTTGAATGAGTTGACTTTTTTGCAACTGGTCTGATTAGATTAAATACTAAATTCCCCCTAGTCTGGTGTTCTCAGGGGGTCTAAACTGGAGGTGTGTTGTTTCCATGTGAGGAGGCACAGGACTTTATAAACAGTGCTTCTGGCAGATATTCACACCTTGTTAAAACACAGGCAGCCAGTGGAAATGCCACCCTTGCATGAGCAGCTGGCATTCCTGATGTCACTTTGCTGCTGCTAGCAGGTGGGGTGATTTATTTAACCCCTTAGAACCACTTGGTGCAAAGTTAGAAATGCTACAGGAGTGAGTCTTGAGAAACTTTCCACCTAAGGAATGACTGCTGGCCTGAGGAGCAGAGGTTTTTAGTTGGATTCCCTCAGGATTGTCACCGGAGGAGTCGGTTATTAGTGAGCACCTTTGGAAGTTTCTCCAAGGGGAATCATTGAGCATCTTTTTTCTTTTTTTTTTTTTTTTTTAATGTTAACAGAGCTGCACCAGGGGTAAATGGGAAGTGTTGCTCTGCATAGCCCTCTCTTAGAACCCTGTGGGGTCAGAAGGGTTGTGCTGATGGGGATGAGGTGGTGCTGATGGGGATGAGGTGGTGCTGATGGGGATGAGGTGGTGCTGATGGGGATGAGGTGGTGCTGAGGGGGGTGAGGTGGTGCTGAGGTGGTGCTGAGGGGGATGAGAAGGGTTGTGCTGAGGTGTGACATCGATGCTGTGCCAGCAGAGGGAGTGCACCCATCAGGGATGGAAGAATTTGGGGTGTCAGGCTGATGGGTTGCTAGAGCAGAAAAGTGACAGGTGAACTACTTCAGTACACACTTCTGTAAATGGGAGGCTGGAATTAATATTAGAGGCCTGCATGAACTCAGTGTACACCTAAAATTCCAGAGATGGAGTCTGATTGTGTTGGTTTCTGTGTTTTGTAGCTTCAGTCATTGTGGTTGTGATCACTGATGGTCAAGATTTTAACAGAACTGTCATACCATTTCTGAGAGCATTTGCATCCCCTCATCCTTTACATGTTGTCAGCCACTGAAATGCTGAGAGGGCTGAGCAGCTCCCTGGGAATCCAGGCTGAGGGATTGGGGTTGTTCAGCCTGGAGAAGAGGAGGCTCCCAGGGGAGCTCAGAGCAACCTTCCAATATCTGAAGGGGCTACAAGAAAGCTGGGGGAGGGCTTTGGACACGGGGGGGGAGGGAGAGGACAAGGGGAAATGGTTTCCAAGTGGGAGAGGGGAGATTGAGGTTGGAGCCGAGGGAGGAAGAAATTCTTTGGGGTGAGGGTGGTGGAGTCCCCATCCCTGGAGGCATTTCCAAGGCATTTGGCCCTGGTCCTTAAGGCCATGGGTTAGGAGTTGCCTGTGGTGTTGGTCCAAGGTTGGGCTGGATGAGCTTGGAGGTCTCTTCCAAGCTCCCCATTCTGTGCTGAGCCCCTGTGCCAGGTTTCCCAGGGAAGCTGTGGCTGCCCCATCCCTGGCAGTGTCTCAGGTCAGGTTGGATGGGGCTTGGAGCAACCTGGGCTGGTGGGAGGTGTCCCTGCCCATGCAGGGGCTTGGAACTGGGGGAGCTGGGAGCTCCCTGCCAACCCAAACCAGTCCAGGATTCCGTGTTCTAACATGGTTGTCTTTACATGTATAAAAACTTGGTTGCTGTTTGTTAATAGTGTTTTTCCTTCTGTTTGTAAACTTTTTTTCTTGACCATGAACAGCATGGGTACAATCAGAGTTTGAGCATAAGCTTCCAGGCTTGAAAATGTTTCCTCCTGCATGAATCTGTTGTGTAATTAAACAGTAGGCATGCCAGATGCTTACTGTTTTGGGGAAAGGAGCACATTAGAGATATGTACCATCTGTGAGTCATTTTTTTCAGGAGAACCATAGGACTAGAGAGCCATGGTAGGAAAAAAAATAATTTTGGGAACAATCTGTATGTCCTTTAACTTAGATTTCTGGGACGTAATCCTGTGAATATTTAGTTCACTATTTTAGGTTGATACCATCTCTTATCCAGGGGCATATTTTTATAAAAATAATAGCAATATTCTCCCTTCTTGCCTGATTAAAACCATGAAATTTGGGATGGAAGACAGCACTGAATTCTTAAGCAGGAAGAGGAAGGTATGCTGAAAAAGTGAAGGTACAGGAGAGGCAGTGCAGGTTTTCTTGGTATTCATTCAGGCTCTGCTCACAGAATCTCCATATCCTCCTCAGAGGTATCACTTAACCTCTACTTTTATAGAGAGGCATTTACTTTTTATTACTTTTATTTACTTTTTATTACTTTGATAGAGGCATTGCCATCCACTTCCCTTGTCTTTTGAATCAAACTTTCTCCGTGCTGAAAAGGCAATGATAATTCCAGTTCTCAGTGCCCTTCCCCATGGGCCACCAGCACCACCTCTGCTGGATACCATAACTCTTCCAGCACAAATACCAAATACTTGCACTCAAATTTTGGCTGAACCACTTCTTAGACTCGAAGGGGGAAAGTCAAGATACACAGCACAGTTTAGTCCTGCTCTTTAATACTTTTCCCAACTCTGAAGGATCTAATAGTATGTCATTTTCCCTAATGTTTGGGAATTTTTTTCCCATTGAGTCTTTTACAAGTGTCTCTCCCAAATCCTATTCCATGCTGCCTGCCCCTCTCATGTCCTGGGGTGGTGATGAGTTAGGTCACCCAGGAAGCCTCCAGTAGTGCAGTTTTGGGGCTCAATCAGCCTGGCCTGAAGTTTTGTGATTTCTGCCATCTCTCAAAGCATCCTGTACATAAACCACTGCAGACAAGCTACAGAAGCCAAGCTGGAAATCTCAGATCTTGTAAAATACAATACAAGTATTTGATCTTGTAAAAAACCATGACCAAACAACACCCTGTCCCCCTCTAACACAGCAAATTCTTTTTAAGCATCTCTAGTAGAGGTCACATTTTGATGGTGATGATCTGGGCAAGGGTTACTCAGTTCTTTGTGAGTTCTTTATACAAAACAAGAAGTGGCTTGGGTCTTGATGATGCAATAGAGAGAATGTAGAACTTGTGTTTGCAGTATTAGGAAAACTTCAGTCTTAATACAGCCTTCTCCAACGATTAAATTGACAAATAAATGAGGAAAATGATAGGGTGGTGTGAAGAGTTTCATGGTTACTTTCATAATCTCATCTCAAGCTTAAAGTGTGGATTTAAAAAGCAGAACTTTTCTTTAATGATTGCTGGTGGCAGGTCAGGTAACATGGGTTTGTATTTTTTTTTTAATATCACATTGCATTTTGAGACACAAGCTGATCATACTTGACATTGAATAAAATATCAAATCATAAGTACTGGGTTTTCCCACTAACCAGCAAGTGTTAAAGAGTCAAAATTATAATAGCATTGTGTATTTTTCATCTATAGTTCCTCTGCATTAAATGCTTCTTGAATTCAACTTTGTATACTACAGCTTTTGATTTCACTTGGAAAAACAGTTAAACTTGATTTGGCTGTTGCATTCATGTCCTGAAAGCTAAGGCTGCTAGACTTGCTGTCCAGTGGAAAAAAATAGGGAGGTAATGAGCACAGAGAGTAGTTCCACATTCTTAAATAACACTTTCTTTCTCCTTTGGAAGCTGCAAGACTTCCTTGGTCTGTGAGGAACAGCAAGTATGTTATTGCTGTTTGCAGCATGGCAGTGTGCTAATTGCCTTGTGAGTGGGGCATAAACTGGTGTTCTCCTGAAAAATGGGGAGGAATGAATAGTTGAGGGAGGGCTGACTTAGCAGGTGATGAAGCAGGGAGCTGAAGTGGTTTGCAAGCTATTATGTTGTGGGGGAATGTAAATTTTAGGCTTGCAGGCCAGGTTTCAGCTGGAAATTGGCATTAACAGAGGAAGTGGGAGAGTAAATTACATGTATGTAATGTATGCTTTGGTATCTGTGCTAGTCTCTGCCTTCATCACCTTACTTATGTTTTATCCTGAGTGTCAAATACAAAGGGATAATGGGCCTGCAAGGTGCAGGATTTTTATCATTTCTGTATTTGAGAAGCTTCCAGTTTGCTTAAGACCTCAAAATACATGAATACTCTTACAAAATACATGCATATTCTTAGAGGAATAGAAGAGGAGTGAGAGGTGAATGATACTGGGTTGTGAATCCCAGAGAGAATGAAAGCAACTCTATCCACAAATTCTGAAACTGAGTTTAGGAAACAAATCCCAACAAGAAAACCAATGCCTGATGTAAAACTGAAAGGGGAAGAGACCCTAGAGTGGAAATGCTCTTTTACAGACCTGTGTGTGGAAAAAAGAAAAGCCTGGGGAGCAATAACCTTGCAAGAAAGTAAGATTTGGCATCTCTCTCCCCTTAGTGTTTTGGATGGGCTGAATCAGCCTAGCAGCATGTCTGGAAAGGTCCCTTCCCAGAAATTAAATGATAGTTGCTTGTACTCTGCTAAAACTGTGTGAATTTGTCTTTGCTGTGTCTAGGAGAGAATCTCATTTAAGTGGACCATAATTCTGAGGGAAGTGGCAACACTGACTTGTGAAAAGGGCTTCCCCTGTGTGTGTGTTCCAGTCTAGTCAAGAGGTTTCATTTGCATTCAGAGTCATAATCAAAGAGGGGAGGATGATTTAGCCAAGCACACAATATCAGCTTACAACAGGGGGGGAGAGTTGCCAGCTCTTGGAAGAGGAGCAAGCGTTCTGTGAAGGTGGTTGTGAAGTACAGTGAGATGGTCCAGAGGGAGGAATGAGATGCTGTGCTTTCCCACCTTGCTGACTTTGAACCTGAGCATGGTAGACAGCAAACTGGACCCAGGGAAATGTGGCTGGGATGAATACCTCCCAGCGCCAGCAAAGGAAGTACTTGGGATTTTTCTTCAAAGTCCAAGTAACTTGGGGAAATCCTGGAGTTCTGTGGATTTTTCTAGATTTGGGCTTGAGACAAACACATGTTTCTTCAGCTTTATTATCTGAGTAGTCTTCCTACATAAAGAGGGGCAGGAAAGATGCTTATTGTGAGAGCTTTCCTTTTTAAACAGGACTCTTAAAGGTTGTGGCTCTAAACTTTTGCTCCTGATAAATGTTGCGGAAGGGAAAGTCACTGACAATAAACAGGACTTGCAGCTTGTTAAATGCATACTTCCCAGTGCAAATTTCTGGTTACTGCTTGCCACATGGATTTGCTGTTGAACTGGAACCAGGTTCACATGCCACTTTTTCCAAACAAAAATTGCCCTGAACAGCTTGGGATATGAACTGCATTGAAGGAGTCACTGAAGAAGTTACTGTTTCAAGACAGAGACCTTATAAAAACTTCATAGTAGGTGCTGAGAATAGGTTTTATGATTAGTTTAACAGTGCAGGAGTACAACTCAGGACTTCCTTCAGTGCAAGGTCTGCAGATGAGAGCTGCCATGGCACACGGGTGGTTAACTATTTGTCAAGCACATTTCTGATCTTCTGTGGATCCTCTGCCCAAGCACTGTCAATTATTTTGTGGTAGTAATGACTGGTTTCACAGGCATCAGTGTACAATAGGGAGATGCTGTTCTCTAAAAAGTTTTGCTGCTTTAAGTTATCCTTTCACCCCAGATTTGTGCATGAGATCTGAAGGAAGCTTCTTATGTATAATGAACTCAAAATGTTGTCCAAGTTCTCTAGCTTCAGCCCTTACTGTACTTGCATAACTTCATTACAGATCATTATACCTTTTGGAAACTGTAACAGTGAATTGCACTCATAACACATTAGCAGAGAATGATTTTTTTTTTCTGACTATACAACAGCAGTATTAGGTTTGTGGCTTTGGATAACACTTAAGTGACCCATAACTTGTGATGGGTAACTTTGAATATTTACCTGAGCTTTTCCAACTGTTTATAGCAGTTTGAGTGAATAACACTTGAAAAGGTATTCTGAATTTTTCAAATTATTATTCTCTTCTTAAGCTCTGCTCCTGAGCTATTGGAAGGTCCCTACCAACCCAAACCATTCCATGATTCTGAGATGAGCAGAGGAGCTTTGAAGTGCAGAAGTGCAGTGTTAGAACAGAAATCTAGCCATGGCTTGTATGTACAAGTCAGAATCTCTCCTCCATTAGCCTAAAAGTGATGTCTCTTTTTCCAAAACTGGAAGGTAGAAGACAGTCTGAGGAAGGGTGCAGTGCTTGCCAAGCATGTAACAAATGCAGTTGTAGAGCTATGAACATCAAGAAATGACATCTGCTGGTAAAAGATGAATGAAATGATCAGTGATAAATCTTTAAGTCAGGCATTTGCTGTGAGCATTCTGGAATTTAGGAGCTAGAAAATAAAGTGTGAAAGAAGTTGAATTTTAAATAATACATCCTCTGTCATTTTATTTACTAAACCAAAGGAATGACACCACCAACTGCAGGGTAGTGTTATTCAGAGGTTTACATGTGTACATGTGAAATCGTTGAAAAGCAAAAAAGCAAAAGGAACTGCAGCAATTCCTCATTGATGGTTGTGTGCTGAACACAATTCTTTACCAGGCTACATAAAACATTAAAATTAACAACTTCTGATGTTGAGGAGACCATCCTGAGGAAGTATCTCAGAAGCAGACACATGTGCACACACATTCTTGCTCTGCTCGAAGGCAAAATTTTAGAATGGAAAAACAATTTTCTTTGGATGGATTGGCTGTTTTCACCTAGTCTAATGTTTGGCTACTCTGTCTGAAATTAGCTGAGCTTTTAGAGTCTTGGGGACATTCATGTTATCAACTGCAGCACTGACATTTCTGAGCGAAGTGGTGTTTATCAGAACAATGCTGATGTGAAGGAAGCTTAAATGAGTTCAGTAACCACCAATTAAAGGCATTTTTCTTAGGGTTATTCCCAGCCTTTCCTTTAGGTTTCCACCACTGTATTCTTCCTGTATTAGATGGCCTTCAGAGGCAGAAACACTACCATAGAGCTCTCTGGCATCCCATATGCTAATTCCTGTAGACTCAGGTTTGTTGGCAGTTATGAAATATACCCCACAAATATACACAACTGGCTGCCTTTAAATAAGACCTACTTAAAATCTGGATTCTTAATCTGGGAAAACTTTATCCAATTCTAGCTGTACATTGTTCAGCTGCCTGTTTCATAAAGGCACATCTGAGGTTACAGCTGCTGAAGAGCCAAGACTTTGCCTGTTTTGGATAAAGATGATGCAAGCACATGTGGATGTGGCTATTAGTGGCAAAACTCCATTTCTGTTAAATTGTTTGATTTGAATTAATGTTGGGAATCTTTTACTCGTGTGTGCAATGTAGAAATTTGCCAGACATGAATATGGCTGCAGAATACCCTGCCAGAATTTTTCTAGTAATGCTCTTGCAGTGCTGGAACAGGGTGAGCATGGATTTATTTGGCTGGGTGAGGTGAGACTGACTCAGAGAGCTGCCTTCTGTTATTTTCTTATTTTAAAAAGCGATGTGTTTTGCTGTAAGTGAAGATACGAAGTATTCCACTAATTCTTTTCACATGTCCCGAGATGTAAAATCAGAAGAGGAAAAACCGGTTTTGCCTCAGTTCGAAGGTTTTTTGGAAATTCCCTCACGATATTAATTTGGATGGAAATAAATGGAAGTGATTTTGAGTGTGAAATCCAGTTTTGCCATCCATGGTTTTCTGTGTGGGGGTGGAAATTCATTGCCTGTCTAGGTGAACTTTAGAAACAGCCAAGTTAATACAGCTGCTGGTGAGAGAGACTTCTTGACTTTCACTTGAGTTGTGGAGCTGTTTGTTATAGCTCAGTTCTCAATGGCTTCATTGGTTTTATTTAGAATATATATGCCAAACAGTTGTTGTAGCATGTTTTTCTGTTCTTTCATTTGGATATCAAGGGTAACCAGGTTTGTGATGCACCAAGTTAGACCTGCTTGGTGGGTTGCAGTTTGGATTCAGAACATGAAAGTACTTATGTCTATTTATAATCAAATTTCAAACATAGGGTACCCTTTGCATCACCATGAGAGATCCTGGACTGAATTCTTTTTTTTTCTCAGATCATCTCTGGGTTGCCTCAAGGAAGGCAAGAGCAGCCCAGGTGTCAATCCCTGGGGATGATATGCAGCATTACACTGCCCTGAGAGGCAAGAAACTGAACTGCTTTTTGCTAAGGGACATGAGGGAAGGATCATCAAACTTCCCCTTGATAAAAGATCTTAAAAGTGGCCCAGATCATTCTTTGATGTTAAAAACAATAGTTGTTTCCACATCTCTTCTGAAGCATTAGTGTATGAAAAAGATTGTGTATACTTAATGTCAGAGGGTTGGAGGTTTTGGTATGGGTTTTGTTTGTTTTTTTTTTAAGCAGCATCAGATCTGTTTAGCTGATGTTTACCAACTCTGAATACTTGGTTTGGCTTCTGGGGTACTGCTGGGAGTTAAATATGTCAACAGGCAACTTCATGAAAGTAAAGTCTGTTCAACTCCTGCCTGCTCAGACCTCTCATAGAGCATGGCTGATGGTGGAACCTATTCAAAGTGAGACATGCTAATAAAATGCAAATCACAACCCTTCTCTAACATTTTATTTGTGTGTCAGCTGTAGTTAACTGAAATGTTGCTTTCTTTTGTGGTTTTTCTCCTTTATTCCTGAAAGGTTATGTTTTATCATTTAAAAATCAAGAAAAATACCCTCAAAGCCAGGTTCAGTCATACAGAAAGGTTAATGCAGTGGTGATAGCAATACGAGTAGCTTGCTATACTAATTTTTGATTCCTTATAATTTTATTACAGGTGTTTTGTGCTCCTGTATAAGCTGATTTCTTTGTGTGTGTGTGTGTTTTCCCTCCCACAGTACTCAAATGTTTCATGTTTTAAGCTATCAAGGTGATTTGGTGTCAGTGGGAGTACCACTACATTGTGGTGCCATTAGTATTTTATTAGCCTCCACCTCAATGTATTCTCAAGAACTTGGTTGGAACCCCTTTGGAAGATGTGAAAAGTAGTGAAAATTTACTTTTCTTGTCTGTTCTATTTTTTGTGTCCATCACTTCACATCTCTTAATAGGGTTGGTTGAGGGCAGGGGGTAGGATTTGGCAGAAGCTGAACTGGGACAACATAGTTCCTTAAAGGCAGAAATTAGGGATTTAAATAATATATTAGGATAGTAGTAATTATTGGTAGGAAAATTAACTATTCCACACTAATTAAAAATTCATCCAAGTTTGGATCAGTGCTTGTTTTGTTTTTTGTCAGAGCTTCTCTGTCTTGCAACTGGGAAGCTTGTTTTAGGATTACTGCTCTGGAAAATCCTTACCCAGGTTGTGAGCAGATTGCTGAGAGTCACAGTGAAGGCAGGAGCTTCCAGAGCAGTGGGGAGGTTTGCCAGACTTTCCTTCTGGGAGTATTGCTTCTTCAGTGTGAAAACATCTGTATAATCAGCAAAAAAAAAAAAAATATCCTGGGGATTTTAAATGTTTTTTGTAAGTAACATAATGTAGGAATCTTATCTTTACTGGTCCTGAGGAAGATGTATGCTTGCTGGAGAGAGAAAGATCATGCATGTTTTGTAGTACTCTGGTATTTTAATGTTCTTCAGAGGCCATGGATGTGGTAGGCTTGTGATTTATTTATTTACCCTTCTTGTACTGATGCTGCTACCTGGAATCTGGGTTCAGCAGATTCAGCACACACACTGCTTGACAGAGCCAAGTTGTCCAGGTAGAATAAAAATAAACCTCCTACACAAAGCATGGTCTCTGGTTCCCTGAGCCTCCGTTGGGGTGGAAGGAGTGGGTGGCAGCTGCTTCTGGGAGGAAAAGAGGTTTCCCTCTGTCCTGACTTTGTGGTGCCTGCATTCTGAGCCATCCCCAATGTTTTCTTTTTGCAGATGACACGACTGGTGCTGCCCGGCATGCTGGCAAGGTGAGTCACACGAGCACTATCCAGACAAAGTCATCATTATTTATAGGGGAGAATCCTTTCTTGAAAAATTCATTACTGTGACTAATCAGCCCAGTCTCCATGTTTTAATGGCAGAGTAATGCTGGGTGAGTCACGCTGATGGGGCATGAATCATCAGATGGTGGAAGCCTTTTCCACTCGATTCCCTTTTTATTTTTTCATCTCTTTTCTCCACTGTTGTGGTGATTCCTTTTAGAACAGAATTAAAAAGCCACTCTGACTCACCAGCACTAACTCCACAACCTGCTATTCTGAGGGGGTGGTTACAGTTCCTGGGAATAACCTTCTTAAGGCTATTTCTCTAAGTCATTGTAAGTAAAATGGATGCAAAGGATATTTTCTCATTATATACAGTAGGAGGTATATTGAGGAAAGTCTGTGATCATTTCAAAAAGTCAAACTGGGAGACCAGCTCTTTAAAAAACAGGAGCTAATGTACACCACTGGTGCTGTGGAAGATGTGTGCTGACTTCCCAGCTAACTCCTGGGTGATGCTAAGACGTCTGCAGTTTCCATGTAGTCTCTCCAGCCTGTTTTTTAGCTGATGTTCAATGTTCCAGGCTGTTTGCTGCCTCTGTTTCAGTGCTAACCCTTCCTTTCTAGGATTGCCCATGGTCAGGTCTGAGCTCTAGAACCCTGAGTGACAGTCACCAAGATATCTCCTCCAAATGACTGCTGCAGGAGGAGCACAGACACGGGGCAAACCTCCAAACTAAACAAAGATTAAGGAAAAAAATATAATTTATTTTAGCATGCCACTATCAGGGAGTCTCCATTGCAGACTGGGGTTGGGTTATCCAGGTGTTGCACAGATGCAGAACCAGTGTTTCACCTCCAAACAAGGCTGCTTCATGGGTACAAATTGTCAGAGCTAGGGGCCAGGGTGGGTGTCAGTGTCCAGCACATCAGGGTGATGGCAAATTTAGATTTTAGATAAACAGTCAAGAGATAAGGACTTTTATTTCATGTAAAGAAACTTCAGTTAGCAAAGATGACCCAAGGAAGAGATCTGAGGCAGGGGTGTAATATTTTCCAGTAAAGTTGGAGCAGATTATGATGGTTATAGTACAGTGATGGTAGCTACTCAGGCTTTCTAAGTCAAAAGTTAGTCCTTGCTCATCTACTATTATTGATAGATAAAGGGGATCTTTTTGTGATACCACTGCCTTCTGAAGATGCCAACATGACAACCATTCTGATTTTTAAGGGTTTTACATGGTTTGGTTATATTTTTCTTTGAACTTTGAAGCTCTAACCATCTATTGATTCAGTATCTTCTTTGTCTAAAGAAACACTGTGGTTGTCCACTTGGCAGACTTGAACTCTGCAGCTTCTTAGGACAGAGTGATGTGTACTCAGAGAAAATCAGGTGTATGTTTTTCTGTTATGTATTAACCTGGGTAAGATGAGGCAGCAAACCAGGACCCTGCTGACTTCGGGGTCTGACTGCCCTTGAGCACACCATGTCATGTTTCTCCTCATTTTCCCTGTCTCCTACGTGATCACCTCACCAATCTCAAGAGTAAATGTTCAAGAAGTTTGGGGAAAAAAAAAAAAAAGGCTGATAGAATGCTAGAATAGTGGCTAAAAAAGAAAGTGCACATCTTGAACTTTTTCCTGTGAGTGAGCAGCTACTTTGAATGACTGCTTTGAATGAAGGCCTTGGTTTCTGTCCCAGGGAAAAATACCTGAAAAAGCTTCAATTTTCTGCTTGGTTTTGTGAAGTCAGTTGAGTTTGCAGTGGAGGGAAGCAATGTCTGCAGCTGCCAGCTCTTGCACAGTCAGAGCATCTTAACACTAAGAGTCTGGAACCAGAGGAGGACATGGCTGTCCAGAAAATGCAAGAGCATCAGCAGTCTTAGCTGTACTTGGCTCTTCTTTGGGCCAGCCATAAATTTTCACACAGGGCCATGGGGTAGGAAAAAGAGCCCTTTTCCAGGCTCTGAGAATAAAACTGAACTAAAAATCCTGTCATTATTCCTCTCTTGTTCCAGAAGTGCCCTTAGTAGGTAGGTATGGTGTAGTACTCTACAGCATCCTGCAGCTGTTGTGGATAGTCACATATTTGAGTGCTGGTTTTATGGCAATATATTTCAAGGCAAATAGAGAAATAGAGCAAACTTTACAAGGTTTGTATCCGGGTCTGTAAGGAGAAAACACAAGTGCATCTTGGTTTGTCTGTTCCTTTTTATTAATAATGAGCATAGCAGCATTAGATGAATGTCACTTCTATTAAAGGCATTTAGATTCTTTGCTGTGGCTCCTCTCCCGTGCTCTGAACACCTAAAGTGACATTTTAATCTGCAGCTTCCTATATCACACTTAAAGAAGCAGTTCTCTGCAAGTTTTCAGGTTGCCATCTAAGGTGGGAGACGCGGAGAACTGAAAATCACGGCTCGATGTCCTGGGGAACAAAAGAAAACAACCACAAGAATCAGTTGACTGTTTCCAGACAAATATCAAACTGTGGTATTTATTGCCAGGGAAGTAGCAAGTGCATAATTACATTACAGAGGAAGCTTGCTCTTTCCACTTGGTGTGCAGCTGGAGCAGGAGCTGGTTGCCACAGCAACAGAGAGATGGCTAAATATATCCTCCCTGGTGCTGGATTGCTTAAGGTAAAATGATGGGGAGGTGTGAGGGTGTGGGACTGGCTCCCTTCATCTTTACCTATTTTCTTTATTTATTTTTTAAAGTGCCTAGTTGAGTTTGAAGCCAGAATTTCTGTTTGCTGGGCTGATGCTCACATGGTTCTCCATCTCTTCCTAAAAACATTTCTGCGGTTCCTCTAAGGAGCAAAATTGTAGTTGGAGTAATCGGAAGTGTTTCCTCCTCTATGGTTTCCTTTTACCGAAGGTTTGAAGTTCTGAGCTTTTAAGGCTAGGACTCTTGTCTTTAGAAAGAAAAAGTACAAACCCCAGAGTTCCATTGCCTTCAGAGGGACCAACACGTGGAGCTCCTGCGAGGAGCTGCTGTCATTTTGGTGTGTTCCCAGGAGGGCATTCTGCACTGGCTCAGACCATTCATTGCTCCTAGATGATGGCCAGATCATCATCTGGATATGAGGCACCTAGAAGATTACTGCTGGAAAGCTGCACTCTAGGCAGATGCAGCAAGTGATGCCAACCTCTCTTCTAAAGCTTTTTTTTTTCAGATGCAACACTCATGTCCATGTAAAATCTTTACTCCTTCCCGAAGCCTGTTAAGCTTTTGTACTCAATTAAGTTTTGTAGCAAGTACTCCCATAGTCTGAATATGGAAAGAATACTTTGTTTTATTAGATCTAATTTTCAATCTTTAATTTAAATAAATGTTATCTTTCTTTTGTATTCTAAGAGGATAAATCAAGATAGTGATCTTTGTCATTCATTAATCTGTATACTCTTATCTTGGCTGCTCTTAATAGTCTCTTAAATAGCTAAATAGAATCAATTTTCTCACCTCATCAATGTCTCAAGGCTGTTTGGTTTTTTTCTCCTTTTCCTCTTTCTCAAATCGCCAGGCTTTTAATATTTCTGTCCTGTATTTGGAGGGATAAGGGTGTTCCATAGACTGCAACACAAGATTTCAGTGGTAGCAGATCCATCCCTGACATTCCCACCATCCTGGTTTTTGGCTGGTTTTGATGACTGCTGCACAAAAAAATAACTCCCTGTGGACTTTGCTCAGATTTTTCAGGGAGCAGATAGTTGATTTAGAGTCCAACTAAGTCTCTGATTAATTCATGTTATTTTCATGAGTACATGTTGTTAGTTTTGTTAAGACTGATTTTTTTTTTTTCATCTGCCATTTTTCAGTCTGTTCACATAGCAGTCTGAGCTCTTAAAGTTCCTTAAAGTACTCTTCAATCTGGTAATCTCTTAAAAACTGCATGAATACCCATTTCACTGCTAATCCCCATTTGAGCTCATGAATAAATATCACAAGCACCACCTGTTTTGATAGGAACAACTTCTGGCATCCACTGTTGCTGTTGTGAAAATTCATTACTGATTTGTGGTCTTGTTTGCTTGATACTACCTATTCTGCTCCATGTTAGTACTTTCTTTTACCAACCAAGCCTTGCAGATAACTCCTGAATAATACCATGAAATTTGGCAAAGGTGTTTGAAGTCCTGAATGACTGAAATGATTATTTTCTGTTGCTTTAGCCATCTCACTTCTAGAGTTAAACCCATTACAGGTTTAATTCACACTTATGTCACGGTAGAAGCCGTGTTGATTTGAATCTATTGTCACAATTTTCGAAGAGTTGTGTTGGTTTAAGTTTTAAGGGTCACTGAAGCTCATCTGATTGTTTTCAAGCTGGTTCCTGAAACCATTGTGG
The DNA here is from genome assembly GCA_023637945.1 of Phaethornis superciliosus. Classification (NCBI taxonomy): domain Eukaryota; kingdom Metazoa; phylum Chordata; class Aves; order Apodiformes; family Trochilidae; genus Phaethornis; species Phaethornis superciliosus. The sequence goes on from JAJQWJ010000006.1 coordinate 1,726,393, forward strand.
CCCCAGCTGCATAGGGCATCTGTGGATGAACAAAAATGAGAAACTTGTCAGTCTGCAGAAGCTGAGCTGTGCAGTGTGCTTGTTCTCATTTTGCACTAAACACAGCATTCTTAACAGTATCTTTGGGTAAACTGGTTTGAATTACTATAGGGTTATAAGAAGCTGAGCTACATCAGCTCCCACCTCACTCACCCACCCCCTCAGTAAAATAAATTTGATTTATAAATATATATCCACATACATATATATACCAATACACACACACACACACATATATATATATCACTGTGCCCATTAAAGCCTGTCCAGAAGTGCTTCATCTACATGATATTTAAAGACTTCAAGGGATGGTGACTCCACCACCTCTCTGGGCACCCCGTACCAGTGTCTGGCTACTCAGTACAGAAATTCTTCTTAATCTAATCTAAACCTCCTCTGGTGCAACTTCAGACCATTTCCTCTGCTCCTATCATTGTTCACCTCCCTAGAACCTCTTTTCAGGGAGCTGTAGAGAATGATAAGGGCAGCACCATCACTTCCCATCTCCTGCTGGCCACACCACTCCTGATAGAAGCCAGGATGCTGGTGGCCCTCTTGGCCACCTGGGCACACTGCTGGCTCAGATTCAGCTGGGTATCACCCAGCACCCCCAGGTCCTTTTCCAGCTGGTACCTTTCCAGCCACTCCTCCCCAAGCCTGTAGCACTGCTGGGGCTGTTGTCACCCAAATGGCACTTGGCATTTTTGGACCTCACACAACTGACCTCAGCCCATGGATCCAGCCTGTCCAGGTCCCTCTGCAGAGCCTTCCTACCCTCAGGCAGACCAACATTCCCACCCAACTTAGTGTCATCTGCAAACTGAGTGAGGAAACTCAGTCCCTTCCTCTAGATCACTGATGCAGATTTTGGACAGGACCAGCCCCAAAACTGAGCCCTGGGGAACAGCACTGGTGACCAGTTACCAATTGGGTTTAACTAATTTTTGACTGGTACCTTTCCTGTGGAATACTTCCAGTGCTATGGTGACACCACTGTAAAACAACTCTTGATTTCTGTAGTCATCCCCTGGGTATCTTCCATATTATATGAGAACCTTCTGTAGCAGCAGATTCCTTTGGAGAGCAGTAGATTCTGAACCTTTAAGCAGGAGATTCGGATGTTTCCTATCGTGAGGATCCATCAAAAAGTCACATTTAGCAGGTGAAATGGATTATCAAAGCGTAAGCTGTACAACAAACTCATGTTGCCTTTTCTGTCACCTTAGCCCAAGATTTAAAAGGTGCTTTTTAGATTTGTGTCAGTGTTGCTCAGTCAGTCTGGCATAGTTTAGCCCAGGCTGTGTGTGTGTTTCAATATCTCTGAAGCTTTGAGTCTCTTTCCATGATGATCATGGAATAGTTCATTATCCCAGGTGCTTAAATCCTTACGTTGTGCTTAAAGCCATATCAGTAGATTGGACTTCAGAATTTGGTTGGTGTTTTTAAACATCTCCATTTCAGTTGCATCCTAAAGGTTTTCCTTAAGCTTTCAGTAATTTTCTGCAGCATAGAAGAAATTTCCTTTGTTTCATGGCAATGTGTCTTCTTTGTCTTTCAGATCCAAAGGGGTAATCCTGAATATTGCCTCAGCTGCAGGGATGTATCCAACTCCACTGCTGACTCTTTACTCTTCCACCAAGGTAAGTGTTCTTTTCCACACTGAAATCAAGTGTCAAACACAAGCTATAGGAATTAAGTGTTTTGGTGTCCATCTAGTGGTGCTTTTGTGAACTAAAAGGGCTTGGATTCTAACCAGTTTTTCCAATAGTGGAAGCTGGGAGGTCAAGAGGAAAATTTACTGCCAAGGTTTATTGGGATGAAAATTACTGATTTATATCATGCATTCTACTTTTAGATGTTAAAGCATGTTAGTCTACCAAGCAAGTTTAGCATGAGGATGAGGGAGGACAGTGACTAAGTTTAACACACTTTATTATTTTGACTTTGAAATTTTTTTCCTTAATTTTACTGAAGGTGTGTATCATATATATATATATATTTATTGAAGTAGGACTCTTTGGATGCTTGTCCTCCTTTTTAGTTAGTTGCCTTAAGCTCAGCATTTGAGGAAAGAGAAAGGAAAGAACTTTAGGGCTCACCATTACCAAATAGTAAACTTCCCTTGCCCAGCTGACCATACATCCTCCTGGCACAGGTTGCCCAGAGGTGATGGAAGCCCCATCCATCCCTGGAAGTTTTTAAGGCTGGATGGGGCTCTGAGCAACCTGAGCTGGTGGGAGGTGTTCCTGCCCATACAGGGTTTTTGGAAGTAGATGAACTTAGAGGTGCCTTCCAACCCTGAAAATTCTGTGATTCTATGATAATGTAGCCCAGTGTGTCATTTGATGTTCTTGCTGTGACTGGATTATTGGCTTATCTTCTTCCTGACAGCCACTGTAAATTCAAGGTTCTTTGCAGCAGGGCTGCTACCCAGACAAAATTAAGGCCCGGTTTTATCCCCCTCTTTATGCAGAACTCTGCACTTTGCTCTCTGCCAGTCAAGAAATCTCCTGGTGTTTAAAAATAATCAAGTTTATCAGGGCTATGCTGGACTGGAGCCACGGTGTGTCAGCTGCTCCATCTGATGGCATCTGCAAATATGCTGAGGGGGTGCTCTGTGTCATCATCTTAAGTTGCTGATAGGAGATACTGACAAATCTGGACCTCTGTACTGGTCTGTAGGGTCCTCTGTTGTTATCAGCCAGATGTCAAGTTATTGATCATGGTCCTTTGAGCCTGGTGGTTCAGCCTGGCCAGCAGTTTGTTCTTTCAGCATCTATCTGCTCAGCTTCCAAAAGAGAAGATGCTGTCAGAAGCTTTACTGGTGGAAAAATGTATCCATAGAGACACGTTCATTGAGTTTATATATATTAAAAATGTTTTCCTCATCTACAAAGCTAGTCCACCTCATTGTAGAAAACAAGGTAGTTGGTCAAACATGATTTGCTGTTGTTAACTCTGTGTTGACTATTCCTGATGTATCTTCTTGTCCTTTATGTGCTTGGAATTCCAGCAGGAGGGCTCCATGATCTTTCCACAAACTGAGTTAAAGCTGATGGGGATCACTCTTGCTTTTGTAAGGTGGGATATGTTATCCCTCTTCCAGCTGGCAGAGAACTCCCCTGCTTTCTGTAGTTTTTCAGGCATTATAGGCAGCAGGTTTGTATCCATGCAGAGTAGTTCTTTCAGGTCTCAAGAGAATCCATCTGGCTCCATGGATTGGATGGAGCACATGGAGCTTCTCTGAGTAGTCCCTAAATTGTTGCTTTCTCTTTGGTTAAACAAAGCTGGTGTATGCATGTGCCAAAGGCAAGACAAGTGTTGAATACCTTAACCTTTATCTATCCTTTTTCCCTACGTTGTCTCCTTATCTATCAACAGACTCCCATTTCTCTGAAAATCCTCTTGAAGCTGGTGTACCTGTAGGATCCTTTATTGCTACCCTTAATGTCCTTTGCTAGGCCTTTCCTAGCTTAGATTTTACTCCTAGGTACCCAATAATGTTTCAAGTTTCTCTTTTGTTATTTCTCCTTGGTTTTGTCTCTCATTTGCTCATTTTTACTTCATCAAGAAGCTCCCCACTTAGCCAAACACTCCCAGTGAAATTTCCTGGCTTTGGTTTACCACTTCATAAGTCACTAGATCCACATTCCAGGTTCAGTTTTTCTGCTCTGGTTTCTCTTTGTGCCAGTTGGACAATTTTGTCTTTCTACATCTGGGTTTTTTGTTGTTGTTGTTGTTTTTTCACAGAAGATACTTACAGGGTCTTCTAAAGTAATCACCTAAAATGTCTCCAGGTAATGCTGTAAAGACAGAATGTGGATACACAGTATGGAACTGAAGTATACATGAGAAAACTAAATGCAGGAGACATTTATTCTGCTAATATAGCAGCACTGGCACTCACTACAACTTTTTCAGGCACCCCTGGTAATTTCCTGAAGTACTTTAAGGATTTCTGAGCCTAGGGAGAACCTTGATGTGATGAAGAAACCTTCAGTAGTGTCATTCATGTTAGAACAGCCCTATGTTTTCTTGAGACACTTATTTCCAGAAAGGAATTGATGCACACTGTTTTATTAATTCTAAAGGAGGGGATATTTAAGTTTAGAAATCATGCAAGCTTGAATTAGTTTTAGTTGGTAAAATTTGCTCTTGAAATAGCTGCTTCCTGAGAACATAGTTCTTTGTTTTACTACAAAAAGTCACTTTTTGTTGTGGCGGTGCCTTCAGCTCTAGGGAATGAACTGAGCTGCTGAGTTCAGTGATAATATTCATTACACTGCTTTGGCAATAAGAATCTCAACTATTTCCTCCCCCTAAGAAACTCACAGGTTAAGTAATCTGCTGATTCTCAGCACTGCTCATCTACCACAGCAAGATTAGTAAGCATGAATGTGACTCCCCTAATGTAGCCATAAAAGACTGTATCTGCAATTTCTAGGGGTTTTTTACCTCATCTATATAGAAGGACTGTAAAGCACAGTATCCTTCAGGTCTAAGTTAATGGGTTTTGCCAATTATCAGTAACAGATGCAGTCCAACTCTCTAACCTTCCCATGGAGAATTCCCTCTCCCACAATATGAAGGGAGGCACTTTTAAAGCTATCAGCCCTGTTTTTAACAGGCTTGCCTATCTGCCTGCATTAATACTGATGAGAAATGAAATATAGTGGGGTTTTTTCCTTCTCAACCACATCCTTAGTATTTTGGTTTGTTAGTGGATATCCAAGGAGAAGTAGTTTTCTTTATGCAGTGGTTACCTGCATCAGAGGGTGCTTAATTAGACAGTCTTTTGGAGGTAGAAAACCCACTTCATCTTGAATAAAGTCTGAGTAAGAAAAACTCCAAAAGTCTGGATGCTGGTAGTTGCCTTTGCTGCTCATGAACATTCTCTTGATTGCAACCTCTGTGACTACTAGAGAGGATGGTCTCTTTATCCTGTCCATATATTTTTGAGCAGTAATTGATTTCAGGATTTTGCCATGTAGAAATAGTTAGAAATTTGAATGATCAAAAGCCTATAAGTCAATGTAGTTACTAATTTATTTTTAATACATGAATGATATGCTCTGCCATAAAAAAAAAAAAAAAAAGAAAAAAAAAAAAGAAGAAGAAGGAATCTACCTGCTGCACAGCAAAATCTAGTGCTTTTGCAGATCTTTTGTGTGCTCAGGAAAGTGGCTGTAGAAATAGCCTAGCAGTGTGGGAGTTTCTTTTGCTTCTTGTATAGGCTGTGTTCTGTAGGATGACCTCAACAGGAAAACCAGCACTGGAAAAAAAGCTTTGAGCACTGGTTTCAGCTGGGACTTGTGTTAATCCAGTGGTGATGTGGTCAGCATGGAAAGAGTTTGAAGCAGGTGCAGTGCTAGAGCTTTCTGTTTGAACCTGGACTGAAGCAAATGCTTCTTAGGTACTTGAATTACTTTTAGCTTTAAGCATGGATAAGATGGTTTTAGTTCCTTCAGCTGAAGTTACTCCATTCACCCTGCTTGCCTGTATTATTTCACTAAAACAAGAAAGCATAGTAAAACCTGGTATTCTGTCTCACTGGAGTGCAGGAGGGAAAAGTGGAAAGGTGGTTTGGAAGAACTTGGGGATGGGGAATCTGTGCTGGTTTGAACTGGTGAATAGCCTTGAGTTATTAGGACAAGACTTGGGTTATTAGGACAAGACTTTCCTGTTGTGATGGTGGAGGTGGCTGTATCAGATACAAGGGCATCTTGAAAGCACGTACTGGCATCCACCTTTTAAGCCCTTTTTCATCTTTTAATATCTAAAACTTCTAGAAGTCTGGGGGAGAATCTGTGGTAGTGGACTTCAGGACTAGGAGGCAGCACCATCATAGGGAGGCATTTCTTAAAGTTGTACATGCAGAAGACAAAATATTTAAACACTAACCATACACAGTAGAAACCTACTTAAATCACTCTTTAAAGAACAATTCTAAGGGTCTGACATAAGCAGTGAATAGTGTGAGCATACAAAGTCTTTATTTTCCTTTTTTAACTAGTCCTTATGTAACTAATTAGCTCCTTTTCCTCCTAAATTAAGAAAGGTTTTTATTTGTTGATATTAGCCTCCTGTAAAAATGCTTTATAAGCACAGGCTTTCTATTCAGATGGCATTCCTCTAATATGCAAAGTTTCTTTGACAACCTAAGCTTTTTCTCTTTGAAAACAGGAGCTATAAATAGCAATTCAGACGTGCTTACGAAAACGTGCAAAGTAGAGTTTCCATTTTCATATGAAGCAAGCTGCATATTTTCTTTTCTAGGCTTTTGTGGATTATTTCTCCCGAGGCCTCCATGCAGAATACAAGAGCAAGGGCATCATTGTGCAGGTGAGTGGTTTGTTTCATGGCACTGTGGTTACCACAGCAACCTTGGTGTCTTGGTAACAAAAGAGAATCAGCATATTCTGTTATTCATGAGTATGTGACCCAGATTAAGGATAAGGGTTTCCTTTGATCCCATTAGCAGTTTTCTTAAATTGCTCTGAAATGATAGGACTTGAAGCAAAGAAGAAACATAGGGGGTTTGGTTTGGGGTTTTGGGGTTTTTTTGTTTGGTTTGGGGTTTTGGTTTTGGTTTTTTTTTATTTGGTTTTGGGGTTTTTTTTTGTTTTTAAGCTGATGGTGGTAATTGAACCTCTAAAGTATTCCCCAAAACTCTGTGCAACTCTGTAAAATGCATCTTTTTATACAACATAATCTACTGGAATGCACTTCTGAAGGGCATTCTACAGAGATTCAATGTGCAGCTCCTCAAAAGACCAGAGCAGCAGCAATCCCATTCCCTGCAGGGTCAGTGAATCAACTGCTCTTGGAAGTACAGCAGAAGGAGCAAACAAAAACCTCAAAGACCCTTTCTATCTAATGGACTGATTTAATTGTACTACTGGGTTTCCAAGTCCCTAATGAGTCTTGCTTCCCCCCAGTTTGTTAATTTTACTTTCAGTTAAGTCTCTCTCCCTTACTCTCTCTAATTCATCCTCCATAAGGGGGGGAGAGGAATTAATAGAGAGGAACTGTGATTCCTTTAATTGCCAGCCCAGCATTGAACTGTGACATTTCCCTGTTCTGTATTATGGTTCTCAAAACCATCTGAAGTCCAAAAGCCTCATGAGGAGTAAGGCACAAAGTTCCCTGTGTTTTTTGTGTAATTCCTAAGCTTGAGAGCACGGCTTTTCTTACTGGATAAAATCATAGAGAAGTTGTTACCAACTTAAGGCTATGTTACCTTTTGATGTCCTAGATTTTTTTTTTCTCCTTTAAGCATACATAGCAAAACAAGAACCAGAATTTCTCTGGATCTTAGCACCCAGATGTTTAGTTTCAGATGTCTGGCATAATATCCTGTCCTAGTTCCTGAGTGGGGTTTCTGTCAAGAAGAAAGCCAATTGCTGGGTGCTGGTTTTGCTGGGAGCTATTCCCATGTAGTCCCACTGAATGGGAACCTCATTTAAACCTAGATTTAATTCTTTAAGTAAACACTTTAAAGTGCTTTTTTTTTACTTTAAAGGATGCTTTTGGGGACTGTGGGCAGTGGAGAGAAAGCTAGCAGAGGTGATGCAGGAAAGCATTCTAACTACTCTTAGAGAACTTCTCAAGGAGAGAGTAAACAAAATTAGTTTTCTGATGATAAAAGATTTTAACTTCTTGTAGAGCTCCCATATCTCCTCAGAGTGTTTAATACTGTGCCCTAACACCCTGAGAAGTACCTCCAGCTAACCCCATCTGCAGCAGTGAAGGATGCCTGAAAAAGGTACCTGCTCAGCACAGTGATTGGTGTGTGCTCTCAGGTCCTGAACTGGGTTAAGATGGAGCAACTTGTAATGTTCTCTGTCTCCTTGTTACTTTCTCACAGGGCTTTCCAAGCCTTCCCTTGGCTTCATCCCCAGACCCTCCAGCATCAGGTCAATTTTTACCATGCTGCAAGTTTGATACACTTTTCACTGTTACCCTTCTATCTTAATTCTGCCTCCCCACTGTGGTTCAAGTTGTCTTACCTGCAGATTTAATTTCATTATCAGAGCTGTTCTTTTGATCCATTTCATCTGTGTGCAACATCACCCCTGTGGTCACAGTCTCCAAGTGAGACTGGAGGAAGTGATGAAGAGTATTTTTCTTTTCTACATCAATAATATGAAGTCTTCCAGTAAGTTTTCTTTCCTGCTCAAGCCTCCTTGCAAACTGTAAAGCACAGACTCTTGCAACACACAGCTTCACTGGCAATAGAGCCTGGGTGTGGAGAGGTGTTGTGTTATTGTTTCTAAGCTTTTTCTGGTGTTTTCTCTGATAGTTACCTTGGTGTGAGAGTATTTAGAGACAGATGCTTGCAGGAGAAAGAAGTGTCACATATTTGAGATGTGGTGTTCCCATAGGCATTTCTGAGTAGGCAGTCTCCTCCTCCCCAACTTTGGCTTGAGTAGTACTCTGCCAGTTTGAAAGGAAACCAAAGAAGAGAGGGAAGAAAAAAAAGAAAAAAAAAAAAAAAGAAAAAAAAGCCAAAGTGTTGGAGTGTAATCCTGTTCTGTGTGCTGTGAAGTCTGGGGATCAATAGCTAACCAGCAGTGCTAATGTATAGTTGCTTTTTCAAATATCCTCCTGCAGAAGTGTTTGCCCCTTCATGCTATCCAGTGGCTTAGGTGGGTAATGCAGTTCCCTTCTGGGGTGTGTTTTCAGGAGAGGAAGACAGAAAATAAATCTCAGCTCTGTCATGCCACTCTGTGTGGTGATGTTGCAGATGTCATTTGGTGGTGAATAGGAAGCTTAGAATTGTTTTCTTTTGAAAAACACTAAACTAGAGTTTCAGTTTAGAAATGTCATCTGAAAATGGTTCACATTCTGGCACTGAGACTTAGCTACCTATGCTGTTATGGTAACAGAATGAATAGTTTTCTTATCCAAGCATTTGTAGCTTTTGGTGACTTTAAAGGCAATACTAACTGTTCATATTTCTAGAATTTAGATCTCCATTTTTTTCCCCTCTCCATTTGAAAGTGGACCTGTGCAGTATATTTTTGAAAGCCCTATTTATAGAGAGAAGTGCACAGTTTTAATGTTCTAAGGGGAAGGAATGGGCAGTCATACTAATTTTTCTATTTGTGGTGGTCAAATTCCTCTTGAAATACACACAGATAAATAGTCAATGAGGGTTCAAGTGGTCCTTTTCCCCCTGTGCTAGGCTTCTGAGAGCATGATAGTGAGGTTAATGTTTCTGAGGTCAAGCACATGTGCTCAGTGTTCTGTAAGATGCTGTCACGGGGAAAGGAGTTTCCAAATGGTAACTTGCCCAAATACACTGAATTTTGAGATGGTGCTCTCATTTTGAGATCCTTTTGTGTTGCCTAAGTGCACACACACTTCTCTGAGACCTCATTGCTCCCTGCTGTGCTGGGCAGCAGGGATTGGGTGAATTGAATCACGAACAGAACCACAAGTCAAATGCCAATGTTTTAGGAGGTCCTTGTCCAAGAGGTGAGGTTCCAGGGAGATCTGGTGTGTCAATATCTGCTTGAGTGGCTATAGACCAAGGCTTTGTGATTCCATTTTTTTTGAGGCTATCACTGAGGAAAAGTTGAAAGCGATGCTAAATCCATGACCAGGGCAAAGAAGATTTTTTTTTTCCCCAGTGTGCATACCTGCATTGCCTTTCCTTCTCCAGTGCCCAAGCTGGAGATAGCTGGCATGTGGGTTTGGATCCCCAGTGTCTCTCTCAACCCATACCCATGCTGCTTCCTTTTCCATTATGCCAGAATTTCCTTTGCCAGGATTCATTTCCATTATCCCAGGATTCATTCCTTTTGTCCTTGAGGTCTTCCACTGTAGCACTGATTGCTCCTCCTTCCTCCAAGCCCTCCTGTGGAGTTAACAGCTTCGTGTCCCAGCTCTCCTGATGTTGTTCCCTTTCCTCCTGCCTTGTGGTTCTGTACAGCTGCCAAACTGAGGAGCTGGTACTCAAAGTATAAAATCCCCATCCTGGGTTCTGCACCTCCTTCCCAAGCACACATTGGGGGTTCCTTCAGAGAAACAACACTGCAGAGTTTTCTGTTAAAAAGCTGGAATGGAGTTTTGTACTCACAAACGTTAAGAAAGGCTTTTCAGACATAGCATTGCAAGAGCAGGGATTTTTAGGGCTCCAACTGGGGATGCTGAGTGTCAGCAGACCACTGATCTATCCTTCACAGCCCAAATGTGGCCCACTAGATATCCAATTTAAAATGCTTTTGGTATTGTCCATTGTGATCTTAGAAGGAGAGTCACAAAGAAGTGCTGCTGAAGCTGGAATTCAGTAGCCAGGCTCCCTGATTTCCAAGGATTTTCATTTCTTGAAGGATCTGTAAATTAATCTGAAAGCATTCTCTGCCTAACATGACCTTTTCCCTCTGTGCAGAGTGTTCTACCGTATTATGTGGCAACAAAACTGTCCAAAATCCGCAAGGCAACCTTTGATAAGCCCAGTCCTGAAACCTATGTCAGAGCTGCCTTAGGCACAGTGGGTCTGCAGTCCCAGACCAACGGGTGCCTGCCCCATGCCCTCATGGTAAGTCACCTTGGAAAATATGAGGATCTGGAATATCCTTTATATGTGTTTATTATGTAAGCATTCAAGGCATTCAAGATGGGATGGGGCTTGGAGCAACCTGGGCTGGTGGGAGGTGTCCCTGCCCATGCAGGGGCTTGGAACTGGATGGTCTTAAAGAACCCTTCCAACCCAACCCATTCTATGATTATGTGAGTTATTTTTAATATGAAGTGTATTTTTTTCAGCTTCTAATCATAATTTGGTAATACTTGTGTGTGCTGGTAGCTGTTCAGTCTTGCCTAGTACAAGCTGTAAAAAGCTGAGACTTCCCCCTCCAATTTTTTTAATCTTTTTTAGGCATGGATCTTCTCTCTTCTACCTACACCTTCTGTCATTAATTTTCTCCTGAAAACAAACAAGCAAATACGGGCTCGTTATTTGAAAAAAATGAAGGAGAAGTAAGTCAGAGGCAACTTGATCTCAGAAACCTGGGGCTCCTCTAGGCTCCATGCCCACGCTGCAGCATCAAGTAGTTCCAAAAGTCTTCAATCATAGGTGTACTTTCTAACAAACAAAACATTCATGTTCTGAAGATACAGGTGAACCAGGACCTTTAACTTCTAATATTGATTAAAAAATAGGCTTTATTTGTTTATAGCTGTTATTGGGGGTGGGAAGTGCTTTGGACTAAAATTGCTTTAAGAAGTACTTACAAGGACTTGATCAGGCTGTTGAGAACAGCTTGGTTATGTAGTGGCCATCACATCTGTATTCTGCACATGGGTAAAAGTCAGAAAAAACAGTAGTTCTTACCTATTTCTGGACGTGTGGGGAGGAGTGGGAAGGAAGCATATTTATTTTAAAAGGTAACATAGTACTATTGGCAGTGTAACTTTTTCCCAGCTCAGGTTTTGGGCACTTGCAAGGATTCTGTATTTTCAGCCAGCTCACGAGTGCTCCCCTGCTTGCAGAGTCCAGTGTGGTTTTTGGTTATGAACTTAAGGGAAATGGACCAAACCTCAAAATGAGTGTAATTGCTCATCTATAAATATATACATAAAACCACATTGCAAAAATTATTAAAATTCCTTGGTTCTTGAGTATGGATTCTAACTTTTCAGTAATATGTAATCTTTACGATTCATAATAACATTTTTAAAAGTTCAGTGCCTGCTCTTTGTAATAGGTGGTGGTAACACAATGTAGATAAATGTCACAAGTTTTGTTTTTTGCTGGTTGCTATGTAAAAGACTATGGGCACTTTAAATGCAGAGCTTGAAATGAGTTATTCTCCTCGTTAGCAACGATGTTTAAATTCTTTTTGAGGTAATGTATCAGTCTGGTTTTCGGTGAGACCCTTTGAAATGTGACTCCTGAATATTTGAGACAGCTTTAAAAAGGAGAACATCTCTAAATGTAGAAAAATTTAAAATTCATTTTAATTTGTGTTCAAATTAACTGATTAGTTTCATGGTTCTGTTCTGAAATCGGATGCTCCAATGAGGATGAAATTACCCAACTCCAGGAGATACAGGAATCAGAGCATATGAGAACCCTGCTCTGCTGTTGTCAGTACTTGTGTACTCTTTTAATAAAGACTTTGGCATCTAACAGTCCTTTTTATCAACATAAAACATACCAAAACTTACAAGGCAAATCAAATTGCAAGCAGGGCTACCAATGTTTTCTGTGGTGACCTCCTGTGGCTGAAGAATGGAGGTTGTTTTCTGTCCTTGAAATAATAATTTCAAGCTCTGATTTTGAAGTAAAATACGTTCTACTGAGACATGATTTGGGGCTAACCTTTCTGTACATTGAAAAAACCTGAATACCGATGCAATGGTGCTGATCAAATATGAGATGCAGATTCTATTCCATAGATATCTTAATTTTTTGGAACAGGGATGGTGAAGGCAGTGGTACTAAGTTCTGTAAGAGCTTGGTTTGCTCTGGATCTGATGTGGAAGGATGGGACTAAACAGTCTGTATGTCTTTGACTTTATAAGACAAATAAAATGGAATTCACTCTCTACCTTTGGTTTTGTTCCTTTGTCCATGCTTCACCAAGACAGTATTATAGACTCAATTTTCTCTTCAAGGAAGCTGTATGTTTCAGAAGACTGCAGCACCTGATCCTGTGACAACAAAGTTGGTAAAGACACTTTGGTTTAATTTGTAGTCAGCCATGGTTTCTGTAGGGGTCAAGTTCTTTAGCAGTTTGGGATTATCCAGGTGCTGACCCAAACTGGCCAACAGAGGCATTCGATGGCATAAACATCATGCTCACTATAAACTGGGAAGTTGGATGGGGATACATCTCTTTTTCCTCCATGGCTACCAACCCTGGAGGTCTCCTCTGTCCTTCTGCTCCCCTGGCTTGCTCTCCTCTCTGCTGTGACCATCACACTTTCACTGGAGCTCTGCTGCTTGCACAGTTTGGTAAGTAGAACTTTGTGTATTTTATGTTAGCATTGGTATTTTTAAGTTTTTACTACTGTTTTTATAAACATTTCCATTTCAGCCACATGTGTCTCCTTTCCTTTTCTTGATTTTTCCCTTCTTGGGGATGTGAAAAACTGACAAAAGGCATCCTTAAATGTTTGCCTGTTCATTCAAACACCTGATTGTCCTTTAGTGTATATATAATAACAGCATTAAAATTACTGTACTTTTACTTGCCAAAGCCCCAAAGCTTTTATTAATATCTTTTCCTAGCTATTACCGATTTTACGGCGCTGATATTTTAAAATCACTGCATCGCAGAGTGAACTGCTAATTAGAACTATTAATTAAGCTATTAATAAGAGTTATTTCTAGATAATTTTCTGAGCACTGAAGCTGTTTGGGAAGAGCTGTCTGACTGCAATAGTGTGTGTACCCCTTTGGCACTTCAGCTGTGGTCCATGTGGTTGTGGGACCTGATGCTCACGGTGCTCATGATGCCCTGTGCCCACAGTTTGCTTCCCACTCCACGCTTCCTCTGTTTTCCAGACTCCAGCAAGGAGTCGCTTTCTGCCCTAAATTGCCTTGGCTTTGCTTTTGAATTTCATCTCCCTGAGGTGATGGGTGTTCAGGTTCTTGGAAATAACCTCGGGATGGGTTTGGGTTTCCCTGTGGTGCCATTCCTGTCCCTTCCCAACTCTGCTCCAAATCAGTGTTTTTGCCAGCGATTCTGTGCAGGAGCTGGGGTGAGTTTGCAGTCCCTTCTTTGAATGGGAAAGACAGAGCAGGAGTTGGAAACATCTTCTGCTTCCTGGGAAGAAAGGAACCGTGGGGTGGCAGCTGCATCCTGGAGGAGCAGAGCTCAGTGCCTGCAGGTCAGGTACCACCCAGGGCTGCTGCCATCACGGAGCCTGGGACAGGGGAGGTATAAATGGAGAGGTGTGTGCTGCTTCTCTCTGAAAACAGGGAAAATACTCCTGGAATGTGTCCAGAGGAGAGCCACGAATGTGAGGCTGGAGCAGCTCCCTGGGAATCCAGGCTGAGGGATTGGGGTTGTTCAGCCTGGAGAAGAGGAGGCTCCCAGGGGAGCTCAGAGCAACCTTCCAATATCTGAAGGGGCTACAAGAAAGCTGGGGGAGGGCTTTGGACACGGGGGGGGAGGGAGAGGACAAGGGGAAATGGTTTCCAACTGGGAGAGGGGAGACTGAGGTTGGAGCCGAGGGAGGAAGAAATTCTTTGGGGTGAGGGTGGTGGAGTCCCCATCCCTGGAGGCATTTCCAAGGCATTTGGCCCTGGTCCTTAAGGCCATGGGTTAGGAGTTGCCTGTGGTGTTGGTCCAAGGTTGGGCTGGATGAGCTTGGAGGTCTCTTCCAAGCTCCCCATTCTGTGCTGAGCCCCTGTGCCAGGTTTCCCAGGGAAGCTGTGGCTGCCCCATCCCTGGCAGTGTCTCAGGTCAGGTTGGATGGGGCTTGGAGCAACCTGGGCTGGTGGGAGGTGTCCCTGCCCATGCAGGGGCTTGGAACTGGGGGAGCTGGGAGCTCCCTGCCAACCCAAACCAGTCCGTGAGGAAGAAATTCTTTGGTGGGAGGGGGCCGAGCCCTTGGCACAGGCTGCCCAGGGAAGCTGTGGCTGCCCCATCCCGGACAGTGCTGAACGTCCTGGGAAGCGCTGAAAGTCCAGGGTAGGGCTGGAGCTCCCCGGGAAGTGCTGGTTGTCCCGGGAAGTGCTTTCTGTCCCCGTCAGGCTCCGCGGCGGAGCGGGGCGGAGCGGAGCTGCGGTCGCGGGCGGATGCGGTCGGTGTTAGGGCGCAGCGGAGGCGGCGGAATGGCGGAGCGGCGGCAGCGGGCCCGGGTGCAGGGCGGCTGGGCCGCGGGACGGCAGCACGGAAAGCCCCAAGAGGCAGGTAAGGAGAAGCGGTGGGTCTCGGGTTGCGGTGAGCAGGGAACGGCCCCGGCCCAGCGCCTCACTGCCCGGCTGGTTGGGGCTTGGCCGGGCCGCGGCGGGGCGGGTTCGTAGAGGCGAGCGCTGGATATAGAATCATGGAAATTTAGAGGTTGGAAGGGATCTGGAAAGCTGATGGGGTGCAACCCCCCTGGCAGAGCAGGGTCACCTCCAGCAGTCACACAGAACACATCCAGGGGGGTTCTGAATGTCTCCAGAGAAGGAGACTCCACCACCTCCCTGGGCAGCCTGGGCCAGGGCTCCCTCACCCTCACACTGACAAAATTCTTCCTCATATTGATATGGAATCACCCAGGCTCCAGTTTAGAACCATTGCCCCTTGTCCTGTCACTGGACATCACTGAGAATCAATCACAGAATGGTTTAGGTTTGCAAGAGATCTCCAAGATCATCCAGTCCAACCTTTAACCAACCCCATAAGGTAATTACTAAACCCAAAGTTTGGCTCCATCCTCCTGGCTCTCTCCTTTCCATATTTCTAAACATGAATAAGATCCCCCCTCAGGCTCCTGTTCTCTAAGCTGAACAACCCAAACTCCCTCAGCCTTTCCTCCCCAGGAGATGTTCCACTCCTCCAGCATCTTGGGGGCTCTGTGCTGGACTCTCTCCAGCAGTTCCCTGTCCTTCTGGAACTGAGGGGCCCAGAACTGGACACAAGATTCCAGATGTGGCCTCACCAGGGCAGAGCAGAGGGGAAGCAGAACCTCTCCTGACCTCCTGACCACCCCCTCCTCATGTCCCCCAGGTGCCATTGGGCTTCTTGGCCACCAGGACCCATTGCTGGCTCATGCTCATCCTTCCATCCACCAGCACCCCCAGCTCCTTTTCCCCTGGGCTGCTCTCCAACAGCTCAGTCCCCACCCTCTCCTGCTGCCTGGGGTTTTTCTTTCCCAGATGTCAGACTCTTCACTTGTCCTTGGTGTCATTCATTCCATTTCTCCCTGCCCAACTCTCCAGCCTGTCCAGGTCACAGCCTCCTGAGCTGTCAGACACTGCTCCCAGCTTGGGGTCAGCAGCAAACTTGCTGACAGTGCACTCCATTCCCTCATCCAGGCCACCAATAAATGTATTGAACAGTTCTGGTCCCAGGACTGACCCTTGAGGGACTCCTCTAGAAACAGACTTCCAACTGGACTCCATCCCATTAACTGTTCCAGTTCCTGTACCCAGGAAAGCTCCCATTTCTCTGCAGACTGAGTGTCCTAGCCAAGCTGGGGTTTTTTTTGAACCCTGAAAAAAATTAGGCAACTACTTTGACTTGTGCATGTAGCCTGTAAATTGTCTGTCACAGATGCACTTAATTTCTCCTGCTCCTAAGGGATCTTTCAAAATTATTTTCCCCCATCTTTAGAAGTATGCAAAGTGAAGTTTATTATTTTTTTCTTAGTTTCAGGCCCATATTTAAGCCTCTGTGCATGTGTAAATAAAACATATAGTGATGTGTTTGAGTTGCTTATCTATACTTTTTCTCTAGTTTCAAAATGTTGTTTTAATAGAAATATTTTTTCTGAGAGAAATGCTTATTTTCTAATCAATAAATTAATGCAGAGGGAAGCAGTTTAACTGCTTGGGAAAATTTCTGCAGTCATGCTACTGTGTTTGTGGTAGCATTGAAAGGTTCCAGATGTCATCCTTCCTGATAAAAGGATGTGTTCATTTTTGTTTGCTTGTGAATAACAAACCTGTCTTTAAAAAAAATCCAGTTTTGTGCAGTTTTAACTGTAGGTTTGGCTGTTCCCTGGAGTCTCTGCCAAATGGAGCAGGGTGCTTCAAAAATTATTCCATAAGTTCTTCCAAACTGGATTTTTTTTTTTTTTTGTACAATTAAATTCTATTTCATGTTTTGGTTTGTTTTTTGCTTTTTTTTTCTCTTTCCTCTAGCACCTAAGGCACCAATGTCCAGCAGCCTTGCCCCTGCAGGCACCAGACCAGCATGGATGAGTAAAGAACAGCACACTCAAAAGCAGTTTTTCTTTGAAAAGCCAGCAGAGGTAAAAGTTACACTGAAACCAGCAGAATCTCATTTTTTATTTAAATTTTAAAGATTTTCAGACTTCGAGGTTATATTTTCATGCTTAAAAACAAACTAAAAACTCAGCTAAGCTGAACTTTGGTGTTTTACTGAGCAGTTTGCAACTATTGCATGTATGGCAACCTCTCTTTTTAGCTTCAGACCTGGAGTATTCATTACATACTTGTTCATTATAACTCTTTCCAGAAAGCCAAAATAACATGATTTCCTGAACATTCAGAATGATGCAGTGCCCTAAGCATGATTTCACCTTTCTTTTTTCCCCTCAGCTGGGATATGTGTCTTAGTTAGAGGGGAAGAGCATGGGATCTGTTTAATAGACTTTGCTTTATGTACTGTCAGCAAATGAAGGGTATTGTGCTCTCTACAGTGACAGTTCAGAGGCAGTTCTGAACTGCAAAAAAAATCTTGAACACTCCTTTCTAAGCTAGAAGTGTTTGAAAGCCTCTATTCTTGCCTTGGACTGATTGGAGATAGTCTGGGAAGATTCTTTTATCTCTGTGGTAGAGCCCTATATAATACTATATTTTGACTTTCTTCCTTGCTCAAATTGGTACCATCTTGTATCTCAGCACTCTGCTGAGCTCAGAGAAGAGAAACACAAGTCCCTGAGACAACCAGAATGATAATACAGGCTCTACCAGGCTGAATTAAACTGCTGTGAATTAAACTGCTGTGAATTAAACCCCTGAAGCTTTGGAGAAGGCTACCTCTGGTTTGTTTGTTCCTGTTATGTCAGGTGTGTCTTGTGTTTTGCTCACTCTCTGGGGCCTGGCATTTGTTCATCCCCCCTCTAGATTTTTCCATCCAAATGTAAAGATAGGAATTCTTCTGTTTGCAGGTGAATAGCAAGTATTGTAATATACCAAACAATTTAGAAATCCCTGTCCTTTAGGGAGCAGTTGATGTTAAAAACTGCAGTGATAGCAGCATTTGAGGGTTTCTGGGGCTTGGAGAGTGTGTGTGGGTTGTGACTGCTTACCAGTTGTCCAGAGGTATGTTTTATGGTTTTCTTACTGCCATGGAGTCACTGTACACTGCAGTTAGTTCTGTTTGAGCAGAGCATACCAGGGACTGAAATGCCTCATCCTGACCATGGATTGTCCTCTTGTGACCTTGCAGGTGGACCACAGAGTTCCTGAGACAGAAACAATAGAGTGAGTAAACTGCTGGCTTAACAGTTCTTTGTGTGGTTTTTCTGGATTCTTGATTACTGGGAAAAAAAAAAAAGAGTTCCTTTTTTTTACTAACAACTGCCAGACCCTTGTGAGAAATTTCAGGGCAAATTTCAGTGTGGCCTTTTGGCCCTTCTGTACCTGTCCCTGCCCAGGCAGGGGAGTGGGAACTTACAGGATCTTTAAGGTCCCTTTCAACCAAACCATCCTGTGATTCTATACTGAGCTGAATTCAGTTCCATACTGAACTGAATTTCTAATCAGGAGAGTCCCAGTCTGTGTTAACCAATTATTGTAGCTTTGGTGTAGCTGTATAAGCCAGGAAGGAGGAACAGTTGGACATTCTGGATCAACAAATATGTTCCCTTTGATTAGGAGTATACATTTTCCTAGAACAGACCCTGTGTATACCATGTTGGAAATTATTATCTTGGAATATAACTGGGGTGGCAACTCAAGCAGCTTTTCCTTTAAAAGTTTGGAAAAGCAGCTGCTAGGATGTGTCATAGTGAATCTAGGTATTTGTGTCCTGTAGCTGAGTGTTGAAATGGGGATCTTCTCAGAATAACTCAGCCTGTGACAGGCTGTGGTTGGCATATGGTGAAGTTACAGATTTTGAAAATGCAGTTTACTTCAGCTTGACTATCTTGGTAGAATTTTCTTACTCAGTGTGGCTGTACATGCAGCCTTGAGTGGTTGTCTCCTGTAGATTCCCTGAGACATCCCTCTTTTACTTAATCCTGGAGGCCTTTGGTGCAATAATAGTGCACACAAAATCATTTGCTTCTGCAGCACCCCTGGCTGCCTTACTCTGGCCTCTGTCTGTCTCCACAACATTATTGCTTCCCCATCTTCTTCTTCTTTTTTTTTTTTTCTTTTTTAAAAGAAAACCTTCCCTAGGCCAAGCTTACAGAAATTCTGGTCCGTGCTGCCCAGTGTAAGATAATTTCTTGTTGTTTGTCCATCTGATAGCTCTTTCCCTTCTGCATCCTCAGCAAGCCTGGTGTGTATGAGCTCAGTGAAGAACCCAGTGGCATTTCTAGGTAAGGGGATGAAACTCATTGTGTGCTACTGCAGAATGACATGGTGACACTCAGCTTCCTGAAGTCTGCTCACTCTGGAGTGCTTTGAGTCTAGCAGGTGCCTTTCCTGGTTATCTTCTGGCTTAGAGTACTTCTGGAAATATTTTGAATCTCAGGCAGCAGAGACTTACTTGAAATTTGGAGCAGTATCCATCCCTGTGTCAGCAAGTGGGTGATGTCTTTGTTGTGTAGTTAAGAGCTGCCAAAAAACTTTTAGCTATAGATTGGACTTGGGTTAAAATGAATCCAATAAAAGCATTTGGCTTGGGGCAGCTTTGGTAAGTTGACAGTTGGCCATTTTGGTTATATGCTCTACCTTAATTATTTTTGCTTCAGGACACTTCAGAAGAAAACCTGCTTGTTCTGTGATTCTTCCTAACTGAAATGCATTTTGGTTTATCTTGCTGTCCTAGCTGTAATATTCATACTTTCCTTCTGAATTTGATAAGTGTTATTAACAGTGGAAAATATGTCAATGTCTTGTGTGTTTATTTCAAAACTTTCATCTTGGTTTCTTCTAAAATGCAAATGAAGTTTCATACCAATTTGAAAAGTAAGAACTTGACGAGCTGGAAAGAGAAAAGATACACAACAGCTGGATTATTCTGTTGCTTTCTAGGGTTTGCTTTCATAATGTGTTGCTGGAATATACACATTTCTAGAAAGTTAATTTGATTTACATCTCTTTTAGGACCTTTACTATATATATAATCTTCTTGTGATGTCTTTGGAGCATTGAATACTCATGAGAGTAAGCTCTTGTGAACAGCATTCTTATTTTGCAGCCCACTACAGTGGCTGGAAGTTTTGAATGCTTCTGTTAGTACAGTCAGAATTTAAATGTACCTATGAAAATGTGAAAATAGGAGAGGTTAAGTGCTCTGGGGTTCTTGTGCTTTGAAAAGAGAGGGTAGGATGGAAGTAGTGATAAAGGGCTATTGAATTCTCAGTGGCATGGAGATGGTGAATGAAAGGCAATTATTATGTTGATTGTTACACCATAATCAAAGCTATCTAATTTGTCAGTTGTGAAGTTAGTAACAATCAGAAGGATGCCATTTTTCACACATTATATGTCTGGTTGTAGGACTTCTCTGATATTTTGATGTTTTATGGGGGGAAGATTTATCAGCAGCTCCTGCTGCCTTCTGTTCTTCCCTTCACACCTGCTTTTGGCTGTGCTCAGAATAGGATACTATTTGGGTTATAGTAATCCTATGCTAATAGGATTACTATTCAAGAATAGGAATAGGATAC
The DNA here is from genome assembly GCA_023637945.1 of Phaethornis superciliosus. Taxonomy (NCBI): domain Eukaryota; kingdom Metazoa; phylum Chordata; class Aves; order Apodiformes; family Trochilidae; genus Phaethornis; species Phaethornis superciliosus. The sequence continues at coordinate 1,746,910 of JAJQWJ010000006.1, forward strand.
AAAAGTTTTGACTTTTGCTCTTACGCATTTCAGTCATTCTTACCTCCTTTGGTAATCCTGAAAATCAGAATATTTTGTCACAGCATATATAGAGGTTTATACTCCTTCCATCTTTATCTTCTTCTTGCTTAGGATTCATTTGGTTCCTGGCTTTATTGACTCAGAACAAGCAGACTGGATGTTTGAACAACTCCTTCAAGACATACCTTGGAGGCAGAGAACTCACATCAGGCAGGGTAAGGAGTGTGTAGACCAACTTTTCAGGTTGTTCTCATGTCATTTCCATACCAAAATCCCTGCATAGTTTATCATTGCTTTTCATTGTACATATTACCACTGCTTCAGATGTTTCCTTCCAGGTCTTTGATGTATATCTGAAGAGTCCTGCTGCTGATTTTTCAGTCTCCCTAACATGTCCATAATGCCAATGAGAGCTTTGCAAAATAAAATTCCCTTTCTTAACATAGTGTTTCCCAGTGATGCTGCAAAAATGGTGTTCTTTGAGGTTTCTGTCACCAGGAGTATTTTTTTGCTTCTCTCACTTTCAAATCCCAGCAAAGCTTGTGGCTTTTCCCTTGCCTTTGTTTCTTAGTTCCAGTATGCAGTGAGTGCTATTCTGGATTTGTTCACTAAGGGGCATCTGTTCTTTCTAACTTTCTCTTCAGTCAGGAGTAGTACTGGAGTAGTTACTGGACAGAACTGGAAAATATCTTCAACATCTGTGTTTATTGGCTTGCAATAAAGGTACAGCACAATGTTACCTGTCAAGGTGGAGAAATAGCTACTAGATAGTCTTTTCACAAGTTGAAAGTACTTTTAATTTGATGTTTGTATGACACCCCAGAGCATCTGCACATTTGATAAAACAGTACTTCTCTAGCCTTGGTATTTTCTGCTCTTGTAATGCCCCATTGATGCTGCAGAGCATCAATGCTTCCTTTTCTGCTTCCCAGAGGCTACATCTTGCAACTTATACCAATGTATTGGGCACTGAAACTGGGAGAATATAAACCAAGCCAGAATTATAAATAACATTTCAATTTCATTTTCCTGTCATTAAATTGTTCAGTCCCTACCCTGTCTGGCATACGGATGAGACAATTGATGTGGTTCCAAGATTTTGGCAAGGTAATTCCTCTTACAGAGGCAGTCCTGCTTATAAATAATCTCATTCCTTTACTTGAGTTCAACATGTAAGGCTGAAGATTTTAAGGGGCTGCTTTTTAATTTTAGGTGAGTGCACTGTCCTTTTAATAAGTTTCTTGGCAGGATTGCATCATCTTTCCATTTTCAAGTCCTTTGATAAGGCAACTGAGAAAGGCTTCCTGTGGTTTTTCTTTTGTCTTTGTTTTTCTGTTTTAGAAGTATCTTTTGAGGAACCGAGGCTTACCTCCTGGTATGGGGAACTTCCTTACACGTACTCCAGGATAACAATGCAGCCAAATCCAAATGTATGTATATGTTTGCAGATTTCTTTTATTATCTTCTACAAAGAAATCTTTTGCAGAGATTGAGACACAAAAAAACCCCCAACAACTCCATTCCTCTATTTTTATTTAGAGTATCTACCAGCATTTCATTTGTGTTCAGCAACAGATTCTAGCAGAATGTGGACAACCCCATAAAACAAGCACTAGGAGTAGATTGACTGAGAGGATTTAGTTGTTAAATATTGGCAAAAAAAAAAACTTGAGAGGTCTGCTTGTGGGTCACTGTAGCTTTGGACAAAACTCCTGAAGTGTTCTGTGTGGGTTACTCTAGGTATCTCTACTGGAGATTGTAGTGTACTCTGTCAGAGTGAGTTATTAGTTGTGTGAAGATGCAGCAATTACTGAGTTAGTTACTTTCAGAAACTGAGCACTTCTTAAATGAGAATTTAGGCATATTGATTACTTTGTGAGTGCCATGAAATTGACACACATAACCTGCTTGCTCACCAGCTCCAGGCTGTATGATGGAATTTTCCACATTCTTTTGGAAGGGTTAAAAGTTGAGTGACTCACTGATGTTTTGTTCAAGGTCACTGTCTCTCTCTGGCTTACTTTCTGTTGTCCCATTAGCCTGTTTCTCAGCATTGCTTTGTTTGAAATTTCCATGGCAGTGGGCTGCAGTGTTCTGAACCATAAATTGTGACTCTTGAAGGCTGGGTAGCCTGAGAGAGAAATGCCCCAAGACCCAGAACTGCTACCAAAGCAGGAGTGAGTGCCTCCAAGCAACACTCAGATTGAGAGAAGTGTGAAGGTGTTATTTAACAACATGAGCTGTGAAGATTTTGCAGTCCCAAAAATACTCTAGTTCAAAAATTCCATTACCTATGGAATTTATGGGGAGAAAATAGGTATTTGGGGTTTGGTGCTTATTTTTGGAATGTTTGCTTTAAAGGGATTTTTCTAGGAGCTGGGTTGCTATAAAGATTGGAAGTGCCCCTCCAGAATCAGTCTTCTGTCCATTAATGATTTAAATCCAGTTCAGAATCACCTGTTGTGGAAAGTGCTGCTGCTCAGAGATTGGACAGAGCCTGTGTACCCTGAATTGATGCTTTCATGCATAAAATTCAGAGGTAGCTCTCTTTGGGCCACTGTTTTCCTCATCCAAGAGGTACAGCACTGAAACTGGTCACATGTACTGATCCTATCTTTTATCCCTGAGTAATTCTTCTTTTAACTGAGAGAAAATTCAGCAGAAATTGAGATGCACTGGCAAACTTGCATGGCTGGGAGCCATGGCCACAGGCAGATAATCTGAGGAGACTGCACTGGAACATTTCACTCAGCTTTGTAGGCAGGAGTTCCTGTAGAAGCAGCAGCAGTGGATGGTGTAAAGAGCCCAGTCCTTACATGGTAAAACAGGGTTTGTCTCACAGAAACACCCCAAATGAAATGTAATTTAGTGCACAGCTTGGCCAAAGCCAATGGCTTGCTTTGAATGCTAGATCTTGTAGCACTGCTAAGTATAATCCAGTGTTTGTGCCTAAATGAATTTTGGTGTTAGATACTTGGTATTTAGGTCTTTTTGTAAGCAGTGATGTAGCTGAAGGCACAGTAATGTTTCAACAAAACTATTTCCTGCAGGTTTGTAGTGGGGTTTCTACTGAACTGTAAAATTCACCATCTGGTAACATTTAAATACTTTTGTGATAGGAATTGGAGGAATCTAATCCTCTTTGGTCACTGAAAAGTGCTTTCAGTAATTCTTGTTGTACTTTTCTGTCATTATATTATGTTCTTCACATACTGCCTATTCAGGCAGCCTGATGACACCCTAGAGCTTTTTTTTGGGTAGTGTTACTGGTTTCCCTCCATGTCACATAGCTGCAAGCTCTGTTTAGCTATAATTAATTATTCCTATGACTTGTAGCCACAGAATCACAGAATGTTTAGGTTGGAAGAGACCTCCAAGCTCATCCAGCCCAACCTTGGACCAACACCACAGGCAACTCCTAAACCATGTCCTTAAGGACCAGGGCCAAATGCCTTGGAAATGCCTCCAGGGATGGGGACTGCACCACTCTCCTGGGCCATTCCAATGTCTGAAATGTCATTGAGGAGGTGACTTAGGTAGAAATACCTCTAATTTGGGGGTCATCAGGAATAGGGTAATAGGGTTAGGACAAGGCTGGACTTGATGATCTTGAAGGTCTTTTCCAGCTTGAGCCATTCTATGATTCTAAAAGAGAAGGTTTTATGTTGAGACTCCTGCAGTAGAACCCATTGTTTAAAAACCCTTTGAAGATGAGGAAACATGGAAAAAAGGTGGTGCAGACTTGATCGGTGAATACTAGGTAATAATTCTTGCTGTCTGTTGCTTCTGCCAGTGATGTACTGGGAGATTTGGAATCAGTTCTTTATCCTCTCTTGACCTGGGTTTCTGCTTATGTAATGGGCAGCTATTCTGCCCTACATTGCTTTGGCTTTTTGGTTGTTTTGGTTTGTTTTTTTTTTTAAATATATTCATGTAGTACTTAAAAGCACTCTGACAGACGAAAGTCGTGATGTAAGTTTATAACATTAGATAATGATTCACTGGACTGAGTTGTAATAAAAAGTGAAGAGCTGCCCTGGGCTATGGGCTCAGCAAGATGTTAGCAAAGGGAAGGATGACATTCAGGGCCTGTGACAGGAGTTTTGTAAACCACTGAAAAGTTACAGTGTCATCATATCATAGAACCACAGACTGGTTTGGGTTGGCAGGGAGCTCCCAGCTCCCCCAGTTCCAAGCCCCTGCATGGGCAGGGACACCTCCCACCAGCCCAGGTTGCTCCAAGCCCCATCCAACCTGACCTGAGACACTGCCAGGGATGGGGCAGCCACAGCTTCCCTGGGAAACCTGGCACAGGGGCTCAGCACAGAATGGGGAGCTTGGAAGAGACCTCCAAGCTCATCCAGCCCAACCTTGGACCAACACCACAGGCAACTCCTAACCCATGGCCTTAAGGACCAGGGCCAAATGCCTTGGAAATGCCTCCAGGGATGGGGACTCCACCACCCTCACCCCAAAGAATTTCTTCCTCCCTTCCTTGAGGTCTCCAACCTCAATCTCCCCTCTCCCAGTTGGAAACCATTTCCCCTTGTCCTCTCCCTCCCCCCCCGTGTCCAAAGCCCTCCCCCAGCTTTCTTGTAGCCCCTTCAGATATTGGAAGGTTGCTCTGAGCTCCCCTGGGAGCCTCCTCTTCTCCAGGCTGAAGAAGTCAAAGCCCCAGGAGGTGATGAGCTGGCCTCAAGAGACTGTATTAAGAGTGGGGACAGAGGACCAGGCCAACAGTTGTCTCTGGGTCTGTGTCCAAAGCTGCAGGACATGTCACTGGTTATCACTGATTACAACCCTGTGCCCACCAGCAATGCCCAGGTCAGTCAGATGTTACCAGACCCCTGTTTTAAACTTCTCCAAGGTTGGCCAGGTGGTTAAAAAAACCCCAGGGTGTGCATGGGAGAAGTTGCATGGTTTTTCCCTTTATTAAGATCCTGAAAGCATAATTGCTCAGAGGTATTTTTTTATTATTTCCTGTTTGTTTATCTTGATTGAAGTGCAGTATATTTTGGTTTTCACTCCTTCCCCTCTTTGTGTGTTTCTTTCCATGCCCCCTCCTCCTGCTGTCCTTGCCTGCAGTGGCCCCCTCTGCTGACAGTGCTGAAGGAACGCATTGAGGAGTTCTCCGGTTCCACCTTCAATTCCCTCCTCTGCAACCTCTACCGAAACGAGAAGGACAGCGTGGACTGGCACAGTGACGATGAGCCAGCCCTGGGGACAAACCCTCTCATTGCTTCCCTCAGCTTTGGTGCTACCCGGACCTTTGAAATGAGGAAGAAACCCTCCCCTGTGAGTATTCACATCCCGTGGAGAGAGTCCTTGAGTTGCTAAGGTGTTCCTTATTTTCCTTCTGTTTAGAGAACATTATTACTAAAAGCATTTAGTACTAATGAAAGCACAGCTGGTGGAATATTCTGTGGAATAAGCATAGGGATCAAGAAATATTGCATGGAATGTGACATCTTGAGCTTGGGACTGGGACTGGATGTGTGTAGCAGTGAAATTGCTGCCCAGGCACTCTTCTGCCCAAACAAAGACCTTTCCCATTATTTAAAATTGTCAGTGTTGGTGGAAGGGGACTTTCACTGTGTAAACAATCCAAAGAGTTGATGTAGTTTTCTTAAACTCAGGCAAGCATTGCATAAAGCACAGTGTGTGTGGGATGAAGAGTAGCCCTGGCTGCTCCTCTAAGTAAAAATGGCCTTAATATTGTCAGCACTTTGCCTTCACAGAATCACAGAATGATTGAGGCTGGAAAAGACCTCTCAGATCATCAGGTCCAGCCCATAGTCTACTCCTGACTTGTGCATGTTCAGAGTGAGGGACAATGAGCAGAGGGAAGGAGCAAATTTCTTTTCTATGAAACACCAAACTCTCACATCATGCTTCACAGACTAAACAAAGATCTTTACTTTGATAAGGAGATGTGTGGAGTAATCTTTCAGGAGTTAGTGGTTCAGCAGTTCATACTCGTCCTAGCTAAAACACTGTGTTTGCAAGCCAACTTAAATTTTGCAATTTATATTTATCCAAACACAGGAATCAGACATTCCTCAACACAGACATATTCTGTATTGAGAATACCAGGCCTCATTTTAGGGTATCCTGTTTTAGAATCCTTTTCTGCATGTGTAGTGTTTCAGAACTTTGGGAAGAAGTTTGCTGATGTTGCTATTTATTGTGGTTAAATAATGCAGATGGCAAAGCTGGGTGATGATTATCACCCTGATACAAAACTATATGCTGATATACTGACATCTGCCCACCAGGAATCACCTTGAGTCACCTAGTCATGAACAGCAAAGATCAGAACTTGAACCAGAAAAAAAAAAAAAAGAAATTGTCTTTTTCACTAGTTCTATAATTTGTAGATTCTTTCTTGTCCAAACTGATCTCACTCCTGGTCCCTGAGCATGAGATCATGTACCAGGACATTATATCAGTGGTCATAGTATGAGTAAGTATCTCTGCTGTGCTGATAACAAAATGTCATCTGGAAAGTTCATTCCTCTGGGAAACTAAATGATGCTTGGATTGAGTTCTAGAAGTGCACATGTTCCTCTTCAGTGGATCAAAACCAAAAGCATTTAGGATTCAGTTTAGACTTTGCAGTTTCCCTCTTGAAAATCAAACCCAGCTCTTGACCAGGAGGTATTTTTGCTCTGGTTTTTGAAAAGACACCCACAATGAGCAAAGGGGGGAGTTCAATCCGTGCCCTTCTTTCATCTGTACTGCACCATTTCTTCCCTTCTCTTCCTGAGATGGGTGATTGCCTAGAGCTCTATCCCTCAAGCTCTCCTCAGGTTTGTTTTTTTTCTTCAGTGCCTCTGACCTGATACTTCTCAGCAGCCAAGTCTTCTTACCCAGGCAGTGTATTCCTCTTCCAAGTGTGCCATACCTGTTTCTAAGCTCTGATCTCCACGTGCAGAGTGATCTTTGAATAAAGTTGCTCTTAACTGCATCCTGTGCTTAAGGGAACTCACACTTAATTATATGGCACACATGACATATTCTTTGCACATTCCCAAAGCCTGCAATTTTCTGAAAGCATCCTATGACACTAGATGCTTTGCCAAGTGGGAGTTACAAGAGGCTCTGATGGAAATTACAACCTTTCAGGCTGTACTACCAAAGGAGTAATTTTCATACTCTATTGTCATGTAGCATTCTCTCCTTGAGGAAGGAAAGTTAAAGCTGATGGTAGATATTTGATGTTTGGTCCTATACTTGGTTCAAAAGCCAGTAACAGGAAGAGGAATGTAGTCTAGGGAAAAAGGACTCAGGTTCTAACAGTCAGCTCAGGCATTCAGGTTTTGCTTGTAGGTTTTCATCTGCCAGCATCAGTGCATCAGGTTTTCCAGAGTTAGGCTTCACTGAGGAAGGGAAGAGAAAGCAAATCCACTTCCTCCCAAAATTAAACCTCTTTGAGGGCCAGCATTCTAGTATTTCAGATTATAGAGTTTCAAAGGCCTTTTCTTGCCTTTTTTTCCTTGTATTTTTAAGTATGCTGAGAGGAAAGGTGGAATGAAGATATAAGATGAGAAATACTGTGGTGTAGAAGCTCACTGGGGGTAAACAGTACTAGGAAAAAAAAACCAACCCAAAGCAGTTGGTATATGTGATGATATACTGGCTACAAACCAGTGTGTGCCACAAATCAGGTACCATCTTGCAGTGCTGTTGAAGAATGCTAGGTCACAGGCTTCAGAGACTGCAGTTCCCATCTGTACAAATATTTTCCATGTTATATCTTGAAATGTGGATGAATTTATTGGAGAATAACATCCTGTTTTTCTAGCTGCCAAAACACCAGTAATGCTGGTGGGTTTGGGGTTTTTTTGTGCATGTTTGTGTGAATTTTGGTGTTTCTCTGGAAGGAATTTGGTGACGTTCAGATAGGCTGCTCTGGAAGTGTCACAAAAGGAAATGTTTTTACCCTTTCTCTGCATTTTTCCATGGCAAAAATGGAGGGTGAAAAAAAAAATTATTTAGGTGCAGGTGATTTTGTTTGGTTTGTTTTTTCCTGAAGATTGTTCTAGGGTAAGAGGAAGGAAAAGTTAATTTCTCTGTTTTTCCTCTTGGTGAGGACTGCACTGGATGAGTAAGTGTTTATCATCTAACAGATAGTAAAGCAGTATAGGTACATGCATAGCCTTTTGAATCTGCACCAACAAACATCCCTGGTGGTTAAGTAGAAATAATTCTTACTTAGATTTCAGGCCAGTGTATGTAAAAAAGCTACAAGTGCATTTCAGGAGTAAATTCCCCACTGAAATTAAAGACTTGGAATAGAAATTAATATGATTCCAGGAACTGCTTTACTTTACCTGTTGGGGTTTTTCAGCATTCTTTCTTCTAAATACTGCCTTTTCTGTGGATTTGATCCAGCTGTGCAGTTGTAGCTGATGCTTTGTCTTTACTTTAAATGTTTTTTGGGACTTTTCTGGATGCCTGCTTGGTAATTCAAAGTGTACAGTGAAGTGATCTGTCTTCTTTTATTTTCTCCTTCTAGTTCCAGTGAACTTTTTCTTCCCTCCTTGTTCCCCCCAGTCGCTGTAGCTCCTGCCTACACTGAAACCAAGAGACAAATCCTTTGCTTTAGAGCTGTGATTCATACACAATTGACACACAACCCATTGGTTTAGTCAGCAAGTCCTCTCCTGCTTACCTGCAGCATTACTGTCACCAATGTGACCACCTCCTCTTCTCCCCAGGGCCTCAGGGTCCCTGATGCTTTCATACATGACCTCCTCATCCTCCTCTGGAGGAGCTGATTTCACTGTGGTGTAAGGTGGGTCTTTCTGATCAGAGTTTCACCACCATTTTAGCTGTTGCTTAACAAATGCTCAACCCAGAGAGGCAATGCCAGGTTATCTGAGGAGGATTTTCTGGAAGCTGAGTGTGAAACCTTGGTTCGAGGGTGAAGGGTGATACTTCATCTCCTTAATGATCCCATGTCCTGCTGGGGGCTGCTCTGTATCAGAAGTCTGGGTGCCATCAGGGTGTGGAAGGAGCTGGGAAACCAGCTGTCAGGTTGCTCTTCTTCCATCTGTAACCAAGGAAACTGATGGGTGCAGGGGAAGGGATGGAGCTGCACGTGTCTGTTAGATAACAGCAGGATGTTTGTTGTGTTCTCAGAATCAGCCTTCAGATGAGTCTCTCTTTCAAAGGAAACACTGAAACACAGCCCTTCTGTTGTGGAGAGGCTGTTCTAGCAGAAGGTGAGGCTCTCCCAGTACTTTTGAAAACAGGAGAAAAACACTGCTTCATGTCCTGGCAGACCTCGTGGCAGAGGAACGTGGGAACATAGGAAGCACAGGAGAAACTGGGGCTGGATCAGGATGAGGATTGAACTTTCAGACTGGCAGGATGGAGACTTTGGGGCAGCAGTGTTGCCCAGCAGTCTTGGCAGGACTTGAGCAGCAGTAGCCAAGGAGAAGATGGAAGCACTTCAGTCTGCTAGGTCAGCTGCAGAAAGACTGGGGGGACTTTGAAGGTAGTCCCAGGTAGATGGGCAAGTAGATGGTGTGAGGAAAGGGCAATACTGAGACTCATTCTTAGAGAATCCATGAAGAGCTGCAGTGAGGGTTTTGTCAGAGATAGTCACAATAAACAGGTAAAAATCAGCAGTATTGATAGATGAAGCCACTTTGTGTTGGAGGAGGGTGTTCCACAGCTGGTGGTAGAGGAGTAAACTGGAAAAGCGAGGGGTACAAGGAATATGGAAGAAAAAGAGGAAAGCAGAAGTTTTGTAGGGATAATTCTCTTGGTAATAGGTAAATAGGTAAAGCAGAAGATTGGAAGCCAGCACACCCCATGAGAGCTGCTGACTTTAGACTTAAAGAAGAATTTTGCATCATTTGCATGTATAGCTGCATTATTACACATTCTTTTCCTTCTATTATGAGGTGCTTCCACACTACCCAGACCCAGAATCCATTTCCTACTACTATCCTAATAAATTTGACTGAGACTTTAGAAACAGACTTAGGTGATTTATATAGATCTATAGCAGATACATTCTTTTCCTTCCCTTTCTGATTTTAATACTATTTTGAGAACCTTGGCTGGAGTCTCAGAGTATGTACAGATTTTATATTCACAGCTTTCCATCAGCTCATGCTGAGCTTTCCTCCCTTATTCCAGTTACTGGAATTAAGGATAAAAAAAGTTCAGCCAGCATACTTGGATAGTGTAAAGCCTGGACTGCATTAGATGTGCAACTCAGGATTATGAAAGATGCAGAACAGCTGTTTTGCTAGACTTGTTCTTGGAAGTAGGTGTTTTTGTAATATATGTATAGAATTATGAAGTGACCATATGAATGTTACCCCATACATTTTTTTTTCCATGTTTGTTTTCAGTATTTTAAAAAAGCTTTTTAGATGTCAAGAATAAATTTCCTTTCCAAACTTCTTGACCTGTGCAGCTCGGATGAGCTTTCTGTGTATCTCACACCATCTCAAGACTAAAGTTCTGAGGTGAGACTGGGTGGATAATGTTGGTCATGACATAGAAGACAGTAACAACTTTTTGTCTGACTTCACCAGCTCTGCAAAACCAATTGATGTAAAAAATCACTTCTTCACAGTAAAACTAAACCCAGAGATACTTAGTTAATAGAGAGTAACTGCTGTATTTACATACTAATACTTCTAAGCCAGGAGGATATTTTCTCCTAAATAATTTATCTTAGCAGAACTCCTTTTTAATCAAGATGAGCAAGAGATAAAAATAAATCCACAGTTGTCCATCCACAAAATGAAATGATGTAATCCTGTGAAATAGGAAACAGCCACACAATGGTATTTCTCTGCTTTTCATCAGCAGTGATGTTCGTAATAGCTATTTAAAAATTTTTTTTCCTTGTTGTCTCTGAAGTTTAGGAAGACATTTTTGCCATCACAACTTTTCCATTTGAAAGGCTTTGCAGCTTGCTTTCTGCATGCATGTTTCCATCCACTATTCTGAGCTTTTCAGCAAGCCATGAAATTTATAAAGACAGCATCAGGTTGGGCCACTGCAGAATTAAGCTTCAAGGAAATTCATTCTTGTAAAAACAGTAAAAAGTGTTGGCTGAGAGCTGTTGTCTTATTAATGGCTCCCAAAAGACTGTGTCTCCCTTTGATAACCCTTTAATGTTTTCTTCCATCTGTCCTGTTTCTGCAGAGCCCTGTTAGTTTCCCTGCATAGCTCAAGATACAGCTGAATCCTGGAGGTCTTGTAATTTTGTTTCTGTTTCAGAAACCTGGGACTTTTGTCCCTGTGAGGTAACTTTAACTGCACCTCAATCTGGGTTAAATCTTCCTGTGGTACTCCCATTTTCCAAATCTCAGTTGTCCTGTACTCTTTCCAACTTCTTTGTGAGCTGTTTTTGTGACAAGTGACATAAATTGTGACCTCTCGGATCTTTTCTTTTTTTTTTCTTTTAAGTACAATTTTATTTTACAGGACAAAAGTGACAAATGCCACTCTGGTAATAACAGGTTTTGTTGAGTCTGGAGTAATTGCTGCCCACAGCTGGGTCTGAAATAATTGAGCATTGACTCCTCCTAAACACTCAGCAAGTGTGATTTTAGGAGTCTGCCAGGCAATAAGAAACTGGGCAAGAAGATACTGCCCAGCTAATTAAAAAATACAAAATCTGAAGCATTTGCTCAGCAGCTGTCTCAGATGTAAGGTCCTTTACTGGAATACAGTCATGCTTAAGAATTTAGAATTCTAGCCTAATTATTTTTTTCTCATCTCTTTTTAGCATTTCTTTTAAGAACAAATAACCGATTTGGTGATTTCATTGGGAAAAAAAAAACAGTATCTCTACTTGTAAAGGCAGTATATAAATATAATAATATATATACTAGATATAATAACAAATATACATTCAAGCTATCTGTTTTCTACATGCATATAGCCAGTACAAGGTCACCCCTGTACTTGTACAATGTAGAGACTGAAATGCTCTTTGGGGGGCAGTTGTTTATTATCCACTTTACACTTTCAAGCTTTCTGTAACTTTTAAGACCTCTTGAGTCCCCTCCCTTTCAACACTAATTAAAATATTTTTCTTACTCCCTCTCTCTCTCTTAAATAACCTCTGTATTTTGCATGTAATTTCCTCTCTGAAACTTCCCTGAATTCCTCATTTTAGAGCTGCTTTCCACTCTTCTTAGCCAGCTTGCAAAGTTTGCAATAGAAATCTCTAAAAGGCAAACCATATCCTGCCATATACCATACCATATACATATGCTGGGTTTGGGGGACATCCTGGTTCTCCTATTCACATGCCAATATTAATGGAGTGATTAAAGTGTTAAATGGAAGTTGTTCAATGTTTGCAGCAATTTTTATGCAGCTGTTGGTGGCAGCTAGAACCAGAAAATATTAAAGGAGTACATAGAGCACTGTAACACCTGCCCATGTGGCATTCTGGAAGATATTTGTCAGGCACAGTGTGATTTCATGAGGCTGCTGTCGTGACTGACAGAGAGCTGGCAAAATAAACCTGAGTAATTTGACTTAGCAGTGTACTAGTTTGATTTAAAACTGGAAAGGGATATTGCAAAGCAACAACTTGCTGCTTTTCCCACTGATGTGGCACGTGTGAGGCTGATGCTGTGGTGTTACTGTTGTCCTATTATTGTTGTGTTTGTGCTTCAACAGAGTTGTATGTAATCTGGAGGATTCATAGGAGGCTGCATTTTTTTGTCTTCTAGGTAAGCAGTCTGTTTTGTTTAAGAAAAGTTCTGAGAAAATGTGTCTTACAGGGTACTGTAGGAAAAGGAGATGTTTTTTGGGGAGAGACAGGAAAAGTTCTTCATCTAGCAGGTAATACTGTGCCAACATGGGATGTCCAAAGCAAGAGAAATTCAGAGCAGAAGGAAGCTGTGTACTTTTGATGGTATCTGTTGCAGAATGTCTCCAGGCAGAACTGTTAATTTCAGGAGTGGATGTTTCCAAAAGGTCTGCAGCCTCATTCCAGAATTTTACACTAGATGTAGGAACTTGTTGAACTTAACCTGTGTTGCACAGGCAGTGAGACCCAGTGGTTGCTTTCATCCTTCAAGCACTCAGCTCCTGAACTCTTGATGAAACAGGAGAGGTGGAGCTGGACTTCTTGATCTTGTACAAGCTTCCTTTCCTCCTCTCTGCTCACAGCTCTGGTGACTGATCTCCAAAAGTCACATGCCTGCTTTATCAGTGTCTAATGACTCTTTTTCAGGAAGAAAATGGAGATTATACTTATGTGAAAAAACTAAGGATTCCACTTGATCACGGGACTCTGCTGATAATGGAAGGAGCTACCCAGGAGGACTGGCAGGTAGGAATTCCTTGACACCATTCACATGCTTTACTTGCAGTGAAGTTTTCTGAGTATACAGAAGGCACTCCCATAAAGGTGTAGGACATTCTGCTTCCAGTGGCACAGTTGATTCCCAGCACAGTAATCCTGCTTTCTGCCTCAGAATTACACAGCACACCACAGAAACAATGGGGTTTTGCCTTTCAGCTGTGCTAAGCTGATGTAATAGGAATCAGCTCAGATGTTCCCAGCATTCAACCTTAGCAGTGAAAGTTGCAGCCTGAAGCTGAAAGGACAAAAATCACTTTAGGAACGTTGAATAAGAAAAAGTTGCAGCTTGATTTTAAAAGTTTACAGTAATCCCCAAAGACTTTGTTGTGTTTTCAGTGGCCCTGAGCAGCCAGAGAATGGATTTTTTTGTCTTACCTGTGTGCTTAGAAATGTTAATAAAAAGCCATCACAGGAATTGAAGGGTTTTTATTGATTACCTGTATTTTAATGCATGAACTCATGGTTTTGTTTTCTTTTTCATAATGCCTCTTACAGCATCGAGTGCCTAAGGAATATCATTCTAGAGATGCACGGATAAACTTGACCTTTAGGATCATTTATCCAGAACCTGATGGATTTCAGAAGTGAAGAGGCACTTTGGGTATTGTTGGATATAAACCCACAGCAGCTCCAGAGCCTCAGATTGCTACAGATTTAAAGGAAGCCTTACAGGAACAAGGGGTTCTGTGAGATCTCTGACTGGGGGAAAGAACTGATACTCTGAAGATGGTTGACAACAAGAAGCTGCCTGTGTTAGGTGAACAGTGCTGTTTTGTTTTCAGCAGTGTTGTGCTGTTAGATGATGATAAATCACAGGCTTTAAGTTTGTGAAAAAATGATGATTCCTAAAAGAAGGCAAAGCACCTGAAAGATCTCATAGGTACCAACTGGAGCAGAAAGATTCAGTGGACAGTGATTTCTGTACCTGCTTTTGTCTCCCCTTTTCTCCCAAGTGTTGATCTGTGTTCTAAGTAAGGACAAGAGAAGAATGCTTTGTGGAAAGTGTGGGTACTGCCTGCACAGAAATGAGAAAGCTGCACTTGAGGATGATGGCTCTATGAGTATTACTCATTTCACCAGGGGGTAGTTACCTGCTTTTATTTGTAGGTTGCAAAGTCTTCTCCAATAAAACAATGATTCAAGTAATCATATAAAGAGAGGGTCAAGGTGCCCTTCTGCTGTGATCTGTGGGGTCAGACTGTTGATCCAAGGCAGATAAAGGCAAGGGACAGAGACACCTTAGCCATGAGCCTTAGCAGCCAGGTCAAAGCTGCCCATTGCTTGAGCATTAGCAGTCACTCCTCCCTATTGGCTTGAAGCTCTTACCTTTCTGTCAGAGGCAGGAAAAGAGATGAAAAACATTACTTTCAGAATTTGCTGTTAAAACTCCCTAGTTTCATGTTTCTTTTCCTGTTTTAGTAGGTTGTGGCTTCCAGTGATTTCAGGTGGGACAGGAAATGTCAGCATCTCTGCAAATCAGGCTTGTGCTGCCAGGTTTGGTACCCAGAAGAGCAGGCCTAAAGTTTTGGACCCAAATTACTATCATCACAGCATAAGTCAGTTTCAAAGTTACACCAAGTAGAGTGAAGTAGTACATCCTACCTGTTGGTAGGAACCAGTGAGCTGGTGACTGCTGTCTGCATGTTAAGTTAGGTGTGCTGCCTGTCTAGTTTAAGTTCTCACTGCAGCTAAATCCCTGTGCTGGATCAAAACATGGGTTTAATCTCTTTTTGCTTTCTGCTTGATGAAGGATCTATGTATGGTTAAGTATTCCTTGAAACAGGTTACCTTTACTAAGAAAGCTCTTCAGTGCAAGAAAAAAGTGTTACTTAGAAAATGTCTGTCTCTAATTAGCCAGCATTTCCTGTAGTTTAAAATTCATTATTAATACTCAATTGGGCCTATGTTTTGATGTTACTACCCAAAGGATGGCTTTACTGAGCCATTTTAATCCCTGTGCTCTGAAATTGGACAGAACAATTTTCTTTGTGTATCAGACAGCTCTAGAAGCAGCCTCTCTATCTAAAGCACTGCACAGCTTTTGAAACAGCTTATTCTTCTGAAACGAATGAATGGTATTAGAAAACTGACTTTGCTCTCTGATGATGTCTTCATTTTCATCCCAGTTTGTATAAAAATAGGGTTTGGGGAGTATATTTTCTGTTAATTCCTTACATTTGAATTTAAGACCCAGGCTCTGTGCTGTATATTCCATATCTCCTGAGAATGCATGTTGAAGCAGGCAGATGCTTACTTTCACCTTTGCTTTCTCTGGGTGAGCAGAGCTTTGTGCCCAGGTTTGGCAGTCCTTAGAGAGCTTTTCCTTAACCAAGTGCTCATTTCTCCAGGTATTCTAGCAAGGCAAGACTTGAGCAGTTCACACAAACTAAATGTATTTACACTCTGTTAAGAGCAGTCAAGCTGCAAGAGCACAGAGGAGGTGGGGACCAGACTTGAAGCTTTTCCAACCCCCAAACCTCAGCCTGTGGAAGCTGCAACTCCTTTGAATTCAAGGAATTAAATTCTGACATTTCATTGGTGGTAGGGTCCTGACTCTGTTGCTGAAGAACAGTTTTTACTTGCTTTCTCAGATTCAGTTTAGAGTGCTAGCAAATTGTGGTTGAGTTTCTTTATTTCCATTGGTGTGGGAGAACCCAAGGTTTCCTCCCCAACAATAAAATTGAAAAATGCTGTGTCCCTTGGGGCAATACCCTTTTGTTAGTGGTGACTACTACATTCTGCACTCTCTCATGTGTCAACTGTGCTGCTGCCTCTATCCAAAACTGGTTGATGATGGAGAGAAGGCATATGGCATTGTCCCTCCCCCTGTCCTGAGTGCCCTGCTTGCAATGGGAACAGTTGGCATAGAGTTCAGGTTTCCTTGTCAGCTGGCAACTTGCTGGTTCTTCATTCCTCCCCCCACCTCCTCCCAAAAAATCCACCTAGCCAGGTGGCAGTGGATTGAAACCTCCTGCCTGCTGGAACAGCAGGAAATGGCTTAGAGCAGAGGAGATTCCAGCCCACATCTCCTCAGGAGATCTTTCTGCAGGGATATTTTTCCTGGAGGTAGAAGTTTGTTCTTGAATCCTGCAGGTGCTTTACAGTTTTCAAAATGGATGTGTGCAAAAGTGTGATTTGAGAAGTCTTGAGCCTTGTGATGTTCTCGTGGCACCTGAAGGTTTTTCACTAGAGATTGGGGCAACTTGAAAATTTCTAGAGCTAATATTCAGCTGGTTCTGCTGCTGGAGTCTGCAGAGGGTAAGGTATGTGGAATGGTAAGTATGTATAGCTAGGTTCCATCCTTTAACTTAAAACTGAACAAAACCTCTCCCATAGTTCAATAAATTTGAAATGGAAAGGGGCTGGCAGGAAGGAGTTAAGAAACCAGAATTTTTACATCATATGGGCAAACTAGAGAAGATTTGTGGGGTTTGGGATAGAGGAAGTATGATGGGTGCTGTGAATCCCTCGTTTCCTTCTCAAGTGCTGCTACTACTGACTTACTGAAAAAGCATTTACCACCCACTTTTGCCTTTTCTGGTCATAAACCTTGTCAGAATGGATAGGAAATGTGCCTCACTCTGCTTTGTTTTCAAAGTGCTGCTTTTCCTTCCTTGAGGTTTCCATGGCAACCTGAGCCATTTGTTTCAATTGGAGCTCACTGGGCCTCCCTGCACCTAATCCTGCTGGGATCCTGCAGGTCCCATCTCATCTTGGCTGACTTGTAAGGGTTAAACAGTCAGCTGGAAGAACACTGACCCTTTCCAGAGGGCCATCACTCAGCAAGATGACATGGATGTGCTTTTTCCCCTGTTGGGTTTACCTCATTCTTCTTCCGTGGAGCAGTAGAGCTTTTTGGGGTTACTAAAAGGTCCCTTGAAGAACAGGATAGCTGGCAGGTCTCTGGTGGCTCAGCCTGGGAAAACATCCCTTGGAAGAACTCCTAAAGGGCCCATTATAAGTAAAGGAATTGGAGACCGTGTTAAAGACCTTGAATTAGAATAAAGAGCAAGGAGGTCTCTGGTGTGACCTCCATCATTTAGGTTCCTCAAGTCTTTAGATCTCTTTGAGAGGTTTTGCTGGCTGAGCAAGACTTGGAGCAGAGTCACAGAATCATTTGGGTTGGAAAGGACCTCTGGGATCACCAAATCCAACCCTTGATCCACTCCCCCCATGAACACAAGGAAGAAATTCTTTGGGGTGAGGGTGGTGGAGTCCCCATCCCTGGAGGCATTTCCAAGGCATTTGGCCCTGGTCCTTAAGGCCATGGGTTAGGAGTTGCCTGTGGTGTTGGTCCAAGGTTGGGCTGGATGAGCTTGGAGGTCTCTTCCAAGCTCCCCATTCTGTGCTGAGCCCCTGTGCCAGGTTTCCCAGGGAAGCTGTGGCTGCCCCATCCCTGGCAGTGTCTCAGGTCAGGTTGGATGGGGCTTGGAGCAACCTGGGCTGGTGGGAGGTGTCCCTGCCCATGCAGGGGCTTGGAACTGGGGGAGCTG
This sequence comes from Phaethornis superciliosus, assembly GCA_023637945.1. Classification (NCBI taxonomy): domain Eukaryota; kingdom Metazoa; phylum Chordata; class Aves; order Apodiformes; family Trochilidae; genus Phaethornis; species Phaethornis superciliosus. Next base: position 1,764,781 of record JAJQWJ010000006.1, read on the forward strand.
GGAGCTCCCTGCCAACCCAAACCGGCCTGTGGTTCTATGAAATGAGGGGGCCACAAGATGCAGTGTCCTGGATCGCTCGGGAGATGCAAGTGGGAGTGATGGGAGAGGGATTTCAAGTTGCCCAGCAGTGGTGGTTCCTGTTGGGAAGCAGTGGGTGCCTGGCTGCAGGCTCCTGGGTTATAGGACCAGGATGCAGCCCTGGTACCCCCAGCACAGGGGAGGGGTGGCAGCAAACACTTCATTGCACAAAAGGCAAAATTTGCCAATGTCAGCCCTACCCCAGTGGTGCTGAAGCCTTCACGGTTGTGCCAGAGAAGAGATGTGCTTCCCAAGGACAGGCTGACAAGCCAGCATGAAGAATTCCTTCCAGGTCTCAGGGCAAGGAAAGTGCTGGATGCTGGATTCAGGACTCAGAGCATCTTGGTGCAGCAGCAGCCACAGGTAGGATTAAATGGCCTGAGCTTTGGCTGCTCCTCTGGGGCATCCCTCAGTTTTGTATAAATCAATCTTTCCTTTAGTCACCTCATCAGTTCCCTCCTGGGTTCACTTGCCTTGCTGACACAGGGGCTCTGGTTCATCTTCAAAAAGCTGCTTCTGGGTGTTAGATCATTCTCTGAGTGCCAGGGGCTTTTATCTGGCAGGGATGGGGTTCCACTTGCTTACTGCTTTTTGGCACCACACGTGGATCCCTCCCTCCAGGCAGAGCTGCTGTTGCTGGAACCAGTGTTACCTCTTTACTGATGTGGTTGTAGTAAATTTTGTCAAAAGCCCACAAAAAGGTTTAGAGACTGGGTAAAAGAAAATCCAGCAGGGTTTGGCTACTTGAAGTCCAATAGCTCGTTGTCAGGAAAGTTCTGGTTTCATCTCTAGGTTAAAACCTCTGCTGTTGATTTCTTTCTTGATTACTTGCAAATAGGCTATAAAAGAGAGGAAAAGGGGAGATTTATTCTGCTGAAATACTTGGATGCTCTGCAGTGTTTTCAGATGCAGAAGAAAGTGGAGGATCAAATCAGAAGCACTGAGATTCTGTTTGGGCACTGACTTGAGCTTTTTAATCCTGACTCAGGGAAGATTTCCCTTTCACTCAGCCTCTCAAGCATCCTCAGCCTTGCTGGCCAAGCTGTCAGCCCTCCCTTGCTAGTTTTGAGGCTGATGTTTTGTCGATTCAGAGAAAGGAAAGGAAAAGTCTAAGAAACAATTCGGTTTCTTCAGCTCTTGCAAAAAATCAGTAGTTGGGTACAGAAGAGAAAACAAGCCCAGTGTTCACCAGCTCCACATGGAGGGACAGAAATCCAGAAATCCCTGGGCTTCAGTTCCCCCCAGCACATGCAAATGTTTTTGGGTTGGTTTTTCTTTTCTTTTTTTTTTCTTTTTTTTTTTTTTTTTTTTTCTTTTTTTTTTTTTCCCCAAAGCTTTTCCTAGATTTAAAAAACTGTTTTGTGGTGCAAACCATTTTTTTCAAGCTTTTGAAGGTAGGATGGGTTTTGTTAATTGCAGAAGGTATTATTGAACTAGAAAGCCTCATTTCTCTGCTGCTTGGATCACAGTAACAACAAGATATAGTAATAACACTTAAAGCTGTGGGAAGTTAGAGGTTAGTTTTACTCCCAGTGGCAGGAATATTCAAAGCAGTCAGTCTCTTGTGAAAAGCAGAGTTTCATTATTTAAACAGCTGGGTTTCCTGCAGCCACTGGTCTCTAGCTGTATAAACCACAGTTTTTTCTGGTGTCCTCACAGCCCTGTGTCCTGATGCCTCAGGAGCAGGGCTGGGAGAAGCTGCTGTGCCTTCTGATGCCCATCAGGCCAAAAAAGGGAAATTTCATGTAGCAGTTTGCATCAGGGAACATTTTGCAGCTCTCTGTGAAAGCAAAAAAAGAGTTTTATTGCTGCACTTGTGAGTGGTGGGATGACAGCCAAGGGCTGCTGAAACCCTGGCTTCTGGCTTCAGCTACCACTTTACAATTAAAGCATAGCAATATGGAGAATTAAATAATTATAAATACTAAATTGAATTAAAGTACATAAAAAAATAATTTAAAAATAAATAATTCAAATGCTCCAGACAGTGTTTTGTCCTCATGGCAGTGGGCATAAATTTTGTGGGGTTTATCCCAGCTCATAAAAAGTCAGGCAAGACTGAAAGTGTCAGGTACTTGGTGATAGGGGGGGAGCTTTGAAGACACATCCTTTATACCAACTGTGTTTTATCCTGAGCTCCTCACAAGCCTGGCTGAGTGATTTTCCCCTCTCCCCATCAGGCTGGGGGGATCCATCCTCACCTTGCAGCACCTGAAGGGCAGAGCCCCACTCCCAGGCTGGCAGGGAGAGGTGAGGTGGGAAGGGAGCTCATGCTCTGTACCCTACAGTCTGCTGGACACCCCACTGATGGCTTTTCTGTCCCAGTCATCCACCCCAGACTGTCCCCTGCTCTTGTCACTCCAGCTTTGGTTCTGCTCTTCACCTGACCATGAGGTCCCCCTGTCTGAGGTCTCCTCCCCTGCTTATGGGGATACCTCATTTCAACTCATCCTTCCTAACAAACCTGAATTTCATTTTTTTCCTCAGTTTTTAAGCAGCCCAAGCCTCAGCTGACTGTCCTTGTCCAAGTTCCAGCAGCTGAGAAACCTCTCTGGGAAGCACAGACTTGGGTTGTTTTGGGGTTTTTTTTGGTGGCTTCACGAGGCAGTGAAAAATCCATGGCAGGTTCACATCCCCAGTGTCCCAGACACTGTCACCACACCCTCAGGTGATTCAGCATTGCAGGGATTTATGTTTTATAAAGATAAGGTAAGGTTCAATAGTGCTCTCAGCTTTCCTAGGGCTATATGGTGGAATTCCTTCTCTTCCAGGCCAGATCCCACCTAGGGAGAGGCACACTCCAAGCTGTCCTGGTCCCAGTAAGCATTGCTGGGCTGGGGACATGGGCTCACATGGATAGAGGCTGGGACTGAGGAAGGAGGAACAGCAGCTGGAGGGAGGGAAAAGGGGGACCCAGGATTCAGGGCTGAGATGAGGAAGGGAGGCTCATGCCATGAAGCTGTCTGTAAAAAGAAAAAGCTGGGAATCAACAACTCAGCCGAGTTTCTCACTACTTTAGGTTGACTTGGAAAGAAATTCTTCAGCTAAAATGGCCAAGCTATGTGTAAAACTGAGCCATATGAAAACCAGACAAGCTTTTACAGTTAAAAACTTATTTTGTCTAGTGAAGCATCTTAAAAACTCAGCGTGTGTGGCAAGGGGGCTCCATTTCTGCAGCAGGCTGCCTGGGTAGGTGTGAAAATGCTGCCAGGCACCTGTAATTCATGCCTTGAACACAGCCAGCCTGAGGAACTTTGCCCATCCCCTTGCTACATCTGCAAGAGCTTCCTCAGGGGAGGAGCTGGGAGAAATAATTTTTCATATTCTGCCTGCAAACCCCCCAGCCAAGGACCTGAATTGCTGAATATTATTACCTGAGCTGGTAACTGCTGCAGGGGAGTTTCCTTCCTCACACTTCACTGCCTGGGGTTTCATCCTTGTCTCATGCTTCGAGGGAGGAAAATTGGGATGCTCAGGGGGTGAAAGGGAGCCTGGGGGTCTGGAGTCAGGATGTGCCACAGAACCAGCCCCATCCCCTCTCTCCTCTGCAGTTTTCCAGTCCCTGCCCAGCCCTCCCTGCTCCAGGGCTGCCCCCAGGATGCTGCCCCTCGGCATGGTCCGGGGAGGGATCTGGCTTGGGGCAAACATCTCCAGAGACACAGCAAGAAATTAAAAGCCCTGTTGCTCAGTTGGCTGCCCAGCCATGAGCCTGTGGGGGTGGGACCCCTGCTGTTGGGGATGGCTTTTTTCCTTTTTTTCCTTTTTTTCCTTTTTTTCCTTTTTTTCCTTTTTTTCCTTTTTTTCCTTTTTTTCCTTTTTTTCCTTTTTTTCCTTTTTTTCCTTTTTTTCCTTTTTTCCTTTTTTTCTTTTTTTCTTTTTTTCTTTTTTTCTTTCTTTCTTTTTTTCTTTTTTTCTTTTTTTCTTTTTTTTCTTTTTTCTTTTTTCTTTTTTCTTTATTCTTTTTTCTTTCTTCCTTTTTTCCTTTTTTCCTTTTTCCTTTTTTCCTTTTTCCTTTTTTCTTTTTTCTTTATTCTTTTTTCTTTTTTCTTTCTTCCTTTTTTCCTTTTTTCCTTTTTCCTTTTTTTCTTTTTTCTTTATTCTTTTTTTTTTTCTTTCTTCCTTTTTTCCTTTTTTCCTTTTTCCTTTTTTCTTTTTTCTTTATTCTTTTTTCTTTTTTCTTTCTTCCTTTTTTCCTTTTTCCTTTTTTTCTTTTTTCTTTATTCTTTTTTCTTTTTTCTTTCTTCCTTTTTTCCTTTTTTCCTTTTCCCCTTTTCCCTCTTTGCTTTTTTCCTCTTTCCTTTTTTCCTCTTTCCTTTTTTCCTCTTTCCTTTTTTCCTCTGTCCTTTTTTCCTCTGTCCTTTTTTCCTCTGTCCTTTTTTCCTCTTTCCTCTTTCCTCTTTCCTCTCTCCTCTCTCCTCTCTCCTCTTTCCTCTCTCCTCTCTCCTCTCTCCTCTTTCCTCTCTCCTCTCTCCCCTCTCCCCTCTCCCCTCTTCCCTCTTCCCTTCCCTTTTTTCTTCTCCATTTCTTTTCAGAAAAAAAAATGTTAAAAGGCTGCTGAAGTTCCAGCCAGCAACACTGGAAGAGAAGATGAAGGGATATGCAACCAAATACATAAGGGAAGGGACATGGCACCCTTGAGGTTGCCTTGCAGGTAATCAGTCACCCAATTCCTCTGTGTGAATCCATCCCCCTGGCCCTGAGAGAGGCTTGACTTGGGTTCCCCCCATCAGAAAGGGAGAATTTCAAGCTTAAAATAAGTGTGCATGCAGAGAAAATGAAAAGCTTTACCTTCTGCTTCAGTTTGTATTGACTGCCCATTCATTACCTTTGTCCTTTCAGATGGTGTCTCTCAGGCTGCAGTTACCTGAGTGGGTTTATTATTCTTTGTTTAAGTTGTTTCAGGGTGTGAACCAGCCTGGGGAAGGAACTGCAACTTCTTCCCATTCCAGAGTTTCTTTTTTCTACAGGAAGAGGTGGATATTTCTCTCTCCCCCTCCTTTTCTTACCCTTTCCTTTGCCTTCTGTGGCATTCACTCTGCTAACCAGCAAGAGGAATAACAATTAATAGGCTAGGTGTGTATTTCCTATCATTGCACTGTTCAGCAAGTGACCTGAGGACATAAAACTTCAGTGGTGTTTTTTCAGCAGTATTAATAATTTCTCCTCCTATGAAACTGGTATTTGAATTTCCCAAGTCTCCACAGCTGTCCAGTAGATATTTTATGTAAACCATGCAGCATTTGAAATGTTTCCAGCCCTGGGTAAAGGTCTCCTCCAGCCCCTCTACAGTGCTCTGGCAAATGATGTGACTTCAGCCCTGTAGTATGCAGGAAAGAAATCTGCTCTGATGTGGCAGAGAGTTTCTGTAATCTATACCATGAGGTCACATTTCAGTGCCGGGAGCAAACGAGATTAAAGCCATGATTTAAACCACTGGAGTAAATATAGTTTTTACATTAGCACACTGCAGGCCTAGCTTGGGTGATTATGTCACAGGATATTTTTTTCTGAATTGTCTCAAATAAAATCTCAAGGCCTCCCAGTTATTACTATGGTGATGTTGCTCCAGCTCAGCAATGAAATTTCCCAGAGTGTTTGGTTTTTTTTTTTAAATCAGAATTGTGAGGAAATTAAATGTTCCCTTGGCCTGAAGTTAAACCAGTTTGTCCTCATGCTGAACCTTCTCTATGAAACCAGATGGGCACTTTGGACCAGGGATGTGTGTGCTAAATTTTAGATATCAAGTCAACTGGCTTCTCTTTTTTTTTTTTTTTTTTTTTTTTTTTTTTTTTTTTCTTTTTCTGCAGAACCCTGGATCCTCTTATTCGAGATCAGATTAACTTTACCTTGCTCCATGTGCATGTGAGATGCTTTTCTCCACTGCTGGAACAAGGCTCCTATGTTATCCCACAGCTGGGATGTGCTGAGGAAACACAGTTCAACCTTTCCCATGCTGCAGAACCAAGGTGTCAGGAATAAAAACTGTTGTAAATCAGACTCTGGTAGAGTCATTGCCCTGCAGGAAAGGCTTCATGGGCTAAGTTTAGCCATTAAAAGTAAAAAAAATACCCACAGCTGGAAGGTTTCAGTTTGACCAAACAGAAAATTATTTCCCTATTAATCTAATTGTGTCTTCCAGTCATAAGGCTTCAAACTGAACCTGGCCTTAAAGCTGCCTTGGGCAGCCAAGAGATAGCAGCCAGGTGCTTCCTAAAGCCAAGGCTCTTGATGTTTCTTTCAGAGGCAGGAGGCAAAGCAGCCAACCTTCTGGAAACAGCCTAGCAAGTGCCTCTGGCCCTCTCTCTGTCCCAAAATGTGTTCGTATTTTGTTTTATCCTGTCTGAGACAGGGTTGGAATCACAATGGTTTGTTTCTGGTGCAGGTCCTGAAACTAAGGAATTTTTATGTCCTCAGGTCACTTGCTGAACAGTGCAATGATAGGAAATACACACCTAGCCTATTAATTGTTATTCCTCTTGCTGGTTAGCAGAGTGAATGCCACAGAAGGCAAAGGAAAGGGTAAGAAAAGGAGGGGGAGAGAGAAATATCCACCTCTTCCTGTAGAAAAAAGAAACTCTGGAATGGGAAGAAGTTGCAGTTCCTTAGTTCCACTGCTAAGACAGCTGGAAAGGAGGAGGGACCAGTTCCAAGTCTTACCCAACAACAAAGCTGAGATTTTTTTGATGGGGAGCTCTCAAAGAACAAGTCCCTTTCCATGTGCTGAACCACTGCACAGGACCCTGTACGTAAGCTTCTGGGTTTTTTCTTGCATCTCTTCTCTGCCTCAGCACAAAACCCCCACGTTTTGATGGTTTGCAATAAACTCAAGGAAGCTGTAGGGGTGCTGGTTTGGGTAGAGGCCCCAGGGTTGCTGGGGGCAGCACATATCTCTGTAAACTGATTTACCAGTTGGTGCTGGAGGTGGCCTGGTTGGGTGCTGACTGCTGGGAAAGCTCCAGCACACTGTCCCTGTCCCCACACCAGCACTGCCCAGCATTCCTGCTGCTCTTGCTAAGCCTCTGCTTCCTTGCCGGTTCCTAAACAAGCTTCAAAAATATCTTTGAGTGGGTGAAGCTATCCTGGAGAATGTCTTTATAGGAACAGTCTAACATAAGCCCCGAAAGGGGACAGACCAACCATTTCAGGCTCTTCCTCCCTCGTGCTTTTCTGCTCTGCTCCTTTCTGCCTCCTTTCCTATTCCTGGTGTGTGTTTTTCTTCCACTGTTGGGTTTTTCCATCACCCAGGCTCCTTGGCAGGCAGAGCTTCAGAGCATGGTCCCAGCCATCACTCATTTGCAAGCTTTTGTTTCAGCTCAGTAACACTTGTGTGCTGCCTTTTGTGCAAGGGGCTGATTTGGCATCCTATCAAAGGAGGGTTTACAGAGCCCGCAGGGAAATGGAAGCATTTTAGGATGCCTTCTAAGAGGAAAAAAAGGGAGTCACACTGGAGCAGGTGTTTGTGCTAGAGGTGGGAAAACTGGGAATGAGATCCCAAGCATCTTGAGTCCTGTTTAACCTCTGTTACTGATGATTTCTTCTCTGTGACCATCCCGTGGCATCCGTGTACCTTAAAGCTGGGTCACTGTAGCATTAGGGTATTTCACCCCAAATCATTTGGGGCTTGCTTTCAGGGTCTTCTTTAAATTACTCTGCTGCGAGCTGGCCCGACGAGTCTGTTAGTATTTATTTTATTTTATTTTTACAGCCACAGAAATCATGGCATTGGTAGAGAAGCTCTGAGGTGAGATGAAGAAAACGAAATTACCACTCCGGCTCTCCCGGAGGTAGCGAGGCCTCAGTAAACCTTGAGTAAACCTCAGTAAACCTTGAGTAAACCTCAGTAAACCCTGAGTAAACCTCATCAGACCCTCCTGACGCTCCCCTGTGCCCCGGGGCCTGGGGGGGATGCCCTGGGGAGAGGGGGGCAGAGGGGGTGAGCAGAACCGGGGGTCGGAGGGGGCAGAGCAATGATGGGGAAGGGACGGAGGGGACCGAGGGCGAAGCCTCCGCGAGGTTCCCGGCGCTGCCGCCTCCCCCCGGGCCCTGCCCCCTCCCCAGGGGACCGGGGGTGGCGGTACCGGGGGTGGCGGTACCGGGGAGGCGTCAGGCGGAAGGGAAGAGCCCGGCAGAGGCTGCGAGTGGGCTCGGCGGCTGTCTGAGCATGCTCCCGCGGGGGCAGCACCGGGATATATAACGGCACCGGACCGGACCGCACCGCACCGCCGCCGGCAGCACCAGCACCGCCGGTTCCGCTGCCTTGACGCACCGCGCTCCGAACCGCGCTCCGAACCGCGCTCCGAACCGCGCTCCGAACCGCGCTCCGATCCGCGCTCCGATCCGCTCTCCGATCCGCGCTCCGATCCGCTCTCCGAACCGCGCTCCGATCCGCTCTCCGAACCGCGCTCCGAACCGCGCTCCGAACCGCTCTCCGAACCGCGCTCCGCTCCTCTCTCCGAACCCCGCTCCGAACCCCGCTCCGCTCCGCGCTCCGATCCGCTCTCCGAACCCCGCTCCGCACCGCGCTCCGGTTCCGCTCCGCTCCTCAGCGCGTTTCTCACCGCAGCCCAGGGCAGGGTACCTCTCCGGCTCGCATCCCTCCCTCCCTCCGCACCTCAGCGCGTTTCTTCTCTCCCTTCCGCGGGTTCCATCCATCCCCTGCCCGCCGAGCTCTCGGTACCCGGCACGGCCGAAGCAGCGCAACCCGGTCCGCCCGGTCCGCCCGGTCCGGCCCCCGCGGCGGAGGCTCCCGGGGGCTGTAGGATGGCTACCAAGGGCTCGGACCTGCTGGGGGTCTGCTCCAGTTACCAGGCGGTGATGCCTCACTTCATCTGCCTGGCCCAAGAGTTCCCCTCACCCTCCCGCCCCGCCAAGACCCCCAAGGGGAAACTGCGGAGACCCCGGCAATCCCGCTTCAAGACTCAGCCGGTGACTTTCGACGAGATCCAAGAGGTGGAAGAGGAAGGGGTGTCCCCTATGGAAGAGGAGAAAGCCAAGAAATCCTTCCTGCAATCTCTGGAGTGCTTGCGAAGGAGCACCCAGAACCTCAGCCTCCAGCGGGACCGCCTCGGCAGCTGCCGCCTCCGCAACAGCCTCGATTCCAGCGATTCGGACTCAGCTCTTTGAGGGTGCCGAAAACCCAATCCAACCCGGCCCGGTCCGGCCCGGTGGCTGGGAAAGGGCTGTAGGGACTGAGCTGCCCGGAGCCGCCCCCCCAGCCCCAAATCCCCCAGCCCCAAAACCTCCGCCGGGTGGGCAGCCGCGTCGGGATGTTTTCTAAGAAAGCGCTTGTACCTTCGTTTCTATTTGATTGTATGAAACTCTCCGTTTAAAAGACAAAAAAAAAGAAAAAAAAAATTAAAAAAAATTAATTTTCTATTCGTTAGAAGAAATGAGCTGTTTTAGATGCATTGAGCTGCTGGACTTTGTATTTATTTTTGCATTTAAACTGTTGACTGCATTTATTTAATATGTTTCTACCTGAATGTCTGTTATTATTTCCATAAAAGAGTAATAAAATGATATATTTGCACAGTACCTATCAGCCTGTCCTTATTGCAGGGCTCTAACTGGCCTCCTCCAGCTTCCTTCACCCCTTTGCAGGCTAATGGGATTTAAAGCCTGTCACCAGCTAATGCAGAAGCAATCATCCTTTCCTCGGAGAGATTTTTGCAGCCCATACTGTCAGGTACATGCCGATGAGACAAAAACCCAGTTAAAGTTATGTTAGATAACTATTTGCTTGTTTAAAAATGCTTGTGTTAACCTAAACTGATGTTTTAAGAGTGTTTATGACCAGTTGTGTCCAGTGCAGCTGGGCAAACCCAAGTGCCTCCACAGAAGTGCACTTTATGTTCTCATTCATGTTGCTTTTTTCTCTTCTGACTCATGAATTGTTTAGTGCTGCAGAGATGCTTGGGAGCTGGCTATAATGCAGTTTAATTTACTAGAGCAAGTGGTACTGTACTATGCAGGCATGCTTCTCTTGGAGTTCAAAAGCCAAGGGTATTTTGATGTGGTATAGAAATGAAGTTCTGTGGGGCTGCTCTGTGTGTGCATGTAAGATTTTAATAAGATTTTCTTTTTCTGCTCTATGCCCAGGGAGGTGGTGGAGTCGCCTTCCCTGGGGGTATTAAAGAAACAGGGAGAGGAGGCACTTGGGGAGATGGTTTAGTGGTTAGGGTGGTGCAGGACTGATGGTTGGGCTTGATGTCCTTTCCAGCCAGGATGATTCTGTGTGCCAAGGAGCGTTTGAAGCTCCCCGTAGTAGGAAGAGCAAATTCCCAGACTGGGAATATTTCCCTTGAATATTCTCTTAAAATAGTCCTGTACTCAAAGTATAATCCCATGGCAGGGATTACTGCTGTAACTTCAACTCCCTCTGGCAGTCAAAACTTCCTGGTTATTAGGTGTTATTAGGATAATGAGCTGTAGCCTCTAACAGTTCTTTTTAACAGATTTTTCTGGGGAGTAACAGCTTTTCTTCTTGCCATCATACTGATAAACAGCATTCTGTGAGCTCCTTGCTGGAGGTAAGGGCTGGGGCAGAGGAGAAATGATGCAGATGGGGACCATGGGGCCTTGTTAGGGCTGGCAACCATGGACCTGTGTCCTCTGGCCACCGAAGCCCAGCAGGTGACCTGCTTGAGGAGCCTGGTGGTGGCTTCCAGCTCTAGGCAAAACTAAAGCCTGTCTCTGGTTTAAAGCTGAGGAAAATCAGGGAGGGGAGGGGGGAAAGGGGGCAGAGCTTGGTTTTGGAGAGGTCCTGCTCTGACTTTCATAACTACAGGAAAGGTTTTAGAAAAAATCCATTGCAGTTGGAGACCCAGCAGCAGGGGAGGGCTGTGTGTGCAGCTCAGCAGGTAAGGAACCAGGTCTGGGCTCTGACCTGGTCTCATCAAGTGTTCAACCAGCCCAGCTCTCCTCCCCTGCATGCACTCTGTGAGCCAGCTTCTCTCCCCTTGCTCTTAGACCCCAGTGGCTGCTCTTGGTGTGGGCACAGTACATCCATACACAGCATCTATGTACAAGACAAAGCAATTTGATCTCCAGCTTTCAGCCAGGGAAACTGTTCTGCTAGCAATCACCCCTTACTAGCAGCTGGGGGGGATAATTTCCCCCGAGAAAAATCCCTAATTCTGGGAAGCTGGGAGTTTCGAGGGTTTGAAACATCTCTGGGAACTCTGTAGCCATCCGTTGCATAATGTTCCCAAAGGGCTGCTGAGCTCTGTAGGATTCCCGGAGCTGTTCCATCCTCCTCCTCCCCATGCTGCAGGTTTCACTTTGCAGTCTGGCTTTGCTTTCAGCTCTGGCACTGCTCCCCCTCATCCATCAAGCCTGCGGTCCTTCTGGGAGGCTGGGAGCTCCGGATCCTCTCTCTCCTGGGTTCCCGGTTCCTGTGGAGCAGCTGGGGTTAATTTCAGGCCATTTGCTGGCTCCTTTCCCCTCCCTGCTCCAGCCTGCAGCTGTGCTGCCATCAGGCAGAGGAGGTTGTGCTGCACCAAGGCTCCCTGTACCTGCTGCCTGGCAGAGAGAGAAAATGGCCATGCTCCCTTTTCTGCTTCCAAGAGGCAGATGTGGGTGTGAAGACAGAGGAGAAAGTGGGTTTGAGAATCTGGTGGAGGGGGTAAGGCTGAATAAGTAAGTTTCTCCACAACTGCTCTTTGTTAACATCTTGCTCCTCTGGCTGGAAGGGAGGAATGGGGGAGATGCCAGTGCTAAAGATAGGGTAGCATTTATCATCCAGACACTTACAGTCAAGTCAAAAGGGTGAAAAGCCAGGGTGCTTTGGCTCTGTCCTAGAGAGAGGGCCTCCTTAGTGCAGCTGGAAAAATAAACCTCCTTTCCAGGCTTCCTGTGCTGCTAATTTTGAAGGTTTCTCTTGCAGTGAGGTTTTGTTTTTTTTTTTTTTATTTGCATCACAGTCATTTGTCCTGTAAGGATAGAAGGGAGACCTATCAAATAGGGAGACCTTTTAAATTCCCTTCACTGAGGGTAATGACTGTATCAAAGCATTTTGAGTCTGTCACCCACTACCCAGGCTCGAGATGTGGGTTGTACATTTCCCATCAGCAATTGACAGCGTGAAGGCATCCTGCAGATGCCACTTCTGGTGATGCTCAGGACAGCACTGAGTAGGCACCAGCATCTTACGTCTGCAGAGGAGGCAGCTGGGAGCCAAACACTCATGGAGCAGCAGGATGAGTCTCAGGGGGGAGGGGAGACTGAGCACCCCAGGGGTGCCTTCAGCCCTTTTTTCTCCAAATCCCAGGAAATCGAGCAGCAGAATTTGCCTTTAATGCAACCTGTGTAATTTTATTGTCGGATTGCTTCATGCATAAATCATCCTGTCTGGTAGGGTGAGGAAAAGATCTAACTTGAGAGCAATTATTTTATTCTCTTCTTTTTTTGTGCCCTGTCCTCTTCAAGCTCCCCCTGTGCTCTTGTTGAAATGCTGTGTTAGTGCAAGGCTCCTGATGCTGTATCCCTGCACCTGATGCTGGCCTGACAAAGCACAGGGGGGGTCTGAATGCTGCAGTATCAGTGCTCTCCTGGCATCATTAAATAAATGAATTAATAAATAAAATCCTCTCTGTGCATCTTACAGGCAAGCTTTTCCTGTTTTTTTATGTTGTTGGTGTTTGCTTTTTTTTTTAATTCCCAGAACACTGTAGTTAAATTTGACTCAATCAATTCCTGGAAGACTCCTGGTTGCAATTTAATGTCCACTCCAAGGAGAGTCTCTTCTCCTAGCTGTGTGTGCACAGTTTCTGCTGTTGTTGCTGTCTCATCTCTGGGTTTCCAGTGGCACTTCAAGGCAAACCAATTTACCAGGAATGAGTATGAGAAGGTGCTTCTGATTTTTTTTTTTTTATTTTTTATTTTTCAGGTTTCCACGCTGAGATCTGGACAATGAGTTTGCTTTGGGAGCTGACTTCTGATGAGACATCTCCTGCCCCTCACCATGGCTCAGATCCTGCAGGAGAGCAGCAGAGGGACCGTGGGACACTGCCCTGGGTAAGAAACACCCCAGGACTGCCACTATCTGACTCCCAGAGTAATGGGACCCCCAGGACCAGCTTAGGCACCTAGGTAACTGTCAGGCTGACAGGGAACACATTGCCAGGTAACAAGGGCTGAGAGGTGAGCTCCAGAAAACCTGCTTGCTGTGCTTCCTCAAATTCCTGCAGTGCCAGCTGGCTGGGGCTGGAGGGGGTTTTTTTGGTGCTTCTCCAGGATGTCTTCAAACAGCCTGGTTTGAACCTCAGCTCCTGTGGTGTGGCTCAGCCTGAGCTGTCTCATGTCCAAGGTGCACATGGGGCTTGTGTTTCTGTGGGGGGAAAAAACCCCACCCTTGGGGAGGTGCAGACAGCCTGAATTCCCTGCAGTGATGCCCTGGCACCCTGGGTTTGCAGCTGAGCCATTTTCCAAAGAGCTTAGAACTGTGCAGAGTGGTTCAGCAAGCCTGGCTCCTAACTTTTAGGGGTGTTTTCAAAGTTGTAAAGATGCAAGATAACATCCCGTGCAGCAAATAATCAGATGTCCAGTGCTAACACAGTGATAACACGAGCAAGGGGAGCTCACCTTCTCCTAAAAGGAATAAGAGTATGTGGTCCTTCAGTTCCATTGGAGCAAGTCAGGTGGTTGATCTTGGGGGAAATAATTAATTATGGGAATGGATTAATTCCCAAGTAGCATCTCATCCCATGTAGGCGTGTGTGTCCCTGGGTCTGGTCTGTGTAGTGCAGTGTGAGTGCTGCTAACAGAGTAGCCCAGCTCTTTGCTGTACTGCAAAGCACCTCCAGATATTTAATTGAGAGTGTAATTAGTTGAAATGGTACCAGGGGAGCTGGAAATACTTCCTGCATAACCAGTAACTGTGGTGTCAGAGCTGAGTGACCATTTCTTGTGCCAAAGCAGCAGCTTTAAGGCTATCAAACGTGTGAACTTGGGTGGTTAAGCACTTCTGAGTCCTGTGTTAGCAAATGTCATGGTATGTTACAAACAGCTTATGGTCAGATCCTGATTTGGGCTGCCCTGGTGTCAGACTGGCTTTGGTCCACCTGTACTCTGGAGCTGCTCTGGATTTGTCCCTAGAGAAGGGAGATGTGAGTTGCTGGTGTTGCTGAGCACATTTCTGGGCTGGCTTGAAGCATCCAAGCCATTGCTCCTCTGCTCCATCATGCCCAGGATACTCTGAGGCTTCACACAACCTTACACAAGATTTACCAGCACTGGTAAATCTTTGGGGGCAGTGTGGATGTTGAATGCTTGCCTTGGCTGGGACATCTGTTCCCTTCTCCCAGATGGAGCAGGAGCTGGAATCAGGAATGGGGAGAGTCTGGGGGAGGAGGGGAGGGAGCTTTCCTTTGGCTCCATACTGATGAGGCAGCAGAAGACTTTCTTTGAAACAAAACTGAGGTTCTCCTGGGTCAGATTTCAAACAGAACGAAATCTACAATGATAATTTATGACTCTGTCTTGAACAGATATTCTTTGTTTGGAAATATTTGTATTGAAGAGGTTGAAGTTATTTATTAGGAACTGGTGAAAGGGAAGTTTTCTTCCTTGGCTTGACTTGAAACCCTGTTGTTGTGGAAAAGATTTTTTTTTTTTTCCCTTGTGAAGAAAATGACCTTTCTTGGGAAGGAGGCTGGGAAGAGGGGAGAGAGGGAGGGAGACAACACAGCTCGCTTGTGAAATGGCTCTTGGCTAATTCAAAACCATTTGAAGGATGTTTATGTGCTTGTTCCTTATAATCTCAGCTTCTGGCAAGTCAGTGTTTTCCCTCTGAGAAGTATTTGGAGGTCCTGGCTGTGGTCATTAAGGATCCATTTTGGTCACAGCAACCCCTAATGTCAGAGGGAGCCTGCACTCTGCAGACTTGAACCTTTCAGGGGAAGCTCAGTGAGGTAACATGTTGGTTGTGTTGTTTTTTCCCCACCATTCCTTATGTCAAAGCAACCAGAAGGGAAGCAGCATTGGAAGCAGAGGTTATCACCCCTGCTTACTGCTAAACATTTGCTGTCAGGCTGAGCTGGATGCATTTCAAGCCTGGGGGCTGGGAATGCAGGCAGGAGGGTGCCCAGGGGTATCCTGGTGACCTGCACTGCTCCTGGCAGCACTGGAGGTGGGCTGGGGGGAAAGATGCAGAAGTGCCAAAATCTGGAAGGACACAGCTCTGTTATTTTGCTGAGAGGCAGAAAAAAAAAAAAAAAAAGGTTGGCTGGGAATGGAGCTGGTGGTGGGAAAGAAAAGGAAAGGAAAGGGGAGGATGGAAAGGAAAGGAAAGGGGAGGATAGGGGAAAGGGAAGGATAGGGAAGGAAAGGAAAGGGGAAAGGAAAAGACATGAAAGGAAAGGAAAGGGAAAGGGGAAAGGAAAGAGGAAACGGGAAAGGAAAGGCAAAATAAATGGGAAAGATAGGAAAGGAAAGGGGAAAGGAAGGAGGAAAGGGGAAAGGAAAGGGGAGGAAAGGAAAAGAAAGGAAAGGAAAGAGGAAAGGAAAGGGGAAAGGGGAAAGGAAAAGAAAGGGGAAAGGAAAGGGAAGGGAAGGATAGGGAAGGAAAGGAAAGGGAAGGGAAGGAAAGGGGAAAGAAAAGGATAGAGAAGAAAAGGAAAGGGGAAAAGGAAGGATAGAGAAGGGAAGGAAAGGGGAAAGAAAAGGAAAGGAAAGGAGAAAGAGGGAAAGAGAAAGAAAGAGAGAGACAGAGAGAAAGAAAGAAAGAAAGAAAGAGAAAAAGAAAAAGAGATCCAATGGAATTAAATGAAGTTTTGCATGCTTTTTCTAGTTGTGAAGGCATATTGACATTTCTATGTGACATTTTTGCTCCTTTCCCAAAGGAAATGTTGTGAGAGTTATTAACCAATTTCTCCTTTTCTCAGAAAATCAACCCAAAATAAACAAGGCATTAGCTTTAGGACTTTAGTAATAACTAAATTTAGTAAATGTAGTCATTAATGAATTTTAGGAGTGTGTCTGTGTGTGTGTTTACCCCAGGGCAAAATATCCCTATGTGTTTTTACCACACAGATGAAGCATGGAAGTAGGCAGAGCAGAGGAGGTGGGAGGATTGCTGAGCTTTGGACAGGAAGGTGCCCAAGGGTTTGGGGCACGGGTGCTGGGGCTCCTGAGGTTTCCTGCTTGTTTGGGGACAGAAAATGGTCTGTGCACTGGGTGTCCCTTCCCTCTGGACCTCAGTTTCCCTGTTAGGAGAGTTGGGAATTGCTGAGGCTTGGTTGGTGGAGGTGGGCTGCTTTGCAGCCACAGGAGGTGTGTTTGGTTGGTGAAGGGAGGGGATTTGGGTTTATTCAGAGGACAAATGCCCAGCAATGTGATGTCAGGGTTTATAAATCTCCCAGCTGCCTGCTGAGCTCACCTGTGCCAAAGAAGGAGGCTTTGCTCTGCTGGCAAGCCCCACGAGGAGCCTGGTCCAGAGGGAACATGCACACAGCTGCTGCTGCTCAGCTGATCCTTTGGGGAACTGGGGAGGAAAAAAGCATCCTGCCCCTTGCTCTTCAGCTCTGCTAGGATTTCAGGGTGAGAAAGCTGATGAGTGGTGTTTGCATGTGGCCTTCTCAGGTGTCCCATCTCCTGGCTCCAGGGATCTGAGCCTGGTGGCTCACCTCTCTCTGCTTCTGCAGGGGTCCCATGGTATTTCTGCACTAGGAAAAGGTTTGTTTTGTCAGCATGAGTGTGAGGCTGGATCAGGGAGGGAGGAGGGATTCGTGTGAGCATCTAGGAGAAGGGGACGTTGCATCTGAGCAGAAATGTGGTTGCTGCAGGAGCTTACTTGCCATGAGGACTTCAAAGTAGGTGATGGCTGTGTAGGTCAGGCATGAGAGGAGCAATGCTTTGTGTGACAGAAATCCTGACCTAAACCAACACAGCTAAGCAGTGCCAGGAGGTACCAGAGAGTCCTTGCAGGTGGAGAGGTTGTGGCTCCGCAGAACCCCTGTGACTGGAGGTCACTGCTGCAAGGGGTGAGCTGGGCTGTGGGCAAAGGCAGGAAAGCAACAATGAGGAATTTCATCTAACCTCCTGCAGACCAAGTTAAATATCCCAAGAGGGCATGGTGGGGATGCTACATTTTGGTACAATAAGCAGTGCTTCCTAAGGCAGCAAGCCTGAGCACCTGCAAGCCTTGAGGTCAGACGTTAGGAAGAAATTAGGCTGGAGATGAGGAAGAAATCCTTTGGGGTGAGGGTGCTGAGCCCCTGTGCCAGGTTTCCCAGGGAAGCTGTGGCTGCCCCATCCCTGGCAGTGTCTCAGGTCAGGTTGGATGGGGCTTGGAGCAACCTGGGCTGGTGGGAGGTGTCCCTGCCCATGGCAGAAGGGTTGGAACTAAATAATCTTTAAGGTCCCTTCCAACCCATTCTGTGATTCTAGAACCCTTCATTTAGCTGAAGGAGTATACAGATGCAATGAGGAGGCACTTTGCAATAGAAATAATCAAGCGTTCAAATTTTACAGCTCTGTAGGGTGCAACTTCCTCCCCCCATCCACTAAAGTAAAGCCTTAACTTCAAGGATAGAAATTAAAAGAAATCAAAAGAGTAAAAAAGGCTTGTAGATATCTAGGCTCTGGGTATTAGGAATCCATGATAAATTTATCTACCAGAAAGGCATTTCAAAAAGAATAAAAACAGCTAGCTTAGTTAAATAGTAGATTAAAGAATATTATTAGGTTTAAAAAGATACCCTGCAAAAAGAATAAGTCATGTCCAAAGGGGAAAAACAGAAGGGATCATAAATGCTGGGATGTTAAATGTGAAATCATAATAAGACATGCTTAAAAAAGATTTCGAAGAATGGCTTGTAAAAGGCTAGAAGCTTTTACTAGAAACTTTTGTAAATACACTGGAAGAAGAAAGCTTGCTAAAGTTTTTGGCCCTCTGGCTGAATGGAGACTGAGGTTAATTCTTGAGGATAAGGCAGTATCAGAAAAGCTATGTCTGTTCCCTGCAACACTGTAAACTCCCTATACTTAACTATGAATTCAATACAAAATACTCTAAAGCAGCAATTACTGCTGGTGAAAGAGATGCTGGAGTCATTGGGGATAATCTTGAATCAATGGCTACTCCTTCATGATTAAATTACATCAATGATGAAATTACTAGGAAAGAAATGAAGAGCAAAACAAAAAAATCAGCCTGGCACCTGTCTAAAATGACAGTGCTCTGGTATCTTGAATATTTTGTTTAAGTCTAGTTATGTAAAAAAAAAACAATATTCAGAAAAGGTCTCTCTATTTCCTGCTGTTAAACAGAAATTTAACAGAGTAGCAGCACCTTTTGGTTTGGAAAAGAAAAACCCAAGCAAGATAGGAGGGAGATGCAGGAATTCATTAATAGCTTGTGAAGGTTGATGAAGAACTTCTTAATTTTTTTCCAGTGGTAAATGAGCTGGAGCAGCATATAAGGTTTTGGACAAACAAAAGCAATTACTCCCCTTGTGCAATAAATAACAGAGTCACACAATTTACTCTCCAGGATGTTATGGATGCCTGAAAGACTTAACCTGCTCCAAAAGCAATGAGACAACTTCCTAGGAGAAAAGTTTATGGTAAGCATCACGTGGGGATGGGGAACAGAGGCTTCCCAAAGCTCCTGTGGCCAGAGTGTCCCCTCTTGATGTCTGGGTCTCTCTGTGTGTGATTTTGGTGTGGAGACTTTGAAGCAATTGCAAATCCAGTTTTATAAGCAGAAAGCAAAGCTTTACTTGTTCTTGTCCTCCCGTGTCCCTGTGGCTGTGTGCTTTACCTCCTACCCTGTGCTTAATTCCTGCCTGGGCACTTGGGGACTGATCTTCAAGTAAGCATCAGTGCCACTTCCAGAACATATCCAAATAAAGCAGAAGTTGAGTGCCAGCATATGGTTCCTTTTCCAAATGCCATGCTGGTTCTGCTAGAGAAAACAGTTATTTTTATAGGCTGTAGGGTTAACATTTCAGAGGGCATGATTAGAAAACTAAAATAAACGTCCAAATATAAAGAACTGTTTTGCAATGCCCGAGTAACTCCGCTCAATACATGGAATTATACGGAGCAAGGAATAAATCACCCCAGGATTTGGCTCGGGGTTAGTAGCTGGAGCCCAGACAATAATAACAGGTAGACTGGAATTGTGTGTGTGAAAAGCCAGGGTTGTGCTTTTCCCTGCTGTTACCAAATGTGCAGGGCCTATTTTTATCTGGTACATTCCCAGCTCCCATCCAAAGGGCTGGAAGCTCCCATCACTGATGCCTCTGCTTCCTCCCCAAATGTGCAGTCTGGGCTGCTCCTCAGAGCTCAGCCTCATGTGCTGGGCTTGGAAAAAGCCAGGGAAATTCTGGAGAGGGTCCCAGTGTTGCTGAGCATATTGGACCCTCCTGCTCAGCTTGCTCAGCATCCCCAGGAGCACTGTGCTGGCAGCTCCTTTCTGCTTTAGCCCCTCCTGCCTCAGAGGAGCAGGGTGGGTGGTTGTGTCCCCCCTGGGTGATCCTGGATCGTCTGAGCAAGAAGAAGGCTGCTGCTGTCTCAGGAGTCCCTCCTGAGCCATGATCATGCCCCTGGATTCCTTACAGAATCCCACCGGGAGGTCTCGATGGCTTTCAACCTGCAATATCTGGTTGACCTCTGACGCAGCCTTCAGGCTTGGGTTTTGTTTTGTTGTTTTGTTTTGTTTTTTTTCAAACATACTGTTCTGATTCAAAACAAAACAAACCCTCTTACATCAAGGATGTGTCAGGTCTGCCTTGTCCATCCCCTGGCTTTTGGGAGCCCTCTGGATCCTGCCCAGCCTTAAGATTTCTGAAGCCTGCACCACACTGCCATGTTCTCTGTGAGCATCTTATGGACCTGAGAGGCATAAGGAAACCTTCCCAAGGTCAGACTGCCATGAGCTGGCTCCTCTGGGCTTCACAGGGCTCACTTCAGACCAGGAGATCTGTGCCAAGCTCCTCCTGGGATGTTCTGGCTCCTTCCCTGCAGATCATCAGTGGCAGAGGAGAGCAGGGAGCTTTGGGGACTTGCAGCTCCTGTTGTCATGTCCCTGCAAAACACCAGCTCTGGCTTGTTAAAAGAGCACAGGCTGCGTCCCTCCAAATATAAACAAGGCTGAGATAATGTTTAGCTCAGCCTTCCCAAGTACCTTTTTTTTTTTTTTTTTTTTTTTTTTGTGAAGCCCTGGTTCCTCAGGTTTGTTCTGACTAAAACCTGCCCCAAGGAAGCAGCAGTCACACCTCCTCCCACTGCCACCCACCCCAATTATCACCCAATATTCTGGCTCTTTTTCCCATCATCCCCAAGCCAACACATTTCACAGGAATCCCTCATTCTACTTGATGGGAGTGCTGTCTGCCCTCTGCTCCCCAGGCTTCCCTCTGCTCCCCTCTCTGATTTACACCCCAGCAGATTCACATTTTCCATTTTGCTGTCTCTCTCAGCCTGGCGTGTGCTCAAAGGGGACAGCACCTCACAGTTCTCAAAGCCAGGGGTATTTTTTTTACCCTCTCCCCCTTGGTGGCACTGATCTCTGTTGTCATGCTGTCACCCTTCCCAGCAGGATGGGAGCCTCACAAAAACTGCCTGGGAGAAGGATGCCTGTGACCTGGAGAGGGACAAAGCTTCTCTCAGCCTCTTCTCACTGGTCCCTGGGATGCTGAGGCCAGAATCAGACCTTCCATGGCCTTCACTTTGTCTGCACCTGCAAAATCCTCTGCCTCATGCTGGAGACTCCTCCTCCTACCTCTGAGTGCCACAGCACAAAGAAGAATTAAGTGAAGGTATTAATAAGTTAATATATCCTGCTGGGATGTCATGGGCTTGGTTGTTTTGGTTTGTTTTGCCAGGAGATGACTTGTTTATTTTTTACCGTGGTGCTGATTTTTGTTTGCCCATCTTAAATAGGTGTTTTCAATTAAAAATGGGTAAAAAAATCTAATTTTGCCTCTCCTGCAGCTGTGCCTCATGAGAGGCAAAGCTCTGTGGCCTGATGCTGACTTTCTCTGAGTTGGGGTGGGTGAGGGCAGCTCTGTTCTCACCCTGGGGCATCATCAACCCTTCCAGGAAGGGTGATGGTGGGGGAACATCCTGGGGGGGATGCCCAAATGACAGCTAACATCAATTTTTCAAAATGCTCTGCTTTGGTTTCTTTCCCTGGAGAGAGAAACATTTTCTCCATGGGTCAGCAATGTGTCCTTGAGTCCAAGAGGACCAATGGAATCCTAGGGTGCATCAGGAAAAGTGTGTCCAGCAGATCCAGGGAGGTTTTCCTCCCCCTCTGCTCTGCCCTGGGGAGACCACACCTGGAATTACTGGATCCAGCTGTGGGCTCCCCAGTTCCAGAGAGACAGGGATCTACTGGAGAGAGTCCAAGGGAGAGCTATGAGGATGATGAAGGGACTTGAGCATGAGGATGAAGAAAGCCTGAGAGCCCTGGGGCTGTTCAGCCTGGAGAAGAGGAGGCTTCCAGGTGAGCCTTCCCTGGGCATCCCATCCCAGTGCCTGATCACCCTCTCTGGAAAGGATTTACAGAGGAAGGCTGCAGGGCTTTGAATAGTTCTTTGAAATTGGTTGGTTTTTAAAGGTGATTCTTTCAGTGTCTGTAGTACCCTGGGCACAGGGAGGGCTCAGGAGGCCTGAGGCAAGAGAGAGAATTTCTCTTTATATATGGGCTGAGCAGAGAGGCATCCTGATGTAACAGGGTCTGACACCTCCTTCACTTCTGCACAGGAGAATTCCAGGCAATCTGCCCCACTCACCCCTGCCTGCTCAGCTGTGGCTCCATCCTGTGAAAAACATGACTTCTGTGCAGAAAAAGTTTTGAGACTAAGCAAAGAATGCAGCTTGGTTTCCTTTTCCTTGTTTCCAGATGCAGCTTGTATCCTGTGGGGTACAACGATGTCAATAGTCTCAAGTACTTTTCTCTACGTGGGAAGACTAGAAATGTGTTTTCTTTCCTGAGCAGAATCTGCAAAGAGAAAGGCTGGGATTTCAAGACAGTGATAAATGTGTCTTGTGTAATTATGATAAAACCCCAAGCCACAGGGCGTCGGATGAAGCTGGAGTGTGTTTGGGGACAGGAAAGTCTTTGCTCTTGTGCAGCCCAACTGTTTGCCAGGAGGCAGGAATCTTGCCCTTTTGAGTTTGCACCCCTCTTGCAAGGTCTGCAGCTCCCAAAGGACCCCCAAGGATGCCCCAAGCCCTGACCTGATGTCACTCTCCCACATTGTGGATTTGTCTGGTGTCACCCACCTTAACACAGCCCCATCTGATGTCCTGGAGAAGGGGGTGGCTGCAGGGTGCTGAGATGGGTGCTGTGTGTGCCATGGCTCAGTGCACTCTGCCAGGGGCTGCCTGGCAGCTCCACAGAGAATTTTGCTCTTTAAGCTCCCTGCATGCCCCCCCCAGGGACATCTTTGCCCCTACGTGTACGTATAGACCTTGCTATATATAAATTAGCAGAGGTCAGAGCTCTATTTTTAGCCTATCTCAAAATGTTTCCCTTGCTCTGCACTTCTTGCCACTGGTTTCTAGTCCTGTCTCCTTGCTGGGAAAAAAAACCAAACAAACAAAAAAAAGAACAAAACTAGAACCTTTGTGGAGTCAGTAAGTTGTGTCAAACTGGGGGGACCAGGGAGAAAACAGTGCTATGGGACATCCCCACAACCATAAACTGAGGTCTGCATGTCTGCTAAAAAGCCCCTTTGAGGTTTCAGGTGAAGAGGTCTTTGGGATAATTCTTAGCATTTAGGCTCAAACTGCCCTGTAAAATGAAAGCCCAGGCTCTCACCTGGACTGAAGGCACAGGCATTGGGTGTTGGGATGAGTTGGGTGCTGTGGGACACTTATCCCACCCCTGTAAACCTCTCCTGCAGCAGAGGGGACCTACAGCTCGGTCCTCTGTAGGGCTGAGCTTTGCTTCCTCCTGTAGCTGGTGGGGTGAGGGGGTACAGATCAAGACAAGAGGGCATGGTCCCAAGTTGTGCCAGGGGAGGTTTAGGTTGGATGTTAGAAAGAATTTCTTCACGGAGAGGGTGATCAGCCATTGGAATGGGCTGCCCAGGGAAGTAGTGGATTCTCCATCCCTGGAGATATTTAAAAAGAGCCTGGATGTGGCACTCAGTGCCATGGGCTGGGAACCACAGGGGGAGTGGATCAAGGGTTGGACTTCATGATCTCTGAGGTCCCTTCCAACCCAGCCCATTCTATGATTCTATGATTTGTCTTGTGCCAATGTGTGATGTGTTTCCTGCTGTGTGATGGCTCCTGCCACCCCTTGAACATTTTCTGAGAGCCCTGACAGCAGTAACAAATGAAGTGATAGTTCTGGGCTGTGGACCAGGTTGGGGAATTTGGCTTTTGGGTTGGTTTTCCATCTTCCTTGAAGCCAGGCTGCCTTTGGAGGTGTTTGCAGTAGAGCCTGGGGGTCACTGCTGCTCTTCCACCTGGCTGCATGGGGACAGGAGGTGGCTGCCCCAAAGCTGGAGCTGGGATATTGTGGCAGAGGGAAACAGGCAGGAATTGGAGGGGTTGCTGAGGGTGGCATGGAAGGGGATGGATGGAGGGGACGTGGAAAAGGTGGGGGGGACCCTGGGGGCTGTGACAACTCTCCTTGCTATGACAGCTCTTTCTGTCCTTTCTCCTGCCTTTCTGGGGTGCTGTTTGAGAGGCACAGAGCCAGCCTGCTCTGCTGCCCCACACTCATCTCTCTTACTGCTCTCATTCAGCCTTGGTGACAAAGGCATCCCGAAGGCAGAGATGGCTTGGGAGGGCTCCAGGTTGCAGAAGGCTCCCAGGCTCCATGCTCTGCCAACCCATCAGGAGTTCCAGTGAAGGTGCTGAGCTGGGACAGCTGTCTGGATACAGGATGAACTGATCAGCTTTTACCCTCTTGCATCATGGGCTGACCTGGATCCCTTTTGCCTTGCAATAGTCTTGCCTCGTCCCGTGTGTGGGGCTGGTTACTCACAGGGGTCATGTCACCCTAACTCAGATCTGTGTCCCACCTCTTGCCTTTTACAGGAAATGTTCTGTTACTTGAGGGTTTTTAATTTTTTTTTCTTACTGTCTTGGCTCCCACAAGCCCCTGGTCTGGCAAAAATCTGTTTTTGCTTTTATAACACTTTCCACGCTTCCTGTCCGTGGAAGAAAAAAAGCTTGGAAATCAGATTCCCGTGTTTTCAGTAGGCTGGGAAAGAAGAAGGGAAATGCATCAACTATTAAAAAATAATCATAACTTGCTAGCAGCTTCCTGCCAGGAGCTGATTTAAGAACACAGAGGCCTCACTGAAAGAGTGGGTCTGATGGTCTGCAGTTGAAGTGTCAGTTGAAGCCTGGGAGTTATTTGTTGTAGGGTTTTTTGTGGTTTGGTTTTTGGGTTGTTTTTTTTTTTTGATGCATGATAATCCTGTCCTCAAAAAGCTTTTCCTAGAAGCTCTATCATGAAAGTCAGGTGCCACGATATAATTTTAGCTCGTCTGCCTATTACTAGTGCTCTTATTTACATACCTTTAGCTATTCCCAGTGCCAGCTGCACCAGAAGTTTATTATGGGTGATGTGAACCCTCGGTGTCACTTTTTTTTTTTTTTCCAGCTAAACAGTAAGGAGAAGCAGCAGCAAATGTTCTCCCCACAGAGCAGGGAATCCACAAGGAAACCACATGGCCCCAGCAGATCCAGTGCCCATGGCAGCATCCCTTAAGAAATTAAGTTTGAGGAGTGCTCTGAGAGCTGTCTGGGAGCACAGTCACACCCCCCAGCTTTAGGAGTCAGCAAAAGTGTCAGTGGGGATGATGTACCACAGAGCAAATGCTAAAATGCTGCAGCTTGTTCACAACCAGACTGTCCTGGTTTGAGAGGACCAGGCTGGAAAAAAAACCTGCCTGGGGCATCAGCAGCCTGTGGATGCAGCTGGGATGATGGGCAGGGGACGGGATGAAGAGCTGAAGGAACCCTGAGTTTGAATTTTTGGCCAGAGCCTGTTCCCTGCTCCCATCAACACTGCCCCAAGTGCTGATTCTCATCTCCTTATTCTGCTTTAGTCAGGGCAAACAACAAACTGGGGTGAAACCCCAAAATAAGCAGCTCTCAGAATAGTCCTCTCCACATATTCCACGTCTTCTAATGGCATCTCTTGGACAAGACTGCTTGTTCCCCTTCAGACAAGCTTCCAGAAGCTATTTAAATCCATTTTTAGTTGCAAATAGCATTTATCAGAGTCAGAGTGGGCTGGTTGCCAGCTCCTTCAGTTCTTTGACAGCCTTGAGGGGAAAGTCTCTAAAAACAACTGGGTGTGCTTCTACTGCCTGTGCCCCTGCCCAGGGGATTTTTGGGACATAAGAAGGCAAGGTTGAGCTGATAGAGCCCAGGTGCCAGTGCTTTGCTAATCCCTGCAATTCCCCTGTCATCAAGAATTGCTCCTGGGAATCAGAGCTCTTCTTCCTGTCATCAGCGTGGATGTTTTCAGATTCCAGTTAGCAATCGTGAGGAGGCAAGAAGCAAGGTTGGGAGGGGAAAAAAAAAAAAAAAAAAAAAAAGATAAAGGTTAGAGAGCCACTCATTTCTGAGTCACTGCTTAGAATGTGACCCCAGCTAATTTTGTCCCAGACCCCTCTCTGACAGTCACCTCGGGGCCACTGGGTGGTTTCCAGTGAGTTGACAAGCTTTGCTGGGTTCATAAACTGCTCAAAGTTATATTTTAGAAAGTGCCCCTCCAAACACTGATTTGCATTCCTAGGGAAGCAAGCCTGGAACAGACCATGAAGATTAAATTCTCCCTTTTTCTGAAGGCATTTTGGTAATGGTCAGTAGCCAGGCTGCTGCCCTACTCAGTGATCAGGCTCTGGGGCTGTCATCTTTCACCAGTTCTAAATCAGTTTTAAAATATCTTAGGAATAATGTGTGGTGGCCTGGTGCCTGATTTCCCTGGGCTAGGGGTGACAGGCAAGGGAGAAAGAGCAAACAGAAGGCTGGAGGGGGCCTGGTAGAGGTTGACATAGGAGGAATGGAGGAAAACACTGCTACGTGTCCCCGTGTCATTCAGTATTTGTCACTTGGCAGACTTGATCCAGTCCTGATCCATTGGTACCTCTGGGATTGAAAGCCAGGGATCTGAAATGCAGAGCAGAAGGGGCTGTCAAGCAAGGGCTGTTCAGAAGACCTGTTGAGCAGCTTTGGATTCATGATTGGCCAAACATCATAATGACAAATGCATTTCACCAAGTATACAATGGTACCTGTTCATTTTTCTGACACCTCAGACCCAACTATACATTTTCTAATGTGCAAAATTCACATGTTTGCCAGTCATAATACACATTTCAAGGGTATATCAGAAATTACATAATGTTGCTAAGTTCTGGTTTCTTTATTATTTAAAATATGAAAGCCTGGTGGTAACAGAACCGATCAGATATGTTAATATGTAGATGGATCCAAGCCATTAGGGAATATTAGATGATCTTATTCTATTTAATTTTACTGGCACTGTGAGAGAAAAAAGGAGTCTCAGCTGGAGGCAAGCAGGTAGCACACATTCCTAATTATTCAAGTTTGAATGCCAACTGAATGACTTTTGTTGACCTCCATCAGTGCAGTCAGGGTCTTGTAATCTGTATATTTTCTGCCTGAAAAATCCCATAAATGTGACTTATCAGTTGTGTGACATGCTCCCAACCCCAGTAAGGCAGTTACACTTTTCAAGTGAAATGCAGCAACTTAAGGGACCCTTAAGACCCTTTCAGGGTCCCAGCAAAAGCAAGAGCCCTTACCTCCCAACTCCTCTCAGTTCTGTTTCACCCTCTGTTTCCCCAGGAGTGTTTGGCTGTGGAGTGGGGCAAGTCTTGAAACTTTGCTGTGGAAGGAGGATGGGATGGTTCACTCTGCTGCAGGGACCTGCTTCTGCTCACTGCCTCCAGACCAATTCCTTTATCACGAAGATGGAAGAGTTTTGGTCTCTTAGATGTCACCCTGCTTGTTTTCCCTGCCTGGGCTTCCCCCAAGTGGATCTCTACTGGAAAAAAAAATCCAATCTGCCTCCTGGAAGTGCAGCCCTCTGTGATGATGCTTCAGTCTCAGGTAGGAAACCCCAGCAAGCATCTTCCCTCAGAGAGCTCCAAGCCCTGCAGCACTGCAGCAGCTCCTGGGCTGCCAAGAGCAAGGAGGGTGTTGGGGCCAGGACCTGCAGTCCCACTCAGCAGCCAGCCACTCCTGGCAAACTGCCCCCTTGGCTTGGCTCCTTCCTACCTTGGTACCTTGCCTGTTGTGCCAGCTGGAGCCTGGAGGAAGCTGCTGCTGATTTATAAGGTCAATAAATATCCCCGGTGAGAATGGAGATGAAAGCATCTCCACCTCCGGCAGGGCTGGTGCCAGGGGTGGTGGGGAGCAGTCCAGATGGGTGCAGGGGGACCTGGAAGGACCATTTAATGGCCTTGCAATAGTTATGAGTTACAGAGATGCCCTTCCAGCCATGCTCATCCTTCCTGAGGGAGTGGAACATCTCCTGGTGAGGAAAGGCTGAGGGAGTTTGGGTTGTTGTCTGACATCTGGGAAAGAAAAACCCCAGGCAGCAGGAGAGGGTGAGGACTGAGCTGTTGGAGAGCAGCCCAGGGGAAAAGGAGCTGGGGGTGCTGGTGGATGGAAGGATGAGCATGAGCCAACAATGGGTCCTGGTGGCCAAGAAGCCCAATGGCACCTGGGGGACATGAGGAGGGGGTGGTCAGGAGGTCAGGAGAGGTTCTGCTTCCCCTCTGCTCTGCCCTGGTGAGGCCACATCTGGAATCTTGTGTCCAGTTCTGGGCCCCTCAGTTCCAGAAGGACAGGGAACTGCTGGAGAGAGTCCAGCACAGAGCCCCCAAGATGCTGGAGGAGTGGAACATCTCCTGGGGAGGAAAGGCTGAGGGAGTTTGGGTTGTTCAGCTTAGAGAACAGGAGCCTGAGGGGGGATCTTATCCATGTTTAGAAATATGGAAAGGAGAGAGCCAGGAGGATGGAGCCAAACTTTGGGTTTAGTAATTACCTTATGGGGTTGGTCAAAGGTTGGACTGGATGATCTTGGAGATCTCTTGCTAACCTAAACCATTCTGTGATTGATTCTCAGTGATGTCCAGTGACAGGACAAGGGGCAATGGTTCTAAACTGGAGCCTGGGTGATTCCATATCAATATGAGGAAGAATTTTGTCAATGTGAGGGTGAGGGAGCCCTGGCCCAGGCTGCCCAGGGAGGTGGTGGAGTCTCCTTCTCTGGAGACATTCAGAACCCCCCTGGAT
Source organism: Phaethornis superciliosus (assembly GCA_023637945.1). Lineage (NCBI taxonomy): Eukaryota > Metazoa > Chordata > Aves > Apodiformes > Trochilidae > Phaethornis > Phaethornis superciliosus. Next base: position 1,793,107 of record JAJQWJ010000006.1, read on the forward strand.
GTGTTCTGTGTGACCTACACCATCATTTTCTGCAGTTCCCTTGGTAGAAGTCAGTTCCCAAGGCAGAGGCAGGATTATGGTGTGCATGTGTACCAGAGGTAGCAGTACAGATCAAAGTTCAGGACTGCTTCTTGCTCCCAACGTGCTGTCCTGCTGGGAGGCAACAGCTCAGAGGTGGGAGGCAAACTTGGCTCTTTGCTGCCTTTAGCATCTCCTTTCCCAGCCTCTCCTCCTCCACCCTCTTGTACAGGGCACTTGGACAGAACACCGTTTTGGATGGGCTTCAAGAGACCTTTTAAGGCTCTGGGTTTTTTTCCTTTATAGCTGCCATTTACTGGTAAAACTTGTCTGAATTATGTATGCTTTCTACAGTGAAATAGGCTCAAGAACCTCTATTTTTAGTCCAGCTCTAAACAAGTGCAAGAATTACTGCCTGCTCCTCCTGCATCCGTCTGGGGCCCTCTCCCTCACCAGGGCTGTCAGCTTTCTGTGCCAGGTAGATGTTGGGTGGCAGAAACAGACAGAGAAATGGGACTATTTAGTCTCAAAGAAACCATAACCTGCTTTTCCAGAATCATAAAAAGCTCACCAGCCCTCCTGATTTGTCACAAGAAGCTGATCCATGACCTGAACAAGGGAGCCCAGGCTGCTCTTGGAACAGGATGGCTGAAAAGTGTGCAGGATTTTAGAGGACTTCAGAAGGCTTTTTGGAGAGCATCAGGTGAATGTAACTAAAGAGTACAGCAGTGGCTGAGGTGTGTTTACAGTTCACACACTGATGTATTTGTGCACGTGACAGATATTTAAAATGCACATTCTGATATCAAGAACCATGCTGGAGAAATCATTTGCAATCATAACAAGGACTCCAGCTGATCTGCAGTTGTGTTAACTGTGCTAAGGGTTCTTTACTCCAATATCTGTTTATATAAAGCATGTATGTCCTTTCTCTCTGTTTTATATACAAAGTCATGTGGTGTCCATCCCAGGAAGCTTCTGGTCCAAACTCAGCACTAAAGGATGCTGATCCTGGCAAGCACAGAGGAGCCCACCTGCATGGGATGGTGATTGCCACACACCCACTCCCCTGGTCAGCTTTGGCTGCCTGGACTCTGTATGTAACCTAAACCCTCAGAGACCATAAAGTTTTGAAGCCCAAGCAGAAAGACTCTGAGAGCTTATTTAGCAGGGTCTGTGCAGAGCTGGTCTCAGGGAGCACTCCTTCCCTTGGCTGGGATGTGCTTGTGCCTCCTTTCACTCTTGCTGGGCTCACGAGCAGCTCTAAGACTCTGGAAGAAAGAAACTACTTTTTTTTTTTTTTTTTTCAGCTTCCAGAACTCAACCATGTCCCACGCCTCCCCAGAGCCATGTGTCCAGGGGCTGGAAAAGAAACAGCAACACCAAACAGGGGTAAGGGCTTCTCCCCTGCCCCAGGCCAGCTTGACATGACACAACCTCCCAGCTCAGAAGTCCCAGGGGTGAGTGCCATGGGGACATTTTCCTCTCTGCTTCCGGCAGAGCAACATCAAGGCATCTGCTGCTGCTTTTCTGCTCACTGTCTCTTCATCTGCAGGCTGAAATGAGAACCAGCTGGTGGTTGTTTGGGATTCGCTTTAGGGAAAAAAAAAAAACCCAAAAAACCAAAACCCACAACATCTTCTGTAAAGCATCATTCTGTTTGGAGTTCCTGTTGCCTTTCCCATCTGTCTGAGGAGCTGGGTTTGTTAATCTCCCACTCTCCCTGTGTCCTCACTCAGGGTCCCAGGGTGGCTCCAGCATGGAGGGGACAGGACACATTTCTCCTGGGACTCTGTGCAGAGGGGCTCCTGCAAGCTCTTTCTTTGTCAGTTGGCTCTGTTTCCATCTGCTTATGGTTTTCCCTCCTCCTGTGTTTCCCAGGTTTGAGCAAACTCAGCAAAACACCACTGCAACACCATCTGGTTTCACACCAGAGCAGCCCTCTGAGTTTCAGGCAATGGAATGGTCTGCCCAGTGAGGTGGTAGATTCTCCGTCCCTGGAGACATTTAAAAAAAGACTGGATGTGGCACTCAGTGCCATGGTCTAGCAACTGTGCTCCGGTGGGTCAAGGGTTGGACTTGATGATCTCTGAGGTCCCTTCCAACCCGGCTAATTCTATGATTCTATGATTCTATGATACAGCTGGGATGAGCACCAAGGGCTGGGCTGCTGGAATTCTGCACCCACAGAACCTCTACAAATATTCCAAAACACAAGGCACGAGGCCAGCTCTCAAGAACTGAGCAGACCATTCCCAAAGGTGTTTACCAAGCTCTAGACTGTAAGTTTTCACACCTGCCTTTTTGTTTTCTGTGTTTGATTTTGTACAGAGTACAAAACTCTGCCTTTATTTCTTTAAAAGGTGAGGACAGATGCTGTTGTCGGTTGCACCAAAATTTTTTTTTACTTCATTTTGGAGGTACGTTCATGCTTAGCAGAAAAAAAATAGGAATTCTGCTCTCTGTCCTCATGTTTGTTTCCCACAGAAGTCCTTTCTCTTTGCTTCAGTTGATGGCAGCTCCAGGAAGGGGCTAGAGCTATGCTGTCCACCTACACTGGGCTTTTCATCTTTAACTAAGGAAACTCTGGGTTTTAGAATGAAAATTCCACTTTCTATTGTAACTTCTAATAGTAATTAAAATCTTCTTTTAGCATAGCTGTGCTAATCTTTCACCTCTTTCAGAGGCCTTGCCATTCTTCCTGGGCACTTTTCATATTTTTAAGACCAGAGGGGATTTTATGATTATCTGTTCTGACAATGAATCTCACCCAATAATTTCTGCTTCAGCGTTTCTTGAGGTACATTGTATCTTTGAAAAAAGACTGTTCTTTGGCTCAAGACCTTAAATTGTGGAAGCTCTACTCCAGCCCTATGTAAACTACTCTAATGGCTGTCAGCTTTTGTTAAATAATATTCTCTAAAGTTCATCCGAATTTGTTTGGCTTCTGTTTTGAGCCACTGCATCAAATTATATTCCTGTTGTGTTGGCTTTTTTTTTTCACTCTGCCTGATTAGAGAGCTCTAGTATTAATCATTTCTTCTTGTACTGTTAATTATAGACAGTGCTCAAGTCATCTTTTGACCTTTGGTTGGATAAACTTGGATTGACCTTCTTAAGTTTCCTGCTAGAAGTATATTTTCCAGATGCTGAATCTTTCCTGAAGCTCTTTCCTGACCTATGGCAATTTCTGTGTTGTTTTGAAGCTGTGGGCACTGCCATAGAGTCACACATTTATGATGTCTCTGTTTTTACTCCTTGCATGTCCAAGAATCCCATTTGTCCTAGGAACAGGACCACATTAAGGATTTGTGTTTAACTGACTGGGGTTGTTCAGCCTGGAGAAGAGGAGGCTCCCAGGGGAGCTCAGAGCAACCTTCCAATATCTGAAGGGGCTACAAGAAAGCTGGGGGAGGGCTTTGGACACAGGGGGGGGAGGGAGAGGACAAGGGGAAATGGTTTCCAACTGGGAGAGGGGAGATTGAGGTTGGAGCCGAGGGAGGAAGAAATTCTTTGGGGTGAGGGTGGTGGAGTCCCCATCCCTGGAGGCATTTCCAAGGCATTTGGCCCTGGTCCTTAAGGCCATGGGTTAGGAGTTGCCTGTGGTGTTGGTCCAAGGTTGGGCTGGATGAGCTTGGAGGTCTCTTCCAAGCTCCCCATTCTGTGCTGAGCCCCTGTGCCAGGTTTCCCAGGGAAGCTGTGGCTGCCCCATCCCTGGCAGTGTCTCAGGTCAGGTTGGATGGGGCTTGGAGCAACCTGGGCTGGTGGGAGGTGTCCCTGCCCATGCAGGGGCTTGGAACTGGGGCACCTTGGAGCTCCCTGCCAACCCAAACCAGTCCATTATAACATATCATGACCCTTGGCCAGAGTCAGGTTTGGAATTATCCTTTATGGCGTTTCTACTTGGTAAGAGACTCTCCTGCACTGTACACCTGTAACCATCACCACCCATTGCTACCATGGGAATTGTCCTAGTTTGGATGTATTTGCCATCACATTGCACAAATGATTTCTGTCATGCTGGGCAGGCTCCTAGGTGGAGCTGTACAGCTGAGCATGCTCCTTGCCTTAACATTCCCACCATTTTTGCATCATTTTTCGTGCTACCTGTTCCCTGTGAGCAATACTAATTTTTCAGATTGCTGTTTTACTCTGACAATGCCATGTGAGGCTGTAAATGCCTCCCCATGTAAATATCCTGATACATTTATCTACATCAAATAAGGAGTGATCTCACCAGATATAGGACCAAGTATTTATCATCAGGCCTGTTCCCATGAAAACATGTGCACCTTTCCCAGAGGGAAAAGGGAAGCTGCATCTTTGGAGATAGTAAAAACTGAACTGGACAGGTTGCTGAGCAACCTGACCACCTAGTAACACCTGCTTTGGGCAGGAGCTTGGATGAGATGACTTCCAGAGATCCCTTCCATCCCCAATTTATTTGTAATCATATAATTGTGACTAACTAGGTTACTACTTTTAATAATTGTCACTCTTCTCCTATGTGACAGGTTCCCAAGAAGGGGCCCCACAGGTTTAAAGATCTTTTACACCAACATCTGCTCGAAGAGCTCCCAGTTTATGGATGAAATAGCACTTCATTGGTACAAACCAAGCATTCCTGGAAAAGATGCCTTTCTCCAGAGTTACAGATGATGCCTGCTATGAGGTGTGTTTCCTGGGGGTCGTGGCTGGCTGCAGAGATTTCCTGGCGCCTCTCTCATGCTCCCTGGCTAAAGGAAGGGAACCAGAACCTGAGGATCCATTCCCTGGATCAGGACTACCAGGCTGGCAGCCTCCAGGAGAGGTGAGTCCTCTCTGATGCTGGACAGGGAGCTGCCTCCTCCCAGGACAGGTCCTTACCCTTTCCTCTGTGACATGCAGCAGGACAGAAGGAAGGAAAGTCATCTCTTGAAGGTGCTCCCTTGCTCTCTAGTCTGCACTCCCCAGTGCTGGGCCAGCCTCAATCAGGATTTGGGTTTTTTTTTGCCTTAATACCTATGGGAAATTCCCTTGCTCTCTCCTGTGTCAGTTGCATGGAATCCTCTTGTTCCACCTTTTGCTGAGATCTTCTCTCCTCTTCCTCTCCAAGCTTTCCCTTCAGTTTCCCAGATCACTCGTACTGCCCTTCCTGAAGTGCCTAAATTCCCAGGGGCCAAGCCTGGATTCTCTCGACTGCACCCTACCCCTAACCCAAGTGTGCTTTGTGTTAAAAAATGTGCCTTAATGCCAGAGAAAAGAAGCCCAGGAGAGGCAGGAGGCAGCTGGGGACCCCTGGCATCTCCCAGAGGGGGCTCTGGGGTGATGTGGGGGACAGCAACCTCAGGGCTGTGTTTGTGGAGCCCTTCTCCATGAAGCTGCTTTGCCTGAGGCAGTGCTCCAGCTGCCTCCCTCACTTTTATTTTCCTCCTCCTGGGTTCAGTTGTTGGTTTGCATCTTGGTTTGCATCTGCAAGGTTGAGGGGGTGGCTTGGAGCTGCTGTACTCTGTTCTTTTTGGGTGGGTTTGGGTCAGTTTGTATGAGCTTTGCAAAAGGGATGGGGCTGTCACAGGATGGCATCATCCATCTAAATCCCTGGTTTAGCTTTTACACCCGAAAATCTGATGAGATACAAGCTGACATCTTTTCTTCATCTGGTGAAAGGAAATCACGATGTTTGGGTTTTTTTTTTTTTCAAGAGAAATCTTTCTTCAAAAGCCTGAAAATGTATAAACAAGGAGATGCTTCCTCTGCTTTCCTTTGTTAGACTGTCAAAACTTTCCCAGGCCACCCTGGTTTTCACTTGTTATTCCTTCTTTTGGATGACAACAGAGAAATGAGCTGACAGGCAGTGGTGTCTGAGGCAGGGAGAGAACTCATCTTTAAAAAAAACCCACAACTTTGCTGTGGTTTTGGCAGGGCTGGAGCAGTGACCCTGAGTTTTCTCCAAGGGTACTCCTATCCCTTAAGGAGACAAAATGCCTGGAATTGGGATTGTCCTTTGTGGCTGGGAAGGTGTGCATGCATTTTATCTAAGGAATATAGGCTACCCTCAAAGTCCTGAATGTGAGCACAGTGCTGCCTTCTTTCTGAGGTTTCATTTGGACAAATTCAGCAGTTTTGAAGGCTGGGTGCAGGAAGGGAGCTGGGAGAGCTGAGGTCTTTGGCTTTCAGGGCAAGGCCTTAGGAAATCACAGCAGATAACAAGAGCAGAGCAGGAGGGTACTGCTGAGACTTGTATAGTTGTGTTAATTGGAGTTTTAAACAGCAAAGGGGGAAGAACAGTGCCTGGGGGTGGTGGGATTGCTGTGTAACATGCCTGAGAGCTGGATTTGGGGCTGGATGGAGACAAAGGAAGGGGCTTTGCTGTGTTTCCAAGAGAGGGGCAGGGAGAACCTTAGCCATGAGCTGGAGGGTATGGACTCAGGTATCCCTGTGTTTCAGAAGTCCAAGTTGGAAGAGATCCAAGCTGGGAAAAGGGAGGGGGGTGGTGAGGAGTAGCAGAATACAAGGGCAGTGGAAATGGGGTGGGGAAGTAGGAAGGGAAAAGCTGGAGCTCCCTCTGAAGGGAGAGGTCAGGTCAGTGAAAGGTTTCCCTATGCCACTTGTTAAAAACTTCTGACAATATTCAAGTTCTTCTAAACATCAGCTGTGCATTCTGACACAAGGGAGCATGCAAGGAAGCTCAGGTCTGGGAGTTTTGACTTGTCCACTTCCCTTGTCTCTTCTATTTGTCCTTCCTTCATCTGTCAGCCTCTGCCTATGGCTGAACAAAGCTGGAGTTTTTCCAAACTGCTGCATGCAGAGCCCAGGGGCAGAGCCATGTTACTGGCAGCCACTTAGCCTGCTGCCTCCTCTCCTTTTTCCCATGGGAGTCTCCATCAGTGCTGGGAG